>OZ021722.1:72441448-73688948 GCA_963978545.1 Linyphia triangularis
CATATTTCAAGATTATATTTTCTCTAGTCATTGTCGGTCCCAGCAAGGGCCCTCCGTTCTGAATTAAATAAGGAAAAAAATAAAGACAATGATTAATATTTTATGTGCTGTCATGACTGTAATAAATAAAAGTCTAACCTTGTCGTCCAAAATTAACTCAGATATTCAATTTCTATAGACGTAATTATATTATATTTAATTATATTATATTTAATTATATTATATTTAATTATATTATATTTAATTATATTATATTTAATTATATTATATTTAATTATATTATATTTAATTATATTATATTTAATTATATTATATTTAATTATATTATATTTAATTATATTCTATTTAATTATAATATATTTAATTATATAATATTTAATTATATTATATTTAATTATAATACTCATATTTATTTATTTAATTTATACAAGCTTATGAACTTGTGAAAAATTGGAATTAAAAATAAAATCAAATTGTACTGTTACGAATTTCTGTATATTTGTAAATATTTCGTAGTATTAATTATGTAAGAAGGAAAATTTATGCATAAGGCAGTGCAAGAGATTTTTGTCTTCGCTTTCCTGCAATTCGTCTCTTAATGATTGAAAACGAGTTTAACAGGGATCATGCTGGAAAACGAGTTTCACAAGGAGCAGGCCATTTAACATTATGGTTAGTGGCAATCTCGCCAAATTGGAGAGATCGAGTCAAGTTGGCGACGGTTTTGGAGACTAATTTTGGTCGCCAAATTTTGGCGAGAAATTGACCAATATCGCCAAACTTGGCGACGTTTTGGGTCCTCATGTACCTGTATAGGGCTTTTCGACTACGATCTGGAAAGTTCTCCAAATTTCTATCTCTGGAAGTTTCGAGAAGATTGGCCTTACCTATATAAGGCCGGTCAAGAGAGTGGGGGAGTTAGTTGAGTTACTGAGTTAGTTATCCCTCAACGAGTATTCAGAGAGTTCCGAAAGTGAACTGTATTGCATTGTCTTTTGCGGCGATTTTAGCAGTTGTGTATCAAGTTTTTAACTGCTGTTTTGTGCTCTATTGTTGTGTAAAGAGCTGTATTGAGTCTACTAGAACGAGAAGTTCTGGAGTTATATCGGAATAAATTTCTGCAAGTTTTGATCTGCTTTGGCTTCAAGTCTTTCGAACCCACCCACGCAACAGTACTTTATTGTTTTTACCGGTCACATTTTAACGCGCGCTTCACTCAAGCTTCGGATGAAGTCAATCCAAATTTGACGAATCCGTACTGAGAAAAAGCCGAGGACGAAGCACGACAACAAAGCAAATTACAGTTTTGGTTTTGTATACGTATTCCTTATTAGCTTATCTTTTCTATCATATGCAACAATAATTTATCATGAACGATACTGTTAAAGACAACAAAAATTTACAGTCGTAAAATTACACATAGAGTCGCTTAGTGAGACTTTTTACCTCTCTGTAACATATTCTACATAATCAAGTTAAGTTATAACATGATATAATAATATAACTTACAAACCGCCCGCTCCGTTATAAAACTCTGGATCTGCATTGTCTCTAGTGGTTACTTCGACATAATAATTGACACATCTGTTCTATGTAAAGAATTCTGAAATTCGATTTAATGTTTCTTTTTTTTTCCTTTTTTTTTTCCCCAATGCATTTGATTATGTACAAGAAGTATACGTTCACTTTTGACTCTGATTGTATATACTTTTACTGTTAGGGGAGTGGAAAGGGAGGTGGAAGGGCACACGTTCAGACGGCAAGAGATCAGTGTACGTTCACCTACTCCCTCCATCTTTAGCGTCATTCCTCCGACAAATTCCATTAGGCGCATGATGCATTGCTCAATATTCATATCAGTCTCACTGTAAGTCAATTTTTTTGTTAAAACTTTTAGCACTTTCAGTCAATTTTTAGTTGATTTCCACCATTTAAGTTTACCATTGTAAATATAAATGGGTAAATTTTGCATTAGATTTGTGGTCAATTTAATGAAAGTAGAGGAGCATTTTTATTGTTGTTGCTAAGTGCATATCACAATTTCCTATTTGTTCACCATTTAAAACTGAAAAATAAGCAAACATATTTAACCAAATAAATCCACAGGTCGAAGTCTATGTTTTATAATTATACTTATATTTCTCAAGGAATTGTCCATCTTACTGCAAGCAATATTTATTCTTCATTCTGTAATTATTTCTTCTAAGTTTATAGCTTATTTGATAAGCTGTTAGTGGTACTTCAATATAGAAACATCGTCTTTTGGTCATGTTCTTTTAATTCGTTTACTAATGCCGAAACAAATAGTATATTTATTCCCAAATACACCTTGCATACAAAAGGCTGTTCAACATGTTTCCGTTGTATTCTGATCTTAAACAGTAGCCTACAATCTTTCCAAGTCTATCTTCTTTTGTAAAATGTCCAAGGGAACCAGTAAATGACATAATGTGAACCGTTTCCCTCTAATCTTGCAATTATCTTAACAATTGTGTTATCACTTTCTCCAAAGCTACCATAGGCGTCGTCGGAGTTATTTTCAAAGAGGTGGAGATGAAAACTAAAGGGGTGCAGGGGAGGGGATATTTTTTAACCTTAAATTTTAATTGACTATCTTAATAAAAAATTTATTATAGTTATACACTAAAGTTTTTGGCTATTGAATATTTTAAAACCTATATTATACTTTTATTTCCAGTGAATCATATTACTTTTCTCAGCCTTACTTTTTAAATTTTAAAATCTCCAGGGGGTGGTATAAATACACCCTTTTGCACCTCTCTGACGGCGCCCATGATATCGACTGCCTTCAAAGGCAAGGGTTAGTAAAAAATGACATTCCACGTATGATTTTGTTTCCTGCTCTCTTCGGCAACAATA
Source organism: Linyphia triangularis (assembly GCA_963978545.1). NCBI lineage: Eukaryota > Metazoa > Arthropoda > Arachnida > Araneae > Linyphiidae > Linyphia > Linyphia triangularis. Next base: position 72,444,329 of record OZ021722.1, read on the forward strand.
CATAAGACAGTTAAAATTGTTGTTATATGGATGCTTTCTAATTTATGAACGAAACGATCATGACAGATGTCGTATCACACATTTCTTTATTGCTATTATGTTCAAATAATCATTCCTTCCTGGTTGAACAGTTATCCCAGAAAGCCAAATGTAGTTAAAAGCGAAAGGAGTAGTTATTATGGAATCATAAATATTCATTCCAGATTTTATTTCATTGTAATCTTAAACATTGATATTCTTCAATCCCTTGTGTTCATTTTTCTTTGAGGGTGCTCTTATGCTTATACTCGCGGGAGAGTTAAAGTCTCCAAAGTATCCACTACCAAACTTTACTTCAGTTTCTACTTTACTATCTAGTGTAATAAATTTCATTTTACCTACAGCGTAAAAAGGGTTCAAGTCATTCAGTGTTCAAATGTTGACATCAGGGTTGTAAAAACAGGGTTGTTTTACGAAGGCCCCTTCATTTACTTTTGACAATCCTGCACTTAGCAATGCCTTTTTAAAGTTACGAAATCTCTAAATTGTAAAGGTAAGGGGTGGAGTTCACCTCCTTAAGTCATTTATTATGTCATTAATGGGCTCCGTGAAACACATTATGGAAGAAGGCGAATTTTGAAAGATTGTGGGCTACAGTTTATGGCCAGAATACAATGCAAAACATGCTGAACAGCCATTCTTATGCAAGCTGTATTCGAACACAAATACTTAGCGGTTCTGCATTGCCTAATGAATTGAAAGAACACGACAATGAGTTAAAAGATGGTATTTCTAATTGAAGTACCAGGTTATCAAATAAAAGATAAACATAGAAAACATAATTACAGATTAAAGAGTAAATAATGCTTGTTGTAAGATGAACAAGCCTTAAGAGAAACTGAGAATCGTAAAATATAGATTTCATATATTGATTTGTTTACTTAAATATATTTATCTTATTTTTCAATCTTAAATTCTGAAGTAACAGGAAATTGGAATAACACTTAGCAACAAACAATAAAAATGTGCTCCCCTACTTTCATTTAATTGAGCACATATTTTATTCAAAATTAGACCATTTATATGTACAATGGTAAACGTAACTGTAGGAAATCAATTAAAAACTGAAAGAGCTAGACCTGTTTACAAATATATATATTTGTAAACAGGTCTAGCTCTTTCAGTTTTTAATTGATATCCTACAATTACGTTTACCATTGTACATATAAATGGGCTAATTTTGAATAAGATATGTGCTTATTTAAATGAAAGTAGGGGAGCATTTTTATTGTTTGTTGCTAAGTGTTATTATAAGTGTATATATACAGCGTGTCCCCGTATAACCTGGCCGACCTTTATTTTCGATACTGTTGGTGCTAGATACATAGTCCCAATTGAAGAAATACTTTATATCGTTAAAATATTTTAACTGAGTAGTTTTTACATTAGCAAAGGGATAGATATAAAAATTACGGATTGTAAATTTTTATACGGTCCCCAGTTCCCCCAACTCATATTTAGAAAAATGTTGCCCATAAAAAAACATTTCAAATAAAAAAAAAGTTGAAATTTTTTCGACCAATAGCAACAGTGTTATTAGAGTTTAAAGTTTTAACGCTATTTGGGGGGCCCGTACATAAATTGAAATATGAAAATATCGTCCAGTCAGAATAACAACGAGCTTCTAGACTAGGTTTGATTACGGCAAACAAGTTGATGTTAATCGCCTAAATGCTCGAAATATTTTCCTTCGACTAAAATACCTGTGAAAATACACGTGATTCAAATTCATCTTCAAAAAATTTCAGCATTACAGGCGTAATATACCTGGCAGCGGATAAAGTTCGATTCGGCAAATCTAATAGACTAGTCGATTTTTTTTTCATAGACCATGCTTTTCAATAATCCCCAAAGAAAAAAATCTAAGCGACTTTGATCTGAAGAACTAGGCGACCATTCTACCGGACCTCCATAGCCTATTATGTTGTCTTGAAACATGTTGTGTAGCATTGTTCGGCAGGAAGCTGCTTGTGGGGTGGTGCATCATCCTGTTGAAACCACATCTTTATAAGGTCTGAAGGTCTGCAAACACGACATGGTCATACAGAAAGTCAGATAATGGTCCCTGTAACAGGTTCGCATACTTTTTACCTATTAATGTATCAGCAAAAAAGAAAGGTCCTACAAACGCTTTCTTCCATATACCACACCAAACATTAACGGACCATCGCAGTTGACGCTTGTTTAGACGGATTATGGGGATTTTGAAGGGACCAAAAGTGTGTGTTTTTAATATTTACTACCTCAGTTCTTAAAAACGTGCATTCATCAGAAACTAGAATGTTATTCACAAATAATGAATCCAATTCTATCTTGTTCATGAGGAAATTGGAGAAATCAAACCATCTATTTTTATTCCCGGACAAAAACTCTTGCACCAATCGCGGGCGATAAGGATGTGCACCATATCGATTTAAGACTCTCCACACATGAGTTTTTGAGTATCCACATGCTTTACTAATGTCCTTGACACTGAATAAGGGAAAGCAACAGCATAGCCCAAAGTACAACTCTTGAAATTTCGGATCGCGGACGTCTTCCTATGCTACCCGTTTCTGGCAAACGCTTTACAACATTTAAAAATTTGGAAATTTTTAGAAATTTACCATAGGAAATTAAGCATTTGGAAATTTATTGCATATTGTCTTGCAGCCACTCGCCTATTTCGATTACATAGTAATATTAGAGAATAATTTTCCAAACGCAATTGCTGTTTCCCTGTATTTCATTTTGTGTACATGCCCTTAAAATATGTTAATGACCACGGATGTAAAGTGGTATAAGTCACTAAATTCAATTTTTTGTATCTCCATGAATATTGGTCGTACAAATTTTGATTCTTTTTTGTTTGAAATGTTTTTTCATGGGCAACATTTTTCTAAATATAAGTTGAGGGAACTGGGAACCACATAAAAATTTACAATCCGTAATTTTTATACCAACCCCTTTCCGAACTTCAAAACTATTCAGTAAAAATATTTTAACGATTTAAAACATTTCTTCAATTGGAACTATGCACCTAGAACCGACGGTATCGAAAATAAAGGTTGGCCAGGTTATACGGGGACACGCTGTATATATATATATATATATATATATATATATATATATATATATATATATATATATATATATATATATATATATATATATATATATATATATATATATATATATATATATATATATATACTAGCTGAATACCCGTGCTGCGCTACGAAATTTTACCATTAGCATTTTAGCGATCAAAAGACATTCATGTATTCTACACTTCAGACGTTTGCTCCCTTTTCGATCCCGACAAATTGATTTATCAAAATAGGAACTTTCCTTTGTTGACATTTTAAACGAACTTTATAATTGTGAATAGTAAACTGGAATAGTTTATTGTGTTTATGTTTGCTCTTAGTTCTAAATTTCAAAGTAGTAGCTGTATTGGAATTAAGTTAATTAGACATTAAGTTAATCCTCGTATAGTTTCAATGTTGCGTCGTCTTTTCATCCCTTAAAAATTCGTTAATCGATATTGGAATGACTTATTTTTTTAACATTTGCAAAAAAATATCAGAAAAATGACTACATTGGAAGAGGAACATTCGGATATCCCTCGTTTGGAACATTTAACCCCTTTTCGACCACTTAAAGTGTGTTAATCGAGATCGAAATAGTTTACTTTTTCTATTTTTACCATTGTTGATATTTGTGCCGATTTTCAGAGTTGTGACTATGTGGGAAGTAGGATTTTCGAATGTCCCCCGTTTGGAACGTTTAACCCCTTTTCGACCCCTTAAAGTGGGTTAATCGAGATCGGAATAGTTTACTTTTTCTATTTTTACCATTGTTGATATTTGTGCCGATTTTCAGAGTTGTGACTATGTGGGAAGTAGGATTTTCGAATGTCCCCCGTTTGGAACGTTTAACCCCTTTTCGACCCCTTAAAGTGTGTTAATCGAGATCGGAATAGTTTACTTTTTCTATTTTTACCATTGTTGATATTTGTGCCGATTTTCAGAGTTGTGACTATGTGGGAAGTAGGATTTTCGAATGTCCCCCGTTTGGAACGTTTGACCCCTTTTCGACCCCTTATAGTGTGTTAATCGAGATCGGAATAGTTTACTTTTTCTATTTTTACCATTGTTGATATTTGTGCCGATTTTCAGCGTTGTGACTATGTGGGAAGTAGGATTTTCGAATGTCCCCCGTTTGGAACGTTTGACCCCTTTTCGACCCCTTAAAGTGTGTTAATCGAGATCGGAATAGTTTACTTTTTCTATTTTTACCATTGTTGATATTTGTGCCGATTTTCAGAGTTGTGACTATGTGGGAAGTAGGATTTTCGAATGTCCCCCGTTTGGAACGTTTGACCCCTTTTCGACCCCTTAAAGTGTGTTAATCGAGATCGGAATAGTTTACTTTTTCTATTTTTACCATTGTTGATATTTGTGCCGATTTTCAGAGTTGTGACTATGTGGGAAGTAGGATTTTCGAATGTCCCCCGTTTGGAACGTTTGACCCCTTTTCGACCCCTTAAAGTGTGTTAATCGAGATCGGAATAGTTTACTTTTTCTATTTTTACCATTGTTGATATTTGTGCCGATTTTCAGAGTTGTGACTATGTGGGAAGTAGGATTTTCGAATGTCCCCCGTTTGGAACGTTTGACCCCTTTTCGACCCCTTAAAGTGTGTTAATCGAGATCGGAATAGTTTACTTTTTCTATTTTTACCATTGTTGATATTTGTGCCGATTTTTAGAGTTGTGACTATGTGGGAAGTAGGATTTTCGAATGTCCCCCGTTTGGAACGTTTGACCCCTTTTCGACCCCTTAAAGTGTGTTAATCGAGATCGGAATAGTTTACTTTTTCTATTTTTACCATTGTTGATATTTGTGCCGATTTTCAGAGTTGTGACTATGTGGGAAGTAGGATTTTCGAATGTCCCCCGTTTGGAACGTTTGACCCCTTTTCGACCCCTTAAAGTGTGTTAATCGAGATCGGAATAGTTTACTTTTTCTATTTTTACCATTGTTGATATTTGTGCCGATTTTCAGAGTTGTGACTATGTGGGAAGTAGGATTTTCGAATGTCCCCCGTTCGGAACGTTTGACCCCTTTTCGACCCCTTAAAGTGTGTTAATCGAGATCGGAATAGTTTACTTTTTCTATTTTTACCATTGTTGATATTTGTGCCGATTTTCAGAGTTGTGACTATGTGGGAAGTAGGATTTTCGAATGTCCCCCGTTTGGAACGTTTGACCCCTTTTCGACCCCTTAAAGTGTGTTAATCGAGATCGGAATAGTTTACTTTTTCTATTTTTACCATTGTTGATATTTGTGCCGATTTTCAGAGTTGTGACTATGTGGGAAGTGGGAGAATTAGTGATGAGTGAGTCAGTGAGTCAGTGAGTGAGTGAGTGAGTGAGTGAGTGAGTGAGTGAGGGCTTTGCCTTATATATATAGAGATATACTGTGAGACAGATATGAATATTGAGCAATGCCTTATGTATACGTGTTCATTCCCTCCCCCTTCTCTTTTCCCCCTCTTCCAACAGTAAAAGTATATTTATCATTTTAAAAGTTGAAAACTGCTCTACATCTTTTAGTTAATTGTTTTGAGATATTACTTCAAATAAAAGCGCTTCGTTTTAAAAATCAAAAAAAAAAATTCAAATTCAAATCGAAAATTTTGCCTATTTTAGCGAATTCTCAAAAAAGTATTATTTTTACATAAAAATGTTAAGGCGCTTCTTAAATAATAGATATTAAGGAATAAAACGGTACAAAATTTATGAATTTACAAAGAGATGTTTAAAGTGGGAAAAGGAAGCGCAAGAAGAGGGGACTTTTGACAAAATACTCTTCGAATTAGATCGTAACACTTGGCAAAAATTCAGCTTGCCTCTAATTTCTTCCGACACAAGCTCATTTTTAAAACTGATTTGTTTAGGCTTTAAAGTGTATGTACCTTTATTCGCCTAAGATCAACGTTTCTAGATTATACTTCAAAATGCTACAGTCACGAACGATATGTGAAATGAAAGACCAAATTCAACTGGATGTTTCAATCAAAATTGTTTTAAAAATTGATCAGAAGAGTACTTCTATAGTAACTCGATACAAGTTTACAAGTTGGCTGCAACTATAGATATATGATTAGAACTTGGATAAACAGTAGCAAGTTTTCTCTCAAAATTTTACACTTAACTCGCCAATTTGATGAAATTTTTGTTCGTCAAAAAACTTCAACTTGGCGTGATTTTTTGTTCCTGTCATCAAATTTTGCTGGGAAAGATTTCATTAAATGTTGTCAAATTGGGCTTGCATAATATCCTATAGTAGAAACTTTAGTATAAGTGATCTCTTGAGAGGAAGTCTAAGTAAGGATCATTCCCTATACTTGCTATGTAACAATCCTCTAGCCCAGTGCATTTAGAAACTACTTTCTATAAAAACCTTAAAATTTTATGAGTATTTATGAAAAGATCACTTAATAAAATGGAATAAATTGTTTTCACTTAATGTCTATCTATTATAAATGAAAATTCAAATAGCAAAAGGCAAAACCAGGTGGAGCCAGTGCAAATGCTTTGACGGAAGGTTTACAAGTATTTTATAAAATAAAATATATTAGACGCTATTTTCGAGTTTTTAACTTATGTCATTTCATATAGTGATCATTTTCGTACCTTCTCATCAAATTTCAAGACTTTTTAAAAAGTAGTTTCTAAATGCCCTGTGCTAGAAGATTGTAACACAGCGAGTATAGGGAATTATCCTTACTAGGACTTCCTCTAAATGACGGTGACTGTCACAACCCAACTGGGTGACGCTGAATATTTTTGGCGATCGTTTGAATGGCACGAAACACTGTTTAGGAAATCTTTAAATGTGATTGCAAATATTCAGTAACCGTATTTGGGGTGTGCAGCATCGCTCAACTTTCAATTACACTATAATACTAGTTATTACATTTGAATAAGGCTATAATTCTTACATTGCACCCCATCCAAAATAGAAAAAAACGAACCAAAATGACGAATTTCGCTTTTCGATAATTCTTACATAAACATTTCTTGTAAGTGAAACAAAGGAAAAGCAATGGTTGATGGTTGATGTTCAAGGGAAGAGAATTCTGTTAAAGATATTCGGTTTTTTACTTTTTACACCTTTATCGCATTTCTGCGGGAATTTCAGAGTCAGGGATGCTTAGAACACTTTAAAAGCAATTACCACGGAGATTTTGATCAAAATCGTTAGAAATGTGATTTATCAATTTCTGAAAACATATTATTTTTTTCTAGCATTTGCATTTGCAGCTACACATGGCGCATGCACAATTTTGGTGAAACCTTACTAGCAGGTCTCATGGAGACCCTTAACCACCGATATAGATAAACAACTGGATAGACTGCTCTATTGTCAATGCAAAGAGAAAAACGCGCCGGGGATTGCGAAGCTGGTGGGAAGATTAACCAATCACAGTTCACTTTTATAGTTGGATGGAAATGCGAAAAACCTTGTAAAGTGTTAGAGTAGATATTTTTTTGCACATTTTTACTAATTAAGGTCTACTATTGACATTTTTGCTGTGTACAACCCAAAATTTTATTTTCAATCCTCGGCAATCCGAATATTTTATCCCACCAATTGCATCTGGCAACTGCTTCATTTTCCCAGCGTTAAGCAGTCTATCCAGTTGTTTATCTATATCGATGCCCTTAACTCGCATAAAAAGTTGAACATCGTAATTATGCAGACCACAGACAAACAGACATTTTTTCTAGACCACATTTTCAACACATTTCAAAACATGTAAAAATGCAAAAAAAAATCAAACTTTTTTTACCAAATGCAATACTTATATTACACTTCTTTAATAAATGGATAATTAAAAGTAATATTTTAAAAGTAATATAAAAATAAATAAGCGCTTTTAAAACGAATTATTTTTACAGCTCTGTAGATAAGTAAATAAAGTCTTGTTACCTAATACTCATTTGTTGGTTTGATTGTCATCCGTAAGAGTAACACAAGGACTAATTTCATTGCGCCGAATTTCATTTTTCATTGGTAGCTATGAAATAAATGTGTGCAAAAACACAAACAAAACTGGATGTGGTTAGCACTCATGCCTCCTGTGCCAAAAGTACCGGGTTCGAATCCTGAGTTAGCTGTAGTTAGGAATCTACCCTGATTAGTTAGTAGCATAAAATTGATCTTTGAACGTACAAACTAACCAAGAAGTAGGTTATGTATAGTGTTCTTGGTTCAGCATCGGTACTCGTGGGAAAAAAAATTAATTCTCCTGTCTGTCTATCAGGAGAGTAGCTCCCGCCAGAAAGTCCGGTTGATGGCAGTTGTTGTAGAAACTCGTCGATTTAAAATAGGTATTTGCATGCAGGAAATTGATGTCCAATGAATATAAAGAGTAGATATCTTTCACCTGAAATCCCCCGTTATCCCTTGTTGCCTTGTACCCACGGTAATAGACTACAGTAAACTCACTAATTATAATTATTCTTGCGATAAGCAGACAACGCTACATCAGTCATCACATAATCACTTTGAGCATTTCTTTACCAAGCACAGCAGGTAGTTTTGACAATTTTACATCTAATATTAAACAACTCTTTGATAAAATTATACAAACTTTCATAAAAGCATGAGATATAATTAACACAAGCAAGCTGCTCAATAATATCTTAAAAATTAGTCTTGGATATGTAATCAGGAACGTAGTTTTGCCATTTTAACTCTACATTTAATGTTAATCGGATTGTTTTGTAAAATTGATGATACAATAGTTTGGGATGACGCAGATGTGTTATCTTTAGTCAATAGACGACTATTCACTTAGAATTAGTTGCGTTCCAGCATAATAGAACATGCTCAAGTATTAAAAGAATCTATGAAAAAAAGAAAGTGTGGGGTGAGGGGAGAAAAAGTATTGCTTTTTGTGAATAGCATTCTCTCTTTTGCTGAGATACAGCAAACAATATAGCATTGAACATAAATTGCGCATAATAAAGCCACTATATAAATTACTCTTCCACCAGGAATACATTATGTACATAGTGTCCAACATAATACTGGTCCAGAAAAGTTTTTTTTTTTTTTTTTTTTTTTTTTTTTATGGCACAATAAATTTACCTTCTTAAAGTCTTGTTCTTCCTTAGTTGTTCATGACAGTTTTATTTTGTTCGGCCTGAGCATGAGCAGCTACAAATTTCGTATTTATAAGATTTGTCCAGTGTGATGGAAGTGAAAGAAATTTTGAGGTTTTTTCTGGCATAGGTTATCAGTTTGTACTTTTTCTCTCTTCCTCAACATATTGACATACATTTTTATTCCAAGGCGTTTACTTTTTAACTGAATGGGGAATGCCTTCCAGGAGGTATTTCAAGATGAAAATGTTCCCTTCTGTTTCATCACCAAATGGAAGAAAAATCCATAAAAATCCCTCCAAACATCTCGACAACCAAAACATAAATTGTGTTAATGATACATGAAGAGTGATTATAGAAGAAGGAATTTGAAACTAAAACGCATCCATCATATTTAAATTTGAAACAAGGACAAAAAGAGCTACAATTTAGGCTATAATTTTTCCTTTCAATACCAATTTAAGCATTTTATTTTATTGGAGGGTCAAGTAAGGACCTACTCTAGATGTAATGGTAATTTTTACGAGATGGGACTAGACTTGCGGACGCGATTTTGTTCAAGAGTTGTCGGCAGTTGCGGCTCGTGGTGTACAGCAAGCACAGTCGGACTGCATCTAAATTATTAGTTTAAAATTAAAATTTACTCATTGCTAGACAACTTTGATTATTTATTTTACTAATTTTCTTAAATGTAGATTAGAATTGCAAATGAAGATGGAATTTCTACGGTGAGTAAAAAAAAAATCTCCTATAAATTGCAAACCTGTTGCGCGCCAGTGTCGGCTCGTGCACTACAGCCAGTGCAACCGGGCTTCGTCTAAATTTTTTAGTTCAAAAGTAAAATTTTATATTTTACGATTTTCTAAAATGAATATCCAATTTCTTAGATAAGTGTAAAAAAAATTCGATAAACAGCAAACTTCTTGCTTCAATACTCTATTCACGAGGGGGAAAAAAACTTTTCCAATCAAGGTGATCTTTCTCCGAACGGTAGCTATGTGTTCCTGAAATAGAGACTTCCCTCCACGTAATATGTAGCGAGGCAGCCAGATCAGCGATTTTCCTACTTCGGCAGCCCCTAAGAATTTCTGCTTTAAAATAATCTCTAGATTAAATTTTTGCAATATAATGGTATCATCTGAAGGCTAAAGAGTTATTTTATTAGTTTTAATTATTCTTTTGTTCTGAAAATAAGTTTGAATATTTTAAACTCATTATCTAAAAATGTCGTGTTTATGGCACGTGAAACTTCATTTAAATAGTGATAACTAAAGTTTGATGTAATCTTTTTGAAAAATGGTTTGAGAATTCAAATCTGCATTAACTATTAGATGTTTTGAACATCAGTCAAATTAATTGGAAAAGAAAATGTATTTTGCTACATTTTTAAATGCCAAAGTTTTTAGAAAAATTGCAATTTTTTCAACTTTCAATGCTAAAAAAAATTCTATTAAAAAAAATGTATATTCTAGAAACAAGATGGAGGTTCATAACATTAAGAATAATATTACGAACAATTCCAACCGTAATTTCTTTTCTTGGCCTCATAAAACTCGAGTAATCACTGTTCAAAAATATGCTAATTATAATAAGTTAAATGTTAATTATTTTTTTTATAAAACTGAATTTTTTTTTTTTTTTTAATTTTTTTTTTTTTTTTTTTTTTTCTCATTTTTACATCATTACTAATTATGCACTTTTAAGTACAAAAAAATCCGACTTTCAAAATGATAATTTTAAAAAAAAGTTCAAATGTGATTGTACATGAATGTGGAAAGTGTGTGTGGTTGAGTTGTTGGGAAATCGTATGTTTCCGGCGGCACTAACATTTTCAACAACGGGCCGCCACTGTGTTGGGCAATGCACAATTGAGGGGGAAAAAACATCAGAATCGAAGGTGGGGTGATTTCATGAGAGAGGACTTTCAAGTGCATTTGGATGACCATGAAAAATAGGGATCATCTCATTATTATGATAAAAGGATGAGTAAGCTCTTGGGGACCTCTTCATTCCTTCACTGACCATGTTACCATGCTGTAAAAAGTGGGGCTATACTGTTTAAGTTGGTCCAGGATTCAAAATTCTAAAATCTTCATTTTTAGAATTATTTTTCTGAATTCTTTTATGCAGTACTGCATAATTATTTGAAACTCAAAACACCATTTCAAATTTTCAAATTTAAAAAGTATTTTTTTTAAATTAAAAACTTTAAAATTTTGACAATTTCAAAATTTGATACATTAAAAAAATCACTTTATTTTTGCATAAAATTACTTCTTATAATTCATATCATATTTTTTTTTTTTTTTTTTCATGATTTTTCAATAGAATATTTAGAAAAAATTTAAATATATATATATATTGTACAAAAACTATATAAAACCCAAATTTTGTCTAAAATAAAAATTGTTTTTTAAGAAGGAATTAAACATTGGGCCGAATAAAAATATTAATTAAAACTATAAAACTAAAAAGTACATTTTATTTTAAAGCATATTGGACATTACGCAAAAAAAAATTGTTTTTGTTGTTGTCAAAAGGTTTAAACTCCTCTTAAGTTAAACTCGAAAACTATAAAATTATACTTTGGTGTTAGTAGAAATTATATATTTTTTTCTGCTGTTCAACAATAAACAAATCACAAAAGTTTCTTCAGGCATAAACAGCAACTTTAAGTAGTATAACACTAATTTTGGAATTACTATTCCAATGCAAGGATAAAAATAAATTTATTTGTTATTATGAAAGACTATTTGAAGTAAAATCAGCAACTTGCACATGATAACAAAACAATAAAAAAAAAAAAAAATTCTATAATTGAATATGAAATAATAATATAAATTGTTATTTTTAAATTACTTCTCAAATAGTGTCCACAAATTGTTATGTATATTTGAGGACGAATTGATGCCTAGATTCAAAAGAAAAATTCATATTTAATTTAGGGTCCAACTGCACTGGGCCTACAAATTTCTAAATAAAGCCTTGGATAAATATGTTCCAAGAAAAAATACAAAGGCATTATCCATTGTATACATACTAATATTTGTGAAATTGCAAACGTTCACTTTTTTTTTTCTTTTTTTTTTTTCCTTTTTTTAAACTGAGTCAATTGAGTTTTCTTACATAAAAATGAAAAAAAATAAAAAAAAAAAACATTTTGAATTGAGAGAAAAAGCATGTAATTTAAGTCAGAAAAATTAACTTTCTTATTTTTTAAGCTCAACTCATTCAAAGCGAAAAAATATTTATAAGAAAGAGACACTACAGAAAGTTTTATTTTAGCAACAACAAAGCTTACTTTTTATTCATGAGAGGTAACCGTTCCATTTTGCCGAAAGATGGCTGGCTTTCTTAATTCATTCACAAAATACCTTAATTTAAATCACGATCCAATATATAAAACACTTTCGCACGTCTGATCTTTTTTAATTTGAATAATCCATATTTATAGCAATGCATTCCTTTTGTTGATGGAGCCAAATGCATCCATCCAGTGGCATATATGAGGAGGACAATGGCGTAAGGGTTGAGTCAGCGCGCATGCTAGCATGCTACACAGTTTTCTTATTTTTTCTCAGCCGGTGTTCACGTGTTCTTGACTCAGCATTTGGTATCGGAAACAGAAGCTCTTAACAGCATGTTAATAAGCAGGTGTGCTCATACAAAACGGGAAACATTTTCGGTTACTCGTACAAAATGTGCGCATCAAACGTTTCAAACCCGACTGAACTCACGTTCATTAGATCAAAATTACATTACGAATAAAAATTAAATGCAAAAAAAAATATTAATGATGGAAAAGTAAGTAATGATTAATTTAAGTGTAATCCCTTTTTCACTTTCTCATTTATTAGAAGAAGAAAGTACAGTGCTCTTCTAAAAATCGAACTCGTTTTGTTTGACGTACATCAGTCTAATATCAAGCGCATAGTTAAGAAATGAAAATGTACTGTAGCATCCAGGACTGCGTCATTCTCTTCCAGTTCCAGCGTCATTCAACTGCACTGAGTTCAACTATTAATGTTTCGGACGAATAGTTAGATGGATTGACATCAGGTTCTATAAATATTAAGTGGTGCTCGTTTTTTTTTTTGCTTTTTTTTTTTTTGCCTTTTTTTTTACCTTTGAAGTAATTAAAACACTAAAAACTAGCTTTTAACTACAAGATGCTCCAGTTAAGATTTTAAATTGCAAGTTCAGTCGAGTAATTTAAAAATAGACACCAAAAAAATTGAATCGTTCAAAATATACGAATTTTGTTTTCAATTTTTAGAAACATAATACCAACGAAAGAGATACAAATGACATTATTATTCGGCTCATCCAAGTTACGGATATTTCAGGAATATTTTTCTATGATTTATGATGAATGCATTTCCACAATATTTGGATTAAAAGTGAGCATCGTACAAGACCCAATTCTGAAAATCTCCATGTTTCGATTAACAGAGGTGTAGCTGAAAGAAAGTGTGTGTTTAAAAGTTTTCCCTTATTAACAAGATTTGACACGGTAAAATGTAAACTTAATTATAAGTAAAATGTAATGCGCTAAATTGAAAAAGAAATTTCAATTAGTTTTCTATAAATTTTTATTCAAACCATACAGATACTGTTACAAACATATGAAGCTAGTTCCTTTTAATATGAAACAGAACTATGCATTTGTATGTTCAAAACAGCAACATATCCTACCACAATGAAAATGTGAAGAACTGCAAGATTATGAGAATGATCGCATCGTTTATAAACCAAAGGAGGAATATCCTTTCCACATTTATGCAATAAAGCTTTTATCGAATACAAAAATTCATCTGAAGTTAAGGAATTCAAGCGCAACCATCTTGGTAGAATCAGTGATTTAGTAACACGCGGTTACTGCCCAATTTGTCTAAACTAGCACTACGGCTATTTAGTCAATAAACTTATGAAAGCAAAGCTTACCTCTAAATGTGACAATTCCGCGTGGCCCAAAATATCGAAACTAAAGAAAAGCATTGTGTCTTGTATCTTTATTACATTTTCATGCCATCTCATGGAGTAGCTTCCATCATTCACTGTTATCAATCAATAAAATTTGCTGATTTTACAATATCAGCTGTTTTTCCGTAACAGATCTCTTAACGCAAAGTTTCAAAATTAGATTTTTGTTTATGAAAAACATCTGAATATTATAGTAGTTGAGAAAGAAGAATTTACATGACTCAATTTGCATCAAAAATATTGCGTGAATATTAAAAACTATTTAAGTAGAAAATTGGCGAAGTGGGAGTATTTACACAAAAATTTGCCCTTAGGCTATGCGCAAAGTGGGTAACTGTTTACTCGAAACATTCTATTTGTTTTGTTACCTAGTTTTTGCACTCACACGATAATATCGAATAAATTTCATAACTAAAAGTGGTGACAAACTGAAACCAATTACAATATAGAGACATAAAATAATACGTAAAATGAATAATAAACCTTACAATAAAACTTTTAATACACATTTTAACCAAACATAATTTTGATAAACGTTTATAAGTATAATTACCGTTATAATAAAGGACAATATACACATACTTGTCAATTTATTATGATCAAACCGCAATAATTTATTTATATAAAAAAGTATTATTCTATGATATAATCATATTGTAATGTTATGTATATTGTGATGTTATCATATTGTGATGTTATCATTAAAAATCATAATAGATGTCAGAAGTAGAATCTACTTTTAGCCCTTACCGTTCTTTATAATTTTTTTAAAAGTACAAAAGAGGCTGTTTTCTATATTGATTGATACTATTTTGAAAATGATATTGATATGTTCTAGGTCAAGATGAAAACAGTTCTATTATCTTAAAAACTTTTATAAATATTTTTTATATTTTTTACTCATTTTTAAAAAGATGTACAATGTAGAACATTGGGGTCCAGTTGCTTTAAAAGCCTTCTAATATGATAATTATTCTAAAACTTGTCAATACCTTGGAGCATCGTTTTTTGAATTTCACTCAAATTATCACTAAGGGACTAAGCATAATTTTTGTACAAAAAATTTTGGTGGATTTTGGTTTTCTGAAGGATGGTTTTGATTAATGAAAAATCAACAATTTTAAAGAAAAATTCTAGTTTTGATTCTGAAATCAATGGAAGCAGCTTTATAAAATACCTTTTATGTGATTATCTTACGAAGAATACATCAAATAACTTACCTAAGTGATATGAGCTGGCACTTTAATATTATTATTATTATTTTTTTTTTCCATGATATAGTTTTCAAAACACATATTTACACATATTATTCATATTTACACATATAAACAAAAATTAAGTGAGAAAATTCAGTAAAAAGTTGAAAATTTGAATTATACTTTTTATCATTTTTGACCCTGAAATGGTTAAAGTTGAAAAATTGTGCTGTCTAACTTAAGTGCTTTTTTTTTTTTTTTTTTTTTTTTTTGTGTGTTGTGAATGTGGTGATGAAATCAGGCATTCCGTATTCACATATTTTTTTTTAATAATTTGCATTGTCCAATTTTGTTGTCAAAACACGAACATGTATTGAAATCGAAAGTTAGACCGGTTCAGCCATAAATTTATCCCCCTCTTAAAACTACACTGTTAATCCCAATGAGTTTTCTCAATAGGACCCGAATTTTTAAATCACATAAAAATACGTTTTATGTAGAACATAAAATGCATGAGGTTCATAAAATCCATTTCTGACCTATACCGCCGGTTAACTGTGAAGTATATTATTTTTTCACTCATAAATTGACTTCATTTGATGAGTATACTAGATAAGAAGAGTTGTGTGTATAATTTTCAACTTAAAAATGTATTGTTTACTGCCAACAAATTCTATTTCATTTCAGTTGCGTTATTCTCTTTTCCTAGTTTACTATCACTATGTGACCAAAAGATTGATTCATGCCCATTTTTATGGATGTATAAATTTGTATTTCTTTTATTCTATCCTTCCACAGAACCCTTCATTTCGAGTCATTGAATTAATTCTAAGTAAGAACAATAAGACTTACGTAAATAAAAATAAAATGGCACAGAATTAAAAAAAAAAAAAAAGAATTTAGTGTTAATTAAAAAACAGCAACTGCAATAAAATTTATACAACTTACAATTGCCAAACAAAATTTAAAAATAAAAGGGTTCGTGAATTTGAATGTTGTGTAAAAAACGCAATGTTTAATAATGCTTTTATAGATTCCTAACATAATGTCGATTGATAAATCAGAGAAACGTTGCTGAATGGAACTGAAGATCTAGTCAACTCCAACAGAGTATCGTAACTGGTCGTATTGTAAGGCGTAACTGGTCTATAGTGTATTGTATGTATGATCCTGTAACTACAGTCTATAGTATATTACATGAATGATCCCATAATTTTTTGAATTATAAATTGTATGTGGTTTAGTTATATTAATTTTGTAAAATTAATTATCTTGGTTTATCATGTTAATAGGCAGTGGTAGAAATGGAGAAAAAAAAGGTGGGGGGCAGCCAAAAGTTGGTGACAAGTGCACCCCCTCAACTATAAATTTTATAATTTCGTTTCTAATAACAATAAATTTATAACAATTAAAGAAATAACTATTAACTTGTAGAAAGGAAACAATTTTTAACACGAACAAGGGTCCAAAATGTATTGTTATTTTAATGAATATTCTGCGACTTAGTTTTTTTACTAGGAAGTAAGAGATGAAGTGAAGTAATAATTCAACATTATATACATAACAGTTTATTTAGATTTAAATATTGCAATTGAAACATACTTCCATAAAATTAAATTAACAAGGAATTCCATTTTTTTTTTTTTTTAAATACTTTGTCTTTATATTTTTTTCTAGTTCCTCAAAAGTTAAAATTTAACCAAGTGAAAATACCTATATCTTATTACAAAGTAGTATAATACATTTTTATAACACTATGACATAAATAGCTATTTTTTCAGTAACTTTAAACTTTTTCTCTTTGTCATTACATTTCGCATTTCCCTACATGCTTGGTATATTTTTTAAGAAGAAAATATATGCTTAATTAATTTTAGTACTATCTAATATCCCATGCCCAGTATTGCTTAATGTTCAAAGAAACTTATAATCAAAATTAGTGATAAAAACTGAAAAATATAGTCGGGAATAAATAAAAAAAATTATACAGTTTTGAATTACATGACTCGGAAGACAGTGATAAGATGAATTTGTTTCAACAATTTTGGCATTGATAGTATATACAAGTATTGTATCGTGCATTCAAAAATTGAAAGTAAAAAAATTGCAAAATGATATTTTACCTTCTTAAAGGAAATCTTTGCATTTTTTAGCTTTCTCGTTTGGATTCATTGATAATTTTTCCTGCGCATTTATGAGTTTTACTGGTTTTGTGTTTGAAAATCTTCTTTCTTAAGGATTCTCGTTAGTCAAATTCCTTGTCTCCATGTGACAAAATATTACACCCTACCCATTCGTTAGAAATTTTCAAACCATGTTTTTTTCTGGTTCCAAGCTTTTTAGCAGCCTTTTGTATGTGTTGCATCCAAGTTTTTTTTCTTCACAAGTAAGCCATGGATACTCGTTGTATTTCTGAAGGTGCGTATCATTTTATGTCCAATACTTTGGATAATCATTACTGCAGTGCGTTTTTGCTTACTGTTGCTGCCACATGCTAGATTCTCTCTCCACGTGGTCTCTTCAATTTGATGCACTTGCACATTTTCCACTGCTCCTTCCTCAACGTTCTGGTAGTGTATCGGAGTCATTTTTCTTACAGTTTTGAAGCCAAATATATCAGTCTCATCTAGTTTTTTACTAGATGGAATACGAATACAAATGCCGTTTAGAATCGGAAGTAAGAGTTAATGGTTAAGTTGAAGGAATGCACGGTTTTCTACTAATAATCAACAAAACTCAAAACATTCTAAAGTAAATGGTCGAGGACAGAACAGGAAATGATAGGGCAATAAATATGTCTTTTTCTATCCACTCCTCAATAATCCCAGACAACGGGCGCCGAAACTCGCCGCTCATTTCCAAGAAAAATTGACTGAATCGGCTTTAAACAAAACAAAAATTAAAGTATAAAAAATAACAGACAGCCAGAAAAAGCAGAAGTAATGAAAATGGTTAATTCTATCCCCCCCCCCTCCCCTTTTAGTTTTTAGACGGATCGAATGTTTTTTTAAATTGGGAGAATAGATTTCGGTAGTTTTAGAAGTGGGGGGGATGGATTTCAGTGTTTTTAGAAGTGGGGAGACGCATGGGTATTTTCTGGACAAGTGGGGGGACGCGTCACCCTGCGTCTACCCACACTTCTAGCACTGTTAATAGGCAATTTTAGTGTAACTATATTGTTTTCTATAAATTCTGTATCTTCTATCATGTTGTTCATCAATTTCAGTATTTTGTGTGATATATAATGTAACTTCTAAATATAGAAACGTATATTTTTTTACTCGACCAACCCTGTTGGGCCTTGCCTGTTACTCTTAAAATTTGTATTTGTAATACACCTCAAAAATGTAACGATGGTTTTTTTCTCTTTTTAATTTTTTTTTTTTTTTTTTAAAGACATATTTCGACACATTTTCACTGCGTTATTACGCTTTACTCACGACTACATCGCGAAGGAAAATGTACCTTCGCTTAAAAAACAATACTAATATATATATATATATATATATATATATATATATATATATATATATATATATATATATATATACATTTTTTTTTAAATGAGGAGGCGGACCAAAAATTTCTGCGGTGGAACCCAAACTAGCATAGTTACACCACTTCTCTGACTTATTCTTGCAGACACTGATTTCAAAAATCCGTTTATCTAATAGCTGTGGCAGATATGCACATGTCCTTATGGAATTACGCTTGCCGTTTATTTTATTTAAAACACGGGAAACTTATCTTTGATAAGCCTCGTGTTGCGGGAAAACGTTTCCTATTACAGTTCAGACTGTTCACCATATGTCCAGTTTTCAAGGCATACCCAATCTTACAATAGTCCTCATGTAGCTCGTGCGTAGCGAAAATGCGACAAAACCAACCTAAAACTGTCATAGAAATACATTTTTATGTTAAACTCAACTTATAAGAAATAATGAATAAATCAGGGGTAGTACTAGTAATACTTATCACATTTTAAAATTAGGCGTCGGTCTAATGACCGGAAGATAGTGGGATAGCGCTAGTACACTGCCATATCACTGGCATGTAAAAGTAAAACTCATGGTGGCTGCTGCACATTAACCCATTGGAAGTCATGCACGTACATATGCGTTATTTTATGCTCAGTTTTTCCAGCAATACACTATATTTTTAAATTTATAAATTTAATTAAAAATAAAATATTTTTTAAATATTTTTATTAGGATGATAGTTTATGACCTATCTAAAACAAATGAATAAAAATAAAATTTAAAAAAAATTATATATTTGAATTAGAAATATAATTTAAAAATTATTGCCGGGAAAACAACTGTAGAATTTCGCCCATTCCCATAACCGTCAGTGTGATCCTTCGAGACTTCAGAGTCCTTTCGTAGGTGTGACTTGGATTTAGAGAGAGAAGTGACTCGTCGCTATGCCTCATAACAGACCGAATTCCAAAAGTAGGGGGCATTACGTCGTAGCGTGGAACCTCGAGTAAATCTTGCATCTAATATAAAAAATTAGTTGAAAACAGACTTATCGTCATTGTTCACAAGTTGTACAAGTTGTTCACGAATCTTTCAGTCGATATATGAAGCATTGCCACATTACGTTCATTTCGTCATTACCATAACATAAAGCACGAAAAGATATTAATATGGAAACGTACTTGTTTTCTATTATTTTAGAGATTCAGAAAAAAATAATTAATACGAAATTGTTTTGTTGCAAAATTTCAAATAAAGTACGTATTTGAGCTTTTCATGTTTCCAAAGTAAAAAAATATTTATTATTTCATTCATTTTCTATAGTAAATTATAAAACTCATTCAAAGAACATCAGTGCTATGCGATAACATGACGCCACAAAAATTGTATTTTTTTAAACCTTAATATCAGATTTGCCCTGAACCCTCAGATTTAAAATACTTTGTTTAAATTAAATTCCAATCCATTTCTCATAATGTGGTTTCTTCTCAGCCAATTGGCCAAACGTTAAATATTGATGCGCATTGGGTCATAATCGACGCACGACAGAAATTTTTAATACAGAACCAATGTGTAAAAATATTTTAAACACGGCTTGTACTTAGCCTGCTCTACATTTTTGGTGAATGTTCACGAGTTAGCGGGGACGGCCGTAAAATACATTATTTGGTAATTTTCCTATAACAGCATCAACCTACATAATAATTTATGACGATACATGTAGAATCTTATGTCATCGATTATATATCTTGTGCAAGAGAACTATACAAAACAAAACAAAAAAAAAAAAAAAAACTGCTTTTTACGCTGGAAATGAAATAAAGGTTTGTAACAGTTTCAGTTCACAATTAATTGAAATCGTTGCCAGTGTTTTGTGTTTTCAATTCCAAGGCGTTCTCAATTCTTGAATTTTAACTTATTTATTAACATTAAGATGGTACTCGCACATACTACACATTAGCCACTAACAGACAAAAACCGCATCTATCCGCTCTTAAGATCATCAAACTAAGAAATAAACCAATGCCGTAACTGGAATTTCAGTTCGGGGGAGATGGGGAGGGTGATTGAAAAAATATTTGTATCCATCTACACAAAAATAGATAAAGTTGGGGAAACCAACAAGTCAATTCCCATTGTTTATATTAAGAAGTTCGGAATTATATGCTCGAATAGTTTAATGTATAGTATTTTAATGTTTAATTAATACTGCTCAATGTAAAATATATAATGAAAATATTTTGGTGGTGGGTGCCCGAACCCTTTAACCCCCTGGATACTGCAATGGAGTTAAAACCCTTTCTCATGTGAAGAGGGCAAATTCAAAAATGCAAGCAAGTTAAATGGAGCAAATTACACCCAGTGGCGGCCCATGGTCGGAAACATGCGACTTCCCAAAAACAACTCCCTCTCCCTCCCCCCCCCCCCCCCCCCATCTCCCACACACACACACACAACCACACACACACTTTCGACAATCATGTACAATCATACACTTGAACTTTTTTTTAATTATCATTTTAAAAAACGGATTTTTTGCACTTCAAAGTTCTTGATTACTTAAAAACAATACTGCTTTGATGAGTAATTGCATGAAGCGTCTAATCAGAGAGCTACCTTTATGTTTAGTACACTATATTTAGCACAAACAAACATGGCCAACAAAACAATGTTTGTAAATAAATATGGAAAAATTCATAAGTTGCTTTTGCTTTTATATAGCAAGAAACAAGGTGAAACGAGAAGAAACAAGGTAGAAACAAGATGTCTGCACTCCTCAATGTTTCAAAATGGCATTCGATTTTTAGAGACCTTTTACTTTCCCTTACCTCTTTCACACAAGCTGATTTTAAGCAGAACCACTCAGCTCATCGAATTCTCAAGGGCGGCCGAAATTAGAATAAATTCTTGATCGGCAGAACCGCAATACATTACGTGGAGAGAAGGTTCTACAGCTTTCCCTTTGTTATTATGGCAATGCCTGGCAACATCGCTACCCGAAACCCGTTTCAGGAACACACCGTTGCTGTTCGGAGGAAGATCTTTTTGATTAGAAGCAGTTTTTTTCTCCTCGTGAATTATGCAGGCAAGAAAATTGCTGTTTATCGGATTTTTTTTTTTTTTACTTACCGTAGAAATTGGATCTTCAGTTTAGAAAATTGTAAAATATATAATTTTTGTTTTGAACTAATAAATTTAGATGTAGCCCGACTGTAGTGCTCGAGTCACCACTGATTGCAACTGTAATTGGTTACAGATAGAAATTTTATTTAAAGATATGAGAGATTGCCAGATACATCACATAATTGAATTCATAAAATGGAATTTACTCGTTTCATTGGCCAGTCATAATGAACATTTTATTTTCCCAGCAACATAGCAACTTATCAAAACGTAAATATAAATAAAGCTCTATAGAGGCTTTGTAACGACGATACTTTTTTGAAATGACCGGCAAATGGTAATGGTTCGTAAACATATCGGTGGAAATATTCCACCAGTTTTTTATTGTATGTTGTTGATTTTGTGGACAGTGTTATTAAGAAGGTTGCATCAAGTGGCAACACTTTCTACGTACTTTCAAAACCAATCACAATACAACTTTGAAAAGGAATTCAAATTTTAAATTTCTATTAGCCAATCACAATACGCATTTTAAGTTCTATTGAATAGACTGTGACGTATTCACGCATAACTTATATTCATCTTCTCAAAAACAACTGAAATGAAGTTCTCTTTTAACATTACAACACGCTGTAAAGAAAACAATGTGTTAACAACTGATACACACTTTTTAAATTACTTTAAAAATAAACTGTTTTTGTCAAAATGAGAGTTGAACATTGTTATTTTTGTTCATCACCAGTCTACCCTGGTCATGGAATACAATTTATTCGAAATGATTGTAAAGTAAGTTACATTTTTTCTAAGTCCCTCGTGGAAGTCCTATAATTTATGATCGTTAAAAACATTATTTCTCCTATACATAAAAACTTTAAAATCCAGAACTAAGTTGTATTTCTCATAAATTAATTTGTTATTGTAAAACTTTGTTGTATATCGATGGTTTATATTACATTAAATATAAATAATTTCACTAAGGTGTAACCCAACATATTTACAAGAAAATTGAGTATAGATGGCAATTTACAAGGCTTTTAATACTATATTCCCAAATTCAGTTGTTTTTTTCAGCTCCTTAGCAACACTCAATAGATCTTTACAGTGCATCTGCACGATTATTTGTAATTCATTAAAATTCTCTATTCAAGATTGCATTAAATTCTGTGCCTTGGCATTTTGGTACATATGCTGTCTAAGGACTTGTTCATTTTTTAGAATTTTTCTTCACGTCAACGAATAGAATCAAGCTCAGTGTTCTCTGTAATGGAAAAGTTGGCCAATTCACAAAAATCCAGTTTTTGTATTACAAAATCAACATATTTAAGATTGTAAGAAATATTATAGCCCATAAA
This sequence comes from Linyphia triangularis, assembly GCA_963978545.1. NCBI lineage: Eukaryota > Metazoa > Arthropoda > Arachnida > Araneae > Linyphiidae > Linyphia > Linyphia triangularis. Next base: position 72,467,661 of record OZ021722.1, read on the forward strand.
AATAATATATATAAATCCTTTATATGCATTGCCATTTTATATATTCATTAACATAGTGCTGTTTCTCTTGTCAGTGTGTGCTTGCTTATAATATTTAAAATTTGATCAGAGTTCATATTCCTTAAGGAAAACTCAGAGAAAATAAATCAACCTTAAAATCTCATGGGAAAAAGAAGACGCCATCCCCTCCGAAAACCAGGAAAGTCATTTTTACTCTGGAAAAAAATCCTACTCTTCGGCACTATACTAAACTTCAACTTAACTAGACTACACTGATAATGCTACAGGATGATTCGTATGGATCTTTCCGCTAAAAGAATATAGTTTCGGGAAACTCGTACATTTTTAGTAATAATAATAACCTGATCAAATGGTTTTGTTGTAAACTTACAAAATGTATTAAAAATAAATGCTTTTTAGTTTCAATCTTATTCATATTTTACTTTTTTGACCAAGAATATTTTAAGAGTATTAGCGAATCATATGCTTAGGCCGAGCTCTTTCCCTGGCGTCACTCGAATTGGCGCGTGAATATTCACTTCGCCAATGTTTAATTGTTTACTTGAACGACGCTGCTTTTGCACAGAGATTTTAAGTTTACTAGTGATTCATCATCAACATATTTAGAAATTATTCACAAATCTATATTTATATATACATTTAATAATGAATTCAAATACAAGCTATGTATTTACAAAGCACCAAAAAGGCCAACCTTTGAATTGCGATGCAAAAAGAATAGTCATGAATGTTTTTGTTAAGATGACAGAAATGTATTCGAAAATCTCCCAAAATGAGATCCACGCTCAAGTGTCTGACCTCACCGGTATTTCTGTTACGAGTATCGGTAGAATGATGAAAGAATTCCGAGAAAATGGAAAACTATCGACTACTGGAAAGAAGCGACCTTTAAGACAAGGACAAGGAACCCGGGCAGCAAAACACAATGATTTTTCGCTTTCGGCAATCAGAAGAAAAGTTCACGAATTTTACAAAAAGAATATGATCCCAACTGTCTCCAAAATAACGACACAGACTTGCCCACTGTGAGCATTAGCACTATGAGAAGGCTTCTTAAAGATTTGGGATTTGTTTTCCGTAAACGAAACCGAAATTCTATGTTAATAGAACGAGACGATATTCAGGTGTGGCGCCGACGATATCTACACGAAATCAAACGTTACCGTAGGGAGGAAAGACCCATATACTACACTGATGAAACGTGGGTAAATTTCGGACATACGAAAACATCAGTGTGGGAAGACAGCACGATTAAGTCTCCTAAACAGGCCTTTTTATCAGACCTGTCGACTGGACTAAAAGCTCCATCAGGCAAGGGATCCCGCCTTATCCTCAGTCATGCAGGGAGTGCAAAAGGGTTTGTCTCTCAGGCATGTGAACGAACTTTTCAAGGCTAAAAAAGATGCAGGAGATTATCATTCGGAAATGAATGGGTCTCACTATGAAGAGTGGTTCACGAAAAACCTCCTGCCCTATATTGAACCGAACAGCATTATTGTCATGGATAATGCTTCGTACCATAGTGTTCTACAAGAAATAATCCCGACTACTAAAACTAGAAAGGCAGATATTCAGGCATGGCTGTCTGCAAAACCTATTCCTTGGGGTTCAGATATGTTGAAGGCTGAGCTTCTTCTACTTGTCAAAAATATACGCAAACAATATGAGACTTATCGAATCGACAAAATAGCTGCCCAACACGGACACATAGTTCTTAGGCTACCTCCTTACCATTGTGAGTTAAATCCCATCGAAGTGATATGGGCGCAGGTGAAAGGACATGTCGCCGCTCAAAATACTACTTTTAAAGAACAGGAGGTGGTGGACCTGACAAACCAGGCAATAAGCCAGGTTACGGCAGCAAAGTGGGAACAATGCATCAAACTTGTAGAAAAGGTGGAAGATCAGATGTGGGACACTGATGGGATGGTCGATTCCATTGAGGTCGAGAAAATGGAAATCGTTATACAATCTGAATCTACAGATATCGATTCTGAGGGCGACATGTCAGATATGTTATGCCATGCCTTTGTATAATATGTTAACTGAATCTACTTTGTAATGAGCTATCTTATGGGATCCATTTATTGTATTGATTTGTGTTTATATTCTGATATTTTATATGTGATATATTTGTGTATATATTGTGTTTTCACCTGAATATCCTCTTTATCACCTGCATCTTCCTACATTGTGTATTGTCCCTTGTACAGAACATACATTGATACATTGATTGTCCCTTCCTCACAGAACATACATTGATATCAGAAAAAAAAGAGAAAAAAAATCATAAAACAAGAAAACTAAAAAAACAAAAACAACAAAACTAAAAAAAATTATAAAATAAGAAAACTAAAAAAAAATATAGAATCTTATATTGTTCTTACATTGTGTTGTGTATTGTCCCAAGTTTTCAATTAAATAATTATTTTATTGTTTTGTACTTTAATATTTATGCTACATAGTAGTATCTTCATATCTTGCTAATTTTTTTTATTCACATTGAATTGACAAATTTCTCTCTTATCACTTGCAATATGACTTTTGCTGCAAAATTGCAGCACATGTTAATATTTTTTTAAATCCATTCCTCATTTAGTTTGCTGTCTTCTTTCCATGCCTTGTACTTTTTATGTTTATCCTGTACTTTATATGTTAGCTCATTGCAAAGTAGAATTAATTATCTTATGGGATCTATCTGCAGGGTTTATACAAATTTTTGGAAAATAAATTCCAGGAGTGTTTGAAAAATTTCCAAGAGGTATCGCAAATGAAATTGTGTTCGTGCAATGCAAATTTTAGTGTATGTACCATAATACATATTGAAGTGATTCTACTCTTTATTCTATAGTTTTCAAATGGCAAGAATAGTCCTTTAGAAAAAGAAAAGTTTATACCTGTTATAGAATGATAAAATTTGAGTGGACTACAGAAATACTAATGGTTTAGCAGACATAAACAGTAAACAATAATTCTGTTGAGTTAGTAACAATACTACCAAGCAGGAATTGTATGTTTAAAACATTATAAAAGACTTTCCATTAATATAGTTGAATCTTCAGATTATTAAGGTCTATGATGATGTAACACAAGATTTTTAAATTGCATATTTAGTTTTTAAATCTCAAATATTTTTCATTTAATTTTGCATCAATAGTCCTCAGAAGCGACTGTTTTCCTGATGAACTTTGGATGCAAGCATTCGATTTGGAAATCAACGAGACCTTCCCAGCCCTTTCGGCTTTTTCTGCAAACTGTAAAGATTATTTTAGAAGTTCAGCAATATCGTCTTCCAAACATCTCTTTGATTTTCAAACCATAGATTTCTCCGAGAAGAGCCTTACACTTTTCCCTCATTACTGGCTACAGTTTCATTTTCTGTTCATTTAAGTACATTTGGTACCTTTTCCTGGCATTAAGAGCAGACATTATAAGGCTTTTATTGATGACTACTTTATTTAGTCTTCCAACACTTCAAAGGTGATCATTGATTACTCGCTTTGCCAATGTAGATTGTTCTTTGATGTTTTCCACCATTAAGTTCTTATTTACTGAAAAACCCCTTTCTACTGAAGCTTGTCCATGTGATAAAAGTAGTTATTAAAGTGCGTGGATCGAGGCACAAAATGTTCTGTAAAATAGAATATTGCAATGGACACTTCTTGACAAGTTTTTTTTTTTTTTTTTTGTTATGAATAGTAAAAATTATTTGCAATGAAAAAATTCCATTTTCAGCTTATCTATTATTTGTTTAACTTTTGTCAACTCTTTTATTTGCTCTTTGGAAACAAAACTAACATCTACTTGGCTAGCATCTTTCAGATTAGATGAATGCTCTAAATCAATTTTAATTAGTTAAAGAAGAAACTGTTGTTGCAGTTCCTTATGCGCAGTATTAATATACTCTTAATACTTTTAACTAAAGAGAGTAACGATTAAAAACTTGTTTTATTAACAAACCGTTTTTGAAAAGGAAAAGAACTACAAGATGAAAGTAGAAGTTACTAAAATTAAACTTTGTTAAATCATTTCAAACGGTTACAGTTAAAACATTCAACACTCCTCCTCGTTTTAAATAATTTGACAACTCTGTCTCAAAATGGCTTGGTTAACAAGCCTGCTAGCATTAATTCGGTGGGACAATATATACAGTCAACTTGTTGGTTGTCAACACAGTTTTTAACGAAAAAGAAACTTGGTGTCAATATATTTTGTTTGATTAGAGAACTTCCCACTTCTAAACATAGGCAACTCTGATTGTCCTTATAAATTGTTGTTGCACACTTCACATCTTGATGCATGTCCTCCAACAAATGGCGCAACCAAAGAGCTTCTTGACAAGCTTCAGATAATGCAATATACTCTGCTTCAGTAGATGATAATGATACACATGTTTGTTTCCTACAACACCAACTGATGACTTCTCCATTTAAGAAGAACACATATCCACTGTTTGACTTCCTTGTCCTGTGATCTTCAGACCAATTTGCATTAGCATATCCATAAAGTGTAGAATTTTTCTGAACTACATTGCTGAGATTAAGCTTCAGATTGTTAGTAGACTGGAGATATTTTACAATTCGCTTCAATTGCGTCCAATCTTCTTGATTTGGCGAAGAAACCTTTTGTGCTAGAATGCATACACTTGCTGAAATGTCTGGTCGTGTATTGACAGAGACATATAATAAACGACCTAGTAACTGTCTATACTTGGAGTTATCTTTCAGAAGATCATTAGATTCACTCTTCCCATAATTCTGATCCATTGGCGTCTTAAATGGCTTTGCATCCTCCAAACCAAAATCAATCGCAATTTTCTTGATATAATCAGATTGGCAAAGTTGAAAATTTCCATCGGAATCTTTCTTAATTTCGACACCAAGATACTTTTGAATAACGCCAAGATTTTTCATTTTAAATTCTTTAGATAACATTTTATCTGCATCTTTTAAAATATCCAGTTTTGGTGCTGTCTTTAATACAGTGCATAGCCATCATTTACAGTTTTTGCTACGTTAAATCTATGTATTAAATGTTGCCAGAAAAGTTTAATGGATTGTTAAAATTTAAATTAGAGTTCTGTTGATAACTTTGCAAATTAATATTTCAATGCGAGAATTCTTCCTTTAGGTTATTGGGTTTTGCCGTAAGAAACTTAACAATGTTTGTGCTTGGCAATTTTGAAGGAAAAAAAAAATTTAATGTTTGAATAAAAAAATTTCGGTCAATTTTAAGTCCAAATAACAAACAAAATTAAAAAACTCTAGTAGAAACAGTTTTTAAGATAAATGCTGTTTGCAGGTAAAATACTCAAAATGCACAAAGAATTTCAGCTATAATTTCAACTGCACAATTTACAGATTTAGTGATAGAATAGAGCTTAAGATTTTAGCAAAACGTATTGGATAATGAATATTTTAAGTTTTAACTAAAATACTATGAAACAGTAAAAAACTCCTTAACAATAAAAAAAAAAATTCACAAAATACAAATATTCATGTATTAATTTTATTTCAGAAAAGTACTCTTTTTTTAACGAGCACTTATTCGTAATGCAGAAAATATACGGCAAAAATGCACCTATTCCCTCACCCGAAAATGGGGTTTCTTTTTTCGAATGTTTACTCAATTAAGCAGGAAATTTTGGCGATAATCGCGCCAAATCTGTCAAGTCGGTTCACTCTACTTCCCTGCAGTTCGATGACGTCACATAAGAATGGAATCACGCCGCCGCTAAAGCCGGTTTACGCCTTTTACTGATCTCTAGTTAAGTTGGAGTTTAGTATAGTATTTGTTTACACCTTAACTCGAGGAATTAAGAGTTACAGAATTATTTGACAACATAGACTTTCAGAAAGTTATTCTTTAAAAAAAAAAGACTCTTTTCACTATTGACTATAAGTTTGCCTATTTTTATGTGGCTTGCTAAAATAATTAAAAATAATAATTCTTGCGAAAAATGATTAACCCAGCGATGGAAAATACGAATCTGGAAATCTCAGGGAATTTTTTTTCTGAAAATGAGTATGAGTCCTGTAGCATCTCTATCAGCAAAATATGCGGTAAACTACTTTTTAAAATTTATTCATTAAAAATTAATGCGAATTTATGCACTCACGTCCAAGTATATTTTATTTTTTCTCTGATTATAATAATTTTATTATTTATTAAAACAATTTTGGCAACAAGAAAGAGTTTCTCCATTGATTAGTTAAATGCTATTTCAGCTCAATTGGATGGCGGCAAGTTGGTTTATTAGCAGAGTTAATCCTAGGCATTTTTGAGAGGCTGTGTGTCCTGCCTGTTCCTTTTACATTGAAAATAGCGCCCTTCTTGCCTTTTTCAGAAAAAGAGCCATCCCGGACAAATTCACAAAACGTTCGTTTTTTCCCGTAACAGTACACAATATGTATGTAAAAAATGTATTGAGCATTTTAGCTCAGTAAAGAAATTTATATTCATTTGTTGCTAAATTCATAAATACTTATTTGAATTTTTGCTAGTTCTTCATACGTAACTTAAAATTGTAATGCTAATTACTGAACCATGTCTGAATATATCTAAATCTGTGTGTATTCTCCATGCTTTGTACTTTTTATTTTGCAAAAAGGGCATGAGTCTACTCTGGCGAAATAAGGCATTTTAACTTCCCTACTTTTCTTTAGATATAACTATTATTTTATTGTAGTTTTTTGAAAATCCACACTAAAAAATTTAACATTATCTTTGTAAGTTCTAAACCACGTTAATTGGAAAAACCTATAACATAATTTTAAGTTACTTCATTGTTTAAAAAAAAACTTGGCCGTTTAGTCCCTTTGTGTTGTATTAGTAATTAAAACTGGGTTTAAGTGTAATCCTACAAAAATTATAACCCATTATCTTTACTGTTTTCTGACGATATTCCATAAAAAGAACTATATCTAATCAAACCTAACTTATCAGAATGCCGTACATTAAAAAGAATTTTAAAGAAAAGTAATAAGTTAATTTGTTGTTCTGTACATTTTCTTTAATTTGGATTTTAGTTATTTATATTTGCCTTATTGATATTGTAAAAAAAACAGGTAACCTGGAATCGAGGGAGAAATTCAACTTATTTCCCCTCTTTACGTACCTTGATTTAGCAAGATTGTTAGTATGAGAAAATGAATCATCCAAGCTTTGAATTGCTATCTAAATTATCAAATAATGGAAAAGATTCAACTTTAATTATTTCTTACTTTTGCTCCTTTAGATTTTCCGCTTCTGTCGATCAAAATGTAGGAAAATGTTTAATCGAAAGAAAAATCCCAGGAAGTTGAAGTGGACTAAAGCTTTCAGGAAAGGGGCAGGAAAAGAACTTACTGTTGATCCAGCTTTTGAATTTGAGAAACGTCGCAATGTACCACTTCAGTACAACCGAGAACTTTGGAGAGAAACAAGTATGTAAAAATTTAACCTTATTTTTTTAAAATTATTGAAACACTAAATATGAGATGAAATTGATCTCATGTTTGAATTTTTATGAAAATAGCCATAACATACTTCATGGAATGGGCAATACAAACTTAATGTTGGATACATTAAAGATTAATTTGTTATAGGACTTAAAAAAAATTGTTTGTTCAAGTTTTCTGGATTCCAGGGTTAATGTACTCAGAATCAAGAGATTTTCTCTTCTATTTTTTTTTTTTTTTTTTTACTTTTGTGCATACTAGGCAAATTACTTCCTTAAATATCAAAAATTAAAAATATCATCTTATTTACATGCATGTTTTAATAGTTGTATTTTGCAAATTTAAATGCGCATTAGAGTACGTAATTGCTATATTTTCTTTTATTTCAAATGAACTATATGAGTGCGCTCAACTAATTGACGGATATAGTATTTACATATAATAGCTTAATAGTAAAAATAAAAATTGTATATTTTTCAAGAAAAAAATTTAATATATTTTTATATTTAAAAAAAATGTGTATGTTACTTATGACTAAGTAAAATTCAAATTTTGCCCATGTTTAAAAGTTTCTGAAAAAAACATTTCATCATAAGTATTTCTAAACAGATCCTTGATAAATTCTGTTTTACAATTGGGTACCTTAAATATACTATTAGCATTATATACATATCAATTCACCCTAGTTGAATAAAATAGCTTTATAGCATTTATCATACATATATCTTTCTCATGAACTTGTGGTTTTTTTTCTCTTTAGTTAAAACAATGAAGAAAGTAAGTCAGATTAGGCAGAAAAGAGAAGCTTGCTTCATTGGTCAAAGGTAAGGATATTAATGTGCGACAAGATTATTTGCTTGTAAAAAAAATTCTGTTATACATAGCAAGAGCATGAAACATAAAAATTGTGTTACTTATTTATATACTAATAGATTGTTTACTTTATTACCTTGTATATTTGCATATGAATAGAAAATTTTTAAGTATTTAAAATTAAGTATTAAGCATTTCCCTGTAAAAGTGTGCAAAGTGTGGGATCAGCTTAAAACTGTCACAAGTTTACATTGAAGTAAAAATAAAAATGTGTGCTGCCTCAATAATTTTATAAGCCGCTGCATTTTTCGAATCACAGCAGAGAGGTGGGGGTGAAAAGGTATGTTGTTATTTATGTATCTCTCCCTTGCTCAATAGTTAGGAATTAAAAAATATTCAAATGTTGTATGTAGTGTAAAGTCAGACAGTACCATATAAAAGCCTTTTCTAAAATTAGTGAATTGCATACAATCTAAATTATGGTGTCCGATTCCAATCTTTAATTCCTGCAGAGTTGCAACACCAGGGTTTATACTCCTGAAGAAGAACAAGGAAAACTAATCAGCCTTAAAATCTCCCGGAAAAAAAAAAAATCTCCCTTAAAACCTGGAAAAAGTCGTTGTTACTCTAGAAAAAAATCCTACTCATTTGTTTAACCCTAACTCGAAGAATTGGAAGTTACAGAACCTTTTGTTAACATAGACTTGTAGAATGCTATTCTTAAAGAAAAATTACTTTTTTCGAGTTATCAGAAGAATTTGTGTAATCGAGGTTTGACTATATTTATGTGGCTAAAAATATTTAACTCTGTGATGTCAAACACAACTCTTGAAATCTCAGAGAATTTTTTTTTCTGAAAATAAGTGTGAACCATGAACACACTCTTTGCTAGTATAAAATTATTTTTTGTTCTGTTCAATTTTTTTAACAAACAAATAATTCATGATTCTAAAAGTTCTGTATTTACTGTTGTGATGATGCTGGATTATAACTTTGTGGGCCAATGGCAGAACAGTATATAATAAGCTATTAACTTACATAAATTGTTAAAGCTGCTCAGGAACCACACTTGGTTTGGAAAACTCGTGAAGGGAAATGGGAAGAAATTCCCAAAGCAAGTAATATTCTAAGTGTATAAGCGTTCATCATAATTAATATTTTCATAGGTTCGCGAGCTCTACTTTTAATAAAATAATAGAACACTTTTATTTTTATAAAATGCAATAAATTTGAATCTTGAGTTTTGTTTACTCTTATTATTGGGAAATATTAAGTGTTTATACCAGACAAAAAGCTTAAAATAAGCAGAGTCTGTATTTTGGGAATGTATGTTTTTAAAGTATACCATGTGTAAAAAATTGTTTTGAATCCATATAGGTTCTTTTTTACCCTTGTCATTGTCTTGGGAATGCATAACAGGAAGAACTCCTCTAAAACATTTAACGTTCTAGTATAACTTGTCTCGATCTTTGATTTTCATCTTCTGGAATTTATACTTTTTTGTCAATTTTCAGATATATTTTAAGGTCACTTTGAAACATAGGAAATATGTGAAAATATTTCCCAAAAATAGCATTTAAAAGAAACTATTTAAAAGTTTCAAGGAATGAAAAGATAATAATTTTCCATACACATAAGTTATATTTAGTTTATACTGAATTTAGAGAATATTATGTTTTGAGAATTGCATATTAATACATATAAATTTTTTCCTAAATATTTTAAATGTAGTTATTATAAAGTGTGAGAGGTTTCATTATATCTTTAAAATTCATAAATCACCCCTTCTGCATGGTTTTTTTGTTGTTGGTTTGTTGAATTCTTGGATGTCTTCCCTTCCGTGAGCTTTTTTGACTAATTTTTGGATTTCCGCCTTTTTACTTCCTGACCAAAATAGAGTTTATGGATGTTTCATCAAAAGTGTTAGTAAAACCACCAACTAATATTTTTATGTTACATTTGAATACATTATTATTTAACACTTTAAATCCCAACCCGCCCTATACCGTCTTGTGGAGAAATTCCCAGCTAGACGCCTTTCGGGCGGGTGCAGGGGTAAACGTATATTTCCAAGTGAGGGGAATCTTGCCTGCAGTAGTTGTTTAAAGCCTGACGGTCCTCAACAATAGGCTATTGTGGGGCATGTAGAGGGGAGACATGGATTTAAAGTACTCAATGTCAAACTGCCCCACCCTTTGGACATGGAGTAAGATAGTCAGGGATTTTTCTTTTATGCGAATCTTGTCATGTACTTAGCGGTGGCGTTTGTTTCATTGATAAGACTCCAACTAAATTCTCCAACATATCAAGCAAATGACCCAATGCCCAACCCTATTGCAGGTTGTAGACATATAGTAATGATCTTTTAATGGTCAACAGTGACTCCCCACAGCAATCCCATGAGTGGCAGACAGAAGAAGGAGTCGAGTCAGGCGAGTTCATTTCAAGTTTTTATGAATGGAAAGTCATCGGGGTTTTGTGAAACCCACAATGCTGACTCCATGGGATTTAAAGGGTTAATGTATATAAATTATTATTTTTCAATTTTAAGCGACTTCGTTACACACTGTCATTTAACCCCTTATATTTCTTCCTATTAAGTTCTTAACCTTCGATCCAAAAATTTGTTTACTATTCTTAAACAAAAATTGATTGTAATAAAATAAAATCATATACATTTAATGAAGCTGCATCTCTGACTCGATGTAGCTGTGATGGATAGCAAAATATTTTCTCTCTAATTTGAGGATATCAGAAAAGGGATGTAACATGGATATTTCTCTGTATGCTGGTTAGGTAAAATGTGCAGATTGTACAAATTTTTTTAAGTTTTATTTTTTTACTTCTAAAGTAATTTTTTTTTCTGTGGTTTTATGTTATACATAAGAACTACGTTATTAAGTTTCAAATAAGGTATATGTTCCCTTATTTTAAATAGGAAATAAACAACTTTGATTGAAATAAAAAAAAAAATTGTCTTTTTAAAGTAAGACATAAATTATTGTATATTAGATTAATTTTTCAGAGGCACATTATTCAGATTAATCTGTTTAGCATTAATAAAATATAATATTGATAAAAGGATTTGCTGGTTGCAGTAAGACCCAAAAAATGCTACAGGGAAAGTAGGAATTATAATTATATGGAATTATAAAATTTATATTTTTTAGGTTGAAAAAAGGTAAAGTTCTAGCAAAGGAATTAGATTTGAAGGAGGTGCAACAAGACATGTGTCTAATAAGATCTGTGGCTGGTAAGTAAATTTCGCTTAAAACACAAAATTCAAAAATAGTTGTGTTATATTGTAACTTTGTTTTGGTTCCTTATTAGCGTTAGGAAATAAGTAAAGCTATAATTTTAAATTATTTCACTGATCATTGAGATTTATTCTAGTTGTATTTTTAATATTTTTGGCCATCAAACAAGTTCACAATTAAAGGTGTAGATTATTTTTTTTTGCTTGACATAACATCATCAGCCATTGCTAATGGACAATTCCCGCATTTTTTAAAAACGAGTAAAATTAGTATCTATTTATTAAGAATTTCTTTCTGATTCCAGATATTTAGACAAAAGTTCTTTAAAAAAAATTAGTTATTTAAATATGAAGAAAAGAAAATGCCCCAAAACCAGTCCGATCAAATCAGTCAACAAAATTCGTGACGTAAAGAAACCCTATCGTTTCTATGGTTGTTACAGCCCCAGGAGTGTTAATTGTAAGGGCCAAGAGATGGCGCTTTTACATATTTTTAAAACTGTATTCAAAATGTAAATGTTCGTTCTTCGAGTCCTTCTTGTGCTGTGTTTGAATAAAGATGTTATGTGTGAACCCTCGTCGCCAATTAATTTCCTGACAGAAATGTGAGATGGAGTTTTTGTGTTTTCGAGCGAACCCCATCATCCTGATAAATATGTGCGAGTGAGAACATTTTTTGGTGTCAGAAGTGGGACATTAAGTGGATTTGTGTAATGTTAAGTCGGGAATTATTGTGGTGATCTTGGGTTAGTGTGTTTCGTGGTTGCGTAATGAGGATTAAGGTGCGGTCAAGAATGTTTTTGTGTCCGGCGTCGATTTTGGTGTTGTGAAATGTTTTTAAAATGTCCGTTTTGGAATAGTGTTCCAAGTGTCGGTCAATGTTGTGAATAGACGGAATTTGTGTATCAGTGCGTTGTATGGTAAAACAGTGTTGGCGCCAAAGGGTTCCCTTGAGTTTCGGTTACGGTTCTATTGTGTGCTGGGTGAGTACAAATTTTGTTGATCTTTTTGAAGTATTCAGAGTTTTTGTGGTAATTAATAGTTTATTTGAGGAATATTTAGTTGATTTTGAACCGTATTGTGTTAGAGTATGGTGATTTTTATGTGAATTGAGTTGCATTTGTTGTTAGTTGTTTTGAGATTAAGGTGTTTTGGTTTTTTGTATTTTGTGGTTAAGGTTTTTGTGTTTTAAGTATTTTGGTGAATCAATTATGTTCAATTGGTTTTGATTTCCGTTTTTGAGTTTGAGTTGAAGTAAGATTTTTTCTGAGTGTTGTTGTTTTATGTTCTTGGTTTGCAAATATGAATTTGAAAAAAGTTGAGTTGCGTTCTGTCGCATTAGAGTTGAATTTGAAAATTTCTAGTGATGCAAAAATAATTGAATTAAAGAACGTTATTGAAAATTCGAATGTATATAAAACTGATTTGGATTTCGTTAAAAATATTATTGGTAATATTCTCGAGGAAAAAAACACACTCAACCACAATAAAAAAAAGGATAACGAAATACAATTAGAGTTGGCGAGAATAAAACTCTCTCAATTACAAGCCGAATTGGCTTTGGCTAATGCAAGGAATGAGTCTCCCTCCCCGAACCCAAACAATAACACTAGTTGCAATTTAGAGAATTTAATAAAAAGTGTAAAAACTCTTAAGTATTCCTGTTCCTTCTAGGGCAGAATCTTTCAATTTATTCTTTCAGTCAATTGAAAAGTCATTTAGAACTAAGAATGTACCTAACGAGTTAAAAGCTGAAATTCTTCTTAATCTTTTGGGGGATAAAGTTTCAAATTTAATGATTTATGTTAAAGAGGAAGACATGAATAATTATGATAAATTAAAAGAGATAATTTTGAAAGAATTTAAACCAACTCCTCAAGAGTGTTTAAATCATTTTAACTGTACAAAAAGAACCCCAAACGAAAGTTATGTACATTTCACGTCCAGATTGGGAGCTAATTTTGAATATTACTGTCATATAAGAAATGTAACTGATTTTAAATCGCTCTGTGAGCTTATTGTGTCTGATAAAAATTTTGAAAGTTTGGATCGTGATTTAAAAACACACATTGCTGTTAAAATGGGAGATAAATATTTGGCACCTCAGGATTTAGGACGTGAATGTGATATCTACCTATCGTCAAAGAGTAAACAAAGCCCTGAGACTGCGTTTGCCAAATCGTTTACAAGCAACGATAACAGGGGAAATTATGGTAATAGATATCGCAATTATGATAATAAAGGTACTTCAAATGTGTACGTAATGGGAGTCAAGACACAACATTGCGTTTTGTGCGAAAATGATAAAAGTCATGTTGTACCATTGCGATAAATTTAAGAAACTTTCGGAAAAGGAGCGTTATGAAATAGTTAAGTGAAATAACCTTTGCTTTAAATGTTTACATTCGGATTGCAACGCTAAAAAATGCAAATCTAGAAACTGTTTTTGTGGTAAGCCACACAATAGAATGCTCCATTTTTCTAGGGAAACTCCTGTTAATAGAGAAATTAAAAACTCTTCAATAGAAAATCCACCAGAACCACATAATAAAACTACCCAGTGTAATTCTTCAGTATCGAAATTGCCTGGATCGCTTTTATAAAAGGCGAGTGCTTATGCGGGTAGCACTAAAAGTGGATCAAAATTAAACAAATTAACGCGCACATTATACGACAATGGATCCGAGAGAAATTGGTGCACAAGATCTCTTTCTAATTGTTTGAAGTTAAATCCGATAAGACATGAACACCTGTCTGTGTTCTCCTTTGGGTCAGAAAAATCATATGATATAGTTGAGTTGAAATTGACAAACAGGTACAACCCGAAAGTTGTGAGTGTTGGCCTACGCAGTTAATCAAGGAGTGTCCAAAGGTTGACAATGCAGAATTATTAAGGGAGCAAAAAAGGGATCCTGTCAAAAGTTTTGTTGTTGAATTAGAGGTAGTTGAACAACTATGGAATAGGTTTTCTGTTTGGAGTAAGTTGCAGAGAGTGGTCACGTGGTGTTTGAGGTTTGCCAAAAATGCAAGAGGTGATAGGATTCTAACCCCCTTTTTGGAAACTAGTGAACTAAAAGGGTCACACGATCTCATTATTAAATTAGTACAGCGATCAACATATAGCGATAGCAAAACAGCTTTTGAGAAAGGAAAGGTGTTGAAGAATATTAGTTTAATAGCTTTAAACCCATTTTTGGATCGTTGTGGATTGTTAAGAGTTGGAGGATGTTTGAAGAATGCCAACTTGCCCGAATTAGTGAAACATCCCTATATCCTTCCTAAAAACCATCCGGTTACTACATTGCTAGTGAGATGTTACCATCTAAAGTATTTGCACGGAGGAGTTCAGTTGATTAACTCGGCATTGAAACAAAACTATTGGATTATTGGCGTAAAATCTGTCATTCGAAAGAAAGTGAGAAGTTGCGTTACATGTGCTCGCTTTCGTTCTGAGTTTTCCAAGCAGATGAGGGCAGACTTACCTTCAGCGAGAGTGAATCCAGGGAGAGCTTTCCTAAAATGTGGAACGGATTTTGCTGGACTATTATTCCTCATCAGTCCTCGACGAGGTAGAGGAGTTAAACCAGTTAAAATGTACATTTGTGTGTTCGTGTGCTTCACCCCTAAAGCTGTCCATTTAGAGCTTGTAAGTGATCTTAGTGCCCCATCGTGTATTGCCGCATTAAAACGCTTCATTGCACGACGAGGGAAGCCTGTAGAAATATACAGTGACTGCGGAACCAATTACATTGGTGCAAAGAACTATTTGAAAACTTGTTTGAAAGAGACAGGTGAATACCTATCCAGTGAAGATGTGAAATGGATCATGAATGTTCCATCAGCTCCTCATTTTGGTGGGCTTTGGGAGGCCGTTGTGAAATCTATGAAAAATCACTTGAGACGTGTTATAGGGTCGCAGATCCTTTCTCAAGAAGAGTTTTCCACGTGCTTGGCGGAGATTGAAGCAGTGCTGAATTCCCGTCCATTAGTTGCTGCTTCTGAAGATCCAAATGACCTTTCTGCCATTACACCTGGTCACTTTATTATCGGTTCGGCACTAAAGGGAGTTCCTGAACCCGATCTTACAAGTGGAAAAATTCCTATCCGTGAACGGTGGAAATTAACTAATCAGATTTCTCAATCCTTCTGGAAATCGTGGTCTAAAGACTACCTGACTCAGTTACAGGTGCGCAATAAGTGGAAAGTTCCATCGAAAAATTTACAAGTGAATGATCTAGTGTTAATTAAAGATGATAACTTGCCACCACTTAAATGGAAAATGGCGAGAGTAATCGATACTTATAAGGGATCTGACGACAGAGTCAGAGCAGTAAATTTAAAAACAGCTTCAGGTGAACTGCAAAGACCAATTCATAAGCTTGTAAAACTTCCCATTAATGATAATTGATTTATTGTTCATTTAATATAGATATTAGATTTTTTTTTAGGTATTTTGTAAGCAAAATTTGTGTGCTATTTTTCATTATTGTTTATTTTACAGTGATTTAATATTTGAAGTGTTTATATAATTAATTGATGACGTGGCCATGGGGCCCCAGTATGTTACAGCCCCAGGAGTGTTAATTGTAAGGGCCAATAGATGGCGCTTTTACATATTTTTAAAACTGTATTCAAAATTTAAATGTTCGTTCTTCGAGTCCTTCTTGTGCTGTGTTTGAATAAAGATGTTATGTGTGAACCCTCGTCGCCAATTAATTTCCTGACAGAAATGTGAGATGGAGTTTTTGTGTTTTCGAGCGAACCCCATCATCCTGATAAATATGTGCGAGTGAGAACAATGGTTATCGTGAGGTTTCTGCCAAATAGTTAGCGTTGTAATAGTTGGTGTTGGTAGACCATTGCCACATTCCATACAGGTTGGCGTGATTTGCAAGAAACTTGCAAATCTGGTTTCCACTGCAGCATTTCAAGCCGAGATTATTGCGAAGCCGTGACGTCACATTCAATGCAAACAAAATGAGTCGTTTTCTCGCCAACCTCTAACAAGGTAATTTTGATCATAAATTAAAAAAAGGAAAAGCGCATTGAGCAGAAATTTTTGTATTTATAGCCTTTTCAAAAAATTTAGAATTGAATAAAAAAAATTAAAAATGCGGGAATTGTCCTCTGTAGGGGTTTTGCTGATTTGGAGTGCTTGACTTTTCAATTGTTCAAAACTAGTCATAATGGAAAACAGCTGATCCATTTGTATCTGCATACTCCCTGGTGAATTGCCCTCTGTCAGTATCTTTCCTATCAACTTAAGTCTAAACTGACCAGTCTTATAGTACAGATCTTCATGAAACCATGTTTAAGTGTGCTTCGAACTGGGTTAAGTTTTTCATTAAAAGTATCTCACAAAAAATAGTTGTATGAACTGGGTTCCCAAGATCATTAAAAGTGCTTAATATATTTCAACTTGTTTTCCAGGCTTGAAAACGCTTAAAAGTCCTTAATTTTTGTCACTTACCCATTAAATATCAAAATTTTCAGTTGGATAAATACATGAAAACAAATGTTTGAAGGTCCTCGAAAAGTCATTGATTTTCATTCTATGATTTCTGTAGGAACCCTGATTAAGCTTAATGACTATAATTTATCACTAGATACATCATACAAGTTTTTCTTCCATTTATTTGATTTTAAATTTCCTATATTTTGTTTATTTAGCTACAAGCAAATTGAAGATGAAGCAGGAAGAAGAAAACCTCGAAAAAATGGAAGAAGATCAACCAGAAAGACTTTTGGTGGAAAATTAGTTTTTGTCATTTCTTCAAACCATCTGCTTACTTCTGTATATATATTCTAAATAAATGAATAACAAGTTATATAAAGAGATAAAAAATAAGTTATTTTTGTTTGAAATGTTAAAAAATATGCATAAAAGTTTTTAAAAATTAAATAACATCTATGTGGTCCACCGGCACTTGGAATATACAATAAAAATGAGAATTCTGGGGGGGGGGGGAATGCATCTCAAGCAAAAAAAAATTTAAACCTATTCTAATGAAATTATGCAATTAAACTCTTTTGTGTCATATAAGAGGATATATAATCATGTACTACTAATTTTCGAATTTCAATTTAATTCATATAAGTACACTCGTTTAGTCTATTTTGGCCGTTTTTGCTGATATCTCTGTTTTTCTCGATTTTGTAAAGAGTTGTATTGCGAGATTTTTGGGAAATTGGTATTTTCAAAATCCACACCATATCTATCTCGCAATTTAAAAGCAATATCAGTGGAATTTGGTTTTGTAGCTAGCATTGGCATTAGCGATGCCTTTTTGTTCTTGTGGGAAAACTTTCTTGCTCCAAAGAGCCAGTGGCACAATTTCTTCTGTAAGATACCAGTAAAGGCACTGATTGCGCTCTCATATAATGCATCTCAAGCAAAAAAAAAAATTAAACCTATATTCTAATGAAATTATGCAATTAAACTCTTTTGTGTCATATAAGAGGATATATAATCATGTACTACTAATTTTCGAATTTCAATTTAATTCATATAAGTACACTCGTTTAGTCTATTTTGGCCGTTTTTGCTGATATCTCTGTTTTTCTCGATTTTGTAAAGAGTTGTATTGGGAAATTGGTATTTTCAAAATCCACACCATATCTATCTCGCAATTTAAAAGCAATATCAGTGGAATTTGGTTTTGTAGCTAGCATTGGCATTAGCGATGCCTTTTTGTTCTTGTGGGAAAACTTTCTTGCTCCAAAGAGCCAGTGGCACAATTTCTTCTGTAAGATACCAGTAAAGGCACTGATTGCGCTCTCATATAATGCATCTCAAGCAAAAAAAAAAATTAAACCTATATTCTAATGAAATTATGCAATTAAACTCTTTTGTGTCATATAAGAGGATATATAATCATGTACTACTAATTTTCGAATTTCAATTTAATTCATATAAGTACACTCGTTTAGTCTATTTTGGCCGTTTTTGCTGATATCTCTGTTTTTCTCGATTTTGTAAAGAGTTGTATTGGGAAATTGGTATTTTCAAAATCCACACCATATCTATCTCGCAATTTAAAAGCAATATCAGTGGAATTTGGTTTTGTAGCTAGCATTGGCATTAGCGATGCCTTTTTGTTCTTGTGGGAAAACTTTCTTGCTCCAAAGAGCCAGTGGCACAATTTCTTCTGTAAGATACCAGTAAAGGCACTGATTGCGCTCTCATATAATGTGGTGAACAGTTTAGTGTATAAATGTAAGAGAATGAAGCATTTGTTGGTCGTACAAATGGGCATTTATAGCAGAATCACAGATTATCCACCAGGTGCTGTAAATGAGAGTGACAAAGTCACATAGATTGATAACCTATTATTTTGAAGTAATTGTGCCAGCAGATAGTTGCTATATTTGCTTCTCAAGACGAATTTTAATGGTATATAACAATTATCATCCAATGTGCTTTGTGCAAGATTCCTAGTCAGTTTTATTTTGCTGCTTGGGTAATATTGGGAAAGTCTTTAAGTATAGAATCTGTCGGACGCGTTGAAGTAGAGCAGTCTATCACAGATGTTGCTCTTTCCTTCAGCGCTCATCATTCCGTCATTTTACGATGATGGAAACAATTCCAAACCAGCATACAGCTGTCCGAAGACCTGTAGCCGATCGCCCAAGGATTACGACCCCCGCGGAAGATCGATATATTGCTGTTGTAGCCTAGCAGAATCAAAGATCGCGCTCCACACGTGTGACATCTATGGTTGCATCGGCCATTGGTAAGGCGATATCTGCCACTACTGTTCGTTAACTGCTATACATGAATGACTGGTACGCCTGGGTACCACGAGTTTGTGTTCCTTTATCCGTCTAATCCAAAGGGGCACGATTAAAGAGGTGCCACCAGCATGAGAATTGGACTGTGTCTGATTAGGGCAACTTTATTTTCAGAGATAAGTCCAGATTTGCCCTACAACCCAATGATAAGAGTGTTAGGGTCTGGAGGAACAAGACGCATGCAATTGGCTCCAGAACATAAAGCATTCCGCGGTGGAATTATCATGGTCTGGAAAGAAATTTCATTGGGATATCACACCGACCTTCACATCTTCAGGCGAGTTTCTGTGACAGCTGTACTGTATCGATTGGAAGTCTCAGATCCCATTGTGAAACTGTACACTGCAGTAGTTGGTCTTTCTTTCGTTTTAATGGACGATAATGCTCGTCCCTATAGAGCTGTCATTGTTTACGACTTTCTGGAAAGTGAGGGGATTTCGCGTATAGAGTGGCCGGCTAACTCGCCTGATCTTAACCCAATTGAAAATCTTTGGGATGCCCTCGGTCTAACATTACAGAAAAAATAGGGGGGGGGAGGTAATTCCATCGGTAGTTTCGGGAAGTCTGAACGCATGCAGGTTCCATGATTACCAGGAAATTTTAATCTCCGCCAGATCTATGAGAAAATTGTAAGAAAACTTGGATATGTGGAAAAATTCACGAAAGCGGAAAATTGAGAAATTTTTTTAAAAAAGTTTCTTTGATTATTTCCGCCGATCGGCGGAAGCAATCACATCCCTGTATTAACTCTTTAATTCCCGTAACGGCCCAGCCGGCTGAGTTCAATTCCGGCCGTGTCTTTTCACTTACAACTCCTACCCCCCTTCTTAGGTGGACCTTGGAGGTCCGATACTATTAACGGCTCACTACAATGGGTCAGAGATTTCTCTTCACAGCGGGAGGGAGAAGAGGGGCCAAGGTATTCTTGCAAGTGACGTCACACTAGGGTGGGTATAACAGGTGGTTTTCATTCTTATCTTTGGAAGCCTTTCTTTTCACAGCTTCATGTCCAAAACACAAATACTTTGTACTACTAAAGAAAACAAACAAAACGCCTTGAGGATTTACTAGTTGTCAATATCTATCTGGAAACCAGATAGCGATGAGAGATAAATTACCCTTAACTTAGCAGGGGGTCTATTGCCCTTCTCTCTAAATGCCGCACTTGGAGGGGTGAAAATGGTTTTTCTTTTCGGGCGGGAGCCCGGTCCCTAAAGGATATTCCAGAAAACTGCATTGGGAACTAAAGAGTTAAGGCAACAATCGGCAAAAATGACCATCACACCAATGTAAATATCAACGTTAGCATCTAATATACAGGGTTTCCGCGCTTATGGAAAGTCAGGGAAAATCATGGAAAGTCATGAATTTAGACATTGGGTAAATTTTGTCATGGAAAGTCATGGATTTTGAACAAAAAAAGCCTATAAGTCATGGAAAAACAGTGAATATCATGGATTCCTAAAAATCTTACACAAAATCACGTGACTATGACGTCATAACGCCATGATCGCGATTCGTTGTTACTTCGACGATTCATCATTCATCTGCTTTTTTATTTACTTTATTGATAGAAACAACGGTTACAGTTAAAAACTTCGGCCAATGAAAAGAATTTCTGAACTCCAAACTTGTGACATCACACAAATAGTTTCCGGTGAAAAAAAAAATTAACGTAAGAACTGAAATAAATTAATTTGATAATCTTTGCTTTTGGTTTTTAAATCCGTATGGGGACGGGGGGGGGGGGGGGACTACTGGTTTACATTGTTGGGGATCCCCATTGTTGATACCAAAACATTTTATTTTTGATTATTTAATTTACTTATATTTTCTTATTCCTTCTTCAAATATTTACTTATTATTAAAGATTGATTAGCTTTTTTAACACCTGAAATATCTAAGAATAGAAAATTATTTTTCGCTGTTTCTTTTGGTTTCGACGTATCTTCGTTACTGAATATAAGGTGAGTACCTATTCCTCTGCATTTATTGGAAAAGTCTCTTGTAGATATCTAGGGTGGCGACAGAACAGGGAATTTCACTATGCTGGAAAAATAAAGGAATTGCGTAAAATTTGAACTAGCTACGGCGCTTCATTTTAAGTGATTATCATCTACAAGATGATATATCTAAAACCAAAATTCTCAAATTATACGTCCAAATAAAACATTTTTGAATTAATGTAAAATCAAAACGATATTTTTAAAATCATTATATTTGTCATTCCATAAACATGGAATGTATTGAACTTCTGAAATCAAAGTCACGAAAATCTTGTAATGGACGGTGAACGAAAATTAATGTCTGGGGGAAGCGGTAAGATGAAGCGGCAAATTGTTTCGTCCAGACGCTCATGTTCATCGTTGCCGGCCGGACCCATTCTTCCGTTGTAATCAATGTACACCTTAACGCGAGCGGTGCCGCTCCATTGTTCTGCCGACAGTCGCTTACGCTTGCCGTTCGTATAACTTCAATCTGACTGAATCCTTTACTAGCATGGTTATTTTTAAACTTGTTTTTTGTCAACAGAATGTATGAGAACCCTAATTATTTACGTATTATTTCTGTTAGATTTTTAGTTATTCTATAACTTAGCAGCGCGGCAGCTCGCATCCTTATTGTTAAAAAGAAATTCTTCAACTTCAATCTAACTGCATCCTTTACAAACATGAATATTTTTCTTCTTGCCTTGTGTTTTCTGTTAACAGAATATATTAGAATCCTAAATTCCTTAATATTTCAAATCGATTCCATCAAATTTTTTTCCAGTTTTATTTACCCTTAATAGCTCTGCTACACACCTCGCTCTGTTTTAAACACCTTTACTGTATTATTTTTCTATGCTTAGTTTACTTACATGAAATGAGGATTTTTTACTCAATATAAAACTTATAGTAATCATTTTACAATCATGTACAATAATTTATTTACTATGTTGCGTTAGTAAAATTTACTATGTTACGTTAGTAAAATAATAAAATTCTTGAGTCAGGTTCAATGTTTTTAATGTGATTTCTTGAGTCATGAAAAATCATTTGCTTCAGTCATGGAAAGTCAGGGATTGGGACATTTAAGATTGGCAGAAACCCTGAATATATCGATGGAAATCTCCGAAATTGAGGCGATTCTATCGACGTCACAATCTACGAAATTAACAATCACAAGCGTAAATCTCGGCGATAGAGATAACTATTGAAGCGTAAACCTTGGAAGAGTGATTAATATGGACTGAAATGAACATCACAAGAGTGTAAATCTCGGTGATAGCTCCCGTCTTAGCAGCGCAAATCTCGGCAATAACAGGCTTAACATAAGCGTAACGTTCGGTGAAACTAACCACTACACACCAGCATAAACAACAGCGACAGATGCTGGCAATTAGCAAGAAAAGTGGTCATTACATTAGAAGTTTGGGGAAGTCTGAACGTATGTAGGTTCCTTGGTTCTAATGTAATGTTGCATTAGACAAGCAAGTAAACCCAATAAAATTGTAATGCAGTTTTGTATCCGTCTCAGGAATGATGGAAATTTCCATAAAAAAAGTGCTGAAATCTGTGTTTCAGTAGAACTGTACCATGGCTGACGGGTGCAATCTTTGAAATAGCATCAGCGACATATCACGAAAATGAGCAGCACGCAAGAACGTGTTTCTTGCCCTCTATAATCACGAAAATATCGGCCATTTTACCACCGTAACGTTCAGAAAAATGACCAATACATACCAACGTAAATAATGCCGATAGACTACTATAATGTAAGAGGAAAATTAGGAAGAAATGTAGTCATTCCATGCGCGATTGGAGGTAAATCTGAACGCAGGCAGGTTCAGTGATTGTCAGGAAATTTTAATGCGAAAAGTTACGTGGTCGGTCTTGCGGTCCGAATTTTTGACGTTTTCTTTTTTAAAACTTTTTCTAAATTTTTTTCAAATTGATTTTGGTAGCAGTGTATCTTTAATTGCCAAAATTAAAAGTTTCATTTTAATTTGGAAAAATTCCTTTGAACTCTTTGACAAAATCCCTGATTTTTCCCGAAATGCCGAATCCCCTGACTTTTCCCAATATTCCCTATCTGTGGACACCCTGCTGGTGAATAAATTCTCGAAACCAAATGTATGAACAAACTCAATTTTGTTATTAATAAAATCCAAAACCTCCTTATTATTTTTAATCAAGAAATGATTTTCAAACACTTTACCTTGTCCAAAAATTTTTTTGAAAATCCCCCCCCCCCCCCCAAAAAAAAACATTTCAAGATAATCATTGTAACAATTTGTAGAGCTTGTTATGAAACGAAATTGCAAAGCAGATTTATGAAATTTAACTGTGGGGAAAATATAAGGATATTTCATGCATGAAATTTTAAGGTTAAATTTTTTTGCAAAAGCCGAAATCCTGTAATCAGGGGCGTACTGGGACATAAAAACGGCCCGATGATTTTAGATTTATACCGGCCCAATTTTTCAATATATAATCATTAATCAAGTTTTAATAATCATTGTTAGCAATAAAAGAATTCCAATGATTAATAAGTAATTTTAATAATTAATACATTTTTATTTATTAATTAATTTTAATAAATAATATACTTTTATTTATTAATTAATTTTAATAATGAATTGTTTTGACATCTGTCATTCAAGTTTTCATCAAAATTGCGCATAAAGTGACTGTCATCGAAAAATATTTTTTCAGCATTTGTCAAAAAACGGGTGTAATGAGTTTGATCAAATTCGATTTGTGTTAAGTTGCTCTAAATATCGGCATCTCCGAAATTTTGTTAGAAATGCGAAAAAGGCGTAAAAATTCGAAATACGAATATCTTTAAATCACAGTTCTCTGCTTTGAGCATCACCAATCAACGACTGTTTTTGCTCTGTTTCACTTACAAGAAAGAATAATGTAATATTTATCTAAAAACTTATCACCAATTTCGCCGTTTTACCCAGGTTTTTTCTTTTTTTTTCTTCTTGCCAATGTATTAATTATATCGAAAAATATCGCCTAACTAATACCATTTTTTAAAATAATGAAAAGCGAAAACGAAAGCTTTAAGTTACACTAATCCATGTCAAATCTGAATGCTGCGGCCAGTATTAAGTGTAATTGAAGTTGTACGATGTTCCACATCCCTACTTTTTTTAATTTCTTAACATTTCTTTGCAAAGTGACTTCCAATAAGCATATAACTCTAAAATTTCAAACATAAGTAGTTTTAGCCTTCTAATTTTGCTTTTCATTAACAGCAATTATTTTCACAAAAAGAGCCTAGTTTGCGAATCGTCAACAGTTGGGATTTATACACAATGACAATGACGGGTCTCCGCAACAAGGGGCCATGCAACTAGCACGATTATATAATTTGCTATTTTGGGAATTGAGTTCCATTGGGCTTAAAAAAAAAAAAAAAAAAAAAAAAAAAAACCGTTTTGGACGTTACTTGTGATGAAAAATTAAATAAATAAACCTCTCTGACCGGCCCATTTATCAGAGGCACAGTCCGGCCCGGTGATTACACCGGACAACCCTATGGCCAGTACGCCCCTGCCTGTAATCCATTTCCTTTTTGGTCGAATCAACTTTGACATAAGCTTTAACACAAGTATAATTTAATTTATAATCAATCTTTAAATTTCTAAAAAAACTCTTGCACGAAATATAAAAATTATTAGTAGTTTTATCTATCACTGTAATAATCCAATGGTGAATAAAGCTGCTAGCATTTTTTATATTATGTGCAAGAGTTTTTTTTTTTTTTAGAAATAATGCGATGCATTTTTGCTGGCAAAAGGTCCTTGAAGGAAAAATTAAATCAAGCCTGGTGGAGTTGAAAGTGTGACGTCATTTACGAAAACTATTGCTGTGGTCAGGCCCGATCAACTAAAGAGGGAAAGAGCGGTTTCACGATGGCCCCGTCTCAAGTCAGCCAAACGTGATTACCGTTCACTGTAATTCCGAAGATATTTTAGCCGACCAAACGGTATAATGGTTAGCGTGCTAGCTTCTAAACTGCGAGGTTGCGGGTTCGAGTCCCGTGTTAGGCATGGGTGTTTGTAAATGTATGTTGGCTTGTCTAATGACGAAAGTTTCGGCGCATTATAGCCCTCATGTTGCTAACGGCGCCAGATAATCTGAAAACAACCAACCGAAGATATTTTAGATTTTTCTTGATTTAATGAAGCTATTATATCTTATATGTACCGAAAGCTTTTTTTTTTCCCTTCCTGTAACCATTTAGTATATGTCCTCTCATTCTAATAAACATTTAAAAGAACTAAAATCCTGTTCCACTTAAACAAAAATCACTGACTTTTTACCATTAAAAAGCTTAAATACCAAAACTTCATTCAAAGAGCTTAATATATATATATATTTTAATTCTATTTTTCCCTTAATCAATATACCTTAGAACATCTTTTCCGAATAGGTAGGTTTTGAAATTCCCCAGAAAAAAAAAAGAAAAAAAAATTCACTTTTTGCTACAAAAAAGCTCAAATACCTTAACTTTATCCTCCTTGTGGCAGTATTGAACATGAAATTTAATTTTTTTAAAATTATTTTTCTATGTATCTATCAGGACTATGTATGGCTATTTTCTATGTATCACTCAGAAAGATTTGGAGCAGGAAAAATGACTTTCGGAGCAGGTAAAAACAAGTTTAGTAGCAGGAAAAATGTCCTTTGTAGCACGTAAAAGCAACTTATGTAAGGGGGAAAAAAACCCAAATTTTGTAGCAGAAAAAATAAATTTTACAGCAGAAGAAAAAAAAAGAGAAAAAAACACTAATTTTGAAGCAGAATTACCCTAGACGAATGTCACCAAATCGGCGTCACAAATTTCGGCAATATCCGCTATTACATTACCATACACCTTGGCGAAAACGAATATAACACCAACGTAAATATTGGGAATAACACCCACCCCATCGCAATCTCGGTAATATTGGCGCAAAATCTCAGTAATATCGTATTTTTTTAAGTCACCAAACAGCGTCGCAAATCTCGGCAATAGCTGCTATTACATTACCATAGATCTTGGCGAAAACGAATATAACAACGTAAATATTAGGGATAGCACCCACCATACCAATCTCGGCGCAAAATCCCAGTAATTTTCATATTTTTTAAGTCACCAAACAGCGTCGTAAATCTCGGCAATAGCTGCTATTACAACAGCTTAAACTTCAGAGAAAATGACTACCGCACTTGCGTGAATATTAGCGATAGTGCTAACAATACCGTTGAAAATCTAGACAGAGGATATTACGTAAGTTGAAGACTCAGCAGAAATGACCATCGCAAAAACGTACATATCGGCACTAATGTCGGTAATATTGACATTTCTCGGTAACGTTTGTGCAAGATTCGGTAATATCGGATGTTAACAAAAGCGCAGCACTCTTCGAAAATGACCATCACACCAACGAATATATCAGCAATAGCGCCGAATAAACCGGAGCAATTCTCAACAACAGCGCTAATATATCGGTGAAAGACTCGACGAAAATGACCATCACAATAATGTCTGCATTAGTGTCGTAAATCATCGCAGTAACATCCGACATTTTCTCAGTAATATCGGATATTGCAATATCGTAGCACTCGGCAATAATTACCATCATACCATCGAAAATATCAGCAATAGTAGTTAGAAAAGGACAGTCCTGGGCCAGGGCGGGATGCGGGATGGTATGGTATGGGGGCGTGATCGGAAGGGGGCGTGACCGGATATGACGTCACAGGAAGTGATATCACAGGATATGCCGTCACCGGAAGTCACATGACCGGAAGGGGAGTTGAGTTGTTCCCCTCCTGCTGTTGTTTTAGTTTCATTATAAG
The DNA here is from genome assembly GCA_963978545.1 of Linyphia triangularis. Classification (NCBI taxonomy): domain Eukaryota; kingdom Metazoa; phylum Arthropoda; class Arachnida; order Araneae; family Linyphiidae; genus Linyphia; species Linyphia triangularis. The sequence goes on from OZ021722.1 coordinate 72,494,822, forward strand.
CTGTTTGTGTATGACGTCATAATGTGTTTTATATTAAAGTTTTGAGTGGTGGCAACACTTTTTTAGTTTCGATTTATCTAGCAGACGGGGTTGAGTTGTTCTAGGACTGCTTCTTAGTGAATAAGTTAGAGTGATAGGCTTTTATTGAGTGACGTCACAGTAGATATGACGTCATAATTTGGTTTATATCAAAGTTTTGAGCGTTGGCAACACTTTTTAGTGTCGATTTACCTTTCAGACGGAGTTGAGTTGTTCTAGGGCTGCTTCTAAACGAATAAGGTAGAGTGATAGGTATTTTTACTAATGACGTCACAGTGGGTATGACGTCATTCTATGTTAAGATTTACGTTTTAAGTGGTGATAACATTGGATATATACCAAATTTAGTTTTCAGGTGTTGGCAACAAGTTCTGTTCGGTCAACTATATGCTCGCTTGTGACTGATAAGTTTTAAACATGTGACCAAAAGTTAACTCCTGATTGACTGTTTGGTTTTCTAGCGAGTTACTTACATATCCTTTAATCAAGTTAAAATACCTGCAACAAAGTTACACAAATAAAAATAAAAAAATAAAAAAAAAAAATGTTAAATTTGAAAAGTTAATAAAAGTGAAGGCCATTTGCTAAGGGTCAAAAAGAACCCTAACCCCGAGATACACGTGACATTTCAATATTTTACCAAACAATTGTTAAAATATCGACTATCGGACGTTGCCTTCATGGTAACTCATCTACCCACCCCCCTTCCCTAACTAATTTTGAATAAATTAAGACTTTAGAATTACAATTAATAAATTTTGAAAAATTATTTATTAAAGGTGAGGACCCACCTCCAGCCCGATACCTCTTTTAGGAAGAATTGGTACCGCCTCACTCCACCCTAAGAAAAAAAAAAAAAAAACTTATTTCAAAGAACATATATTTCCTTGAAATATGAGGTCACTAACCAACCATCCAATAATATCTTTTAAGAAGACATCATTACCTTAAATCCTAAACAATTTTAAATTTTAAAAAATCTGAAAAGAAGACTTGTGAGAACGTATATTTCTCTCGTGAATTAAATTTAATGGTCACATACAAAATCCTGGAAAAAAAAAATTAACGCTAAATAAGTTTTTAAAAAATTAGTTAAAGTAATATTTTAGTTAAATTAAGGCTTAAAGAGATAAAAAAAAAAATTAAGGATTAAATGAATGATTTAAGGAATTTTGAAGTGACCATAGGCATAGCTGGTTATGCCATCTTCCAGCAGATACCGCTTGTCGTCATAGGCCGACAAGACTCTCTTGGTTTGTTGGAGTGAGAAGATGTTTAAAAATTCACTTACCGAATAATCGAAACGAAATCTGCGAAGCTAAAATAACTGTGAATAACTACACAAGTACGAACAAAATCGCGATGAGAAAAAAAAACACGAAGTATTAAACACGTCTTTCACACTCAGGTATCTAAGTAGAAATGGCGAGACGGCAACCGGTAGCGTCTATATATGAGGGGTGATCACGTGACTTCACCGACCAATCAGGTTTCACGGTAGAGGGTGCTACTGACTATCGACCCGTCAGACGGGAGGGGAGCGAGACTAGGGATGTTTCAACACGCTTCAACGCGTTTGCGAGTTGAGTTGTTGTGTAACGATCTTGCTTGAAACAGTTAAAGTGATAGATAATTTGTTCGTGACGTCATAGTGTAGCGAATGGGTTTTTAGCGTAGACAGTTGTTTCAATTGGAGTAATTATGAAATTTATTAAATATAAAGATAATATTTAGTAATAATTATCAGATTTTATTATCATTATTATAAAAAATAAACTTATAAAAAAAGTGAACGTGAAAATTTACTTTACGAATAAAAATCATGTCTTTAAAATGTGTACGAATATCACTAAATAAGAGAAAAAAGTAACATACTTAAACTCTTTACGACAAATAACTTTAAAATTAACGAAAAAAACTTACTTTACACATAAAAATCACTTTAAAATGTGTAAAAATATCGCTAAATAAGAGAAAAAAAGTAACTTACTTAAAATTTCTAAGATAAATATTTAACCTTTACGCGAAAATTCCCTTCATGTATAAAAATCACGACTTTAAAATATAACATGCAAGAGAAAAGTAACGTACTTAAACTTTCTACGACAAATAACTTTAACATTAACGTAAAATTTTACTTTACACATAAAAATCCCGATATTAAAATATGTAGAAATATCGCTAAATAAAAGAAAAAAAGTAACACACTTAAACTTTGTACGACAAATAACTTTGACATTAACGTAAAAAATGTTCTTCACATATAAAAATTACGACTTTAAATTTGAAATGTAGGATGAAAGTATAACATACCTATAATTTCTACGACAAAGAATTCAAACATTGCCGTTCATGTCTTTAAAATGTATAATGACAACTCTAACTTTTAGAAAAAAGAAACACTAAAAATTTACAAGGCAAAGAATTTAAAATTAACTTTACATGTACTATCATACTCTTATATCAACGATAAATAAGATAAAAAAAAGAAACTCTAAAAATTTATAAGGCAAAGAATTCAAATAATACGCGAAAATTTACCTCACATATAAAAATTATGTCTTTCAAATGTGTAAGAATAACGCTAAATTAGAGAAAAAGAAATATTAAAAAATTTATAAGGTAAGGAATTGAAACAATACGCGAAAATTTATTTCACTCATAACATTTTTATCTTTAAAATGTGTAAAAATAATGCTAAATTAGAGAAGAAAAAAAAATAACATACTTAAACTTTCTTCGACAACAATTTAAACAATACGCGAAAATTTCATACACAATTATTTTCTTAGGTTAATGTTAAATAATGGGAAATTTAACAGAATAAAAATTTCAAAGATAAAGAATTTTAACCTTTACACGAAAATTTACTTCACATATAAATATCATGTCTTTAAACTTTAACGTGACAATTTACTTCTCATATACAATTAAACTCTTAGGTTAATGTTAAATAAAAGAAAAAGTAACATACTCAAAAATTTCTAAGATAAGCATAACGTAAAAATTTCATATCATGTGTTTAAAATGTAACATATAAGAGAAAAAAAATAACATACTTGAACTTTCTATAGCAAAGAATTTAAGCGTTAGCGTAAAAATTTACTTTACATATAAAATTCACGTCTTTAAACGGGGTGATAAGCATGTGACGGTAATTAGCCAATCAGGTTAGCGGTAGGTGATACGCCACTTGCCGGCATTTTTAGACCGGAGGATGAGTCACGCTAATACTTGTTCAAACAGGTCGGGAGACTCGTACAGCAAGAACAACAGCATCGACGCGCAAGCAGCGGGTGATGCTGCGGTGTGTCAGCAGGTCTTCGAGATTATCGTTTTCCTACTTTTCCTTTTTCATAATGAAATGTTTGTGAAAACTTGGAATGAATGAAGTGGATTTCAAAGACACATTAGTAAGTGAAGGTAGAATTCGCATGGACTTTCTTCCAAAAAGTATGATTCACTTGGAGAATTTAAGATAATTTCTACTTGAAAACTTTTCTATTGTCTAAAACATTGAATATTGTTCAAACTCAGTGAGATTATATGCTACAATACGGGTAAAACTTAACAAAATTGTTACATAGAAGAAAAATAGTAAGAGATTTAAAATAAATACTAGTTATAGATACTCCAAGGAAAAAAATTCACCTCTACTTTTCAATCGGAAAATCAATGCAAGTTGGAAATTTATGTTACTTCAAGAAAGACTTAGACAATTTACTTTGTAATAATATACGTTAAGGTGTCGTATTAACTCGTGCAATACATGCTGACTAAGGTTTATTTTACTTATCTAAGAAAGGTGAATTGGGGGAAAATATTAAACAAATTGTAGATATTAAATACATTGTAGATATGCATTTAAGTTTTGAAAATCACCTGCAAGACTTTTAAAACATCTTAAGAAAAATTGAAAGAAACTTGCGAATTATATGTAAACTATATAACTTTTTATACTCTGAAAGGAAATCACAAGTAATTTAGTTAACTTTTTTCATGGTAACACTCATATTCAACGACATGTTTTTAAAATTTAACCTTCTTTACATGATAATAGTTATAAATTTTTTCAATCTCAGATGCGATATACTATTATTTCTAACATATATGTTACGAATTGTGTAAAGTTTTTAAAACTGTATATGCAAATCACCAATCAGAAACATAAAAATCTAACATCAATCAAACAAACTAAAATAATAAGATATTTTCCTTAGTGGAAATAGTTAACTACTCATGTGATGGAATATACTTAGAAAATTTAAATACTGAAAAAAGTTTGCTAGGCAAACTTAAAGAATATTTTTTTTTTCTTGTGAAAAACTAGCATAAATTTGGAAAATGTAGAGTTTGTTACTACGTAAAATTGAACATCATCTGGACAAACTAAATTATACATGAATTTTTTTTTTTATTTGAGAGGTGCTGACAATATATCATTAATATAGAGATTTTTAACTTCCACCCATAATTTCTAAATAACTTATACATAAATTTCAGAAAAACTGAAACGGAATGTGTTTTACAAGAGGCTTATTTTGTAAGATGAATATTCAATATTAATATAACTGAGCAAAGTTCATTCCGGAAAAAACTTGTAAAAGATACTTATATTTTGAAAATAGTTTGAAATATCCTTTTAAATTTATGAATGCTCGCTTTCGAAAGACACAAATAAAACTGATATTACTCATGATAATTAACACATACATAACATTAGTCAAACAAAGTGAAATTTTTATTGCTTGTGACCGATAACTTTTCAGTGAAGCAGAACTTACAAAGGAAATTTGTGCAAACTTTTTCAACTTTTAAACCAAGTATCATGTAAAATTATAAATTACGATAGGAAATAGCATACTTCAGAATCGGAACAAGTCTTGTAGTTAAGCTAAATGTATTTCTCAAGGAATTGAAAGCATACCAGAGAAGTCCTTATCATTTCGCATCTTTTCTCATGTTGCAAGAAGACATACATTGTAAAGGATCGTCTTAGAACTTAACAAAAATCAGTAAAAATAAATATATTTTCTATGGCAAAGATAAAACTTCACAACTTAATTACTTAAATTTAGCTAAGTTGCATATGGTTTATTCACATAACTCGCATGTGCTTTGAATGTTGAAATATATTTGTCAGTTGAAATCAAACTCATCGAAAATAAATGCTATCTACATTTTCAAGTCGGAAATTACTATTAAATAAACTTTACATGTAAGACATTATCATGTTAAAAAGAAAAATCTACAAAAATGTAAATGATAATTTTACTGTTGGTACATAAATGATGAATAATTTATGATTTTATTCTAGGCAAACGTTTTATTGTCTAACAGAGAACTTAAACTTTAGCAGAAAAACGAAAAAATACAATTTTTATATCCTATCATGCTTGTCGAAAATTGAATTTATTAGCTGTTGTAATAGATTTTTATTGTCCAAATGTCTATAGTTCTTCCCAGTGCAATAATATTAAGTTCATGTGTAATGAGTAGGTTTTTTTTTTGTTGAATCTTATAAATTTAATGAAATTATTATGACCTAAGAGATTGAGTGAACTGAATAAATCAATGACGTAAATTTAAACAGTGACTTGAACTGATACATACTATAACTGTAAAGAAGTATGACAAAGTGATAGATGAAGTGAAAATAGAAGTTGAGTGAAATGTGTTGAAAAAGTTGAAGACGACAAGAAATTCATAAATGAGAATTATCATTGACTTATATTAACTTCGTTTTTCTTGCTTATGACAAGAAAATACACTCTTGTTTATTAAGAACCAACTTGATATCTTATCATAGAATGACAATGATGAAATATCTATACATTAAAAAAAAATACCAAACTTAGACATAGCAAATTTCTTGAAATTCATGTATAATGTGAGAAGTTTTACTGGAAATATAGAAGATACAACATTGAAAAATGTGGATGTTTCGAAGTACTTTATCAGAAATTAAAAAAAAAAAAAAAAATGCGCTGAGGTCCGCTATAAAATTTTTTAGGAGAAAGTTTAAACAAAATTTAAAATCAAACATGCTTTTAAGTGGGAACACATATATTAAAACTATAGCACATTTAACAATTTATATTATGTCATCTCAGTTGGTATCAAACTGAATAATATGAAAAACAATCACAAACTGAATAAACATGAAAATTATCAATATATGTGGAAAAGTTTCCTTTTTTCACATAAAAAAAAAAAAATAACACATTGACATACGTTAAGATCACGAAACATGCGTAATCATATACCGATAAGAGCAACCAATGTTGCGGGGAGATATTCACGTGATGGACAATATCCCATGAATAAATTGAGTGATTTAATTTCTAATGCTAATTCCAATAGTATTCCGCGTAACTTCAACTTTATATGTTACACTATAGATATATTTATTTTTCAAATATATTGACTTTCGAAAAATCATCCTTCAATATAAGAATGATCATAGTAAGAATAAAAGAAAAGATACTAAGCATTGATTTAAAGTGTATTTATTTCAACTTAGCAACAAATCATATGCGTGAAACGAAAATTGCCTCGAACCAAAGTATAACTATCCAATTTCATTGATTCCTACAAGGACATTTTTCTCATCTAGTAATTGAATTTTTTTTTCTCGTACACATTATAAGTGTTGTCCAATCAGGTGTAGAATAGCTGAAGATATCCGACCTCTTTCTAAATATTAATAAGTCACTGTTGAAAAACTTATAAAAATTTCAATTTACACTTAAAGTTTTTTTATATATATATATTTCAAAGAATTTTTTCAAATCAATATGTATATTTAAATACTGAAACTTATTCACTTCAATAAATGTATGTTTAAGTTATAAAACTTGTCGTATGTATTGAAAAATTGTAACTTTTCGTCTTCGTATAAATCGATAACTTATACACTAGTTCTTCATCAATTAATCTTCTAAGTAAATCTTTCAAAGGTAAAAACATACCCATAGCTTTGCATTTGTAACAAGTTAAATTGTACATGTTTCATGTGAAAGTTACAAAATTTTATATATTATCATGAAAAACATATAAAATTTTAATTTCACGAGAAACATGTACAATTTAACTTGTTACAAATGTAAAGCTATAGGTATGTTTTTGCCTTTGAAAGATTTACTTAGAAGATTAATTAATGAAGAACTAGTGTATAAGTTATCGATTTATACGAAGACGAAAAGTTACAATTTTTCAATACATAAGACAAGTTTTATAACTTAAACATACATTTATTGAAGTGAATAAGTTTCAGTATTTAAATATACATATTGATTTGAAAAAATTCTTTGAAATATATATATATAAAAAAACTTTAAGTGTAAATTGAAATTTTTATAAGTTTTTCAACAGTGACTTATTAATATTTAGAAAGAGGTCGGATATCTTCAGCTATTCTACACCTGATTGGACAACACTTATAATGTGTACGAGAAAAAAAAATTCAATTACTAGATGAGAAAAATGTCCTTGTAGGAATCAATGAAATTGGATAGTTATACTTTGGTTCGAGGCAATTTTCGTTTCACGCATATGATTTGTTGCTAAGTTGAAATAAATACACTTTAAATCAATGCTTAGTATCTTTTCTTTTATTCTTACTATGATCATTCTTATATTGAAGGATGATTTTTCGAAAGTCAATATATTTGAAAAATAAATATATCTATAGTGTAACATATAAAGTTGAAGTTACGCGGAATACTATTGGAATTAGCATTAGAAATTAAATCACTCAATTTATTCATGGGATATTGTCCATCACGTGAATATCTCCCCGCAACATTGGTTGCTCTTATCGGTATATGATTACGCATGTTTCGTGATCTTAACGTATGTCAATGTGTTATTTTTTTTTTTTTTATGTGAAAAAAGGAAACTTTTCCACATATATTGATAATTTTCATGTTTATTCAGTTTGTGATTGTTTTTCATATTATTCAGTTTGATACCAACTGAGATGACATAATATAAATTGTTAAATGTGCTATAGTTTTAATATATGTGTTCCCACTTAAAAGCATGTTTGATTTTAAATTTTGTTTAAACTTTCTCCTAAAAAATTTTATAGCGGACCTCAGCGCATTTTTTTTTTTTTTTTTAATTTCTGATAAAGTACTTCGAAACATTCACATTTTTCAATGTTGTATCTTCTATATTTCCAGTAAAACTTCTCACATTATACATGAATTTCAAGAAATTTGCTATGTCTAAGTTTGGTATTTTTTTTTAATGTATAGATATTTCATCATTCTCATTCTATGATAAGATATCAAGTTGGTTCTTAATAAACAAGAGTGTATTTTCTTGTCATAAGCAAGAAAAACGAAGTTAATATAAGTCAATGATAATTCTCATTTATGAATTTCTTGTCGTCTTCAACTTTTTCAACACATTTCACTCAACTTCTATTTTCACTTCATCTATCACTTTGTCATACTTCTTTACAGTTATAGTATGTATCAGTTCAAGTCACTGTTTAAATTTACGTCATTGATTTATTCAGTTCACTCAATCTCTTAGGTCATAATAATTTCATTAAATTTATAAGATTCAACAAAAAAAAAACCCTACTCATTACACATGAACTTAATATTATTGCACTGGGAAGAACTATAGACATTTGGACAATAAAAATCTATTACAACAGCTAATAAATTCAATTTTCGACAAGCATGATAGGATATAAAAATTGTATTTTTTCGTTTTTCTGCTAAAGTTTAAGTTCTCTGTTAGACAATAAAACGTTTGCCTAGAATAAAATCATAAATTATTCATCATTTATGTACCAACAGTAAAATTATCATTTACATTTTTGTAGATTTTTCTTTTTAACATGATAATGTCTTACATGTAAAGTTTATTTAATAGTAATTTCCGACTTGAAAATGTAGATAGCATTTATTTTCGATGAGTTTGATTTCAACTGACAAATATATTTCAACATTCAAAGCACATGCGAGTTATGTGAATAAACCATATGCAACTTAGCTAAATTTAAGTAATTAAGTTGTGAAGTTTTATCTTTGCCATAGAAAATATATTTATTTTTACTGATTTTTGTTAAGTTCTAAGACGATCTTTTACAATGTATGTCTTCTTGCAACATGAGAAAAGATGCGAAATGATAAGGACTTCTCTGGTATGCTTTCAATTCCTTGAGAAATACATTTAGCTTAACTACAAGACTTGTTCCGATTCTGAAGTATGCTATTTCCTATCGTAATTTATAATTTTACATGATACTTGGTTTAAAAGTTGAAAAAGTTTGCACAAATTTCCTATGTAAGTTCTGCTTCACTGAAAAGTTATCGGTCACAAGCAATAAAAATTTCACTTTGTTTGACTAATGTTATGTATGTGTTAATTATCATGAGTAATATCAGTTTTATTTGTGTCTTTCGAAAGCGAGCATTCATAAATTTAAAAGGATATTTCAAACTATTTTCAAAATATAAGTATCTTTTACAAGTTTTTTCCGGAATGAACTTTGCTCAGTTATATTAATATTGAATATTCATCTTACAAAATAAGCCTCTTGTAAAACACATTCCGTTTCAGTTTTTCTGAAATTTATGTATAAGTTATTTAGAAATTATGGGTGGAAGTTAAAAATCTCTATATTAATGATATATTGTCAGCACCTCTCAAATAAAAAAAAAAATTCATGTATAATTTAGTTTGTCCAGATGATGTTCAATTTTACGTAGTAACAAACTCTACATTTTCCAAATTTATGCTAGTTTTTCACAAGAAAAAAAAAATATTCTTTAAGTTTGCCTAGCAAACTTTTTTCAGTATTTAAATTTTCTAAGTATATTCCATCACATGAGTAGTTAACTATTTCCACTAAGGAAAATATCTTATTATTTTAGTTTGTTTGATTGATGTTAGATTTTTATGTTTCTGATTGGTGATTTGCATATACAGTTTTAAAAACTTTACACAATTCGTAACATATATGTTAGAAATAATAGTATATCGCATCTGAGATTGAAAAAATTTATAACTATTATCATGTAAAGAAGGTTAAATTTTAAAAACATGTCGTTGAATATGAGTGTTACCATGAAAAAAGTTAACTAAATTACTTGTGATTTCCTTTCAGAGTATAAAAAGTTATATAGTTTACATATAATTCGCAAGTTTCTTTCAATTTTTCTTAAGATGTTTTAAAAGTCTTGCAGGTGATTTTCAAAACTTAAATGCATATCTACAATGTATTTAATATCTACAATTTGTTTAATATTTTCCCCCAATTCACCTTTCTTAGATAAGTAAAATAAACCTTAGTCAGCATGTATTGCACGAGTTAATACGACACCTTAACGTATATTATTACAAAGTAAATTGTCTAAGTCTTTCTTGAAGTAACATAAATTTCCAACTTGCATTGATTTTCCGATTGAAAAGTAGAGGTGAATTTTTTTCCTTGGAGTATCTATAACTAGTATTTATTTTAAATCTCTTACTATTTTTCTTCTATGTAACAATTTTGTTAAGTTTTACCCGTATTGTAGCATATAATCTCACTGAGTTTGAACAATATTCAATGTTTTAGACAATAGAAAAGTTTTCAAGTAGAAATTATCTTAAATTCTCCAAGTGAATCATACTTTTTGGAAGAAAGTCCATGCGAATTCTACCTTCACTTACTAATGTGTCTTTGAAATCCACTTCATTCATTCCAAGTTTTCACAAACATTTCATTATGAAAAAGGAAAAGTAGGAAAACGATAATCTCGAAGACCTGCTGACACACCGCAGCATCACCCGCTGCTTGCGCGTCGATGCTGTTGTTCTTGCTGTACGAGTCTCCCGACCTGTTTGAACAAGTATTAGCGTGACTCATCCTCCGGTCTAAAAATGCCGGCAAGTGGCGTATCACCTACCGCTAACCTGATTGGCTAATTACCGTCACATGCTTATCACCCCGTTTAAAGACGTGAATTTTATATGTAAAGTAAATTTTTACGCTAACGCTTAAATTCTTTGCTATAGAAAGTTCAAGTATGTTATTTTTTTTCTCTTATATGTTACATTTTAAACACATGATATGAAATTTTTACGTTATGCTTATCTTAGAAATTTTTGAGTATGTTACTTTTTCTTTTATTTAACATTAACCTAAGAGTTTAATTGTATATGAGAAGTAAATTGTCACGTTAAAGTTTAAAGACATGATATTTATATGTGAAGTAAATTTTCGTGTAAAGGTTAAAATTCTTTATCTTTGAAATTTTTATTCTGTTAAATTTCCCATTATTTAACATTAACCTAAGAAAATAATTGTGTATGAAATTTTCGCGTATTGTTTAAATTGTTGTCGAAGAAAGTTTAAGTATGTTATTTTTTTTTCTTCTCTAATTTAGCATTATTTTTACACATTTTAAAGATAAAAATGTTATGAGTGAAATAAATTTTCGCGTATTGTTTCAATTCCTTACCTTATAAATTTTTTAATATTTCTTTTTCTCTAATTTAGCGTTATTCTTACACATTTGAAAGACATAATTTTTATATGTGAGGTAAATTTTCGCGTATTATTTGAATTCTTTGCCTTATAAATTTTTAGAGTTTCTTTTTTTTATCTTATTTATCGTTGATATAAGAGTATGATAGTACATGTAAAGTTAATTTTAAATTCTTTGCCTTGTAAATTTTTAGTGTTTCTTTTTTCTAAAAGTTAGAGTTGTCATTATACATTTTAAAGACATGAACGGCAATGTTTGAATTCTTTGTCGTAGAAATTATAGGTATGTTATACTTTCATCCTACATTTCAAATTTAAAGTCGTAATTTTTATATGTGAAGAACATTTTTTACGTTAATGTCAAAGTTATTTGTCGTACAAAGTTTAAGTGTGTTACTTTTTTTCTTTTATTTAGCGATATTTCTACATATTTTAATATCGGGATTTTTATGTGTAAAGTAAAATTTTACGTTAATGTTAAAGTTATTTGTCGTAGAAAGTTTAAGTACGTTACTTTTCTCTTGCATGTTATATTTTAAAGTCGTGATTTTTATACATGAAGGGAATTTTCGCGTAAAGGTTAAATATTTATCTTAGAAATTTTAAGTAAGTTACTTTTTTTCTCTTATTTAGCGATATTTTTACACATTTTAAAGTGATTTTTATGTGTAAAGTAAGTTTTTTTCGTTAATTTTAAAGTTATTTGTCGTAAAGAGTTTAAGTATGTTACTTTTTTCTCTTATTTAGTGATATTCGTACACATTTTAAAGACATGATTTTTATTCGTAAAGTAAATTTTCACGTTCACTTTTTTTATAAGTTTATTTTTTATAATAATGATAATAAAATCTGATAATTATTACTAAATATTATCTTTATATTTAATAAATTTCATAATTACTCCAATTGAAACAACTGTCTACGCTAAAAACCCATTCGCTACACTATGACGTCACGAACAAATTATCTATCACTTTAACTGTTTCAAGCAAGATCGTTACACAACAACTCAACTCGCAAACGCGTTGAAGCGTGTTGAAACATCCCTAGTCTCGCTCCCCTCCCGTCTGACGGGTCGATAGTCAGTAGCACCCTCTACCGTGAAACCTGATTGGTCGGTGAAGTCACGTGATCACCCCTCATATATAGACGCTACCGGTTGCCGTCTCGCCATTTCTACTTAGATACCTGAGTGTGAAAGACGTGTTTAATACTTCGTGTTTTTTTTTCTCATCGCGATTTTGTTCGTACTTGTGTAGTTATTCACAGTTATTTTAGCTTCGCAGATTTCGTTTCGATTATTCGGTAAGTGAATTTTTAAACATCTTCTCACTCCAACAAACCAAGAGAGTCTTGTCGGCCTATGACGACAAGCGGTATCTGCTGGAAGATGGCATAACCAGCTATGCCTATGGTCACTTCAAAATTCCTTAAATCATTCATTTAATCCTTAATTTTTTTTTTTATCTCTTTAAGCCTTAATTTAACTAAAATATTACTTTAACTAATTTTTTAAAAACTTATTTAGCGTTAATTTTTTTTTTCCAGGATTTTGTATGTGACCATTAAATTTAATTCACGAGAGAAATATACGTTCTCACAAGTCTTCTTTTCAGATTTTTTAAAATTTAAAATTGTTTAGGATTTAAGGTAATGATGTCTTCTTAAAAGATATTATTGGATGGTTGGTTAGTGACCTCATATTTCAAGGAAATATATGTTCTTTGAAATAAGTTTTTTTTTTTTTTTTCTTAGGGTGGAGTGAGGCGGTACCAATTCTTCCTAAAAGAGGTATCGGGCTGGAGGTGGGTCCTCACCTTTAATAAATAATTTTTCAAAATTTATTAATTGTAATTCTAAAGTCTTAATTTATTCAAAATTAGTTAGGGAAGGGGGGTGGGTAGATGAGTTACCATGAAGGCAACGTCCGATAGTCGATATTTTAACAATTGTTTGGTAAAATATTGAAATGTCACGTGTATCTCGGGGTTAGGGTTCTTTTTGACCCTTAGCAAATGGCCTTCACTTTTATTAACTTTTCAAATTTAACATTTTTTTTTTTTTATTTTTTTATTTTTATTTGTGTAACTTTGTTGCAGGTATTTTAACTTGATTAAAGGATATGTAAGTAACTCGCTAGAAAACCAAACAGTCAATCAGGAGTTAACTTTTGGTCACATGTTTAAAACTTATCAGTCACAAGCGAGCATATAGTTGACCGAACAGAACTTGTTGCCAACACCTGAAAACTAAATTTGGTATATATCCAATGTTATCACCACTTAAAACGTAAATCTTAACATAGAATGACGTCATACCCACTGTGACGTCATTAGTAAAAATACCTATCACTCTACCTTATTCGTTTAGAAGCAGCCCTAGAACAACTCAACTCCGTCTGAAAGGTAAATCGACACTAAAAAGTGTTGCCAACGCTCAAAACTTTGATATAAACCAAATTATGACGTCATATCTACTGTGACGTCACTCAATAAAAGCCTATCACTCTAACTTATTCACTAAGAAGCAGTCCTAGAACAACTCAACCCCGTCTGCTAGATAAATCGAAACTAAAAAAGTGTTGCCACCACTCAAAACTTTAATATAAAACACATTATGACGTCATACACAAACAGCTTATAATGAAACTAAAACAACAGCAGGAGGGGAACAACTCAACTCCCCTTCCGGTCATGTGACTTCCGGTGACGGCATATCCTGTGATATCACTTCCTGTGACGTCATATCCGGTCACGCCCCCATACCATACCATCCCGCCCTGGCCCAGGACTGTCCTTTTCTAACTACTAGCAATAGTGTCGGAATTAACTGGAGCAATTCTCAACACTACAGAGCTATTATATCGATGAAAGAATCGACGAAAATGTCCGTCATAACAACGTAAAACTTGACAATGTCAGCATTAGAGTCGCAAATCCTCGTAGCACTCGGAGAAAATGAACACCACACGTAAATATTAGCGTTAGCGCCGAATACACGGGAATATTTCTCAACAATAGCGATATTACAGCGGCGAACAGTATCGAATTTCGGCCCGCAAAAAAAAAAAAAAAAAAGCGCGTTCTGGCGCAAATAAAACATTTAGAACAGATTTTTGTACTTGGCACAGGTCCGAGACCCCTGATCTATATACCATAGAACATCTTTTCCCCATAGGTAGGATTTGAAATTCTGAATTTTTTTTTCTCAATCCACCCTAATAAACATTAGAGAAAAATGTAGCAATTCCATCGACGATTTGGGGAAATCTGAACGTATGCAGTTTCAGTGATGGCCAGGAAATTTTATTGCGGGTAGTTGTGGTCGGTCTTGGGGTTCGAATTTTTGCCATTTTTTAAAACTTTTTCCAGTTGTTTTGTAAACTGTATTTGATATATTTCTTAGCAGTGTATCTTCAATTGTCAAAATTAAAAGTTTAATTTCGGAAAATTTCCCCCGATTCCTTTAAGGTGTACGTATACCCTACAATTCACGAAAATCGATAAGAATATTCATTTTTTTGTTATTATATCATAATATTTTCTGATACTTTAGCTTTCAAACAATATTAAACGTTTGAAAATATCCTTAATAGTTTTTAAGTTACAATAAATTATAGGTAGGTACTTCCCCTGTTAAATACCACGTTTTTAAAACTTTAAACCTGTTTTCTGACGAACTGTATTTTGATTATGTCACTCTTTATTCAAACAACGATAATTCAACATGTTCAATTATAATTTTTGTTATATCATATTAATCGACATAATATGCTAGATGTTTTGAAACTCAATTATATAATATTGGTTGAGAGATTGATTTTTTAAGGATTTTTAAATCTTAGAATTCTTTGAAAATATGGATTTTTTTTCATGTTTTCATACGAAATAAATTGTAAAAAAAAAACCTCTTCTATAGAAGAAACTTAATTGAGTTTCAAAACATTAAGAATAATATTTCGAATGGTTTTCAAGTAGAATTGCGTTTCTAAGTAAATTAGAATTTGATATATCACTGTTTGAAAAAGGTACTAATTATCTAATTAACAATTGCCAAAATTTGAATTTTTTTTTATGAAATTATTTTAATCATATACTCTCTAATTAATATAAAAAAGAATTGGATTTTTAAGCTGAAAATTAAAAAAAAAAATTTCTAGGGCACACATAGACCTTAAACTTTGACAAAATCCCCGATTTTCCCAGATCTTTGGACACCCAGTTGATTCATTTGATGAATAGAAAAGCAGCGTGTCTTGTATCCTATGGCTGGTAGTGGTCAGGATGGGGGCAATGGGACCAACAAGTTATGAACGAACGATTTCCAACAAAATTGTCCTAATATCTCCTGTTTGCCATTTTACATACTAGAGAAATCAGTTCACAAAACGTGATATATACAGACAAAAGAGCAAAGATTACGAATAGTTAAACTTGGAGGAAAATGCAATGGATTTAAAAACAAATTAAATAACATGAATAAAATAAGCTTTCATTAAAACTAATTTGCTGTTGTACTCTGCCATAAAAATGTGTTGAAATATTATCTTTCTAATATAGCTGAAATAAAACTACTAATTTCAGAACAATTTTCTTTATTTTTTTTTAATTCATACACATCTGCCTTATTTACTGACGCTAATCTTTCCACCAGAAGATTGTGATTCCCTTTGGGAAGCAGAGCGCCTCCTTCTCACTTCTTCTGCTCTCTTCTCTTTTGCTTCCTTTGCTCTCTGGGCTAACAGTCTGGCATATTCAGCAGCATCATCCTTTCGCTTCTGTGCCCTCTTGCGCTTCAGGGCAATGCGGTGACGCTTGCGTTGCAGCATGACTGGTGTCACCAGACGCTGGATCTTGGGTGCTTTCGTCTGAGGTCGCTTTCCTACAGGAAGAAAAAAAAAATATCAGCACAAGCCATAATATTAAATCATTATGAAAGATTAGCTACAATGCCTTAAAGGCAATATTTTTGTAAAAGCAGGGTTCATACTCATTTTCAGAAAAAAAAATTCCCTGATATTTCCAGAGCTGTGTTTTCAATCGCGGGCGGCTTAATTATTTTTAGCCACATAAATAGTCAAACCTTGATTACAGAAATTCTTCCTATAACTTGAAGAATTGTCTGTTTTTCTTTAAGTATAACTTTCTGCAAGTCTATGTTATCAAATAATTCTATAACTTCAACTCCTCGAATTAGGGTTAAACAAATAGCACCGAAAAGTAGGATTTTTTCCAGAGTAAGAATGACTTTTTCCAAGTTTTAAGGGAGATTTTTCTCTTATCCCTGAAATTTTAAAGCTGATTTATTTTCGCCGAGGCATAGAACCCTAAAAAAGCAACTGTGGTTGGCAGTTATTTAAAGTTGTTCTTTTTTTAAGTTTGCCCACTTATTTCACTTGACTACCTCTTTTCATAGTTTCATTTTAAGTACATGCCTTAATTTCACTCGAAAAATTCATTAAAAAAAAGGAATCGCAAGAATAACTAGTGGTGAGGAACATCGCACAACTTTTAATTACACTAAAATACTGACGTGGATTTGTGTCATTTATAGTATCTATATTTTCATCCTTCATTTAGAATGACCAGTTAGGCAATAATTCTTGTATGGAATTTCAAAAAAAAAAATCATCACCAAAATGGTGATTTTGGCGATATACTTTTCGATAATCCTTTATTACAAGAGAAACCGAGAGGAAAAGAAAAAAACCAACAGCTCAAGGAAAGAGAACTCTGTGTTGAAGGCATTCATTTTTTAACTTTTTTTATTACCCTATGCAGGGGTCAAAGTGACAAAATAAGAATATATAGGATTTTTTCAAAAAAAATATAGGACAATATAAAACATCAAATAACTGCACACAGTTGCTACTGAACTTCAAAATTAACTCGTTATACATTTATATTGAATTTAAGAGAATAGAAAACACACCTTTAAAAAAAAGAAATCGCCTGATCCTGAATACGTGATCCGTTATTGCCTCAATATTCCATCCCTAAATCAAGTTTTATTAATTACATTATTCGCAATCATAAGTCTTTTGTTTTCAGCATTTTTAACTGTTCCAATTTCTTTAAGTATTTTCTTTGTATCCCTGTTTGCAGTCTTTTGTTGATTCAGATTTACTGTTCAGTGTCGGCTGGATTGGCGGCGAAAAGTGTGAGATTTATCGCCGAATGTGGCGAACCTGGCACTTGGCTTTAAAGCAACCCTAGTGATCATTTGGATTTGACAACACAACGTATTGACGTAATTTTCAATTTTGGCGATTTTTATGAAAAAATCGTGGCTAATATTCCGAATCCGGTACGAATTCTGCGCGAAGGCGATTTTCGCCAAAAAATGGCAGCCCTGCCATTTTTTAAGAGCAAGATAACTAACTGCCTATGGTTGCCATAATTTGGAGTGGTTTGATGTAAACAATTCGCGGCGCAGAATCCGTACAGGATTCGGAATAAAAAAATCGCCATCCGACATCATACAGTAAATCTTAACCCTTTTGTTTCCTTTATCAATTATTGACTGAGCACTCAAAATGTTCTTTAGTAGTCCTGCAAGTTAATCCCAAGTTGTTTTTATCCGTTTTTCCCGAGGCAGAGTTTTGTTGTTGCATCTCTCTCTCTGCATTATGGCCAATTAATTTATTACGTTGGAGGAGAAATCAGATCAGAAATTCAAGACCGATTGTTATGGAAATGTTCACATGTTTACAACTCCCACCGGTCCAGTAGAGTTGAGTTGTAGGTTATGCAGCACGTGACGTCACAAGAGATAAAACGCCGCGCCGCCTTTGCAAACATCGTTTTTGTCAGGTCTTTTTCACCTACGATCGCGCCAAAGAATCCGAAATATTAAAAAATGACAACAAACGGCGCCGTTATTACGAATTAGAAGAAAATATAGATCGAATCAATGTAGAAATATAGGATATATAGGACAATTGTAAAATATAGGACGTTTTTACCGATTTTTAAAAAAATATAGGATTTATAGGACGTCTGCGACCCCTGCCCTATGTATATATACATATGGGTAATTGAAAGTAAAAATAGAATTGACATTTAGAGATGAAGACCATAATTTAATCACATTAAAATAAAATCATATTATCTTATGAAGCAGTGTTAGCATGGCTTAAACAAAGAGCATTTAAAAGAAAAAGAATACCTAATTGGTTTCTTATAATAAATAAAAATACAATTTTAAATTATAAGATTTTTTAAAATTATTTGATGTTGTAAATAACTTCTATTTTTAACCATAAGTTTTTAATTTCAAAGATCTTTTTTAAAAGGAATTTATTGAAAATGTAACTTATAGAATGATGTCGGATGCAAGAAAATGACAAAAAGTTTAATGCTGATGTATTGAAGGCACTTTAAGTAATTCTTAATGCAAAAGCAACTACAGCAAATGTTGAGAGAATTTTTTTGCACAATGTTTTGTAACAGACTGGATTTAGAAAAAGCTGCACAACTTTTTTCCCCTCAAAATGTTAAATCTTAAATTTGTATTTAAATGGGTAGAACAAAATAAGAACTTATTTTTATTTCGACTATTTTTTTAAAAAATAATTCTCCAAATAAAATATCTTCATTTTTTGTATAACATTACTGAGTGACGTTTTTGTAAATGAAAAATTATATGAATACTATAGATTTATTAAGATATAATCTATTTTAAAATAAATCTCGTAATTAAAGACAATTGAACAATAAGTTTTTATATTAATCCAATAAATATATATTGTTTTATAATTATTCAAAATTATTAACCTTAAATTACAGGTTGCATTTTAAATTTGTTTCTGAAATAGAGGTTTTGTGTTTTAACAACTTATAACATTAGATTCAATTCCAACGATAAAATCAATCATTAAACAGTCAGTAATCATGGATATAATGGCTATTACATTAATGGAAACCTATATGAATGGGTATCTCCCTGACAATTGGTGCTGTATTACAGGGCTGCCACAGCTTAATAGCATTGAAAATAGTTGCTTTAGTAACCTCAGATGTAAAAAATAGTAGACAAAATAGTATCCTCGAATACTAAAATAAATAGCATGGTAATTCTAATATACTAAATTTTGAACTAGCGGCGTGGCCCTGTGTAGAGGAAACTTCATTGTGTTTAGGTCCCAGCTTGGAACACTTCGTGACAATTTCTGAGCTGTATGTCGATTAGTAAAAAATTAATTGACAAAAATAAAAAAACTACACAAATTTTTGATATATTCTGTTTATCAAAAGTCTAATTAGCAGGCTAAAACTACTCATATTGAAAATTTCAGAGCTCTATGCCTGTTAGAAGTTGCTTTGTAAAAAATTAAACAAATAATATTCAATAACATGCTTGCTTCGCTTAATGAAAGTGTGTAAGCACAAGATCGCTTCACTCGCTAAGATTAATTATTATGTAAACTCTCAATATTATAACTCCTTTATTGTCGAGAAACAAAAAAATATTTCCCGTTAATACAATAGCACAGTCACCCCCATCTCTCAGAGAATAATTTAACAGTGTATTTGTCAAAAGTTTAATTAGAAGGTCAAAACTAATTCTGTTGAAAATTTCAGAGCTCCATTCCTATTGGAAGTTGTTTTGTAAAAATATTCAAATTAAAAAAGTTAATCAAAATGTTAACATTACGTTTCTTAAAAATCCATTAGAATCCAAGGGCATCCAATTAGAAAGCCAAAACTACTTACGTTGAAAGTTTCAGAACCGTAGCCATATTCAGTCATTTTGTAAAAAAAAAATTAAAAATACTAATTCATTTTAACATTCTGTTTTCCAAAAGTCCAGAAGGCCCAAACTACATATGTTGAATATTCTAGAGCTGTACCCTTATTTGATATCGCTCTGTAAAAAAATTTAAATTAATAAACCTAACATAATAAATTTAACAAAATCTTTTGTTATTAGACCTAGGCTGTACATCAGAATAAAAAGCTAAGTCACATGACCCGTTGTTCTGGTTTCCAGTTCGAAGTTACATAAAAATGTCACTTTTTTCGCAATGCCAGAGGAGAGTACTAGTGTAGAGGGTCATGTGATTGTCAGATTTTAGTTTGATCCAAACACCTTTAATGCAATTCCTGAAAAATGGATTGCAAAAGTTAGTGATTCACCACAGAACCAATAAAAGCAGAAAACAAAAAAAGTTCTCTCAAAGAAAAACGTGTTCAATTCTCTTCAGTTCAGATTCAATCGAACTCTTTAACGGAGCAAGGGCAACACGTGGGCCATACTGCATCAACATCTCTGGTGGAAGTCACAGATCTAGAACAAAGTGCCTGCATTTGATGTGACCAAACTAAGACGATCAATTTCCTTTTCGGTCACAGAGTCTTCCACGTTTCTACGTGTAAATAAAAATACGATTTCCCCCCAAAAATAGTTGCTGAATATATAAGAAAGTAACAATATAAGCTGAAAAGGTAGATTTTAGGCCAATTTTCGCAAAAAAAGTCGCCATGGAAGCCCTAATAGTCGCCTGTGGCAGCCCTATATTAGTGTAAACCTCGTCAAAAATGATCATCACTCTAACAAAAGTATTAAGTAATAGCGCTTACAGTAAAGGGAAAATCTAGGTATCGGCAAAAATGACCATCACAACAATATGCATATTAGCAATATGGCACAAATCTCGGTAACGTCAAGATTATCTTGGTGAAAATTTCAGTAATATAGATGTTACAACAATGTGGGATTTGACAAAAATGCCTCACACCAACAGAAATATCAAAGTTAGAGCCGAACATACCGAAACAATTGGAAGTAACAGAGCTATTATACAGGCGTAACACTCCACGAAAATAATACCATTCAATAAACCATGCGACGAGAGAAAGTAAAGCAGATCCCCTCCTCTCTTCCTATTTTATGAAAAAATCTCCTTCTTATTTACCTTCTTTTTGTGCCAAAGGCCTCTTCACAACAAACTGACGTACATCATCATCCTTAGCCAAATGGAAAAGTTTTCTAATTTTGCTAGCTCGTTTAGGTCCAAGTCGACGGGGAATAGTTGTATCTGTTAATCCGGGAATATCTTGATCACCTTTTAAAGAGGAAAAAAAAAAAAAATAATAATAATCACGTAATGAATAACAATAAAATAAGTACAAGAAGAATAGCTCTTATGCAGGGGTCAAAGTGACAAAATAAGAATATATAGGATTTTTAAAAAAAAAATATAGGACAATTTAAAACATCAAATAAATGCACGCAGTTGCTACTGAACTTAAAAATTAACTCGTTATACATTTATATATGCGTTATATTGTATTTAAGAGAATCAAAACACACCTTTAAAAAAAGAAATCGACTGATAATGAATATGTCATCCGTTATTGTCTCAATATTAAATTCCTAAATGAAGTTTTATTAATTACATTATTTGCAATCTTGAGTCTTGCTTCCCCCAGCATCTATAACTGCTTGAACTGCTCCAATTTCTTTAAGTATTTTCTTTTTATCTCTGTTTGCAGTCTTTTGTTGGTTCAGATTTATTGTTCAGTGTTGGTTGGATTGGCGGCGAAAATTGGGAGATTTAGCGCCGAATGTGGCGAACCTGGGACTTGGTTTTCCGGAAACCCTAGTGACCGTTTGGATTTGACAACACAACATATTGACGTCATTTTCAATTTTGACGACTTTTATGAAAAAATCGTGGCTAATATTCCGAATCCGGTACTGATTCTGCGCCACGGTGATTTGACGGTGATTAACAAAAAATGGCAGCTCTGCCATTTTTTTAAGAGCAAGAGAACTGCCTATGGTTGTCATAATTAGGCGCAGTTTTATGTAAACAATTCGTTGCGCAGAATCCGTATCGGATTTGGAATAAAAAAATCTCCATCCAACATCATACAGTAAATCTTAACCCTTTTGTTTTCTTTATCAACTATTGACTGAGCACTCAAAATGTTCTATAGTAGTCCTGCAAGTTAATCATAAGTTGTTTTCATCCGTTTTTCTCGAGGCAGAGTTTTGTTGCTGCATCTACCAATTAATTTACTACGTTGGAAGAGAAAACAAATCAGAAATTCAAGACCGCGTGCTATGGAAAAGTTCACATGTTTACACTTTACAACTCACGCCGGTCCAGTAGAGTTGAGTTTTAGGTTATCTAGCACGTGACGTCACAAGAGATAAAACGCCGCCGTTAAAAACATCGCTTTTGTCAGGGTTTTTTCACTTACGATCGCGCCGAAGAATCCAACATATAAAAAATGGCAACGATCAGCGCCATTATTACGAATTCGAAGAAAATATAGATCGAATCAATATAGAAATATAGGACAATTGTAAAATATAGGACGTTTTTGCCGATTTTTAAAAATATATAGGATTTATAGGACATCTGCGACCCCTGCTTATGAAGAAGGTTATTGAAATCAGTTTAATAACCTGCTACCTTAATAGTTTTTAAGCTTGAACCAAAACAAATATTTTACCTCAAACTTTTCTTGTACAATAATAATTATATCAATATATCAATTAATAAGCAGATCAGTACATTAAAAACTAAAAAACGTTTAGGAGATTTATGAGAGGATAACTAATTTATAATTTAATGTGAATAGACATACCTTTTTTAACAATAACAAGACAAATTACACTTAAATTGCTATCCACAATGCATCCTCTGACAGATTTACGTTTTCGTTCACCAGTTCTACGAGGTCTGTAGCAAGAATGTCCTTTAGACAACAGAAGTCGAACACGTCCAGTTGTAAGGACACCCTGTTTCATGGGAAAACCTTGCTTGTCATTTCCTCCACTGATACGGACTACATACCCCTAAAATTAATTTAAAAACATGTTAACTGTAAATAAATATGCTTAATATATAATTAAGTATATAGCATTATTTTATACAATACTTTAAAAAAAAAAAAAAAAGAATTCAACAGAGTACACCTAATAAGTATTCCGCAAAATATGCAAGATTTGATTAAAAAATATATTTTGAGGTGTTTTACTATGAACATTTATTAGGATTAAAAAAAGAGTTTACATAGAAAATGTGAATGAATTAATTTTAGTTCAATTTGACAAAATAAGAAATACTGTTCTTCACTTTACAAGTTAGATACAACTGCAGGTTAAAAGAGTTTAATGGTAGGTTATTTCATAAAGAAAAGAGATTGATAATTTTATATTCCCAGAGTCATCATACAAATTGAATGAATACAAAGGTAATTGTAAAAAAGTTGTCACAATAAAAAAAAACCTGAATGCTGAACAAGGAAATTTGATCGATATAAATTTTGTTAAATATTGAGAATTTAATCACTCCAGTAGAATGCAGTTCTTAAGATTTGTTATTACTTTATATTGAAGTGGTACAAATATATACTTGTACAGATTTTACTAGCAGTATAAATAATATGTACTCCTGCTATTTCTTCTAATATTTTATTTCACCTACCTTTTGTTTTACATAATAGCACAAGATTTATAAGATGTAGGTATTCTACGTATTATTTATGGGATAAGGGGTCCAAATGACAAAATAAGAATATATAGGATTTTTTTTTGTAAAATATCAAATAACTGCACACAGTTGCTACTGAACTTTAAATTAATTCATATATTTTATTAATTAAAACTTTATTGAAATGAACATACAAGACGTACTTTTTTGAAGTACGAGGACTTTCACACAGTACTAATTAACACAAATTTTCCTTTTTAAGAGAGGAACATCGATAATTAAGTATCTAGAAAATAACTGTCCCCCTTTAAAACTTGTTAATATTGAATTTAAGATAGCAGGAAAAAAAACATGAAAAAAAAGAAGAAAGAAATTACCTGATCCTGAATATGTCCTCTTTATACGTTATTCTAATTACCTCAATATTTCATACTCAGTATTAATATTCATAGTATAGTCAATAAATAAATCATCATGCAGAAAGGGAGTGAGTAGTCAATGCAGCAGATGACGTCATAAGAGATACGACGCTGTCGCTTACAAACATTGTTTTTGTCATGCTTAGTTCACTTACAATCGCGGCTAATTAAAAAAATTGCAACGATCAGCACAATTATTATGAATTCGAAGGAAATATAGGTTGAATCAACACACAAATATAGGACATTTTTCTGATTGAAAAAATATATAGGATTTATAGGACGTTGCAACCCTTGTGTGATGCGAAAGGTGAGTAGTGTTCTAGAAATGGAGAGGTTTAAAAATGGAATAATAAAAATTTCAATTACCCCCTCCCTCCATTTTTGTCTTATAGGTTTCATGACATTGCTATAATATTTCTTAAAATTAAAATTTTTGGATAAAAATTCTGGGAGATTTGCCATCAAATGAGGTAACCCAGTCATAAATTGGTTTTTCGACCTCCATGTAGGAAAAACCTTTGTTATCCGGTTAGCTTGTAACATCAAAATTAAAATACATTAATGATTACTAACCAAATGACAACAGGTTATTTTTAATAGCTTTCCAAGATTTTAAGGAATGAACTAAATATCCAAAACTATACTTTTTGACTTTTATATCTCAGTCTGGCAAATAGAATCTCGTCTCAGTGCATGCCAAATGGAACTATTTTAATCTTTGATTTAAAGTTAAAAACATGATTGCTCGGAGTTCAGAAAAAAATTTGGTAATTGACACTTTATGAAATTCTATTCTTGGGAAAAATGACCCTTCACAGGCTGAAAATCAATGACTTTTTAAGGGTTTTAAAGGAAATTCAAAAATTTGTTTTCAGTTATGTTTAAAATATGTGACTTTACAGCTAGCTGCCTTGCCCATAGTGGTAATATCAAAATCTTTCACGCGCAATTTGAATTTTGCCTCATAAGTAAACAGACGTTACAATCCATTAAATGTGCACTTTCCAGGTGTAGTATAGTCACATGCTTCTGCTTAAAAAAAAGTCACCACTCGCTCATCAGGGGTGAAATCAATTAAAATGTAAAAAAGAGGAAAATATATGCATTATTATTTTGAACTACAAAAATAGCTTGAATAAGAATACTAAGCACTTTGAATGATCATGAGAATTCAGCTTAAAAATAACTAATTAATTATACTGATATTTTGTTGAATTGCAAGCTTTTGTGGATTTTTTTTGGACATGCTCCACTATTCTTCAAGTGGTTTAAATTTTTATTCATAAATTAAACTTAAGTAGAAAGTGAAATATTTGTTAACAAGAATGATAAGAAAAGCCACAAAACAGAACCATGGATAACCTTACTATTATCAATGTCTCTTAGAATTTGAAACATTAAAATTTTTATTATTGTAATGTAATATAAAAATATTAACCGGTGGATTAAGTAACATTCCTGAAGAGATAACTAGGAAGCCTATAGTACACAACAAGCCAACATTAGAGGGATACATGATCCACTTGTATTGGCAAATAATTTTATTGAATGAAACAAAATTCATGTTTTTCAGGTTGGTTGAGGTTTTATGATGCAAGGGCTTCACTAGGGGTATACTGCGCCATCTTTCTAAAAATTTATGTAAATAGGAAGATATTATTCAATAAGAACATATTTACTTTATTCCACCATAAGGGTTCATGTTTTTTAAAACAATAATTGAAATTTTAAAATTTTACTGTGCACAGCCGATGAAAATGTTCGACCGGCCGCTTTTTTGAATACAAGATTTTTCATTTGCTGCTACAGTTTCGTAGGAGTTATTTATTCAGGTAATAAAGGGTTATTCCTATTAGACGTGTCACGTCGCCAAATCGATTTGGCGACAAACCAAAAGGCGATAATGTTTCCAATGTAGCAACCCTATTTATACGCGCATGCGCAACAATGATTTTATGGCAACCCTATTTTGAACATTTGAATGGCGTGTCTGTTCCTGCCACTGCCATTTCGCCTCCTGCTAAAAACGGTGTTTTCATGAGGGCCATTTTTGAATAATTGGCCGTAATTTTAGTAATTAGTTAAAATATGCCGTATTTTATTGTTTATTTTCATATTCGTTACTTTTTTTGTTTTACCATGGATGTCCTGCCGGAAAAAGGCCGTTCGTTTTGACGGCAGCAATTTGTATTTTGCTTCGGTGCCCGTTTTTTTCCTAGGTATTTTTTGTTATTAAACAGTATATTATGTAGAGTTTTATAGTTTATTTGCATATTTGTTATATTTTCCGTTTTGCGAGGGTATCCTGCAGGGAAGAGCCGTTTGTTTTGAAAGCAGCAATTTGAATCTAATTTTTTTTATAAATATTTTTTGTTATTAACTAACATATATTATTGTTTAATTGCATATTCGTTATGTTTTCAATCGTTTGTTTAGTTTTTACGGTCATTTTGAAAGCCAGAGGTACCATTGGAAGTGTTTGGCCGAAGGGCCGTTTGTTTTGAATACAGTAATTAGTATTTCACGTCGCTGCTGCAATTTACCGTAGCCATATTACAATTACTCCATAAACATACACCATTTTAATCCGAAATGTTTGTAATTAAATCGCATAATAAGTGGTAATTTATAATTTACATTCATATTTCTTCTGTTTTAGCGATCGTTTAATATTAACGGCCATTTCTAATTACCCACCATCTTGTTTAGTTCAAATCGGCCGCCATCTTGAGTTGGCGATAATCGAAAACTACGTCATTCTGGCGTTGTCGCCAAATTTTGAAACCGCGCCAACCCTGATACGTACAATAGGAATTTACCGTAATAAACATTACCGTTAGCAAAATTATGTTATTTACAAATAAGATATCTAGGACAATAAATCACTTGTCATACTAGGACAATAAATCACTTGTCATACTAGGACAATAAATCACTTGTCATACTAGGAAATGCCTCTCAAGCAGTTTAACTGGCTTGTACTCGGATATAGCATGAAACTTTTTTTTATCAATAGAATTCAATGACCAGTTCATTTCAGAGCAATAAAATGCATACTAGTGACCCCCCCCCCCCCCCAAGTACTTCTGGATTAAAAAAGTACTTTCGTCCGACTAAAGAAATCTAGAAACTACATGTTATCAGCATAGAAGTTACACAAAATGTATACAGCAGCAAAGCCTGACACAATTAAGAATTTCAAGAGAAACCAGCCCTGCAGAAATAGAGGAAGAAAACTCCCATCAAACAGCCCAACAAGCATCACAAGACTATCAGTCTTGATTGCCATGTATACACATTCTTTGAATTAATAATTAAAGAGCGCCAAGCAGAGTACAGTTCTTATATCCAGTTCTAGGCAAATTGAATAACAAGTAAGGTTATCTCAATGAATTTTTTTCAACTAACATAAAGTGTTTTCTGCCATAAGGACTGCATAAGAAGAGACAAGCTACGCATCTAAAATTACTTAACCGTTCGAAAGAAAGTTATCAACAAAACCTATATTTACCTTCCATTCATCACCCAAGCCATCAGCTTCCACTTCGTGCCCCATTCTCTTTTCGTAGAACATTCGAATCTTTTTTTCATCGTCAATTTCAATCAGCTTTTGACAGCCAGTGGCTGGATATGAAATGTTGAGCTGAAGAAAAACATTACAAATTAAAAATCACACGGAACACTTTAAAATACATTTAAGAAGATGTATTTTAGCACAGATGCATTATAGTTATGAGTGACTTTGTTTATTGCTAAAGGTTGGAGCTTAACACTGTTTAAGGATGCTTACAACCATTTGGAGAGAGAAAATTGAAAGCAAACAATAACTAGTTAGTTATTTTATAAACGGTCTAAAAAAGATAGCAAAACACGCCACGTATCTATAGTTCATATATAATCTTATATCGTAATTTTGTAATAATAACCCCAACATTAATATATTAAGAATAACGGACTACTTCTTGTTAATTAGACTTAACACAAGATTTTCTTTCCAGAATCAACATATAAAATTAACACATGGAATATACCTTCATTTCATACAAAATATATACATGGAAAATGCAATTACACACGAGGTTCAAAGCGCATTAGCAATAAGAAAGAGGTGGATATTTTTATCTAAGTACATCCACCAACATACAACACGTAGAAGAATATGGAATAAAGTAATAAATACACATAGGTCAAACGATAAAAAATAAATGAATATAATAGCAATACAAATTAAAAATACACTTACTTTCATGATTATAAAATTATCAAAGCCACAACAGCCTCATGAAATTGGTTTAGCATACGAAACGGATTATTTTGTTAGACACTGCGTTGCCATATACAGAAATCCTAATAAATAAACAAACCTGTAATCAATGTGACTTATACACATTTATGGTGACGTCAATACCACCTACTTTTAAATAGTAAAAATAAAATTCGCATGTGTGATTGGCTAAAAAAATTATTTCGTGTTTTAAAGATACTCATTTACTGGTATTTTAAAGAAAAGCATTAATTTAGTAACCTCAGTTTCCAACAATGATGTAACACTTCGCAAACAAGTCTATTAAAATTTACAGATTTTTAGTATTTTATGAGACAATATCTTGCTTAGAAATGTTTGAAGTTCGCTTGTGTTTTACGTTATAGCATTTTTCAAATATATTATTACGTCATTAGTGACGTAATATTTGTCACCGACTTGACTCATTTTTGAAAGATGCAAATGTTTGAAACCAGAGAAGAGAAATCATCTGTTCCCAGGATCTTTGAAAAGTATGAACGGTGGGTTACCAAATAAAAAGAAGCCCTTATTTGTCAGGTAATGACATATTTGGCTATCGGATTTAGTTCAACTAATTCAAAATCGATTTTTTAAGAGTTTCTGTCATTTTTTCTCGTTAAACCAGTATACGTATATTCTAAAAGCAATTCTATACATTCTGTACAAAATTCAGAATATAATATTCAATGGAGATATTTACACTCGCAGTCCCCTTTCGAATTCTAGTCACATGCTTTTGATACTTGGGTTTGCTTAGGATGATAATGCAGAGGATGAAAGTCGTGAACTGTTTCACGGAACTTCGCTTCTTTGATTGAATAATTTTTATCATATTTTTATCATTAGACTTAAATTCCTTTCATAAACTGTCGAAATTAATAAAAAAATAATACTTTTATCTACTGAATTCTAATCCTTTCTGTATGTTTTTATCTAAACAAAACTTTCATAACATATTTCTGGGGGATTTGAAAGTAGGAGGAGCATATTTTTTATTTAAGTATTTTTCAGTTTTTTAGCTGAAATTATTTGTATTACCAATAAAAAAAATTTAAAAATCAAATCTATTAAACTAAAACTAACATCTATAATGCACTAACTGGCAAAAGTTAAGCGAGAGGGAAATGTTAATTTCCAGATGCCAATCTGAATTTGAGAGGCTGTAGTTTGCTGCAGAGGTGGAAATGTGTAAATGTGTTATGTAACAACAAATCACGGTTTCGTGTCGAGAAATATGCAAAATAGGCAATCGTATAAGAAGCCAGCATTTGTATAGATTTAGATGAGTTGCATATAAATGATTATAAAAAAGTGTTTAGAACTTTCGTACGATTAGTTTTCAGGACTGATGCGTTTCTATGGTTTCCAGAAGACAAATGGCAGAGAGTGAGCTCTGGTGCTCTGTGGGTTGTCTTGAAACAGGGCAATCAATCACTGATGTTGCTCGTTTCTTCAGTGTTTGTCAATTCACGATTATGGAAACAATTTAAAAAAAAAAAAAAAACAGTTCTCAGAAGACCTGTGGTCAGCCGTCCAAAGGGTTACGGCCTCTGTGGAAGATCGACATATTTCTGTTGCCGAGAAGTATAATTGAAGAGCGACCTTCACAAGTATAACATGTGGAGGGTATTCTTCGATTCCACTTATGAATTGAACTGTGTCTGATTATACTTATGTTATGCTCACGAATAAGTCGAGATTTGCCCTTAAGTCAGATGACAAACTTGCAAGAGTCTAAAGAGAATAAGGCACACGCATCATCCCCAGAACCTGGGCTGTAGACAGGGGGGGACCCTCGGACCCCCCCCCCCAAATTGTGTGAAATCTTGTTTTACCACTTCCACTTTTTTTGTGTAACTTGCTATTTGTATTATATCAAATCTTCGACCCTACCCTAGTAGCATTCACTGCTTGGCGTTTCGTTGGCCAATGATCGGGATTCATCAAAGTCATCGGCGATTCCCCAGACTGATATATAAACACACCCGTATTTCCTCGTCTGCCGATGACCCTAAACTCATCGGGAAAAGATATCTTCCCAACATCGGTGGCCGGTTAGAATTTCTGATCATCGTTTTTTTGATCGGCAAGATATCGGAACCACATCGACAGGCTGCTAAGAGGGGAGGAAATATATTTTGGAGTAAACACTCAGTTTATAAGTTTTGCCTAAGTTCACAATATCTGACACCAGCTGCTGTTTTGAATAACAACTCGTAAAACCTAGTTACGGGGACTTTTGACATTAATGTGATTTTCAAACTTATAAGGTCTTTGTAAACGACGATACTTTTTGGATGTACGCATCTGGTTCCCACCGGTTATATATACAATTTTAGGTTTTATGGATTTCTGTTATGTAACTTAACAAAGAGTTTCTGGACTAATTTTGGGCGACATTTTATCTGCTGGACAGAGGAATGTTTCTCAGGATTCACTTGGGAACATCTGCGATTTTGAGGTCATAGCTCGGCCAGCTGCCTCAAACAGAATGGAAAATTCTGGACCAATAATGTATATGGTAAACACGTAGGAGGACCATGAGATAGCGAGTTAAAAATGATCTTGATATATTGAAGGCGGACCCAAATCTGCTACTCGAGAAAAGGTAAATTGAATAGATTTTAGTAAAGTTTAAAACCTGGGTACACAAGAAAATATACACATTCAGATTTGATATTGCTTAACATTCAGACAGACGTTTTAGAGATTGACGTTCATACAATAGTAACCCGTCAAAATGTAGTGAAAACTGCAGGAGTTTTTCTCCTGCCCCGTCAACTTGTTGGATGCTGAACAGGATCCCTGATTATCGGTGCCAAAAACCAACGGTATCATCAACGATAAAAGTATCATCGATTCAATGTATGGGTGACTACAATAAGTGCCGTTTATTTGTTTCATCAAAAGATATAATGTGCGGTCAGCGAGTTTTCACGCTAGTGATTGGATTATTTCGAAAGTCGTGATATCTTTGGAGTCGGGGTGAGTCAATCAATTAAACTATTATTCAGAGTGGAGCATTTTCTAATTTTCATAAGAATTTAATTTAATTAATGAATTTGTTAAATATTGAATATTCACATTGATTTAAAATTGATAACTAGAATTTTGTTTATTACTAAATCCTATTTAACTTGTTTACGAGCCTTAAAATTCCATTGTTACAATTATTATAAGTGTTTGAATAAATATGTTTTTATGGTATTAGTTATTGTCTTCTATCTCAGAGTTCAGTCATGCTTGGGTTGTATTGCGGATATAAGTTAATTTATGGCAAACGTAATGTACTACCACTATATAAGATACTTACAGTTAAAAAGTTAGAATTATCAATTACTATAATTTACACGAAAAGAAGCACCCCAGCAAGGCGATAAAAAACTTATGTTTCTTTTTCTTGCAATTCCACTGAATTAGAGGTGATCCTTGAATGTATTTCAAATTTAAATCAAGTATACAATTTGCTAAACATTTCGCTTTGGCAATAAGTGAAAAATATTTTAAAAATAAGTGTACGAAAAATTTTAAATGTAAAAATATATTTTGAAAAAATGCAAACCACATAATTATATATTGCTTATCTAATACGTCAATAAAATCCTTAAATAAAAGTTTTTATATAGTAAAACAATATAGGAACAATTTTCTAAATTTAAAAATAAATTCTTATTTCAATTTAATATAAAATAAAAATATAGTCCTTGTTTTTAAATAGTTTTCATTATAATTTGCTGAACTCATTTTGGTCCGTTTTTAAACATCTTTTAAGTAAAATAAAAATATGTTTATATGTTTAAAAAAGTTAATCAAATTGGATATAGTTTTTTAAAAAATTTAAAAATTAAATATATTTTTTTAAATGTCAAAATTATTAAGTAAACTCTTTATTTGCATTTCAAAAAATATCATAAAATTTACTGGTCAGTTAGTTAAAATTTTACAAAATAAATGGCGACACTATTTATTTGACACTATTATTTTTTTGCTATAATAAATAAATTAATATCATTTTCCCAAATTTATGGAAGATTTGCTATTTTCCGAAAATACCCCATATATAAAAAAAAAATGTCGGTCAATTTCCTTGCAAAGTCTGTATGATAGTAGAGTTTTGTACTACAATACAATTGCTATACCAAGAATCGCAAGTAACTACAGTCCAGTGGCCATGTCAACACACTCCGGAGATAACCGTCCTCGGTTCGATCCCAGGGTAAGTAATTTAGACAATTTTGGTGTGAGTAATTTGGTAGTGTTATAACTTCGATTTGTACTCTTAAAATGTCACTGGAAATACTACCATATAAGAATTACGCGCTCTGGGTAAATATTTTAGTTTTGCATTATTTTAACTTGTCGTTTTTAATATTCGATACTTACATCTTTATAATTATTTAATGTTTATTAATTGATATTTTCGACAAAATAACGACCATTGTTTCGATATTTCTTGCGAGCAAAATTTTCCTCGGATAGTGCTCGTATTTCCCCCTTTTCCCTCGGCCTTCGAACTAATTCTTGTCGGCTTCTGCTCGAATTCGATCAGTTTCCGGACATCGGCCAATGGCCGGCCTCGGGGACAAAATGGATTAGTTACCAAGGGAAAGATAAGTTTAGGGTGAGTTTCCGGTGAATCGCCAATCATCGGCGATTCACCTGGGGATGGAATTCCGATCATCGCCCGAAGTAAAATTGCTACTAGGGTAACACCCCCCCTCCCCGTTCCGAAAAAAAATCCTGGCTACCGGCTTGCCCCGAACATCATCGAGCATCATATCATGCTTTCCGAGGTGGAAGCATCCTGGTGTGGGCCACGATTTTGTTTGGATATCGAACAGACCTGCACATCTATAGATGGGGTTCGATTACGGATATACTTTATCGGGATGAAATCCTAAAAAGTCCAGTAAAAAATTGTGCGCTGCAGCATTGGACCTTTTAATGGATGATAGTGCGCATCTCTATAGAACTGCCATCGTCGACGACTTCGTGGAGAGTTAGGAGATCGCGTGTTTGGTTGGGCCGCCGTTCTCGCCCTACCTTAATCCCATTGAAAATCTTTGGGATGCCCTCTGTCTTGCTGTGTCGGAACGTTTCCCGCCCCCAGCTACTCTTACATAGTTAGAAACTGCTCTATAGGAGAATGGCGATTATTTTTTTCTTGACTTTGGTGAGATTGATCACCTCATGGAAAGCATGGTCACATGCTGTAAACTTTGTATGAGAGTGAGGAATGGTGACATGATTACTGTTAAGCTCAATTTTGAATATTTTTTGAACTTATAAACATCATTTTGTTGATAACTCCGATATAACCTCATTTTATAATTTCTGAAAATTTAATATTGTTTTCATCCTAGGTATTTCATTCTTTGTTTTATTTCATGCGTAAACCTATTTGTTACTTTCCAACCGCATTTCGTGTCAAATTTCTGTAAGTGTTCACATTTTACCTTTCGTTATTAACTTTTGGCAGTGTTTGTAATTATACTTAGTGTCCGTATGTCTGTGGCGCTAATCCTTGCGGCTTCTTAGAATGTGACTTCCAATATGCGTAGACTTTTGAAATTTTAAACAAAAGTAGTTTAAGCCTTCTAATTGTACTTTTGACAAACAGAAAGTTAAATTTTTTTTTTTTAATTACGATTTTTTTTAACGCTTTAAAGTTTATTTTACAGAGCGACTTCTAATAGGTGCACTTCTCTGAAATTTTCACCATACTTCGTTTTTAGATTTCTAATTGTACTTTTGACAAACAAATTGTTAAAATTTTAATTATTCTATCTTCCCCCCCCCCTTTTTTTCCCCCTTTAAAGTTTATATACAGTGTACCAGTATACACAGTATATACATACCAATAAGCGCATAACTCCAAAATTTTAAACATAAGTAATCCTGTACATAAAGGGGTGAAGGGGTGGGTGGGCTGTGCTTTTGTATTAACGGGGAAAATGCTTTTGTTTCTCGATAGGAGGTTCTCATAATTAGGGTTGATATAGCAATTAACTTTTAGCGAGCGAAGTGAACTTATACTTGCATACTAATGAGCTTTTCAGCGAGCGAAGCGAACCTGTGTTTGCTTAGTAATAAAAATTTTAGCGCGCTAATCGAGCTTGGATTCGAGTAGCAATGAACCTTTCATGTAGCAAAGCGAGCCTGGTTCACGTAGCGTCAAAAGCTAGGATTTATACACTAGCGTTCGCCACTAATTTTTAGGATACTGTCCGTGTAACTTATGTTAGAGCTTCTCGCTGGCCGCAGATTTATACTGAACACGCCTATATATGTATATAATTAATACAAATTCAACATTCAACAATATAAAGTATTCCTGAAAACGGAACAAAAAATAATAAATTATTGAATTTTGTTTTATTTTAATAAAATTACCATTAATATTTGATATTTTTTCAAATAACTAAAAAATAAAACGTAATTTACATTATTGCTTAAATTGAACTCAAAACGATGTTTTTTTCCCTCCACGTATTTAATACTGCGTTATCGCGCGGCTCAGCCGAGAGAGGAATTTTACAATTTCGGTTGTGCTTGGAAATTTGAGGAACTGATTGGCTCTTCGGGCGATAGGGAGACTTCTAAGAATCTTTCCAAAACGGAAATAGGTTTCATGATGTTTACTCTTATGTTGTCTTGTAATTTTTTAAGTTAACTAGTTTGAAACAAGGAGTTCGTTTAGATTACATGTGCATATTGCTTGAAACTCATTTTGGAAGATAAAAAGACCATAAAAGATAAACCAACAACTTAAAGAAAATAGACAGGCATCAAAACTGCCGATTCTTAAAAAAAAGATACGTCTCAGCAAGATCGTAAGTTCCAATACGTGCTTATTTCGTGTATATGTGGTAGTTTTTACTGACGACAAAAAAAAAAAAAAAAAAAAAAAAAAAATGTTTTTCTGACCATGTTTGATGGTCTGAATTAAAAAAGGCGTTTGGAATAGTACTGGATATGTAATGTGATCAGATTTTTTTTATCTCCAGAAACTTCATCAGATACGCACTATGTTAGTTTTCAAGTTCTGAAGACATTTTTCTTTTGTTTAGGACTTTGGCGGGACTCTGTACTTATAGCAGGAAAGACGGACAATTTGGCAGGACATTCAATCACAAGGAAAGCGAGGTGAAAAGTGGGACTGTCCAGCTAAAATCCAGACTTCTGGCTATATTAATGGATATGGGGATTAACCACCATCACAAGAGCATTTGAAGCACACGAGGTCTCAATCGAAAGTTTAAAAAACTCTTTAAACTTTGAATTGATAAAAAGTGAAACTCAAATAGCTGGCGCATTAAGGAAAACTCACCTTTATATTGTTTAATTCAACAAAAAGGAAGCTCTCTGAATAGACAGTTCATGCAATACTCATCAAAGCAGTACCATAATCAAGCAACGAGAAATAAAGTTTATTTAATAGAAACTATGCAAAATGATTGGATTAATTGTTCTTATTTTATAATGTTATTGGTATAAATGTTATTATTTTGTACAAATTGAAATTAAATTTCGATTTAAGTATTAAAGAATTTGCGTTTTACCATGGTAAAAAATGCCGAATTTTAATTTTTATACTGCCTTTATTGGGACAAAAGTCAATTAGTAAAGTATTTATGAGATCCAATCTCCTTAAGATTAAGTCCTAGTAAGAATCATTCCCTACACCCGCTATGTCACAATCTTCTAGCCCAGTGCATTTATAAACTACTACTTATAAAACCTTAAAATTTGGTGAGTAGGTACGAAAACGATTGCTTAATAAAATGACATAAATTAAAACTCGGAAATAGCTTCAAATGTATTTCATTTTATTTTTGAAATCCTTTCGTCAGTACATATACAGCTGCTCCACCAGGTTATGTCTTTGCTGTTTTAATTTTCATTTATAGCTGATAGATATTAAACGAAGACAATTTATGTGATTTCATTAAGTGATATTTTTCGTACATTCTCATCAAATTTCGAGGTTTTATAGAAAGTAGTTTCTAAATGCACTGGGGTAGAAGATTGCAACAGAACGAGTATAGGGAATGAACCTTACAAAGACTTCCTTTTCATACAGTAAAATTAGTATTCTAATATCTATTAAATTGAACAAAATAAAAACTATTTTATGAACTTGCACCACTTTTAAAGAATTATGTATTGAAGAATATATATATATATATATATATATATATATATATATATATATATATATATATATATATATATATATATATATATATATATATATATATATATATATATATATATATATATATATATATATATATATATATATATATTTGGTCTATAACCAAATAGGCTACTTAATTTTAATATCTAACGTATTCTGAAGATTATAAGTTATTTGCATCTGGGTGAAAGCATATATGGAAGTAAAGTCTGTTATTTTAATGACATTTTTAAGACATTTTATATCAGAGAATATTTTATAACATTGCTTTAAGGAAAGCAATATAATATGATTTTGCTTTTATAAATAAAGATATTGATTGACCACTCCATTTTAAACACATTCCAATTCGGCAATTTTCAAAGACAGAATACCAATTTTTAGCATTAATGTGATCAGACTTTGCGAATACTTTGGTAATTGTTTTTTACCACCAAAAAATTAAAATTGTGCGACTTGGTGCGATTAAAATTAAAAGTGTACAAAAATAAATGATTTATAATAATTATATATTTTTTTTACGATGCATTACCTTATTTTGCGGATTTTTGCAACCTATGACATATCTCTACTAAACTAGTTTAAGAAATGAACCTAGTAATAAACTTGTTTGAACACACATGGAATAAATTAAGTTTTTATAGGTACGTTTCAATACGTGCATCTTCTATGCGTTTACGTAATGTAAGATTAAAGAAATTGTAATTTAGGAGAAAGTTCATAATTCATTTTGCTTCCAAAATTATTGACCCGTTATGTTTTAAATGACCACTCCATGAATCACATACAATAATATTTTTGTGTTCTTCTTAATGGAAAAGAAAACCTTTTTTACCTATTTGTTGCTAAGATTTAGATTGCTTGATATTGAAAATATAATAATTTCCCTTTTCGTTTCACCGGAAAGTATTAAGTCATCCCCCATCCCCTTCTCGCATAACGCTATTTGAACCACTTTGTAAATCTTGCTTTGTTTATTATTCTATTAACTGACCTGATTTCTGAATCCTAAATTTTGGCCATTTTCTACAAATAACTCTCTTAGTCACTTTTCTCTAATTTATAATTACGTTCCTCGAATTGAAATTAATATTTTTGAAATGATTCTTAAAAGCTAAAGAGTAAATTTGAAACAATTTTTGTAATCTTTTTTTTAATATTCGATAGAAGCATTGAAAACGAAACAGTTGAAAATATAAATATTGAGTTTGAAAACCATACTCAAGAAAAAAAGAAGTAGCAGAAAATCATCTGAAAAATATTTGCTTGAACTGAATAAGAAGTTATATTATATATTTCTTACAGTTTTTAAAATAGCTGAAAAACTTGTGAGTACTATTTTGTAAATATGCATCATCTTCATAGGCATGTAGTTGGCTCATTTTCGCTCGCTATTTCTTTTTTCTCTCTGAGAAAAACAAGGCACAGGACTATGTTTGATTAAAAAATGTTAAAAATACTTTTTAGCCTCTTCACTCCGTAGATCCACATATGTGTGATCCCTTGAAATAAAAAGAAAAACTAACAAATGTCGTAATGATTTGATAGTTTTCGGTAAATTTCAATAATTTTAGCGGTTATGTTTACACTCATATTATTAGGTAGGTCAGATTATGCTAAAACCGCGCATGCGTAGAGTGTTGATTTACAGTAAATATATGGAAAATTATAATGGGCAATTCTCTGGCTGATGCACGGGACATTTTGCGCATTTTTTGTACTCTTAAACAAATTAGAATAACAAATTAATGATGAATTTAATAGTTATGTTTCCGTTTTCAATAATTTTTGTTGTTCGCAAAGTTATATGGAAAAATAATTGTTTTAACTTGGTCAAATAAGCATTTAGAGGCAGTTGACGCACGGGACACGGAGAAACAAAAGGAAATTACGTTCAAGACAAAATTTTAAATTTTCTCTGAATTTATAAGCACGAAAATTATTAAATTATTAGAGACATTTGGGTAAATGTAATAATACTATATCTATCAAAATTTTTGCAAAAAGGATATATTTGTGGATTTAATAAACAAAAACAAGAACTGATGCACGTGACATTCTGAAACCAACCCATGGAAAATATTATTTTGCAAGTGGGAAACAGTGATATTTTTCAGTTACAATTTTTGAATATTTTATTAGACAAATTATACATACTTTATGATACTTGCTACTCAAAGTGGGCATAATTTTGGAACATTTTGTTAGATAGGTTTGTTATTGTTATTCACCTATTGTATACTCTTTGTGGTGCTTAGTTAATTATGTTTTTAAGAAAAAAATAAAAATAACTAATGATTTTTTTCGGTAATGCAAATTTACCGAGGCACTTTAAAATTGCTTTATAGAATAATTTTTTTATCTTTTTAGTGAATGGAGAAGTACTTGGTATTTGTGCAAACGACCTCATTTCTCGACAACTTAAAAAGGCTTTTAAAATTTAAGATATCTTTTTATAAGAATTTAATAAGTTATGAAAAAAAGTTTGTAATAAAATAATATTTTTAGAAAATTATTTTTAGTTAGAATGGCTTACGTCGCAATGCTATGTGCTCAAACGCAAACACAAAAGCCTAAGACAAAGGTGTTCTGCATAAAGACATCTCACGCGATAGTACTATTTGGCAAAAAGGCAGTTACAGTTAGTGGCAGTAGGGATTAACATATAATAAAAGCCTATGCATCGGGGGGGGGGGGGGGGAGGAAAAAAAAACATACTCTTTCTTCAGAATACTCTAGAAACAACAGATAAAATACAAGATTATCAATTTGATGAATGGGTCCTTGTGCCATTTGAAACAGAAAATATCCTGGCTTAATAGTTTCAAGTTTAAAGCAACACTTTGACACTTCTTTATTGGTAAAAGTAGGAAGGAAACCTTGGAAATGACCAGTTAAAGAACATAAACTTACCTATTCCGCTAAGGAAATTATTAAATAATTAAATTCCCCAGAAGAAAACACCTCTCGTGGATATCTCGCATGTGAAAATTTGGAGTGATGATTGGGACACATGCATAAGTATTTAATCTATCTGTAAGACTTATTTATTTTCCCTTTTTTAAGTAGTAAGATATTAATTTAGAACTGTTTTAAAGTAAATATGGAATTTTACAAAAATTGTATTTAAAATAATTTGTTTGCTTAAAAATATTTCTTTGACACAATTGTTAAATTACTGGCGCACGGGACATATGTTTTTTCTAAAATAATAATTTTAATTAACTTTGTATTTTTTTTTTTGTAAGAAGTTGCACACCAGTTTGTGATTAAATTTTAAAATAAAAAAATGAAATTTTGTAAAAATTGAAATTCAAAGTATATTTTTGTTTAAAAAAAAAATCATGTTTTTCACCGACGCACGGGACATGTGTAAGGATATGTACTTTGAACTTAATTTCATGACTTTTTTTACCTAGAATGCAATATTATTAGACTTTTATATTTCTACTAATTGTAATGACTACATTAAGTAAAATTTTGATTGTTTTTCCTAGATTTGTTCCGTTAAAAAACGTTTATGTATTATACTCTGCTTCTCATAATTTGGAATCAATGTAGTGTGTGAACCTTCAATATCAAAAAGTAAAATCAATTTGAACATTTGATTTTAGTAGCAATCCATTACTTTTATATTCCTTCGAGATCTTTTTAGGTGTGATAGTTTCAGTTTTCAGAGAAATGGCCAGATAATTGTTGTCGAAATAATTGTGTACTTGGAAATTTTGCTTTGGCGTAATTATTAAAAAACTGATGCACGAGGCATATCTTTTTTTCTAAAATAACAACTGAAATAATTTTTGTATTATTTTAAGAATTTGCAAAGCATTTTGTGATTGAATTTTAAAAGAAAAAATTAAGTTTTATAAAAATTGAAAGTTAAAATATAGTTTTATTAAAAAAAAATGCATGATTCAGCTGACGCACGGGACATGTGTAAGGACTTAAACTTTGAGCTTAGTTTCATAATTTTTTCTACTTAGAATGTAATATTATTGGACTTTTGTGTTTCTACTAATTATGATGACTATGTTTGATTCATTCTTTATAGTTTTTCTTGAATTTTTTCTTTTAAAAAACACTTATTTGTTATACTCTGTTTTATGTAATTTAGAGTCATTAAAATTATTGAACTTTCAATGTCAAAAAGTTAAATTAAATTGTGTCGCTAAAATTTGTTATTGCTATTTTATGATACTTTGGACATCTAACTTTAAAAACAATTCATTACTATTACATTCCTTCAAGGTTTTTTTTTAAGTGAAGTGGTTTCAGTTTTCAGAGAATTGCCCTAATAATATTTGAACTGTTCATCAGACAGACGGTTGTAATACATAAAAATAATCAGAAAAATAGGGGGGGTCATATTAAAAAATAACTTTTGGTTTTATTCTGATGTAATAAAAAAAATCGTTGCCATTCCAAGAATTTTTTCTTCATGTTATTAAATTTTAATAAAAGCAACTTTGAATCGAATTTAAAAGTTATTCTCTGCAATATCCATGTACTAAAGCTTCTATGTACCAAATTTCGTACCTCTAGGTGCAAAATTCTGGATTTGTATAAGGTCCAGAGGTACAGACAACACAGTTTTATATATATATATATATATATAGATATATAGATAAAGACACTAGTCAAAACATTAAACAATTCAACAAAACAATATTCTTTATAAGACTTTTCATAAAGAAACAATCAGCAGAGATGTTAATAGCTGCCAAAAATAAGGGCTGCCATTTTTAACAGGCATGGAACATGACTTTCCTATATGAGTTTACAACACTCTTACTTCTATTCAGTTTGTGATTTTACGTCTTCAGTCCACTTCAATCTTGATTTAAACGTTAAGCCTTCGTGATTCGGGGTTGTTTCTTTGCTTGACTACAAAAACTATAGCTGCAGCTACGATAGCTACCGCTAACAGGCATCCAATAATGATACCAGCAACAGCTCCTCGAGTCAGGCCTGGTTTGTCAGTTGGTGATGGGTCAGACGCAGGTGGTTCAGAACCAGTGGCTGGAGATCCAGTCTGCGGAGAGCCAGTTGCTGGAGATCCAGTCTGGGGAGAGCCAGTTGCTGGAGATCCAGTCTGGGGAGATCCAGTCGCTGGAGATCCAGTCTGGGGAGAGCCAGTCGCTGGGGATCCTGTTTGAGGAGACCCAGTCGCAGGAGATCCAGTTGCAGGGGATCCTGTTTTGGGAGAACCAGTCGCAGGGGATCCTGTTTGGGGAGAACCAGTCGCAGGTGATCCAGTTGTAGGGGATCCTGTTTGGGGAGAACCAGTTGCAGGGGATCCTGTTTGAGGAGACCCAGTCGCAGGTGATCCAGTCGCAGGGGATCCTGTTTGAGGAGACCCAGTCGCAGGAGATCCAGTTGCAGGGGATCCTGTTTGGGGAGAACCAGTTGCAGGTGATCCTGTGCCAGGAGATCCTGTTTTTGGAGACTCGGAGGCAAGATTGGATGTTGATATTTTCGTTGTATATTCACTGGGATGATCGTCTACAGATGTTTCGTAAGGAGAACCAGTGGAAAGTGATGAAAGAAACTTTGGTGATACAGAGCTTGGATTTACTGTAGTCGTGAATTGGCGGAGAGTTGTTGTATCTATAATCATAGGACTGGATGACTTGAAAAAGTCTCCAGAAGTCGTAACTGCTGTTGTCGTTGTGTTATCTGAAATAGATGATATGAAGGAATGAATTACATAAAATAAGGTAAGGAACTAAAACATTCGTGAAATCTATCACTACAGTTAAATGTGCATAACATCATACGGGTTGAATGTGCATAATATCGTACGGATTAAATGTACATAATATCGTATGGGTTAAATGTGTAAAAGTGCCACTAAATGCTAAAAGCGTTTAGACACTTATGCCATTTCTGTCCAAGTCAGATTTAGATTTATCAGTCATCAGTGAATGACATTTCCTTTCAGTTCATCACGATGCGAAGCTGCATTACAATTAATAATGGAAATATGGAATTTAAGACTTCTAAATGAAACCTGTACTACAATTATCTAAATTCCGTAAAAGGCCAGGCAATAATTTTAGTAAATATATTTGTGATTGCTTCAAACGGTAGGATACATTTTTATAAATAGTTATTTCAATCTAATAAAGAAGTCATATATGCATCGGAATGTATCGAAAATGTTTAATATAGAAAGTTAAAATATTTTTTAAGTGCAATATTTTAATGCAATGGAGAATGTGAGGTTAACAGTGCTAGAAGTGTGGGTAGACGCAGGGTGACGCGTCCCCCTCACTTTTCAAGAAAATACCCACGCGTCCCCCCACTTCTAAAACCACTGAAACCCATTCCCCAACTTCTAAACCCACTAAAATTCATCCCCTTACTTTTAAAAACACTCAATATGTCTAAAAATTACTAAAGAAAAATAATGTTAACCTTCACATGTAGTGACACTGTGAAAAAATAATTTAAAGTTATCAAATGTAAAAAAAAAAAAAAAAAAAAAAAAAAAAAAAAAAAAAAAAAAACCACTCAACTATTTAGGGAATATGTATCATATTATTATAAAAATGTATTATACTACTTTGGGTATTACGATATAAGCATTTTTATTAACAAAATATTAACATTTATCGTTAAAGGAAGGGGAGGGGAGGGGGGGGGGGGATGCACTTGTCACCAACTTTTGGGCATCCCCCCACTTTTTTTGTTCCCACTTCTACCACTGGAGGTTAAAAAGAACCTTATTGTGCTGTCAATCTCGGATGCATGTTTATATAACGGGTTAAGATGAATTTTCAAGTTTAAAAATGTAAGTGTTATAAATAATTATTTAAAAATGATAAATTCAAAAGAAATAACGCCCCACATTTAGTTTTGTTTATCATAGGTGGACGATTGTTCTTATTAAGGAAGATAATTTATCTATATCAGTATAGTATCGATATCAGATTTTTACCTTCTTCATTGTCTTGAAGTGGATAATAGTCAGTTGGTTGTATTCAGATTATCTGGCGCCGTCAGCAACACGAGGGCTATAATGCGCCGAAACTTTCGTCATTAGACAAGCCAACATACATTTACAAACACCCATGCCTACGCGGGACTCGAACCCGCAACCTCGCGGTCTAGAAGCCAGCACGCTAACCAATATACCGTTGATAATAGTCAGTAAAATTAAACAATGAATAGATAATCATGGTTTAGTTTTTTAGAAATATACCATTTGTACTAGTATATAATTTTTTTAGTTTGTCATTTAGTTGTAAGCTATGCTTAACTGATTTCTATGAAAGGCTTAACTAATTTCTATGCAAGTTTCAATCAGTATTCAGCACACCTCAAAGGTGGAGATATGTTAAACGCTATTTCTATCGCACTCGTCAAATAAGCGTTTTACCTCGTTTGAAAAAGTATTACTTTACCCACTAGTTGCATAAATAACTATTCTTTCTTTCTCGAAAAATTCTATAATAATGTCCGGGATTTAAAATTCGAAGGTTTTTAATAAACGTGTAAACTGTGTATTTCACGAGACCAAATAAAATTGAAATAAATAAATATCTGAGGCCGGTTAGTCAGAATATTAATGTACATGATTCATATTAATGTAAATGAATATAAATAATTTCATACTGTTATGTTTGTGTGCTCTTTTATTTACTTTTAAACTCATTAAATTGCGATGACAATGGAAATTTTTTAATTGTACTGTTTCTTTTTCATCTTTACTATGTACTACAAATTCTGCTTTATAATTAGCAATTAGACATTTAGTAGGCTAAGCATATTTTTATCACAATCATTCCATCTAAAATACCTTATTTTACGATGAAAGTGAAAATTATTGGACTTTAGATGAAGTTTGTGATAAAGCCTCACTCTTTGAAATTGGGCAGGGTTAGCGACAAGGGGGCGGAGCCCATAATTTTGAAGTAATTTTGATGATGCCTGAAACTACAAAAAAATATCCTCATTAAGAAGAT
Source organism: Linyphia triangularis (assembly GCA_963978545.1). Classification (NCBI taxonomy): domain Eukaryota; kingdom Metazoa; phylum Arthropoda; class Arachnida; order Araneae; family Linyphiidae; genus Linyphia; species Linyphia triangularis. Next base: position 72,539,677 of record OZ021722.1, read on the forward strand.
ATGATTTTGATTATACTTAAATTTAGAAAAATAAATTATGAGAATGATTGTGTAACACTTTTGTGCCATCTCTAAAGATTTGAAAGTTGGTTATTTATTATGCAATTAAGTTGTTAAAATATTATTTTTTGATAGATTCAAATCATGGTCGTTCAAGAAGGTTGTTTTTGAAGAAGAATTTTTGAAAGTTTTAATTAAATTAGGAGTGGGACATTGATTACAAAAGTTACCTTATTATTTTTTGAAGACTAAAATAGAGGAATATTTAAAAATCTTTTTTTTTTTTTTTAAATTTAATACACTTTAAAACTTAATATTGGCTGTTTTGTTAGCTAAAATATTTAAATAAATTTGTAGAAAATAATAAATTACTTATAGCTTTTACAATATGCATTAAAAACAGTTAAATAAAATAATGCTCCAAATGAGTAGACAAATAATCTTTAAAAAAGGAATTTATTGCAGAATTGTTAAAGTACCAAATTTATAAAACCTGCAAAGTTTTAAATAAATATATATAATATAATTTGAAACAACGTCATTCAATTTTGAAATTCAAGGAAACTTCCCTTTAGAAATATAAATGTTTCAATGGTATTCAGATTAATCGGAAAAATGGAAATAGGATTTTAAATTGTCTTTATTGCTAAACTAAATTTTTCTTTACAATTTTTAAGTTAAATTAAAGTTAGAATACTTCAAGCTTAAACGTTGGTGAAAGTAAAGTACACAGAGATGTATTTTTTTTCTAAAAAGTTAGAGCCAAATATAAATCAAAGGTTTTTAACAGTTCTTGGATTGGTTCTGCTTTTTATAAATTAGATTATTACACTTTTATTAACTTCAATAAATGAACTTTGTAAAGTATTAAATTAAGTATGTGCAATAGAGTTGTACAAAATTCTTTCTGTTGTAACTGATGTAATCACGATATCAAATAGAATGCAATACCACCAATGAAATTTCTAATTTATTTCTTTACTCTTATCTAGATGACAAGATATTGTATATTTAAGTGTAAACATGCATAATAAAAGTACACTATGAATTTCAATCCTTTAATACTCAGAATAAGTTATTTATAAATAATGTTTGCATGGTGAAATCTGTTCATTACAATATTTTAAATCAAATTTATACTATTTTTTTCCCATAATAAAATCATCTTTTCTAATAGTTATTAATTTCATGCAATATTTAAATTTTTAATGAATGATTTTAAAATCGATCAAAAATTAAAGCGCTGAGAAGGATTCACTTCCATTTGCATTATTTTAATTACCGCTTGATTTTTTTTCACTTCAAGTCATTATTATGCGAAAATTAGGCACGTTTATTACATTACTTTTCAAAATAAAAAACACCAAACATGGTAGTAGAAAACACTACCTTGAACATATTTTTTGAAATAGCAGTGATAGAAATTTTAACGAATTTATTAACTATTTGTATCATTTATGCATACCATGTTCAAATCACAACCTACACAAAATTGTTCTTCTTGATCAGGAATTTTTCACAAAAGAATATACAAATTGCATTTTAATTTAACATTTACACCCTACAAACACATCATCAGAGGTGTAGTGGGTCCGGTATGTGCCGGTGCAGCGTACCGTGTTACTTTTTTGAAATTTTTAATTAATAGCTAATTAATAACAGCTCATAAATCTTTATGCATGTATTGTGATATAAATTAATGAGAAAATAAATACGCAAATTAAGAGTATTTATCTTTTTTATATCATAAATTTTGTAAAATATTGGGAATTTGCATTTTATAATTAAAAAATCTCAAACTTCAGTAGGGATTACCGCCACGACTGGGAAGCTTGCATACCAGGGAATTTTTTTTTAGCACTAGAACCCTGCACAACATCTGTCATAATATTTAAATATGGGCTTCCACCATTCAATATACTGTCGGGAAAAGCACTTTTTCTCAGAGGATTATTTTTTTAAAAGAAAGAATATTTTTAATAAAAAATTTGATTTTTTTTTTTTGATTATAGCAAGATAAATTTTTACATACCATTTCCTAGAATTCCTAGGATGTGAGCCAAACGGTTAAAAAATTCGGCTAGATTCATGATTTCAAACTAAGTCTCAGTTAAGACCTAAATAAAACAATATCGCAGAGATCTTCAACAATAAAAAGGAAGATTTGGAGGATGAAAGTCATTTTAATGCAGGCCTTATCTTCAAATTAGAGGGCAATCGAACCCTAACTGATATTATTCGCAAATTCTAGTATTGCGACTGTGTGGTATCATGATAATTCAGAAATATGTCGATAAACTTGTTTTATATTATTGTTTATTTTTTACTGTTACATAGGGTTACCTACAAAGAGGCGTTTCAAGTGCCATCTTCATTGTCACATGCACCTTGGAATGATAATCTTGTGCTTTGTTATTGTTTCTAATTGGAAGGAATTCTTTTGTGAGTTCGAAAATGGTAGGTGAATGATTTTTAGGGTGTTTATATTTTTATTTTGACGATTGAAACAATTAATTTTTAAGTAAATGTTTCACAATGTAAATAAATCGTTGGAACTAAATAAAAATAATTAAAGACTAATGTTAACTAAAGAAACAGATAATCATCCCTATTATTTAAAGTTTGTAAGTGACTGTGGTAATTTCTATATTAAAATTGTGTTTTTTATAAGGACAATTTTTTTTTTTTTTAATTTTAAATTTTTTTTTTTTTTTTAATTTTTTTTTTTATTATTATTATTATTATAATAAAACGCTTTTCGAAATGTTTTGTCCATTACCTAACAAAAATCTTTCATTATAAAAACACTTTTTTTAATTAAAAAAATCTCTTTGATTATAAGAAAACTTAATTTCACTGTAACAAAATTATTTTTCATTCTGACAGTATTATTTTTTCAAAACAAAAGATTTTTTCATGAACGCTCTATTTGCTGGTATGAAATATTTACGTTCAAAAACACTTAGGTTCAAAAAAGTTTTCGTATTTCATTTGATAGTCCGTTTGACCTGTGCAATGTGAAATTTAGTTCAATCCAAAAGAAAAGCATTTACCAAATTGAGTTCTCATAAATAGTAATTAAAAAAAGTCTCCTAAATGTCAAAATAGTTTTCATTATTAAAAGATGTTCGTTTTTCGAATTTTTATGTCTTATTTTTACATCAAATTCACATGTTAAAACAGGGTAATGAAAGTATTGTATTCGGTGAATAAAAAAATGTATAGAAAATTGTCTGTATGTGGTCACCATAACTCATGAAGTCATTGACCTACGCTGTTCAACTTTTATAAAAGGGTTAGCTGTGATTATGGTCTTGAAGCATCTGACATTAAGGTTTTCGTCAAAACTGCTCATGCGCAAAAGGTAGATGCCAATGAAAAAAATAATGTTTTTCAGCAAGGCAGTAATGATTTTTATCAGAATCGCTGTAGTAATGTCTTTTAAGACCTTCTTAACCTACCCATGGTCGAAATTCCTGTAGAAATTCGGTAAATGCGTAACAAATTGAAGATCGAATGTCTTTAACACTGAGTTCTCTTCCCATGAACATTGGCTATCAACGACTGTTTCTCCTTTGTTTCACTTACAAGGAAGGAAAATGCAATAATGATGTGGGAAGCTTTTTCGCCACATTTGTAGATACTTTCTAATAAAAAACTAGGGGTGTGGAACATCGCACAACTTTCAATTACACTATTATACTGACGGGGAATCGGGTTATTTACCGTTATTATATTTTCACCATTCATTTAGAAAAAATGGCCAATTGGGGATATTTTTTGCGATAGTTCTTGTATGGGTCTTGCAATAGTTCCTGTATGGCTCTAAAAAAAAAAAAAAAAACTCCGCCAAAATGGAGATTTTGGCGATATACTCCACGTTAACCCTTATATTATCCTTTATTATAAGTGAAACTGGCTAGATAAGAAAAAACGATCAATAATGAGGTATGCTCAAGGAAAGAAGACTCTGTGTTGAAGACATTCGTTTTTCAACTTTTTACGCCGTTAAAGTATTTTTACGGAAATTTCAGAGGTGGGATGTTTAGGACACTTTTTAAGAGGCATTACCACAGCGATTTTGAACAAAATAGTTATAGACGTTTTTTAGCAATTACTGAAAAACATTATTTTTTCAATGGCAGCTACCTTATGCGCATGCGCGATTTTGACGAAAACCTTAACAGTAGGTCCCATGACCTACTGTTAAGGTTTCGAAAACCTTAACAGTAGGTCCCGTCAGTCCCCCCCCCCCCTCCCCGTCTACGGCTCTGGGCGGAACTTATTCGGCTTCGTCCACAATTGCATGTCAAGAGGTATCAGTACAGAGTAAAGGTGTGCGAATGTATAAAGCCAGGCCATATAAATTACAAAAGATATCACTTCTGCAAAGCCAAACCGAAACCATGTGTAGTAAAAAAAAAAAAAAAAAAAAAAAAAAAAAAAAAATCACCATTATTGGTGCAAAAAACTAGCGATTTAATGATTGAAAACGGGTTATATCAGGGTTGTAGTGAGAATAATTTTTTACCGTTTCGCAGGTTTCCCGATCGTGGCGGTAACCCCAACTGTAGCTGATATTTTTTAAATATAAAATGCAAATTTACAATATTTTACATAATTTACCTTACAAAAAGAAACTATTTACACTTAATTTACGTATTTACTATCTCCCTATGTTATATTACAATGCATGCATAAAGCTTTAGGAGTTATCATTAATTAGTTTAAAAAAAGAAAGCTCTAAAAAAGTACCGGTGCACCTTACATGCCCCACTACACCCATGGTCTACTTGATGTCGCACATGGACCACCGCTTCGAGGAAAATTGTTCACATAATACTCGGGCGATATTTTTTCTTCTGTCAAATACAGTACTTTGGGCACATATACAAGTATTTGAACAACATGTCTTAGTGACATTACGTCCAGGGTCTGATTATTCAATGGGCCTGTGAGGTCCGGGATTACCTTTTACATTTTCTTGGGGCCCTAAATCATCTTTCTCTTTAAATCTTTCTCGATTGGTATGTTTCTAAACTCAGAAATATTAAATTAAAGTTACATATCCTATTTAGATGCTGTTTGTTTTGGTTTTGTTTGTACGCTCAACGACCTATTTTTATGCACAGTAACGGCTAATTAAGCCAGGAACTACAACTTAACGTGGATTCCGAACCACAACGAATATCCATGCCTAACACAGGATTCGAACTCGGCACTTTTGGCATGCGAGGCCAGAGGGTTAACCCCGAAGCCATCAGGTTGGCATATCCCATTTAGACATTTAACTTTTTATGTGCTCATAATTTGAGTTGTATACTCTCTTACACAAGAAAATCTCTGAAGTGTTAATTTGAACTTGATAAATGCTTAATTGTTCAAGTACAAAAATGCAATCATATAAGGAATTGGTATTAATACTTTTAATTTATTTCAATATTTCATATAAAGTAGTTAACTTTTACTACAACTATTTTAAGTAATTTTGTTTTGTAAATTATTGATTTCAACGTCAGCTTGACACTTTGGAATGGGTCCCCCAGTATAAAGGCGGGTTTCACTTCCTTCAATGTCTTGATTGGGCCCTGATTACGTCTTTTAAATGTTTCAAAATCTATTTAGAGATAAATGCTTTTTTCTCGATGACACGGTATAGGGAACTTTTTAATTTGGAGACAACTCTCTAAGTTTATTTCTCTTGCAATGATAATAGTTAAAGTTTACTGTAATTTATGCTATTGATATAGATTGTTTTACTTAATGTACCCTATCGTATTATGCAAGAGAAATTTTTACCTTACCAAATATTGAGTTTGTGGAAAAGTAACTACTACTCATATGAACAGTGAACACTGTGAGAGCACTCCATTCGGTGATCGCTTGCAAGATATCAAAGAATAGTGAGTGTTCTCTGGGGAAAATTGAGGATTATTTTTATTGTATAATGTGTGAAATGTTATTTAACTTTAATATGTTTTAATTTTAGATTTGTGAATTGCATTTTCGAGGATTTTATTTTGGAAAGTTCGGCATTCGACAACAATAACGACAGATTTATTGTAGTACCTTTGAAAATAAAGCCACTTAAGAATAATGCCATTGTTATCAAGTTTTCTGGATATCCAAGATTTTTACAGAAGGAGCAAAAACATATAAAATAATTCGTGTATATTCACTGCACAAACTTAATCTTCAACTTTCAAAAGCTTTAGCATTAAGTATAAGTGAACTACAATTTAATAAGAGTGAAAACTACAATGAATTAAGATCTGTTAAATATGTGAGTGATATTTTGATTCTATTTTGATATTCTCTCTCTAAGTGACTTTTGGTATTTATGTTATGACAAGGAAAAAAAATGAGGTATGCATTTAGGTCAGCATTAGTATTTTAAAGAATATAAGGGTTTCATTCTGGTATTTGTTTGTACAGTATAAAAATTGTCTTGTATCGTACTTGTCAATGTATTTGATATCTAATAATTTATTAAAGAAAATTGTTGGGTGGGGGGGGGGGGGCGGAGGGGTCATCAAATATCTTCTTAAAAAACTGTTATGTTTCCTAATATGATGAATTGACAAAGGAATCTGTATTAATAATTAATAGTTTAAAAAACTAAAAAAATACGCTTTTATAGAAAAGTGAACTAAAAAGTAGAAAATAATTTTAAATAAGTTTGAAATAAGAATAGAGTGATTAACAAGAAATATTTATTTTATCGTAAAAAAGCGTGGGGTGCTTGATGTCAATTGTTGAAAATATCTTAAAAAGCACTCCACGCTTTTTTACGATAAAATAAATATTTCTTGTTAATCCCTCTATTCTTATTTCAAACTTATTTAAAATTATTTTCTACTTTTTAGTTCAGTTTTCTATAAAAGCGTATTTTTTTAGTTTTTTAAACTATTAATTATTTTCTACTTTTTAGTTTGGTTTTCTATTAAAGCGTGCTTTTTTAGTTTTTAAACTATTAATTTTTTTTTCTGTAAACTATAATTTTTTTTTAGTTAGTGTACAAAACTCTCCAGTTGTTTATGCCAATAGTCACATGCTTGTCTCAAATGTAAGCCATGTGTATGCCTTAGTACACGCCGTATTACTTGGCACAAAACACTACCGTGTCTCTGAATATGAAAAATCACTAATCCTGAAGATCCTGGTAAGGATAATGGGACTAAAAAAAACACGCTTTGTATACAGGGCCTGATTTAGAATTTTTTTTACTGTAGGCCCAACATTCAGAGAGGGGCCCCCAATAGCAAATAGCAAATATTTATTTCCTTACTTCACAATATTACCAGATCAAGCTACATTCGTTAAGACTAATTTTTTACAATTAAAACTCATAGTTTACTTTCACACGATTTTTTTTTGTTATAATTAGTATGATCTTGATTTCCTCAAAACTTTTGAATTAATCAAGACCCCCCTTCCCCCCCCATGAACACTGATTTTAAAGCACAATTTCCTGTATTTGAAACTTACATTTTACCACAGGGTCCACAAATTATATAATAATGAAGATTACTTAATTTTATAACAATAATTGTAAATAATACAAAGTAACCTTTCCACTGTTTCCACGATCTCACCAAAAAGGAGGGCCAAAAAAGTCCACGGTAGAGCCTGCAAACCAACCAATCACAAAGACTCTTTCATTTCATAATATAAGAAGTTGTATGTGGTTGGTTGGTGAACATCTCTTTACAAGAGGCGAGAGAAGGAGAACAGCGGCGTACCTTGTCTCCGTGTACATATGAAGAAGTTGTATATGATTGGCTGAACCTGAAAGATTTGCTTAATTAGGTTTTATTATGTTAACCTATCTAACTTAACTCTCTGTGACTATAAAAAATAAGGAATTTGCGGATGTGTAACTAAATTTTTTTTATTATTTTTGTTTAGTACTTCCCATAAAAAGACCATTATATTTAAAATTTTCAGAAAACTTTCAAATTTTGGGGGCCCCCAAATTTGGGGGCCCCTAGGCCCGGGCCTAGTGGGCCTAATGGTAAATCAGACCCTGTTTGTATAACTGTCGTTCAAACGATAAATCTTTCAAACGGCACACCAGGGTTCGATTCCGGAGAAGGTTGGTTGGTAGGAATTTAACGGCGCAAGGGCAACACTAGTTAATCCTTGTGAAGCGATAAACTTATTGAATTATTGAATTGTCATCGGTCCTTAATAAGTATGCCAAATTTCGAGTTAATCCGACGTTTTGAAGGGGGTCAAAATCATGTTCAAAGATTCCGTTACATACATACATCTGAAGCTAATAAAAGCGTATTAAAAAAAGTGCAAATACTGATTTAAAAAAAAAAAAAAAAAAAAAAAAAAAAAAGTTTATTAATTCAGCATTAGTTTTTCAAAGAATAGAAGGTTTTCATTCTGGTATATGCTTGTACAATATAAAAATTGTCTTGTATCATCCTTGTCAATCCAATAAATGAAACATTTACCGTTTTTTTGTGTTTTCTTTCAAGTATGTTTATAAATATCTTATCAAATAAAAAGCGAAACTAAAATAAATTTTGTTCCATTTAGTAAGTCGCAAAATTGAAGTAAATATACAAATGATAAATTCAGTGTTTCATTATCTAAACTACCTCTTTACGGTTAAATATTTAATTTATTTTTCAAGCAAAGAGACAACAACACCTCATAATATTTTAGTATAATACGAAAATATCTATATATTTCTATATGAAGAAAGTTGAACAAAATTTTTGTGTGATATAATACGCTTTTCGCGGAACTAGGGATTTAACAAACTGGTCTTCCGTTGGTGACGTTATAAATCTGGAAGCAGGGGAAAGGGGATGGGGGGGGGGGGGGGTGCGGTGATCACCCATTTTTTCCCCCTCAATGATCTACTTACTGAATATGTTTAATTTACCTCTATGCCAGGCTATAAATTTTTCTCAATCTGTTTGATTTATAAAGGTATTTTTTTTCAAGGTAATTTGTATAAATTAGTTTAGTAGCATTTTATGGAAAAAGTAAGAGCCCTAACCAGCTAAACTTCATCACTATAAAGTAATTTATGATTTCTTTTTAAAATAATGAATGATTTCAATATCCTTCAGTATTTTAAAAGATATACTTCGATTACATTGCGCTAAAATGAAGAAAGCAAATTTTAATAATTCTGAATAATAATTAATAAAAAAAAAACAATCTATACCAGTAATCTCTCATCATTACAAAATTACTTATTCCAATATCACACAATACTTTGAAATATATATTTCTTATGAAATTGCACAAAAGAGCCTCTACACTTCCTTTTGATCGTCATTTGGGGGAGTGAGGTGGATATACTCCAAGACAGCTTATCCTGACCTCACTGAATATAAGCTGTAGGATGGATCCTTCCGCGTAAAAATAAAGTTCTCAAGCAAATCTCACAACTTATGATATTATTGGTAACCTATACGCACAGTGTTTTGAGTTAAACTTAAATATATGTTGATAAAAAAAAAAAATAAGCGCTTTTAAATTGTATCTTAACTTAATACTTTACTTTCCTAATCTCTTTCACTTGGCGAATCACAAATGACTCAGTTTACACCTCGATCGATCGTTAAAAAGTTTTGTGGGTGGAGAAAACAGGCCGTTTGCCCTAATGTCTCCGGAATGTTTAAAATAAACAATAAAACATGGCGAAAGTGGACTGTCATGTATGAAAAGTTCATGAAAATAGAAATAGCATATATGGCTGGCGATGAATGAAAGATTCGAAAAATCAAACTGCATTCGAAGTACACACGCTTAAACAAGAAAAAGGTGGCAAGGGAGAAGGGGGAGGAAAAGCCTAACATGAAGGAACATATGCTAGGTCAGGGCAAAATTAACTTAAAGAAAATGCAAGACCGGATGGAGGGTATCGTCCTCAACATTTGAATGGAAAATAAATCTAGAAAGATTCCCACCTCTCAGTTCAAGACATCATACATTTAAGATTATTGTGCAGCCAATCAGCGTTTAGTAAAACTGGATCTCATATCAGCGTAGTGTATTGAATGAGGTCAGGATAAGTTCTCTTGGAGTGTCAGTACTCAGTGATGGTGTCAGTGTGCTTACAAATATTGTGTTTACTTTCTATTTTCATGGGATTTTTTTCGTTAGAACATTGCAAAATGTCCTTTTTACGTTGTATTATATGCAATATTGAGAGAGATACTTCTTTACAGGTTTTTGGAACAGGGACGAAGTTATACCTCTGCCCCGGTGTGTAGTTGGTGCCTATGTTTGCAAGTACACACATCATTTGACTTGGTGCAAGTCGCCCAATAAGGGCTTAAAAATACCTTTGCATAGAATAAGTTAGAGGAATTAAAAATTATTTTTTGACATAAAATCGTAGCCGAGTACCAAACCTATTAGAATACAATAAATTTTTTTCTTTCATTCAATTTCTTTTTTCAAGCAGTCGCGGACGTGGAAAAGGAATAGCTTAATAGTTTGATGTTTTTAATCAGCATCTTCAGCAAATTGTTATCGTATAACTTTTAGTAAACTTCACATGGTGTCTATGATATGAAATCAGCTTTTAATTTTGGTGGAGATTCGGGAGGAGAGGATTAATTTTGGAGACCCAGGATAGTTTGAGCGCCAGAACAGATCCTTCTACATTTTTGTTTTCTTCAAAAATTTTTTTTAAAATCATTCATGCTAGAATGCGGTTTATTTTAACCAATGTGGGGTAGAAACAACAAAAATCAAATTGTGGAATGGTCTGTTCTGGCACTCAGCGCCTCATATATGTCATGTTATCCCGACCTCAAGCTAAGCGCCTGGACAAAACAATTGGCATCCATTTCTTGGCATCAAATGCATTACTTTTATGATACTTGTTTTGCATTTAAAGTACTTAAAAGGAAGTAAAAAAAACTCAGAAAAATTGCTGTTGTACTTCAGTAGTTGGGTGTCACAGTAAAAGTTCCATTTGAAATAGTCTCAAACCCAGACAAGCATTAACGTTTTTAGAGACAATTTTTTACAAAATGTTATGAAAAAATCAATCCTTTAACAGAACTTTTTCATAGCACTTGATGAAATTTCTATTTTGCATTATGACCTCACACAGATTTCTCTTTAGTATTTTGATACCTTTGAGAATTAAGTATTGTTCCCCTAGCGACTATAATGTCAAATTAGAACTAGTAATGAATTGTAGAATGGTTGATCATCAAATTTGTAGTCTATTCCTTTCTATCTCTATCTAGATCTAGCTCGTCTGAATTTAGGTGGATACGTAAATGTTAGTTAATAAAATTTAAAATTTTTAAATTAATAAAATGTGATCAGATCAAAATTGTTTCTTTTTTATATTCCTGAAACACAAAAGAAAGCTCCGCTATGTCTGTAAAAATGCAACCTCCGCCTCGAAAGGTATTTTTTGTAATATAATTTTCCTTTAAAAACTGGTGAACCTAGTAATTTGTCAAAACAAATGTTATTTTTCGGATTTTACAGTTGATTTTTAAACGAAATACCTCTGTAATGTATTACTAAACATTTCTTCTTCATTCTGTTTAATTAATTAGGTTTCAAATATTTTTTATTGGTATGTATGGTTGCGTTATTTTATATTTTATCATTAGTTTCGATATCGGGTTTTCCATTCAAAATTTTCTATTTCCTTTTGAAATGAAGTTCTAAAATTTCAAAAAATTTATATTTTATTTATTTGGTACTTTGGTTTTGAAGCATATAACCTTTTACTCTTTTGCAAATGATTGTATATCAGCAGTTTTAAATTTTTATACTCCGATTACCCAATAAATTTTGCTTATATTTTTATTAAAAATTGTTAAAAGAATTAATTTTTTATAAATGACTTAAGAAATTACTCAGATACACTATGGGTTCCTGTTAAGTGTTTTTAATTTTGTTTTCTAGTTAATAAAACTTCTTATTTGAAATCGGTCGAATGTGATCAGATCGAAATTATTTCCCTTTTTTTTAATATCCTTGAAGCATAAAATAAAACTGTTTTAAAACTGGAGAGTGATTTTCAGAGTTTACAGTAATAAAATTTTTAATATTTTGAATATTTATCTTTTAAATAAAGCCAAGGAAATTCATAAAAAATCAACATGTCCCCGAGTGCATAAGTGTAATTTACTGGTGAAATATCAGTCAAATTTTATTTATTTAATTAGAAATAAAAATTCTTGATTTGAAACTGTAAGAACAGAAGTATGTGGTATGCTCTAGCTCAGCCGTTCTCAACCTTTTTAGTTGCGCTGATCACCTATTTTATAAAAAAGAACTTTGAGGCTCACTTGCTAATAGAATATGTAATGTGCATGCTTCAGTAATTAGTAAAACGTACTGTACATAAAGGATTAAACAAGAATTTTTATAAAGAAAGGAACTTAATTGCATTCACTTTGCTGTCACAACTATAAGAAAACTAAAATACAAGTGGACAAAGTTAAGAAAAAAAAAGTCAATGTAAAATTTTTAAATTTTTAACCCCAAAAGAGAGTCAGTATCTGGATTAAAACTGGATAGTTTTAACCATGCTGTTGAATTCGCACATTATTCACGTGTTACACCATTCAAGAATACAATCTAATAAGTCTATTGTTGCTAACTATCGAGTGATTCTATTTTCCCATCTCTACTCGTGAGCTACTATAATATTTGTCTTGGTTTGATTCTCGACCAGCATCCACTACCCACTACCCGCAGCCTACTTATGGGTCATGGTTTGGGCCGCTGCTCTAGTTGCATGTCCTTGAGTGCAAGTGTAATTTACTGATGGAATATCAGTCAGATTTTATTCGGTTAGTTGGGAATAAAAATAAAACAGTTTATTGTTGGAGTTTAAAGATTAAGAAAGTTTATTTCATAATTAAAGCATAGGCAAATTACAAAAATTGCCAGCTTCCTTAATACATTCAAACTTATCTTCCTTAATTCAAACAAACTTCCTTAATACTTCAAACTTTTGTTGTACATTTTTATTTTTGCTAATAATGTTGTTAAGTACAAATTTGCTTCCATTTGTTGGATGAATATACAACCTTTGTTATTTGTACATTTTCAATCATTTTTGTCTTTTTTATATTTTCAATCATTAGGGCAAGGTTACTACTGTGTTGAAAAATATACATAATGAGCAGTTGGTCAAACTTCAAATGAAACACCAGCAAGATTCCGATTTCTTGGATGATATAAGGTTTGAAAATAGTTTCATATTGAGTTGTTTCATTCTTTTAATATAATACCTGATTAATAAAATATATGTACTTTTAAATTGCAGGAATTTCTCCAAAATGAGAGCAATAATTGAGAAAGATTATGCTCAGGTAATTATTTTTGCTCTAATTATGTTGTTTTGTACTCTTATGATAAGTATATAATTGACTTGTAAGATTCATTTTGTTATTCATCTAATATGGTCGATTTGCAAATAAAAAGGTTACCTTTATTTGTTGAATGTACCTTCAAATTGTCTGACCAGTAGTTCAGATTTTATAGCTTGGATTGGTATTATTGATCTATCCCAATGTACAATGTCTCATACTGGATTGGGTTATAGTATCAATTTATTTATTGAATTTTATTTATACTGAAAAAAAAATTAATTTTCGAAATTTTTTATTGTATATTTCAATATATTTGTATGATTCTTTATATTACTTTTTCAAAAAAGCTTAAAAACAATATTTGTTGAAATTAACTGTGATGTATTTTTTCCCTTGTTGTGCTCCAGCACGTCATGTTAGCTCAGTCAGTTGTGTTCCAAGATTTTAAGTCAAGGATCCCAAATTTAAACTTTGTATGGAAAACCTCACTACTAAATAGAATATTTTAGGTGGCCTTGAATATTTATGGCCTTGGCATATTTCTCTATTGTATACCACCGATTGGCGCTATTTTCTTAACGGATTTTATAAAATTTGAGTACATTAACTACAAAATTGTTTTATGCTCTTGTATAACGTGACCAGATTTTTTTGACTAAAAATCAGGACATGTCTCTGTTAATGGGATAGGGGTTAATTTTCCCCTTTATTATATATATGTGGTTCAGAACACACAATTTTAAAATCTATATTTTTCAAGGTTTTTTCTGAAGATTTACAATATACATTGTAATTCACACATTTATTAAACTTTATAATTAACTTTCAGTTATAATTTACAAATACTTCTTATTTGAGCTATTAAGTTTTACAAATTTCTATTTGAATTTAGGAAATGCAGAAATTCTGTGCAAGAATATGAAAAGTTAATTATACTTATTAACAAAGATTTCAGAGTATCCACAGAAAGTTGTGTTCTCTCCATCGATATAGATAAACAACTGGATAGACTGCTTAACGCTGGGAAAATTAAGCCTTTGCCAGATGCCGTTGGTGGGATAAAAAATACGGATTGCCGAGGATTGAAAATAAAAATTTTTGTTGTACACAGCAGAAATGTCAATAGTAGACCTTAATTAGTAATAATGTGCAAAAAAAATATATATTCTAGCATTTTACAAGGTTTTTTGCATTTCCATCCAACTATAAATGTAAACTGTGATTGGTTAATCTTCCCACCAGCTTCGCAAAGCTTTGCAATCCCCAGCGCATTTTTCTCTTTGCATTGACAATGGAGCAGTCTATCCAGTTGTTTATATAGATTGTTGGTTCTCTCAGAAGTCCAAATTTTATTAACAATAGAAAATGTTTTTTCAATGGCAGCCGTTGTTCAAGACAAATTAAAGACGATTTCCAAATATTGGCAATTTTAGTTGAGTGCTGGTTGAAATGGGTAAAAACCTCGACCCAAAAACTTTATCAGTTACCCACTCTATTAGTTTTTATTGTTTAACGAAGTTCTGAAAAAGATAATTTGTGTTTTGTATTGAAAAACTTTGGCGCGACTCTGTAATGGGAAAGAGGGACAATTTGGCTGGACATTCGGGAAGTGGGACTGCGGGGTGAAAAGCGGGATGTCTGATCACATTACTCTTGTACAGATAATATAATAGGAAAAGAACAGAAATTAAACATTACATAAATTTAGATCGCTCTATATGGTTTTCAAAAGAGCAATTTTCTAAAATGTAAAATTAGGCAATTTTTTTAAATGGGTTCCAATGATTTAGTACGTATTCTAATTTAGTATCACAGTTGGAAACAATTTTGTCTTCCAATGAAGAATAGCAAAGTTCATCTTTAATTTCCAATTCTTAAGATCACTAATTTTTCATAAAATGTTTAAAAACTTTCTTAGTTATCACTTAGTGTACTTATGTATGGGCCATTTTACAGAAAATCAGGAATTTGATCAAATTTTTACTATTTTACCACTGTTTACACTCTATTTGAACCAGGCTTCAAAATTCCATAGCAAAACATCGAAATGAATAAAATAAATAAGAATGTATATAAATACATTTGATTTGATGCTTTGCTATGGAATTTTGATGTCTTGTTTAAAGAGAATGTAAATAGTAAAAATTCAATTAAATTCCTGATTTTTCGTAGAATGACCTGTATATATACTGATTTTCCGTTGAATGTCCTGTATATATATAAATACAAAGGGGGGGAGGGGGGGATAACTAAAAAAGTTTGTGAACATTTTATCTAAAATTGTTGATGGATTAAACATTCTGGTATTCTAATAGTACAGTGGTCGCCGCTTAATGTGATCACGGTTAATGTTATCAAACGTTTAATGTTATCAAAATCACTAAGGCCCGTTCGCTTGTATCAAAATACACTTAAAAATCACCGGTTATTGTAATCAAAAGTTCGTTTATTGTTATCAATTTATAAATTTTGTTTTCCTTAAAATCGCGATAAACAAAAATTAACGCGTATTTCTTTTTCCGTCAACTGTTTTTTGAAATTCTGCGAGTTACGTTCCCGCCTTTCTCTAAGGAACCGGTTGGGTCTCAGGACCCTTAACTTTTAAAATTATCGATTTTTTGAAAAAAATATATGTTATGAGCCATTTTATTCTGAATATTTTGGTACCAAAATTATGAAGATACTCAAATTATTTGCGAAGTTATTCGAAAAAGTTTAAACCAACATTTAGAAATCAGTCGATGCCACGCCCACTTATTGTTAGCAGACGATACAATTTCAAGCTTATAGTATGTTTCATTTCACTTTTAATCTACATGCAAAGCCTTTGCTAATATTATTTTAATGTTTGTAAACAAGCAGAAGGTATACAACTAAACTTTAGAATTACTTGCTGGTTATTTAATGTTATTATTTTGTTTTGGAGCGCGTGTTTTGGACTGTTCTTTTGAGGATTCGATTTTGTTTTGATTCCGAAAGCTTTTTAAAGTCATGAAAATGCGAGTAAATTATCATTAAAAGAGATCATGAGGACAGCGGTCGAAAAAGAAGAAGTTTAACGGTAATAAATATGCTTACAAAATGTAAATAGTAGCAGTACAACATTCATCAAAGTGCATGCTTCTAAAAGCTTATCAGCAAAAAAAAAAAAAAAAAAAATGCCTTCTGCTAACTCTATCATAGAAGAATGATGATATTTCCACTGAATTTTGTGGATATAGAATTGTTGATATTTTTATGTTTGATAATTTAAAAAACTGTTTGTAGTTTTTTGTATCATAGACATATAAAATTCTCTGAGAAATCAACAAGTACACAGTTACAGTACTCTACTTACACAGTCACGTGTGTTCATTGTACTTCTGAGGCTTCATTTAAATCTTGTTCAATGATTGGCCCAAATAAAAACATTCCAGAAATAAATTGACTTTAGCCATGAGATATTGTGGAGCTGAAATGACTTCTCTTCAAACATTCTGCAACGTGATAAGTTTATCAACACCCATTTAAAAAAAATCATATGCTATATCAACAAAAATTTGACTGAGGTCATCCAGGTAGTTGCCGAAGACTCTTTGAAACAGGCTGCGTCTGATGAAATTTCCCTTAATGACAACAATAGTTCCGTTGCTATTAGTGGGGATAGTAGTCGAGGCCACATGTCGCTTGTCGGTGCCTGTGTGTTGATTGACAGTGATTCGGGTAAAGTCATTGATGTCAAGGTAATGTCGGCACATTACAAAGGATGCCAGTTGTACAAAGGTTGTAAATTTGGACCCAGATATAAATCTTGGATTTCAAAGCACAGATCATTTTGTACTAAAAATCATGTTTGGATCTGCAGGAAAGATGGGGGTCGATGGAATCTTTCGGAGATCGGAAACTGAACGAGGGTTGAAGTGTAAAGAGTACAAGACATCTGCGGCTGTTTCAGAAAGCAAACAATGTGGGATAGATTTTAAAATTAAGATAGTAGAATACGTGGGCCACATACAGAAAAGAATGGGTACTCGTTTACGAAAAATGAAGTCAGTTCTTGTAAATAAGAAATTTTCAGATGGCAAAACTATAGGCGGCAAAGGTCAACTAACAGAAACCAACGTCAAGAAACTGACTTCATACTACGGGAATGCTATAAGGGACAATTCAATTAGCGTTAATGACGAGGCAATCTATTTCGGCTGTATGGGCTCATACAGGCAGCTCTGACCAAGAGCTTATACTCTGGGTTTGCCCGAAAGGTGAAAAGACTTGGTGTAAGTATAACATTGCAGAAGCTAACGGTTAACTGAGGGTTTTTAAGCATAAGAACACTTTACCTTTGGCCGTTATTGACACTATTAAACCCGTTTTTAAAGATATATTCCAAGTGGTTCTATTATGGTAATGCCTTGGCGGTCGAACACAGAAAACCAATGAATCCATGAATTCTCTCGTATGGAAGTATAGTTCGAAAGTTATTGGGCCGTGTATAACAGTAACTAAGCTAGCTGCATATTCAGCTTCCTGTATATATAATGGTGAAGAGAAGTCAACATTAGCTAACTTGAAAGTTTTAGACTTAAAATATACAAAAAAATATTTATAACTACTACTTGTATTTCACATAGCAAACGCGTGTCGCTGTGGCTGAAAAAAGAGCCAGCAGTGCTTTGTTAGAGGCTCGGAAAGCCAAAAAACTAAAAAATGCTGTAATAAATGAGTCTCTGTAGGTGAAGGAAGGAATGGCTTATGGTACAGGAGAATTTGATTAGGTAATTAATCTCATTTTATTTACTTTAGGTAAAATTTTAACTTTAACTTGATTTTTCTCAAAATGTAAATTTCTAGTTTGCGCGCATGATTTAAAAAAAAGTATTTATTGTATGAACTTGAAATTTGTTGCAAATGTTCTTTATAACTTACTCTATAACTTATACTTCAATTTGGGAAGATTTTTATTTACAAAAAAAAATTGGAGCATTTTTGTGTGAAAATTTTTCGAAAAAATTAATTTTTTGAATTTTTATTTAAATAAAAAATACTTAAGCCTTATAAAATATACTAAAATGATGTATAACTTCTAGGTAGCTATTGTATGGGTTATTTGAAACCAATTTGAGACACTTTGGGTCATAATTTATTTCATAATCATGCACGCAGCAAATTGCATTTTTTTCTGATTATTAAAAATTTTATGATTTACATTTCCAAATATATATAATAATTATTTGAATGCTGTTTAAGTTTAAGGGTGATGTAAATAACAATAGTGTAAAGTTTCAAATGTAAAAAACCAGAACCTTAAACTTTGCTTGGTTAAAAAGTTATATTGACTCGAAAACTGAGATTTCTCATATGCCTGCAGAATTTTTTAAGGGTACTGAGACCCCTTAAACCTGACCTTCAACATGTGATATCTTGTTTCGGATTTGTGATTTGACCTTGGATGTGTCTATCAAGTTTCTTTCCCCCTTGCGCAGATCATCAAAAACCGAGTACTGCACTTCTCAACTCCGCGACAATAATCCGCAAAGATGTCTGACTGGTTTCCGTCTTGCAATTGCAATAACGTCTACAAAGCTGAATTGAAAGACGCACAGAGGAAGGCCAAGGCATGCTTCATTTTTAAACTTTGCCGCAATTGATACGGTTACGAATTTTTTTGGAGGTTGATTTTCTATAAAATGGAAAGAAAACGCAGAGATCTGACTGTAAAAGAAAAAGTAGAAATTTTAAATCAGTACGATAAATTGCCAAAAATGAGCCAAAGAAATGCTGCTGTCCAATTGAAAGTTTCTCAACCGCTTTTATGCAAAATTTTGAAAAACCGAGAAGACATCGAAAAGAAATGCACTTTGAATGAAAATCTGAATTCTAAAAGAAACCGTGATGGAAAAGATAAAGAAGTTGAATCTGTGTTGAAACTTTGGTTCTCAAATGTTCGTGAAAAAGATGCTCGTGTTAATGGTCCAATATTACGCCAAAAAGCCGAGGATTAAGCTACAAAATTAGGTAGAGAAAATTTCGTAGCTACAGAAGGATGGTTTCACCGCTGGAAAAAAAGGCAAAACATACTCTACCGAAGGACATACGGTGAACAAAAGGATGCCGATCAGCCAGCCGCAGACCAGTGGATTAAAGAATAATTTCCGAAACTCATTGCTAAGTATTCGCCTGACGATGTGTTTAACGCAGACGAAACTGGCCTGTATTTTCGTGCATTGCCTGAACACACCTATTTGTTCCAGAATGAAAGTACGCATGGGTGCAAAACTTCAAAGGAACGCCTAACTGTGCTGTGCTGCGTTAGTATGACTGGAACTAAAAAAAAGACTTTTAGTTATTGGGAAGAGTAAGAAGCCCCGATGTTTCAAAGGAGTGAAAAATTTACCCGTCGATTATTTCGCAAACAAAACGGCGTGGATGTCAACCACCATTTTTAATGAATGGCTTGTGAAATGGGACAAGCAATTAAAGCGGAATATACTCCTTCTTATAGACAATTGCACTGATCACGTTGTGACTGTCAAGTTAAAGAAAATAGAAATCGTGTTCTTACCAGCCAACACAACTTCCTTAATCCAGCCATGTGATCAAGGAATTGTTCGAGCGATGGCCTATTATCGAAAGGAAATGCGTTCAAGGATTTTAGAAAATATGGAGGACACAGAAAATCTCGGTGCGAATGAGTTAGCCAAAAAAACTAATGTTCTGGAAGCCATACATTTGTTAACAATGTCATGGGACAATATTTCGGAAAAAACAATTCAAAATTGTTTTATTCATGGAGGGTTTTTGAAACCAGACGAAAACACCAATGCAGGTGCGATGAAAGAAATGGAAGACATTTTCATTCCCCCGCCCGATTTGAGTGCTGAGGATTTTGAAGCTTGGATGGAGATCGACGACAACATTAAAACTGCAACTTCGTTAACTGATGACGACATTTGCGAAGCTGTAACTGTCAAAGATCAAGCTCCGGATTCTGATGACGATGATGAACCCGAGAGTGTTAACGAGGAGAATATTATTCAAGTCAATAAGTATGTTTTTGTAAAATAGTACATAATTACATATTTATCTTATTTGTTATATTTTTCATGCTTTATATATTCTGCGGAATTAACATTGTCTTTATTTATTAATACATGCTATGTAAAAGTTTGCTTTTTTCTACCTGAATATTTTTTCGTTTATTATTATCACTCTGTTATTGTTATCAAATCGTTTTCGTCCTATTGTGATCACATTAAGCGGCGTCCACTGTATATACATTCTTATTTGTTTTATTCATTTTGATGCTTTGTTATTGAATTTTGATGTATGGTTTAAAATAGCATGGATAGTAAAATGGTAGATTTTCTAAAATATAAAAAAATTGTCTGACAATATTTTCTTAAATGGGAATTAATTATATTTTAAATTAAATTTTCATACTGTAATATTTTATTACAATATGCATAATAAATCTGAAGAAAATGTAGGTAAATAATTTATAGACTTCTCTTGTGTTAGGTTTGTAAAAATCCTTTATGCGATGCAACTGTCCCATATATGACACTGTCTAAATCGGTTATAAGTAACCTTTCTTGTTTTCTTTTGAATTTTGTTGATATTAGTGTAGAAAAAAGTGATTATTGAAAATCATTTTGGTAAAAAATAATAGATCTTGGAGGAAATGGTAACAACATAATATTCTTAAAGAAAATTTTTTACTTTGACATGAATTATGATAATTTTCAATAGGCTCTCTTGAAGCTTGCTACTTCCCATTTGCAAAAGAAAGGGCCTACATGTCCTGAAGGAAAACCAGATGATGGAGAGTCATACAAGTGAGTTTAAAACATCATACATATTATTTCAGTAGGGTATGTGTTTATTAATTAATATATAATTTGATTTGCACCACCTGAATTTAATATTGAGTGCTACCTTACCTTATAATTAAATTTTAAGAATAGAAATAATTTTCAATTTGCTCCAGGTATGCTATGGTAATTTGACACATATTCTTGAGCTAAACAATTTTGATTTTAAAGCAAATGTTTTATTGCTCATAGTTTTGTTATACAAGTTTCATAATAGTGCTTATGGTAATTTAACTTTCTATTTTTAAGTAAAATTTTGTTGAAAAGATTTTTAAATTGAATCTAGTGAGCAGTTCTTGGCCCCAAGCAAAAGTTATACAAAATAGTCAAATCTTAAAAATGTGTTATGATTCAGTATAGCCCTATTAAGGCTCTTTTGGCATAAAATTTCTACCTCAATTATAGTGTGTTGTGTTGGGATAATCACATGATCAATATCCACCCACTTCCTTCATAGTAAATCAACTGTCCTGCGTGGCAGTGGCGGAACTCTTTTGATAACCCCTTCTGCGCATGTCATATTCAGATTGCTTGTAACCTCGCATCCTAACAGATGTAATGTTTTTTCTCTTCTAATAACTTTTAAACTTAAATTCTTTATGTCTTTTCTATGTTCATAATAAACGATGTTTGATGTTATTCCTGTGTCTGTCTGTGCGGTGTACCACTGCTAAGCCATATTCTAATATGTTGTACCTAAAATTTCAGCCTCAATGAAAATATTTAAATGTTAAAAATACTGCAATAATTTTTTTAAATTTATTTAGTACTGTTTATGCTGTATGGAAGTCATTATTGGATGAAACTGAAAAGATAGCCAAAGCTAGATTAGCTGCAACAGAAGTGTATCAGCAACAAGTATCAGAAGGGGCTAAATCTCTTAGGTTATATAAACTTCAAGTGGCAAAGAAGGTATATTAAATAATAATTTTTTTTTATATGTAATAGTAACATTTTCTTGTCCAGTCATTGCCAAACACATCATAAATGATTCAATTTTAATTAGAACAGAAAAACACTCCAGAAATTGCAGAATTCAGTTATTAGAGAAAGATTAATGCTGATTATGTTACATTCACTGCTGATACAATTAATATCATATTTAAGTAATGCAACAATTAATGATTTTCCTTATTATTTCCATATCATATTTCCTACTCCCGTACATTAAAAGAACCAAACAGCATTAAAAAAAAAAAAAAAAAAAAAAAAAACCAACCTTTTTCACTTCTATGGCAGTTTGCTAGTCTAAACAGCTCTTTCTCTTGGTTTGCCTAGTTGGCAAGGCTTTGTATGAGGGTAAATCACGGTAATTCTGCTCTTGTTGAATTTGAGTTGAAAAGACATTGGAAACTTATTAACTATCTTCCAAGAGAGATAATGCTTTGTATTTAAGGAAAGAGAAGTTTTTTTAGTCTCGAGTTCTTGTTTTATTTTTAATGCAAGAAATGGTAGTCCTATAAAAAAAATTTGAATTGAAAACACATTTTTTACTTTTTAAAAATACCAAAATAAGGCTTTATTATAAGTTTTTTATGATAAACCTTTTTTGAAAAAATTACTCAATAATACCTTTTCATCTACAAATATAATGCCTGTCACAATCTTGTACAACAGAAACTCAAATTAAGTAAATTTTTGCTTAGAATGTGATTATGAAGTATTTCTTTAATTCAAATTTTTAGTCTGCAGTAAACTTGGTTGGAATAATTTTTCCCAATGTAATTAATTGTATAAACTAAGATATCAATACAAAAATAACAACCTTCTAGATTTTAATACTATGATGATCTTGGGAGGCAAGCTTTTGTTCTTGATCTTGAAACTTTGAAGGCTGGGATAACAAAGACTTTGTCAAGTATTAAAGAATAAATCTAAATTTTGAAGAATACAAATCAAGAACTGGATTATCGATTTTAATTCTTCAAACTAGAAAGGAGAGGCTCATTGAGTTTATGTTCATGTTATATTCTTAAAATTAACACCCCCCCCTTTTATATTCAATATAATAGTTTCATGCAATTAATATTCTTAATTTGTTGAAAATTTTCTGCTCAACCTATATTTCTGTATGTTATATTTCAGGCAAAATATTTTCAAATTTTATGTTTCAATGATAATTTTCATTCAATATGTTCATCTAGTGCTTTGAAAATCTTAAGAAAATGCACGAGGAAATTCAAACGTGTGTAACTGAAATTGATAAAACAAAAAAACTATACTTTGAAGAGGAGCACATGGCTCATGATGCAAGAGACAAAGCTCATGATGCTGATGAAAAGTGAGATTCATTATTTATTTTTTGCTGTGTATGCATGTTAAATTAATGTACTTTCAAGTCTTTTTTGCAAGAAAATTTTGACACCTTTAGTGGCAGCTATTAGACTGAATAAGTTGATACTTCAATGTTATCAAATGGTGTTTTTTTTTAAATTTATAGTTTGCTTCTTCCATGACTTTTTGTACTTTTTGGCAATCAATCGCTGCCACCATTTTTTAATGTTAATTTGAAGAAGGATATTCCTGTGGAAGTATTTTTTTTCACCTGTACTTAGATTTGCTAACATCTTTTATAAAAGAGGCATATTACATTACTACTTTCATGCAAAGTGATAGTTTTAAATGATAAAATATTAAAGAATTCTCTGGGGCTGCATGATGCACACAGCATTGCACACTAGGTCAAATATACATTTTTAACCAAATTATTCTGTAGACATTGATGTGTCCCGTGCATCAGTGGTTATAAATGTATAGTTTCATTAGTTAGAATAATTATTTTTTCTTATAACTTCGCCACCAACTAATATGTTATAAAAACCCATTACTATATTAACCGTAATTTTCAAATTTTAATCTGTTTATGAGTAGAATAAAGTACCAAATTGCAGAGTGGCCACAGAACCTGGAAAACCTGGAAATCAGGAATATGTTAGGGAGCTTTCTGATTCTGGAAAAAATCAGGGAAATGGAGTTTTTTAAAAATTTCACAAAAATCAGTAACATTTTCTTTGTTCTGAAGGCACATTTCCCCGTTCATCCATATTTTGGTGCCATTTTCCCAGAAATCTATGGTAGTTATCGTTAGAAGTGTAATGTTGCGGAATAATTTACACTTTTCATTACCGCCAAAACTATTTTAAAAAAATTTATATATTATCCCTTTAGCATACATGTTCTATTTGATCAGGGTGTCTACACATCTGGAAAAGTTGGGGAACTTTGAAAAAAGTTTGCCGTAAAATCGAGGAAGTTTTTAGAAAACTATTGTGGAATTATCAGGAAACATTTTTCCTGAATTTTGTGGTTACCCGGTAAATTTTTCCTTTCGTATACCAGAGAATTGCTCTATAGCAGTGTTTGCCAATTCATTTTGTTAAAAGGACTGTAGCACGTTTGGTAAACTCTCACATGATCTGCACCTTTTTGTACTGTAGTACTTTTTTATGCAATATTAGATTTATGTTAATTAAATATTCTAATAATATTTCATTTAATAAGAATTTTATTAAAATGGAAGTTCAATTTTGATTTGAATGGAAGTTTTCTCTAAATGGAATTTCAATTTTGAGGTATCTATATTTGTGTATTTCTTATTTGCATGCTTGTTAATGTAGTAATTCAGAATACTTCTCATAATAGTGTTTTTGTATATTCGTTGAATGTAATTCCTACAAAGGTCCATAAATGCACTGCTCAATTTTAGTAAAACTGTCACTTATTTCTTCAAGTTACTTCTAAGCCCATGTTTAGCTTATTTGTAAGAAATGATTTTGTAAGCAGATATATACATTTTAACATCAAATGACTTATAATCAGAACAAATTAAGGATGAACAAATTAAGTGCTAATTAAAAAAGAGTTTGCAGTTTGGCTATCCTAACAATATACTTGATCTGTTTCCCTGAATATAAAACTAATACTTGAATCACATCTGCTGGAAATGAGTTTGTTCTAACAGTGTACATGTACAGTTATTACTAAAATTAATTCAGAAACTGAAAACCAGAAATTGTTATGTTTTATAATGTTACAAAAGGAGGTACTGACAGTTTTGATAAAAAATGCCATGATTTTATGACTGCTTGCAAAATCCTGAGATGGGCAATGTATTATTTTTATGGAATGCTAGACCAAGCTAATCTAATTTTTTTTTTTATAATTTAATAAGTAGTAATAAAATGATAACTCGTAATAATTATGTTTATCTTATCAAGCCATTTTTGATAATAAGACTTAAACTGCCTACTTAACCAACGACATAACGCTCACAAATAGAAGCTTTCTTAGATTCTAAAGATTTATCTGAAACCTAAGACCCTAGAGATTTAATGGCTGAAAATAAACTAGAAAAATATAAATGTTGTGGATATTATCCCAGTTCATTGGACCGAAAAACGTGTTACAAGTGTTTAAGATGTGATAATCCTATGTGTAAAGAACATACAGTTAAAATTTGTGTAGAATGTAGCATTCAATTATATTCTTAATATTTTGTAGCATTAATACATTTATAATGTAAGTTTTGTAATGTAATTTAAGTTTTTGTATTAATAAAAAACTAATGCCTTCATATGGTTAACTAGGCATTATCATTATAAAAACACTGAACTTTATCTAACTAAATAAATATATTTTTTAAATTAAAGTTAAATGATCTAATAAGTTTCTAAAAGTACATTAAGTCTCCTTTTAAATGTTGTTGGGAAAAAGTTTTTATCTATTAATTCCGCTTAGATATGATAGTTTGAATAAAACACCTTATTTTATGGTTTTTTTAAAAATGTTTGCTGATTTTTTCTATGGTATCAAGAATACTATTATTTTTATAAATATTCTATGGATATATTCTTTTTCTACACTGTCTGAGGTTTAAATAAAAAAATAAAAAAAAAATAAGATAATTTAATTGAAAGATATTATTAATCAAAGACATATGGGTATGGCATACCCCTGTGCTTCTGAATTGGGAAGCAGCTATAGTGCTTCTTTTGAGGGTTAATGGTTATTTACGAATAAATTACAATATATGTTCCTGATATCTTTTTTTGAAACACTAGCTGACTTCTAGGATAAAACAGAGACAAAATTAGAATTATATTAAATACAAATGTCTCCCCTCGCCCGCCTTCATGTGTGCAGTTTACGGACTGCAAAAAATGGTGATGATGGTGAGCCATGTGGTGGCGATTGCTGCACCAAAGCATTGTTTGAATGTATAAATTGTTATAAATTTTAAGCTTGCTTCAAAAAGCCACACATTAATTTTTTCTTTTCCATATTATCGTGAATTGGGAATATTTATTGTGTTATACAGGGTTCCCATGGTCATTGAAAGTCATTAAAAGTGCTTAATATTTTTGAACTTGTTTTCAAGGCCTTGAAAGTGTTTGGAAATGCTTAGAGGTGCTTAAAAGTCCTTGAAAATGCTTAGAGGTCCTTAAAAGTCCCTAATTTTTGCAGATGTTGTCCAACTGCCAAATTTATAAAAATTTCAAATCGGACTTGCTATTTCTGCGTGATCGCCACTTATCTGCACCGTATCGGAATTTTCCGATGTATTTGTATCATGCATCCACCAATTTGTAACTCTTTTGGTAGAATATACTTTATTAAAAATTTATATATCGACATAATGCCTGAAAACAAATTTTCAAAGGTCCTTAAAAACATTAATTAGATCCTTAAAAGTCATTGATTTTCATTCTGTGATTTGAGTGGGAACCCTGGTTATGGTTCTAACAATAAAATATTAATGCAATAATAATATGTTTTATTTACATTGCATTTTGTTAAAAATTAACATTTACTCTTCAGAATAAACTAAGGAATGACACTTTTGCATGCCAAACCCAAATTTTTTTCACCAATAGTTGAAATGTATAATTTTATTTATTGTAACTTATCTTGCACATCAAAGTGTTTTTTTTTATACATTGCTTACTATTTATTAATTTTTGAGTCTTTTACACTCATGTCTTGCTTGGAATCAGACTAAAAAGAAAAAAGGGAAGGATTTTTCAATCTATTTCTTCTTTACAAAAAAATAGCGCTAAGGTAAGGTTATTCCCTGTTTTTGTTGTTTTGAAATAAAAGTTTTCAATTTAATAACTCTTTGTGCTAACAGGTATCTAATTGTTGTTTTGGTCAAGTTTTTCTCTTAAATTTCTTTTATAAAATTTCTATGGAAATTGATCGGTGCTTATTTTTTATAGTTCTCTTTTCGTCGTGAAGCTTGTGATATTCAAGCTACTAAAGCTAGAAATGACTATGTACTGGCTCTTCTAGCAGCTAATGCACATCAGTCTAAGTTCTATGAAAATGATCTTCCAGAATTAGTTCAGGTATATTTAGTAATATTCTACATCTTTATAAGTAACTCATGAAAGATAACTTAAACTTATGTATGCTTTTAAAATGTAATGTGAGGATCATTTTAAAATTTTACCTTAAGAGAGATATTACCTAACATGTATTGATAATTGCATTTTATTCAGACTATTAAAACAGCTTCCCATTATATTAACGTTTAAAATGCATTAAGAGCATTTTCCTGGAGTTAAATAGAGTGTGTAGGAAAAAATTACTTTGAAAAAATTAAAATGCATATGAGATCAGTAGTGTATATTAATTTAATTTTAACTTAACATGCTGTTATCCATATATTTTATCATGCTTGTTGAAATATAAAAGACTTTGTATGAATTCTTGCACATTTATCAAAAAAGTATTTTCAATATTTTTATATATTTTTTATTCTGCTGTATTCTCAGATATAACTGCATAAACATTATTTTAACTACAACAGATAAATGTCATAAATCTGATAACCTACTAATTTCGTGCAATCAGATATTTGAAAATTTTGTTTTTCTATCATAGCTATTTACTTTTACAGCTAGCATATAAGGTGCTCAAAATTTTTATGTTTTAATTTTGAGATAAGATGCTTTGGAAGTTAATCAAATTGTTCAAATTTATTGTATTTGACAAAGATGAAAAATGGTGTTAACATGTTTCCTCTTTCAAATTTTCTTACATATTTAGTGACTAGCAGCAAATTTTGAAAATGTGATTTCATTAATTTTACCAAATATATGTTTCAGTTTCATTAACTTTTAAATTTTGTATCAATGGCATAATGTATAAAATAGCTAATGATAATTGTCTATAAAAGATATCTGCACCTTTTTTGCTTAATTTGCAGGCTGGAGGATTTTGTTTATTTTTAAGTTTCTTAAGATTTTTGTAAATGTTTTACTTTAGTTGCATAGTTGTATTGTAGTACTTTTGTAGAAATAATTTTTTAAATTAAAATTTGAATTAAGTGCTTCAGTTGTAAATTTTAGCTATTATAAATATGAATCTTTTATATTTGAAGGGTGAAATCTTCTGTTTTTTTTTAAATAGAAGTTCTGCTTTTTCCTTTAATTTTATTAAGCGTTATTAGACTAAACTGGTCTAAACTCCCCTCAGAAAAATTTCTGGCTGCACTGCTGTTCTATACACACATTAGTACTCAAATGTATTCTTATTCAGCTATTTTTGCAGTTACAAATAACACTGTGTATGTTTTCCTCCTCTTTTTTTTTTCTTTTCATTATTTTGATTGTTTTCACCCCTGATATTGTCCTTGCATTGTTATTTTAATTATATTTTCCTTTTTCTTTCAGTATATTGATTGTGATATTTATGATAAAGTTAAGGAATATATTTTGTTGATTGCACGTACAGAACTACTGACTTGTGCTGCTTGTCAGTCATCATTTAACATAGTTCAAGAGCAAGCTAACAAGGTAATTGATATTGTTTAATAGAATATCGTACCATTTTCTATGAAATACATAGTTGGGATATTGTTTAAGTAAACATGTATATTATAGATGATATTTTTATTTTCTAGGCTACCAAGCAGTACACCATGGAGTGTTTCTTTCGTGATAATCCTGTTCTATCACAACCAATTACATATGATTTTGAACCCTGTGATAACGATCAAGTAAGAATTATTCCTCATGTTTCATGTATCTTTTTTTTAAAAGATGTTTTACATTGTATTGATTGCTTAAAAACAATTTTCAAATTAAACTGAGGTTGAAATCATTTTCAAATACCATTACTTTCTTTGTGATTGCTGAAATAAGTTATTTTATTTGTATGATGTACACTTTTTTTTAGATAAATAAATTATGCATTGAGCATAATGCTGCATTGTGTTTAAGCAAAGAAGCAAGACGATGGGCTAGCTGTGTTACAAAGGAAGTTAGAGTGATTCGGGATAGTAAAGATGAACTGAGGAAACTTTTAGCTCAAATTGGAGACAAAGTAAATTTTTAGTTATTGTAAAAATATTGGTTGATCATTGTAATAAGAGCTTGAATCTATTAACTCATTTAAGTTCTATAAACACTTAAATAAGGCTTCATTTTTTGAAAGTTTTAATGTTAATTTCTGACCTTATGTTCATAAATTTATTATTCTAAAGATGAGAGCTTTGAATGTGTTTATTTGCTGAATTATTTGAAGTTTCCAGTTAATTTTTCAAGTTAAAATCTTGTATTTGAAAATTTTAAGTTCCCGAATGCAGGGGTCACAGACGTCCTATATGTCCTATAAATCCTATATATTTTAAAAAATCGATAAAAACGTCCTATATTGTCCTATATTTTACAATTGTCCTATATATCCTATATTTCTAGATTGATTCGATCTATATTTTCTTCGCATTCGTAATAACGGCGCAGTTTGTTGCCATTTTTTAATATTTCGGATTCTTTGGCGCGATCGTAGGTGAAAAAGACCCGACAAAAACGATGTTTGTAACGGCGGCGCGGCGTTTTATCTCTTGTGACGTCACGTGCTGCATAACCTACAACTCAACTCTACTGGACCGGCGGGAGTTGTAAACATGTGAACATTTCCATAACAATCGGTCTTGAATTTCTGATCTGATTTCTCCTCCAACGTAATAAATTAGTTGGCCATAATGCAGAGAGAGATGCAACAACAAAACTCTGCCTCAGGAAAAACGGATAAAAACAACTTGGGATTAACTTGCAGGACTACTAAAGAACATATTGAGTGCTCAGTCAATAATTGATGAAGGAAACAAAAGGGTTAAGATTTACTGTATGATGTCGGATGGCGATTTTTTTATTCCGAATCCTGTACGGATTCTGCGCCACGAATTGTTTACATCAAACCGCTCCAAATTATGGCAACTATAGGCAGTTAGTTATCTTGCTCTTAAAAAATGGCAAGGCTGTCATTTTTTGGCGAAAATCGCCTAGGCGCAGAATTCGTACCGGATTCGGAATATTAGCCACGATTTTTTTCATAAAAGTCGCCAAAATTGAAAATTACGTCAATACATTGTGTTGCCAAATCCAAACGATCGCTAGGGTTGCTTTAAAACCAAGTGGCAGGTTCTCCACATTCGGCGATAAATCTCCCACTTTTCGCCGCCAATCCAACCGACACTGAACAGTAAATTTGAGACAGTAAATTTGAGAATTAAAAAGACTCATGATTGCAAATAATGTAATTAATAAAACTTGATTTAGGGATGGAATATTGAGGCAATAACGGATCACGTATTCAGGATCAGGCGATTTCTTTTTTTTAAAGGTGTGTTTTCTATTCTCTTAAATTCAATATAACGAGTATATATATATAACGAGTTAATTTTGAAGTTCAGTAGCAACTGTGTGCAGTTATTTGATGTTTTATATTGTCCTATATTTTTTTTAAAAAAAATCGTATATGTTCTTATTTTGTCACTTTGACCCCTGCGAATGTGTTTTCTTTCTTTCTTTCTTTTTTTTTCATTTGGCTGGTACTTTGTTTATTCATTTGAAAAAGCTGTTTCAATTTGTGAAGATGTTATTCAATATAGACATTTTTAAACTTTGGTATTGTTTAGGATGCTGAATATTAACAGCCTTTCTGGAATTGTTTTCTCTGTTTTCAATTAAGATATTCCCAAGCAGCAACATCTGCTCAAAATTTGTTTGCAAAGAGTCATAATACTAAGAAAGAAAAAATCCAGTCCTGCATGAATAAAAAAAAAGGAAAAAAAAAATAAAAAAAATTGGACCCACGATATTGGAAGAGTATCTTATGCAGTATCTGATTCATTTACACTGACTGTTATAATCCTATTTGTTTTTAATTTGCAGAATATTTGATTGTTGTTCTTTAATTTCTGTTTATTTTTTTTATTATTATTTTTTTTTTATTTTAATGATAGAAATACCAAGAAAAGTTTGCAATTAGGATTCTTTTGATTCTTTAACATATTTATGCTTTAGGATTTATGCCTATTTTAATTTTCAGCCTCCTTATGCTTTGCAAAGTGATCAAATTGGACCACAAGCTGAATTGGAGGCACGAATAGATGAACTTAGACAAATTATTAGGAAATCTCAGGTATTAAACTTTTAAATTAGTTTTTACTGAATGTTTTATATGTGTATTTTATTACCACTTTTTATGTTTTTAGTTAATACTTGGGTATTTAAATTGTTTCTAAGCTGTTTGTCCTGTATTTTAAACAATACGAAAAATACCCTTGATTTTTTTTTGTAAGAAAAATTATTAGAATTTTTTTTCTATGGAATGTATAGTATGAATTGTAGTTTTAAGATATTATTGAAATCTCAGGTCGGAAGTATCTACAAGTGAGCCTAAAGCTGTTGTATATTCGTGATTGTTTGCCTATACACTAATTTTAGTTACTATATATATATGTTTTAGATCTCGTAACAATTTTAGTTTTTTTTTTCTTGAAATCTATTAAAACCTTACTTCCAAAAAATATAATTTTAGAAGAAACATCCAAATTTTAACATTCCATGTTAAGCATACTTTTAAGAATTTTGCAAATTTATATTAATTTGTCTAAAAGAATTACTTCTTTTTTCTTTAATTCTATAATATTTTCAATAGACTAGCAAGAAGAAAGCTGAAGCTCGTTTAGATGCCATGAAAGAAGCTGGAGGTAAATGCTTTTTCTTTTCTTATATCTTATATCAAACTTAATTGTTTTAAAGTTAATAACATTCAATTTATAAGATGTACTTAACTTTTTATTTTTTGCACTTATAGTTAATATTGAAGATTGGGTTAAGACTTCTGAAACAGAATCAGTAAGCGATTCACCAGTAGAAATTTTCAGTAGGTCAGGAACTGTAACATCAAGGACTAGCCGTCAGAGCTATCAGTCATCAGAGGTAATTTATATTAGTTTTGTGACTTATATTTTTTTGAGAATTGAGAACTGATATTGACTATTTTCAGCAGTGTCTACATTTTTTAATATTGAGCTATTTCATATCTTAACATTCACTTTGTAAGTTTTTTATTTAAGCATATTTTTTCCCCGATGGTTTATTATTTAAAAACCATATATATGAGCTTTGGTAGCCATTGTTGATTATTTACAAGTTAAGTTTTGAAGTAACCTCTTGAGTGAGTATGCCAAGTTACTCCAGGCCATCTTTTTCACACCTGCAGTTATTCAGAAAATCTTTGTAGATAATGTTTTCAAACTTCTGCATGTGCTGTAGTGTTTTTTATAATTTCGTGTACACGACACTGAAATAGAAATTTATTGCCTATACATAATTGCGTTGTGTCCTTTTTTACTTTACCTGATAATCTCGCATAGTATTACCTGAAACTAAAACCTGAAATCGATTCCCTTACAAGACCAAGAAACCCCAAAAGAACCAACTTACAAATGCATTAATTTAAGTATATTGAGAAATGTTTAAAGAAAGAAATAGAAAGGAAAGTATATTTTTGCTGCCTCAAATTATGATTCAAGTATTGGTAAAGAGAAGTAAACAAGTTATCCTATTTTACGGAAGTCTTGTTTGATACCCCCAAAGGAATGAAAGAATCAAAACAACTACTAAGAATTACATGAGCAACCAGTTTTTATGATTAAAGGGAAAATACATATTTATTACAGTTATCCAGTTTACAATTAAAACACTCGTGTAGAACTCAGCTTGTATCAATACATAAGCATAGGTAAAAGGTATTAAACATTTGTTTGTAACAGTCAAAAGGAGAGAATAACACTTGAATCAATTCGTAAGAATAGATAAATAGGTACTTAACATTTGTTTATAACAATCAAATGGGGAGAAATAACACTTGACCAAAGGTGAAGAAATAACTACTCTATTTGTAATCCTATTAAAGGATACGACTCAAAACTAATATTCCCATACTAAGGTTAGGCTTGGGTGAGATGAGAACTTCCCAAATGATTTAAAGTGACAAAAAAAAAAACAATAATCAATCAGTTAAATTTAAATGAAGGAAAACCTGGGGTAGACATATTCCGTCTACAGATGGTGGTGAGGAAACATCTAGGATCGTCAGGATGAGAGGCGTCCGGAAATAGGCCATGGAGAGAGTTCTTGAAGAGTTTGAACATGGTGATTGTATTGGGGGAAGGGGGGGATGCACAAACTGTCCAGAACGGTGGCTGGAAGGACAATCAGAGAAGTAAAGGTCCAGGAGAAGGAAAAACATTGATGCTAGCAGGATATTGAAGATGAAGTACAGACAGCAATTTAGATGGTCCCGGCGAAAGAAGGAAGCTGAGTCTGGCAGGCACAACGGGCAGCACGGAAAGTTTTAAGAATTTCGATGTATATGTAAAATGTGACGGTGTTTAAATTCAGCTTGGAATAAGCAGGATGTGCTGAGATGGAAATAGACACGAGATAATTGACTTCAGAATCGAAGGGGGGATCGAAAAGGGATCCGGCTCCTGAGGTGGTCCGGGCGAAAGAAAGAAGCTTTCGGGGGCAGGCACGACGGGCAGCACGGAAAGTTTTACGAAGCATCTCTCCCTACCAAAAAAAAACAAAACACAACTTTCACTTTCGAATAAGTCAAGCCAGATTGATCCAGAAGTCGCTCTCAAATCCCTCACCTAACCGGCTCCACCAATCAGGAGCGTCCACGTGCAACGACGCCAACGGATTTTTCAAACTCCCCTCTTTTTTTCTCGGAAACCATTCCTCTCTCGGGACTGTACGGGGGAAAATAACCGAACTAAAAGGACAGGAACGGGGAATATATACCTAAAAGAAGCAATTATTTCCCAATCCCATGGCCAAGCGTTATTTTTACAAAATATCGCAAACCGTTTAAAGTAGAATTGATTATACAAGATTTGCATACCTTAGTGAATTAACTAGCACCAGTTACATTAAGTGAATAAATCTATACTAGTTTGTAAGGAAATAGTTCAATACTCATAAAACAACCTAAAAGAAGTGTTGTTAATGGTGGGGAATGTCACCACAACACATGAAACTGAACTTCCACTTGAAAATAAGTTTATGATTTACAAAAGAGATTCCAAATCACATTTTGAGGTTTCCTTTAATTCACTACATAAAGGTTGGAAAAAGTTAATAATTTCTCTAAAAAAAATGACTATTTCCATATTTTTATACAGCAATTTCACTGCAACCTAAATCACAACCACCTACTCTTAAGTATTTTTTTTTTTAAATTTTAATCAGTGATTTCTATTTGTTAAACATCAATTTAGGTTTTTGAGGGAAGTGTAGAGGTGAACGATGCCACTTTCTACGATAGTGATTCAGCAGAACCAGCGACTGTTTCAGTGGAAACTGGAAATGAGGTTCAATATGCCACAGATCTGACATCAGCAGTAGATGTTGTGGCAGCTGTTCAGGAGGCCTGGGATGCAGCAGCAGAGACAGAAGAGGTTGAAGAACCTGAACCGGAATCGGAACCTGAACCAGCTGCTTTTCAGGAGCCTCTTGTAAATGGAGAAGTGCCTGCTCCAGCCCCTGGTCAAAAATGTGTTGCACTGTTCTCTTATGAGGTGAATTTTTATTCTAATAAATACTTGATGTAATATATTGCTCTAATTGGGGAAGACTGGCATTGATAGCTGTAATCTCTAGATATGTTATCAGAATGGAGTGAAAAAAATGCCTAGGATCTTTTCAATCCTAGACTCTGCTGCAGTCTAGAATTAAAAAAAAAATCCCAGATGTCTCTTTCATGCTGACTTTTAAGCTATATCATGGTTCGTACGTTTTTAAAAAAAACTTGAAAAGGGCCTGAAAACAACCCTTTCACTTTCAAGTGATTGAAAACCTTACATTATTTCAAAATATATTTAAAGTGCTTGAATTTCATTTTATTTTCTAAAAAATAGCCTCTTAAAAAATTTGGATCAACAAAATGAGCAAATTCCATCAAATTTAGTTAAGCCAATCAGCAACTAGGAAAACAGCACAGTTGAACTACAAAGATTGTGTCATTCCTCATTTCAATAAATACAGGCACATGCACAACGTTTAAAACTGGTTTACTTTGATCATATCATGTGATCTTTTGTTTCGTTTTTGTATCTTGACTCGTATGTTCAAATTTTTTTTGCACTGTTTAAAGATGGCTGGAAAATATATTTCCAATTCAAGCTGGTTAAAAGAAGCCAGAATATAATTCATGTTTTGTAAGCTTACATGTTGGATCCGCATTTTGTACGATGTACTGCCAAAAATTTCAGCGTAGCATCAATAGGGGAAAGGGCTTTAAAAAGCCAAGCGAAGAACAAAAAACACGATGGGTTGAGTTGTTTATAGTTACTTCTAGGAAAGTTACCTTGTTTATTATGTGCAAATTACTGTATCTGTTTTAACAGCAACTGTTCATGTAGAGAATGATATATATAGACAAGTGTTTTGTGTACACTTTCTCTTTCGTATCTTGCATATCGCTGTAGTCATAAATCACTAAGCATGTAATTGTCATCTGTATATATTTTCATCTGGATTAAAACCAGTCTTTCATTCATAATGTTTTTTTCTCAACTTCTTAACTCTAATTTAAATGCACGTTTAGTTTAATTTGAACATCACTAGTGATAAAAAATACCACGAAAGCGAATATTGTCCGCAAGAATCAAATTTAATACAGAGCAAGCATGATGGAGGAGCATGTAATTAAAAACAAAGTTTTAGATGCTGAAATACTACAGCCATTGAAAACCATAAATACTAACAGCTCTTATAAATCAAATGAAAACAGTGATACATTATTTCATTTCTTGTTAGCTGATAGTGCATTTGCATCTAAATTTGCACGAGAGAAAAAAATCCTGCTTATTATGCGGTATTTCGAACCAAGCCTTCAAAGTGTATTAGAAGATAATTTAATCAATAAGAATTTTGTGTTTGGCGAAAGTCTCAATGTGATGACAGTGAAACAAGAAAAACAAATGGATATTTACATCAGATATTAGTGTAATAACAAAGTGAGTATTCCTTACTTCACTTCTGTTTTTATGGGACACAGTATACTGCTTTTGGCATATTCAAAAGTTTTTTTCCCTTCTATTGTAACCTTAAAGTTTTTCTTCTATTAAAACCTAAAAAACATATATATATATATATATTGGAATTTTTTTAACGTGTTTGTGTTGATAACACGTCCTTGAAAAGTCCTTGCTCCTTCAAGTGTATGAACCATGTATACATAAATCATAAAAATGGGGACTATTGTAAAATTACTCAATAGTGATAATAACTTGGAAGGTTCAAGAAGAAAACGGAATTGATTATATTTATGCTACTATTAATAAACTACATGTTTGTTTTTAAATCTTAAGAGCATTTTCTCCTACATACAATGCCTTTCTAAAGGTTCTGTGAAAGAACCTCACCAGGGCAGGTATTCTGCAATTTTTTTTCAAAGTGCGTAATCGTGAAAGGCACGTTGATTGTCAGTCTAACTGGCAGGAGCTTTCCAGGTTTTATTCCATTTAAGACAAAAATGTGGTGTATTTTCTCCTAAAAATTGTTTTATATTGTTTAGGTGGTAAATTTTTTATCATCATTTAACACTGCTGTTGAAATTTTTTTTATAATACAAAATTGCACTTCTTAAAATTTGCCAGTCTTCTTCGAAAATTTCTAATTTTCTTATACTGTTGATTTAGGTTTTTTTGCTGAGAATTTGTTATTTGTTACAGGCTACAAACTCTGATGAACTTAGTTTTGTTGAACAGGAAGAACTGGAATTGATTAATGATGGGGATGGTGATGGCTGGGTTATGGTAATTATGATTTTATTTATGAATGTCAGTATAAAAATCGGTTAATGTGAAGCCGAGGCATAGTTAAGGCAGAGTTCTGCTTTTTTAAAGTACTTTTGTGTAATCTGGTAGTTAATGCAAAAATATACAGGAAAAATAATTTTGTAAATGCCTTGGAGAGTGAGTGAGTTCAGTTGGCTGGTTCGGAGATTCTTTTAGTGGACTGCCAGCAAATTGGTATACAAGGACACCAGAAATTTACCCTAGGAAGATTACAATTTTTGGTTATTTTGAAGATTTGTTATATTTTTGCTTGTTATGCTACATCCGTTCTTTAGTTTTAGATTTTTCAAGAATAAATTCATTTTGGATTTATTCTAGGAATTTTTAACAATTTGACTCGCAGCTTGTTCTGAAAAACACATACTGCAGGGTTCTCACTGCAGGGATGAGTTTCTTCTGCCATGTGGCGGAATTCCGCTTTTTTAATTTTTTAGAAAAATAAGAACCCCGCTTTTTCAAAGAAAGTTCCGCTTTTCTAATTCCTGAAAAAAATCCTTGTTTTCCTGCTTTTTCTATCCCACGGAAAAATAACTTTTTTTCTAAGGCTGAACCCTCGAAGCAGCTTCACTTCTGAATGATCGGGAAACCTATCGCTCAGGGGTTCATCACATTCCTGTTCCAAGTACGAAAATCCATTGAAATGCATTTTTTAGTCAGATTGGCGCTCAAACTCGAATTTTGTACATTTCCAACTACACCGAATTAGCCAATCGTGGCTCTTGTGCCATTAAAATCCATACAACCAACCAACTGCGCAGAAATTTGATCCTTTAGTGTCATTTTTTCCTCTGCTCAAAATGTAAATTCCTTCTTACGATTTCACGCGATTAACGTATACTAATAATGTGCTTGCTTCCAAGTATGTCATCCACGGAACTATCATTTGTTTACGTTAGTATGTGTTGCTTGTTTTCGTTAAGCGTTACTCTGTTCTAATGTCCGCTACTGCCGAGATTTGTGTGGCTAGGACGTGCGTTATCGCTGTGGTATAGGTTGCTGTGGTGACCATTTTCCCGGAGTATTACGCCGATATAACAGCGTTATTGCTGAGAATTGTTCCTGTATCTTCGGCGCTAACGCTGATATTTACGTTTATGTGATGGGCATTTTCGTTGAGTGCTACCCTGTTATAAAATCTGAGATTTGCGCCGATGTTACCGAAAGAATGTTGATATTACCGTGATGAATTGCGCTATCGCCGAGATTTTGTGATGGTAATTTTCTACGAGTATTACGCCTATACAATAACGTTATTGTTGAGAGTTGCTCCAGTATATTATGTTCTAACTTTGATATTTCAATTGGCGTGAGAATTGTTTTTGTGGCATGCCGTACTTTGGTAACATCCTATATTACCGAAATTTGCACTAGTATTACCAAGAAAATGTCGATATTACCGAAATTTGTGCAGATATCATGAACGCTATCTACGATACGCAAGTTGTTGCGATTTTCATTTTGGCTCATATTTAGATTTTTGCCGGTATTGCAAGCGCTGTTGCTTTCGTTAGAGTGACGGTCATTCTCGCCGAGGTTTACTCTAATACAATACCGGCTATCACTGATATTTTCAACACCGTTTTGTAGCCATTCACCTAGACTTTCGTAAATGTGATAGCCGCTATATCCGAGATTAGTGCCTGTTTAAGGATTGATTTCGCCGTTTCATGTGAATCTATACTAAAATTTTTATATTTTGTATAAAAATGATAAAAAAATATTCTGAAAATTAGTCCCAATTAAAAAAATTCTAAAGAAGCTGTTTTTAAAGTTATTTTAACTGCAATTGTATGTAAAATTGTTTGTTGCTTTTTATTTTATTCAACAAGCTGAACGGTAGGAATAAAAATTTAAATGTAAAGATTTTAGTACTTAAAATGTAGTTTAAAAATTTAGATAACTAGGTTTAATTATATTCGGCCTGTTTTTCAATATGGTATAGTTGCTTAAAGTTGTTTGATTTGTTGAAAATTTGAAGTTTTTGCCGGATTCCATCGCT
Organism: Linyphia triangularis; assembly: GCA_963978545.1. Classification (NCBI taxonomy): domain Eukaryota; kingdom Metazoa; phylum Arthropoda; class Arachnida; order Araneae; family Linyphiidae; genus Linyphia; species Linyphia triangularis. The sequence continues at coordinate 72,579,016 of OZ021722.1, forward strand.
TTAAAAAGATTTTTTTTTTTTTTTTAAATCTATACCATGCCTGATGACAGCACAAAGTGTATCCCTACATTTATTTGCCTCTATTTTGAACCATTTTTCTCATGGACAAACAGAGAAGGTGCAATGTTATAAACACACATGGAAAACCACATTTTTTTAAAATATAGATTAAAATGTGTTTTACGCATAAAACTTTTGAAGTTTTGTTTTCAGCTTTTTGATTTTTTACCAAACTCATCCCTGTCACTGTCATTAAAAGTGCCTAATTATTTCTGAACTTGTTTTTAAGGCCTTGATAAAGCTTGAAAATGCTTAGAGGTCCTTAAAAGTCCTTAATTTTTGTGAATGTTGTGTGTGTGCCCAACTGCAAAATTTATATGAAAGAATACAACTCAGACTTGCTATCCCCGAGTGACCACCACTTATCTGCACCATATCAGAATTCTCTAACATATTTGTATTATGTATTCATCAACTTGTACCTTTTTTGATAGAATATACTTTATTAAAAATTTATATATAGACATGAGGCCTGAAAACAAATTTTCAAAGGTCCTTAAAAGCATTATTTAAGTCTTAAAAAGTAATTGATTTTCATTCTGTGATTTGAGTGGGAACCCTGTACTAGACAAGGTTGAATTTTTTTTTCAAAATAAGATTTTTTTTTTATTTATTGGGAATCATTAAGTGTCAAATAAAAGCAACTGAGCAGGAGCTAAAACTATTTTAAATGGATTTCAACAAATAAGAAATAATAGTGTAACTTTTTTCAGTTTTTTAATTGGGTCAAAAGGGTCTGCTAAAAAAGTATAATTTAATAAATATACTAGTATAGGGTATTCTTTTAAATCTTGGTTTTATTAAAAGATGTAATCAGAGTAAATAACAAATATTTAATGTCTGGAAAGTCTAGCACTCAACTACTTTTATTTTCAATCCACATATTGATTGATCTATTAACAGTACCATGGTATAAGTTACTCTATGTCTACTCAATGGAATTAGTCTGCAATAATGTATTAAAGAGTATTATTTGAGGGAGAATTGGCAATTAGTTCATTTAATGAAATAAATTCATCCAAGCAGACACCTATTGGGATCCCAAATAGAATAGTATTATTGTAGGAAAATTTATGTTGGAACTTTAATGAATGTAAGAAGGTTTAAAAAGAATTTACTGATACACTTAGTCCAAGAGAAATCAAATTGAGTTAATCATAGTGGGTCCATTTAGACACTGGAAAATTTTAAAGCACAAATTTCCAACTGTTACATTGATGCTTTTGTGAACTGGTACTGAACGTGTGTTAATTTTATCAACTGAAATTAAACTGGCTTGAAAACTGATTTTACTACATTTGTGACATAACAGGCCAGAAATTATCGTGGAGAAGAAGGTTACATCCCTCAAAATTATGTTGAAGTAGTGGAGACACAATCTGCAGGGGCATCCTCCAGGCCTCCTCTAACTTCCTTTTCATCTGTCGACTACACAATGCCAGATGAAGATAAGAAAGTAGGCATTATCGCAGAACCTGAGGCACTTCCAGGTAAGTTTGTATCTTAATGAAGATATTGTAGAAGTATAATATTGTATCAACAGACAAATTGGTGTGTAAAATTTATAAAAGAAAATTAGTTCTTTAATTAAACAAAAGCTAATTTTTTAAAATTAAGTTATTTGTTTAGTACTAACTGGTGTAAATTGTTTTTTATTAGATGTAAAATCAAGTTCTTTTGTTTTTATTTAAGACATTAGTATTGGTTGATGTTATATAATAGAGTTCTTAGTCTTGAAACTTGTATTGTCTTCAACTATTCTAGTGATTTTTTTAATTGGTTATTATAAAAACTTTTAAAATGTCTTTTGCACTCATGTTTTATGTAATATTTTGTTTTATTTCTTGAATTGTTTTTATAGTGTAGTTTTATTCTTAATGTAGCTGTCGAAGCCAATGGATTTGCAACTGAAATTCAGAGACCAACAGATTTGCCTTATGATGAGCGTAAGTTGTTGAATTTTATTATTTTTTAATGTTTTTCCAAGTTGGCTTTATTTAAATTTTTTTATTGCTTTCTGTTGATTTGTAAAATTGCTTTTTTATTTTATTATTTCCATTTAAATATGTTTTCTATCAAACCAAAAGCTTCATACTCAATATATTTTATTGATCCTATTTGAATTTTGATTATGGTGGATGAAATAAGTACTATTTATTTGTACACACACATCATTGGATTTCTTACATTGATACAAATTTACTGATTATGATTAGCAATCATACCACCTGTAGATAAATAGCCTGTTACATTATACTCTCCAAATGAATGTACTATTGAAATGAAATGTTATATTATAGACAGTATCAAAAATGCCTCTTAGTCTTTAAAAATGTAATTATAGTTGCACAGAATATTGAAATTACTTGTATGTTTATTGGGTGTAATATTATATTATAAAATTAAAAAAATTAATCTGCATTGTATTGACAATTCAATGAACATATATTTCAATTCTGTGTAAGCTAGCATTTGCATAGTGTTCATTTTTAAAGATCAGGAGTCATTTATGAGGTGTGCCTGTATAGCATTTTTTATAACCTTATACTTTATTTTTTAAATATTTCAATACTCAATGTTGAAAATATCAACAAAGATAGGAGCAGTTGTGGATTCCTCGAAATATTTCAAACATTCACTGCCAAAAATAAACATTAAAGAAATCCATAAATATTGCAATATATTTTTTTCAGAATAGCCGTGTTTCTTAATCTTTATATTACACTCTACCATACTTTTCTTTCTGAATTTTCCACTACCATTAAACATAATGTGGACCCATTGTTCCTTTGTTAAAGTTTTTGCCATTATTTATTATAATAATTTTTTTTATGAATCTTGAATTTATTGATAGTTTGAAATCAAAATTATTTTTTATGTTTCCCAGGGGTTGCAGACGTCCTATATGTCCTATAAATCCTATATTTTTAAAAAAATCTTCAAAAACGTCATATATTGTCCTATATTTTACAATTGTCCTATAAATCCTATATTTCGATATTAATTCGATCTATATTTTCTTCGAATTCGTAATAACGGCACCGTTTGTTGCCATTTTTTATATTTCGGAATCTTGGCGCGATCGTAGGTGAAAAGGACCTGATAAAAGCGATGTTTGTAACGTCGGCGTTTTATCTCTTGTGACGTCACGTGCTGCATAACCTGCAACTCAACTCTACTGGACCGGCAGAAGTTGTAAAATGTAAACATGTGAACTTTTCCATAGCATGCGGTCTCTTCTGATCTGTTTTCTCCTCCAACGTAGTAAATTAATTGGTCATAATACAGAGAGAGATGCAGCAACAAAACTCTGCCTCAAGAAAAAAGGATAAAAAAGACTTGTGATTAACTTGCAGAGCTACTAAAGAACATTTTGAGTGCTCAATCAATAATTGATGAAGGAAACAAAAGGGTTAAGATTTACTGTATGATGTCGGATGACAATTTTTTTATTCCAAATTCGATACGGATTTTGCGCCACGAATTGTTTACATCAAACACCGCCTAATTAGGGCAACCATAGGTAGTTCTCTTGCTCTTAAAAAAGTGACGGGGCTGCCATTTTTTTGGCAAAAATCACCTTGGCGCAGAATCGTACCAGATTCGGAATATTAGCCACGATTTTTTCATAAAAGTCGCCAAAATTGAAAATACGTTGTGATGTCAAATCCAAATAGTCACTAGGGTTCCCGGAAAACCAAGTCCCCGGTTCTTCACATTCGGCGCTAAATCTCCCATTTTTCGCCGCCAATCCAACCGACACTGAACAGTAAATCTGAACCAACAAAAGACTGCAAACAGGAATAAAAAAAAATACTTTAAGAAATTGGAGCAGTTCAAGCAGTTATAGATGCTGGAAGCAAAAGACTCAAGATTGCAAATAATGTAATTAATAAAACTTGATTTAGGGATGGAATATTGAGGCAATAACGGATGACATATTCAGGATCAGGTGATATCTTTTTTTTAAAGGTGTGTTTTCTATTCTCTTAAATACAATATAACGAGTATATAAATGTTTAACGAGTTAATTTTAAAGTTCAGTAGCAACTGTGTGCAGTTATTTGATGTTTTAAATTGTCCTATATTTAAAAAAAAAAAATCCTATATATTCTTATTTTGTCACTTTGACCCCTGGTTTCCACTCTTCCAAACACCATAAGTATTCCTTACTGGTTGCCCTACGTGAGATTGTTAGATCCGGCCCCTGTAGTACCTACACTGAATCTTTTAAAAAATATGTTATTTTGTAAATAGTTTTTATATGCTGAACATTTTGGAAAATGAAGTAATTTTGATTATAGCGATTGAATTTACCATTTCTTTTAGGAAAAAAGTAAGAAAAGTAAATTTACCTGTTTTTTTTTATTGTAATGATACCAATATCATCAGCGTCTGTAAATCTGCGGATAAAATTGTTATTTTTTCTTCTAAATCAACTACAAAACTATGCTATCTGTTGATTCGTTCTCAACTTGAATAGTAATTTCATCACATTTTTCACCTTTTCTTTTGAAAAATTAAAACATCATTTCACTTTGAGTTTTGCATTTGCTACCTGCACTGATTTTAATTTACGCTCAAAGAAGATTTACAGGGATATGTATAAATATAGCCTTCTGTGTTAAATACAAACTTTTAATGTGTGAGGAGTTGTAAAATTATTAATTATTTCAGTTTCTCTTAAAAGCTGTTTAAATAAGCTGTATTAAAAATAATTAAAATTTTAAAAATATACCACTGAAGTTTTTATGGTCATACATAAGCACACAAAAATTGTGATTTATTTTAAGTTGGTGGTATTAATGTGTGCCCCTGATAACCTGTCTCAAATCACAATTTTATAGCTCCTTTAATTTTTTAACAACTTGCTTGGGCATTTCAAGAAAGATGCTTCTCTATTTTAATTATGTTCTTTCTACTTGGATCACTGAATTCCACTGAGTACATTTATTAAATTAGGGAAGCAACTCTTGTCTTTTGCTGTTCCAAGAAAGCACCAATCTCTTTGTACTGTGATGGTATTTTATAACATAGTTTTGTACACAATACTTTATAATTATGCCTTCCCAACATTACTCAATGTTAAATTCTCCTAAGCTAATCACAGTAAGACGATTGTGTTTGTCAATTTCCTTCTCATCCGATAGCATTGCAGTATTGTTATTGCCAGTCGTAATATATGAATGCGATCTTATTATACTTTATATTCTTCAATGTGTATGCTTCACATATTTCCCTTCTCAAGCAGGCATCTCCTGCTGCCAGGCATTGTATGACTACGAGGCCACGTGCGACGAGGAGCTGACTTTCTATGAGGGCCAGATCATCAAGATCCTTCGCAAGGTTGTATGCGATGTGGATGACGGCTGGTGGGAGGGTGAACTGGATGGACAAGTCGGTCTTTTCCCCTCCCTGGTGGTGGAGGAACTGAAGGAGGACGGGGAACCCATTACGCCAATGACACCCTTGGTAGGTGGGATCATACTTTGCTCATGAGGGATAGTCAATGTATTGGATTAGGTGAACGTTTATCATTGGCAGAGTAAAGTGGACCTGAATAACGTAATTAGCATAGTCAGTATGACTTTGTAATTATATGATTTTGACCTCTTATGCCATATATGATGATGTCACACTTTTCTTAATTCAGGTCCTGTCAGCACCAAGATAACTTCCACATCAATATTATCAACTTTCAGTGCGATAGGTTTGAGGCACTCATTTCAAACTTTATCCCGGGTTAGGCATTGATGTTTGTTGTGGTTCGGAGTCCATAATAAGCTGTTGGTCTCGGCCTGATTAGCCGTCATTGTGCATAAAAATAGATCGTTGAGTATACAAACCAACTAAAGTGTTATACATTTACTTGTAAGATATTTTGATTGGAAGTAATCTATCACAAAGGTGGTGTTTTCATTAACATTTATATTCTACTCGATTGTTAAGTGTGAAGTTTCCTTACAGTGCAACATGAATTATTTTGACACTATGCTATAACTTTTTGTGTGCAAAACGGCGTTAGACAACAAAAAATAACCTGCAAGAAAGGTATTAATATGTTCTTTCTATGACTTGTTAGGTTTTTTTTGTGCATTTTTCAAGGTATTTTGTAAGTTATTTCAAGGTACTAAAGTTACTCTTTCCCTGGACTCTTCAAATACCTTTTTCAGCATTTGCATTATGAAAAATTTATGATAACATTTGTAACAAAAAGTTAATAATCATTACAATCTGTAACAGTGCCATCTGATGCTGAATTGACCTCATTGTTTTTGCTTTAATATGTTTTTATATTCTAGATTTATAATATTTTATAGTTAGCTCTAAATTATGTTGATTTTAAATAACTTTTATGGAAATTTCATTAATAGTAACATGATGTATCTTAATAATTTCTTTTTAGCACTACTCTATTTAATTTTATTTATATTCAAAATAAATATTTGAAATAAATTTTAGAACCTACAACTGTATAATTTCGTGAATATATTTGTTTCGATTTGCGATGCCGATAAGTTCTGCATCTTAAAATTGTGCCTAAATTACTTGTTAGGTATAATGATTTGAATGCCTTATTTTTACTCTTGCTTTATTTTATGGCAGCCTGTTTGACTTGCTATTAGATTCTTAAATAAGCATTCTCATTTAATTACATAGTTTAATTAATATCATTACCCTTCCATTAATTTGAACCTAAATAATCAATGAATTGAAGAAAATAAAATGTATGAATGAACAAGTTTGCTATTCTGAGTCACAAACAAAATCAATTATTGTTGTTCAGTTTATTTGTTAATCAATTCATTAAGTTTCACTTTTATTAGTGTATTGTGTGTATTTAAGTGTTTGTGGCTTAAAGATTTAATGGATTTTAAATTTATTGTTTCTTATTTACTGAAAACAGAATTTTAAAAAATTTATAAACCTTCATATACTGTCTGTATTATTGAAGCTAAATTTGGCATATTTGATTAGTGAATTGGATGTACATATATTAATACTTTCAGGCTATTAAAAGACTATTCCAGTTCTCACTTTATTTAGGAATTTTTATTACTAATTTTAAAATTTTAATTTAAATAAATTATTTTATTTAATCAATTTCTCTAAGTATTGTTCTAGCAACTTATTCTTCTATACCTTTTCAAGATTGCCCACATTTTTCATTCATCTTCTAAGAGTTGCAAAAATTGCATATTTCTTTTCCCTGCATGTTCTTAGCATCCAATAAAGTGTGCCAATTTTTAAAATTTTTTTATTTTTCATTAAAAGCCAACTTTAAGTAAACGCAAAAAAATTAACCCTTATAAAATTATAGAAGAAATTATTCCATTGCTTCAACATTTTTGATTGCTGATCTGATATAAATTAAAATGTGCTTATTTAAAAGGTGCTTTTTTCCCTATAATGTGTGAGGAAAAATAAACTATCGTTGTTACAGAATCTAACTGATGTAGAAAAAACTTCATTGAATGTCACTAACCATAATAGGATATTTGACAAATTTTCAAAATATGTTTTAAATAAAAGGTATGCACAAAATAAAAGACACATATTTTTTCTTTTTTCAAAATAATGTCGCAAAACGCTAAAAATTGCATTTTAAAATGCAAGTAGAAGCCCCGCCCCTAAAACACTGCTCAAAAACCCATCTGACTGTGTGACGTCAATCTTGCATAAACAACATCGCAATCGCGATTGAGTTTCCAGCGCAAAATGTGTTTTTCTTTTGATTTCGTTCCAAGAAATGTCTCGCCGGTATCGGTATTATGCAGTACTCCACTGTACAATTACTTCAATTAAAACTCCAGAAAAGTTGTTTACACATGTGCCCAGGAAAGCAGACATACAAAAAAAAGTGGTTAAATCTTGCAAGAAGAGAATCAACTTAGTTTTCACCACAGACTACGATTCACTTCTGTGAAGATCATTTTGATGCAAGTAATACTTTATTTAATTCTTTTAAATGTTTTAACTACACAATATTAAGTTTAAGTACTGATGCACTATTGAAATATTTTTTTTATTTTTTTTTGTGGTAATTTTGAAACCAAAATATTTGTTTTGTTTACATGAATTGTTTTGACAAAAACATTTGTTTTGTTTACATGAATTGTTTTGACAAAAACATTTTTTGTCTGTCATATTAACCTTTAATTACTGTATGCGGTCTGACAGACAGCGAGTCATTTTTTGAAGAATGCTTCCAACCCCCTAAAATATTTAATCTTTGACTTTAAATTAATTTTTCCAATTCTTTGTTACTGAAATTTTAAATTGATCTTCACCAAATTTTTTGGTTGGTTAGTTGTTTTCAGATTATCTGGCGCCGTCAGCAACACGAGGGCTATAATGCGGCGAAACATTCGTCATTAGACAAGCCAACATACATTTACAAACACCCATGCCTAACACGGGACTCGAACCCGCAACCTCGCGGTCTAGAAGCTAGCACTCTAACCACTATACCTTTTGGTCGGCTCAAATTTTTTGGAGCAGTATGAAAAAAAAAGCCCTTGCGCAAAAAATATATCAAACCACCCATTCACAACAATTAACCCTTTATTTACTGAATTTTTTAAAATTTGTACTAACTCTTTTAAATACTTAATGTTTCCAAAAAGAAGCAATCTTGTGCTGTCATTCAATAGGTGAAGAACAAACTTCATAGAAGTGGACTTCAAAGTCCATATGGGTTTTCAAAGCATTTAAATCAGTACAGTACCATGAGAAATGCAGTACAACGACTGGACTTATAAGTACCGTCAGTAGATAAAGGGTTAAAGGATTTTGTTTATGATAATCTTGTGTTTCTATTCACCTCAATGCATTATTACTTGTCTTTTTCACCTTTTTGTTGTTTTTTAAATAATATCAGCTATAAATTATAACGAGTGTTCCGTTTCATCCCTTTCTGCGGGGTGAATCGGAAAAACATGAAAAAAAAATCAAAATAAATGCAAGTCACTTTTTTTCCAACATTTTTGGGATCATTGTCGAAGAAGGTAAGACCCACGTTCCTAAGTCAAAAATATGTTCATTAACGATATTATTACACTCTATTTTTACTTTGAAAGTTGAAAATTGTGAGCTTGACTTGATAAAGAATCCCACCATCAAAGCATCTATTTTGGGTGAATTCGAATTTACAAAACCCTCTTCCAATGTTCCAATAACACTTCTTTAAATAAATATTTCCTAAAAGTTACCTTCAATAGTCATAATTTATCATATAGTAGGAAAAGAGATGAACCAAGTTTTAAAATAAACGTATGAAGCTGTTTGCTTACAAATGTGGTCAACATTGACGTCACACTCTGCAGAGGAGTTTATCCGAGCGTTTCTGATCACGTGACGAGGCGCTCAGAAAAACAAAATTTTAAAATTTGATTTATAAAAATTTGAGCAATTATTTCGAGTTAAAACTGCTTGCATTATTATATTTCGTTAAATACTATAAATATGCCGCATTTGGTAATTATTTGTTGATAGTGTCAAATACCCTATTGTTAATGTATAATCTTAAGGAGATAAGGTGAATGTTTTGCTTGTATTTTTATTTGACCTATTTAAAAAAATCCTTCCAGTCTCCTCCCGATGCTCCACCTCCTCCAGCATTTACTCCACCGGAGGCAGAGTTACCAACTTTGGCTACTTTAATACCACCGGCTACTGTCACCCTCACCCAGCCAACTCCAGAAACGGAACAGCCGGATGGAACTCAACCCAAAGGTAGGAAATTGTGCAATGTTTGTCTTGGTTTTGTTACGTTGGATTTATCCAACTATATACTTAAGAGATATATTATTTAACGGGTATAATTTAATTTATTTTTTAGATTATTCATTATTCTCTTTTACAAATTTAACAATGTATTTATCTAAGTGTTTTATTCCTTCAGTGTTTTATCCTTTTTTCAGGGTGTCTGACTAAAGGGAAAATGTAGAATTATCAGAGGAATTTTTAATTAAGAATAATAATTAAAAAAAATAAATCTTTTCTTTATTCATCAATTAAACAATAAAATGAAATTCAACATGAGGAAGAAATCTAATTTACCATCAATAACTTTAATATTTCTAGAGAATTTAAAAACAAATGATTTTTTTTAGTGGAATGCATTTCCTTAAATTTAGTTTTTAATGCTGCAATTAATTATACATTCTTGTAACCATGGGTGAGTTGCCTTTAACATTTTGTGTATGTATTTAATATTTTTTCTATCGCCCAATTGTGTATGACCCATTTCACTGCGGGGTCCAACCCCGTTGGCACGTAAGTCGCCGTTTGCTTGCGTTCAATCAACACCCAGTTTCACAGGAAACTGCTCTCGCTTCGCATCAAACGGGATTTCACGTCAACGGGGTTTGACTGCACAAGCTGTGTTGCGTACATAAAACTTGTCTTGTCTTCTCGAAACTACTCTGTTGATAATAACTCATTGTTGTAAACAATTGTCAAATCTGCTTTGTTGTAATCTGTGTTGCATTTGGAACTATAAATTCTCTCCCTGAACAACATTCATCTTCTCTCTCCCTGAACAAAACTTCACACTTTCCACACGTAACCAAACAATATATCAATATGTCTTCGCATGTATCAAGTGTTATCATCGCGAATGAGTTTGAAGTGAGGTTGTGGAACTGTAATGTGTTCATTTCTTTTGATCTTGTTTGAGGAAATTCACTACCCGTGTTGGGTTGTTACCCCACTGCACAAGCTTTCTATTTGTGTTATTGTAAAATTACAGGTATCTGGGAATCCGTATTTGCATTATTGTAAAATTACAGGTATCGGAGGAATTGTCGGGAAATATCAGGGAAATTTTATTTTCCTTTTTGTCACCTTGTTATTTGTAATTCAACAAATGCAAAATCTTTATTATTTCATTTATAGTATTTTTCTTATAATAAGTTTATATTCAAACTTTGGAAATGGTTGTTGATTCTAAGAAGTTTTTTTTGTGTAATTTGCAAAGCTTATAGCTTCACTTTTTTGATTCAGACATTTACACTTATCTTATAACATTTCATTATCTTACCGAGTGTTATTTCTCTCTTTATCTCTATTAGCAACATTTTTATCTTTATGCTGATATTTAGCTCTATATTAGCAATGAACTGAGTTTTAAAAAAAGTTAAAAGTTATTCCTTGTTTTGTTTCTGGTTACCTGCTAATAGAAGAGGGATTTTATATTTCATAATAGAATTTTACTCGTATATTGTTCATGTATATCAATATAATTGAATTATTTGTTGTTGAAAGGGCATATGTCTATTTTTAAGAATTGTTCAGCTGGGAATAAAACATTGCAGTTTTCTTGTATATAACAGAAGTAGTATTTTCAATTAGTAACTAAATGTACACAAAATATCCCTTAGTTACTGTTTGAATACACTTGTAAATGTTATTTGCACAAAAAACAGAGGAAGTTTTTAACGCCTTCTAAGCTATTTCAGAAAATAGACATAAGCCCTTCAACAGTAAACAATTAAATTTTAAGTGTATAAACTTATCAACTTTTTTATTACATTAGCTTGGGGCACATAAACTCAGTGTTGTTCTGTTTATTTCAGTGACATAAGTATTTCTTAAAATAAATTATGTTTTCTCTTTTTGTTTAAGCCATATTAAAGTTGAAGGGAATTGCACATATCAATTTGGGAATCATAAATTTTTATATAAAGTGTTTCTTATTAGTGCTCGTTATTTAAATATAGTCAATATTATATTAATACTGTTTTATAGTAAACTAATGATAATTCTATTAAAAAACAAACATATCGCCACGTTCTAGTTTGATAGTTGTGTATTTCCAACCACAGTTGGGAGATTTAATTTCAATGGATTTAAAAATATCTGCCATTCAAAATATTTTTAATTGCATTAATTCTAGCTGTTACATTAAACATGGATGAAGATTTTCGTATCGAATTAAATAAAAAACAGCAACATCTGTACCAAGAGCAATTTTCGGCATCTGACACTGAATCCAGTGAACATGAAGCAGCTGGTAAAACTACACACTTAACTTTTTGAGATTTTACATTTTTGATCACTTTTCTTAATCACTTTGAAGTCTTCACGACTCCTTCTTTATGCATTTGCATCAATAGTTAAATTTTTAGACTTCAGACGTAGAAATTAGAGATAAAAACTTCTTTTTTTAGTAAGCATTAACTTGAGCTTTCAAAGAGGTATTAGTATTCATTTTAAATATTTGACTTAAAGTAAATTGTACATTAGAAGAAGAAGTCTGAGAGGAGGAATTTCATGCATGCTCCCAGAAATGTGCACGGAATGCATGTCAGAATCTTTATCTTCCAATGATTTTCAAAATACTTTTTATTATAGTTCACTTTGCATTATATAGTAGTCTTGACAATTGCCTTAGTATGTATAATTTGTCCTTTTTCTATTAAAAAATAAATATTTCTTGTTTGGAAAGAAATTAATTCTAAACCAATTGGAAAAAATCAATTCTAAAGCTTTTCTCCTATATTTCTTTTAAGGAAAAAAAATGCTTATTTAATGCACTAGCTAATTGTGTAGGTTGGCTAGTTTAACCAATATTTTTTTTTATTAAATTCTGATTTAATATTTAATTTTGAATGGATGCTTGTTTAAGAAGCAGTGTTGTGTTAAGGCTTATTATATTTAAGTAAAATTATTAAGCAAACGTAAATTCTTTTTTTTAATTGTAAAATATTTATCTTGTATTTGTTAACAAATCCAAAACTTTGTTTTCTTTAAATGCATATTTTTATCCATCTAATGCATGTTTATGAGGTATATTTAAAATGTTAAGGCTTTAATCACATGTTTCATAAAAATTATTTTTGTTGCAGCTAGTGAAGAGGTAAGCAAATATGCTCCTTTGGTGTCGAGTCCTGACAGTCCTGCAAAAACTGTGGTATAATTATTAATTTAAAATCCTATCAAAATTATTGTTTCTGCCATGTTTTAAACAAATTTCATTTGTAGTAATTTTAATCACATTTCCTATAAAAGTGTCTTATAGGTTACCATTGTCAGTTATTGTAAAAGTAAATGGGTCATTCTATGGAAAATCAGGAATTTGAGTAATTGGTGTTTATTACAAAAAGTATGCAAATAAAAATATTTTTTTAGGTATAACAACATATAATTACATATGATAGATATAATTAATTGCAATTTCAAATTGCAATAAAATATCTTAATTATAAATAAAATTTTACTTCCAAATAGTGAAATGTCACCACTTACTATTCTAACTTTTTCCCGTTATTTTAAAAATTAAACAAACTTAAAATTCTGTCCCCTACATTGTTAGGTTAAGAAAAAGTTTTAGAACGCATTTCTAATACTTACAAATCAAGGTTAAGTTTGATGTTAATTTTATTTCAAGTTTTTGCCTGTAACCAGGGCAATAGGTCACATCTGTGGACACCCAAAAAAGTATCATTAAATCCTTGCAGTTGGTAGTAATATACTGTTTTGATAAAGAAATCAGATGTTAAGCAGATGTTTTGGTTAGGTGTAAGGAACAAGCTACAGACTTAAGTTATTTATGAATCGTTTTATCTAGGAACGCAGCAGTGTTCTGCTGCCAAGTCCGATAACAAAGCGGCAGACATGCAAGTGTATATTGTGTTGACAGAGCTTCGGACTATTTTTGACCCCTCACAGCTCAGCTCCTGTTATAGCTGGAACCCTAATTTTTTTGCCATTGTGTTGGTCATGGTAAAAAAATCCTTTGAAAATCGCCGAAGTCACCAGAATTTTATTCCTCTTGATTCTTCTGGTTCTGACCAAAACTTTAGCCAGGGCTACATCCAAAACTACTCAATCAATTTTGACTATTTTTTAAAATTCTTCTCTGCTTGATTAGAGGAAGTGCCTTTTATATGTTTTGATGAGTAGGAGGGTCTGTACTCCCCGGAAATGATCCCAATGCTTAGGAATTTTAGCCTGGCCCACAGCTTAAATGCTTTAATATATTCATTCTTTTTTTATTCCTCTCAGATTTATTAGAGGAAGTGCCTTTTGTATAAATTAATGCGCAAGAGGGTCTGTAACCCCCAGAAATGATCCCAGCCAATGTAATAATTATTACCAAAAATATTGCCAAAAATGCAATTTTTTTTTTAAGTATTGAAAATAAGAAAACAAAAGTAGTAAATTACACTGATTCATGTCCAATTTAAATGCTGTGACCAGTATTAAATTGTAATTGAAAGTTGCGCAATGTTCCGCACCTCTAGTCTTTGAATTTTTATGATCAAGTGTGACGTTATTGCGTATTAAATATGTTGTGTGGAGATTACTAAAAGAGACATTAGTCATGATGGCAAAATTATATTGTCATATTTAGCGATGTTAAAACCGAATTTATGTGAATAAAATGCAATTAAACATTTTTCAAAAAAAGTATTTTGACTTAATATGTGAGTAACTGAAAACATTGGCAAATTTTTAAGGGATGGTCATTTGATGTGAAAGATTAATGGAAAGCAGGGCTCGATTGCAGTGAAGTTAGCAAACTCTACAAAAAGAATTGATATCTTCCCAAAAAACAACTAGACGTTGTAAAAAAACCTGCCAAGTCGGACAGAAAAAGTTATGAAATCTAATGTTTGCCGTCAAGCAGCCGCGTTTAGTTTCTTTGGGGTACTTGTACACTAGGAACTAAATTGGGATTATTAGGGGGAATCCCCATAGGCTATCTGTACTTGGCAGGCTAGAGTTTTATAGAATTAATCTCAATTCAATGCAATGAGTGCAAAGTAGCTGAAGCAAATGAAATGAGATTAAACCAAAATAACTGTAGCCTGCCAAGTACTGATTTATCCTATGGGGATTCCTCCTAATAATCCCAATTTAGTTCGTAGTGTACAAGTACCCTACCCCAAAGAAACTAAACGCGGCCGCTTGGCCACAAACATTAGATTTCGTAACTTTTTCTGGCTGACTTGGCGTTTTTTTTCTTCTTCCAACATCTAGTTGATTTTTGGGAAGACCAAGTTATTGGACTTGACTGAAAAAAGGTGCTGATCAAACGGTATAATGGTTAGCGTGCTAGCTTCTAGACCGCGAGATTGCGGTTTCGAGTCCCGTGTAAGGCCATCGATATCGATAAACAACTGGATAGACTGTTTAACTCTGGGAAAATGAAGCCGTTGCCAGATTCAATTGGTGGGATAAAAAATATGGATTGCCGAGGATTGAAAATAAAATTTTGGGTTGTACACAGCAGAAGTGTCAATAGTAGACCTTAATTAGTAATAATGTGCAAAAAAATATATACTCTAACACTTTACCAAGGTTTTTCACATTCCCATCCAACTATAAAAGTGAACCGTGATTGTTTAATCATCCCACCAGCTTCGCAATCCCCGGTGCGTTTTTCTCTTTGCATTGACAATGGAGCAGTCTATCCAGTTATTTATCTATATCGATGTGTAAGGCATGGGTGTTTGTAAATGTATGTTGGCTTGTCAAATGACGAATGTTTCGGCGCATTATAGCCCTTGTGTTGCTGACTGCGCCAGATAATTTGAAAAAAAACCCACAAACAACAACGACTGAAAAAAGGTTGAGGTGAGATATCACATCGTGGAACTCAATAGAATATAAATAATAAATTAAATTTATAAAGTAATTGTTGGAATCTGTAATATATGGCAAACTAACTTTATTTTGCAAATGTCATGAAATAAAATCTGAGAATTCACCACATGCAAAAAACTATCGTTTTGTTACATCCAGGGAGCTAGTTGTCCATAAAGAGAATGGTTCATTAATTTTGTTGATATGTATATTCCTGAGTATATTAAACAGCCTAATATATTGCAAAAACATCTTAAAATAATAAACAATAATTATAGACATTCTATATAGCTGCCAAATTATAGGCACTTTTTTTTTTTTTTTTTTTTACATTGTATATTTGATTTAAAAGGCTTTGAATTTAGAATTTAGGAAATTTGCTTTTTTTGAAATATATAATTCTATGTAAATATTTGAAAACTGGATTCTCCCCTAAATTTTCCTAATTTTTTTCAAAGTGACTGGTGTTCAATCAACTTTCTTGGTTATAAGTAATTTTTATTGAAGTCAATTAAAAGGAGAAATAAGACAACTTTCTTCTTCAAAATATCTTCATGGGTGTTTGTAAATGTATGTTGGCTTGTCAAATGATGAATGTTTCGACGCATTATAGCCCTTTTTTTACATCTATCTTTTGAGGATTTGAAATTTAAAATAAATTATTTGTAATATTAGAACTAAAAAGCATAAGACAATTTGTTTTGCATCAGGTGATACCCCATACAACTATATCTTCCATTTATGTTATTTTTCAGAAATAAACAGTCAAAGTAGTGTTTCCGAAAATCAAAAATATGCACTAAAATTACTATATTTTGTTCCTTTTTAAGTTGTATTATATTTAATCAGGTGTAAAAGTAATGTTACTTATATTTTGTATTTTTTTATTTTAAATTTGACTACATTAAATTATTTGCAGTAGGGTTTTGTACCTTATGTTACATCCATGGATACTAGTTTTTAAAATTTTTATGAAAAAATCCTTATTTTTTTTTTATCTCGAATACTATAATAGTACCATTACTCTTGATTATATCTCCCCTTATAAAAAGTATCAAGAATTTGTAATGTTTTTTTTTTTTTTTTTTTTTTTTTTTTTTTTTTTTAAATACAAATACAAATTTTAAGACCAACGACAGGCTCAAGGCCCAACAGGGTTGGTCGAGTAAATATATATATATACACGTATATAGAAATAGAAAATAATTTGCATACGATAGTTACACAATCATACATACAATATAGCTTAGTTACAGGATCATGCACACAATATACAATAGTTACAGAATTATACAATACAATATACATAATACAATACAATATACATAATACAATACAATGCAATATACACAGTTGACACAACGTTTGACAATAATACTGGAAAAATGCAATATATAATGCAAGCAATATATACAAGCTGACACAATATACAATAGTTACAGGATTATACAATACAATGCAATATACATAATACAATACAATACACAAAGTTGACACAGCGTTTGACAATCATACTGGAAAAATGCAATACATAATGCAAGCTGACAAATTTTATAAAAACCAACAGTACGCAAACATAAGTAACCAAATATGGTAACAAAATAACCTAAATTAAAAAAAATACAAAGTATAAAATATAAGTTACTTACCTAGCCAGTGTAATCCAATTATTGTCTATTGATGATCCCCCAGTGCATATCTAACTGTTTCTTAAAACTCCTTACGCTCTCTGAATTTATAACATTTGCTGGCAAATCATTCCAATCATTGATAATCCTATTGTAAAAATAGTGTTTTCGCCCTTCCCTATTAAATTGAGATTTGAACAATTTGCACCCATTTCCTCGCGTCCTATTGTCAGCGATAAATTCTAAACCCCTAATTTCACCATGTGCAATAAATTTAAATAACTGGATCAAATCCCCTCTTGCCCTTCTTTCCTGCAGTGTATACATGTTTAATTTTTTCAATCTATCCTCATATGCCATGCCTGAAGTACCCTGAATTGTTTTTGTTGCTCTGTGTTGAATTTTTTCTAGTAAATCAATGTCCTTTTTTAAATAAGGTGACCAAAACTGTACTGCATACTCAAGATGCGGCCTAACTAAACCTCTATACAATGGTAGTATGATATCACTAGATCTAGATAAAATACTTTTTTTTATATAACCTAACATCCTATTTGCCTTGTTACTACATTGTTGTCCCATCTTAAAATCTTTACTAATCAACACCCCCAGATCACTGACAACGTTAGCATCATTTATTATAATGCCTTGTAAGTTGTAAGACGCATTTTGATTTTGGTTCCCCATGTGTAAAACCTGACATTTGCTAATATTAAATGACATTCCCCATTTAATAGCCCAATCAGAAATCCTATCTAAATCTAATTGAAATTGTACTATCTGCTCCATTGAATTAGAAAGTCCCATGATTTTTAAATCGTCTGCAAAAAAACTGACTTTACCTAAGAGACCTTCGCTTATATCATCGATAAATATTATAAACAGAAGTGGAGCCAAAACTGACGCCTGTGGAACCCCACTTTTAACTTCTCCCCACTGAGAGTATTTACCTTTGATTTGCACTCTTTGCTTTCTTCCAATTAACCAATTTCCAATCCAATTTAAAACAGTGTCATGAATTCCAATTCTTTTTAATTTATGTAATAAGGCTTCATGCGGGACTTTATCGAATGCCTTTTGGAAATCAATATAGACAATATCGACCGAATTCCTTCCATCCAATTCCGTAGTAACCTCATCGTAAATATGTAAAAGATTAGTCGCACAAGATTTTTCCTTTCTAAATCCATACTGTTTACTTGAAAGTAAGTCACTAGTCTCCAAAAATTTCATCATGTAATTTTTTAGAATTGTTTCAAACATTTTACAGATAACAGATGTCAAACTGACTGGTCTATAATTTCCTGCATCACTTTTCAATCCCTTTTTAAACAGTGGAGTAATGTTAGCTAACTTCCAATCTAATGGTACTGTACCCGAACTATAAGAACATTCGAATATATACAACAACACATCCCCTAACTCCTCAGCACACTCAGTAAGGACTATTGGATAAATATTGTCAGGTCCAGGAGCTTTAAAAGGTTTCATACTCTTTAACTGATGAATCACTTCTTCTCTAGAAAATTGAAACTCCTGCATATCCGAGCTTGTATTAATTTCTGTAAGAATCCCCCATTAAAATCCTTATTGAAGACACTCATGAAAAACTCATTCAAAACGTTAGCCATCCCCTCATCATCATGCATTAAATTACCCTGGCTATCCTCAAGTGGCCCCAGATGAGTATTCATTTTTTTATTTCCACTGGCATATGCAAAAAATCCCTTTGGGTTAATATTAATATCTCTTGCAAGCTTTTCTTCTAGATCCTTTTTCTGCTTTCTACTGATAGATTTGAAGTTACGTCTAGCAATTTTATAATTTATTCTTTCTGCCTCGGACCCATTTTGCTTAAAATTCTTATAAGCCCTGTGTTTGATCGTCAAAGCCTTCTTTGTTTCCTTGGAAAACCACATTGGAAATCGTTTCTGAGCTGTACCCTTTTTAATGAACGGAATATGCTTTTTAGTTGCCTCCCATAAAGTGTTTTTAAATTCACCCCATCGACCTTCAACATGATGCGACTGTAGTCCATCTTTAAAACTAATTCGTAACTTCGATCTTAATCCGTTCCAGTCTGCCTTCTTAAAGTTAGGAATTACTCTCTTATTATCAAATCTAAATGTCTCAAGCAAAATCTCAAATCTAATATTATTATGATCACTATCTCCTAAATGTTCCCCAACTGTTAAGTTTTGTATCCTATCCTCATTATTAATGAAAATCAAATCCAGAACTGCCGATTCTCTAGTTCCCTCCTGAACCATTTGTTGTAAAAAGCAATCTCGGACAATGTTTAAGAATTCGATCTCTCTATCACTACATACACTATTTCCCTCCCAATCTATATTTGGAAAATTGAAGTCGCCCATTAAAATGACCTCTTTTGTTTGGCATGCTTCCTTAATGTGTTTACACAGCAATTCATCTTGTTCAATGCAAGTATTAGGGGGTCTATAAACATTTCCAATCACTAAATTCTTTCCCTTTTCATTTGTCATTTCAACCCAGACTGCCTCAATACTTTTTAGTTTGACGCTAATATTCAACTCCTTACAGCTTAAATGATCACTAACGTAAATTAACACTCCCCCTCCTTTTTTCTCGAATCTATCCTGTCTAAAAAGCATGAATCCATTTATATCTATTAATATCGAATCATCTTCATTTGCCCAACTTTCGATAATTCCAATGATATCTATTTCTTCCAATGCCACAATTCCTTTTAATTCTTCCATTTTATTCCTAACACTACGTGCATTACAATATAAAACTTTTAACTTATTTTTAGTAATCTTGCTTGAAACTCTTCCTTTTTCATTTTCAGAATTTATTTCTTTGCCAATCCCAAGGAAACAATCTACTCTACAGTGACAATTTAATCCCTTTTCCGAAATTAGTTTTTTGCTCCAAAAGTACTTAAAACTACTTTACTTACCTCCTTATTTAAATTGATAAATTAACTGATTTTCTGTAGAATGATCCAAATACGTTTATTTATATATATATATTAAAATAATAATGGAAGTGACCTAGCACATTGATAGATCAGATTAAACAATTATTTGTTTAACAATAAACTATACTAACATTTTCAACATAATCTCTATATATGATTAAAGTGTGTCCCTGTAATTAACTTGGATACTGTTGATTTACATTTAGTTATAACTCTCCATGACTTATTCCAATTTGCATGAATTGAATGTTGCTCTGAATTTATTTAATAAAACATCTTATTCAAAAAATATTTGACACGAAAACAACATAAAAAAAATCTGTTTTAATTCTCTTTATATGCTCCAATTCAGTTGAATAAATTTTCCTAATTTTACTCTCAAACCAGGCAGCAAATCTGAAAGAATCCAATGTTGAAGTTGTGTTGGATGAGGCGAGTTCCGAGAAGACAAGTCCCTCTCAGGGAACAGATGACTGTCCCACGGTTGTTGTAACTGCAATCACTGCTGGAGACACACCAACTTCTGACGAGGAACCAGAAATCAAGGATGAACTTCCTCCACCACCCGAAGAAAAGACCTCTTCTGGAGCACCTCAGGACAAGACCTCAGGAGCTCCTACTGATGACAATCCAGATGCTTTTGAGTGCAATTTTGATGACAACTTTGCCAATTTTGACCCACCACCATCTTTGGTAAATGGAGGGCAGGACTCGAAGGAGGCTGGAAGTGAGTCCGTCAAGATGGAGACTGGTTCTGATTGTTCTAAAGGTTCCTTTGAGGATTCGAAGGGTGCTGAAACTACTGGATGAATTGATTGATCTTAGGATGGGTGTTTTGTAATGTATTGCAGATGTAAAAGTTGCTTGCGTTAATTTCATTTTTTTCTGTTAATGTTATTTACTTGTATTTTTGTTTTAAAATAATTTATCTTTATCAAAGTGTATTTGATATTTTTGGATATTGGGATTTTATTTTACTACTTGGTGTTAAATGTGATAAAATACAAAAATATGTGTATAAAAAATGGAAATTGTTGTTCCTAAAAATACGAAGATTTATGGGGGAATTATTGAAAAATTGCAATTATCAACGATGCTTTCATTCAAAAGTTAAAAAAAATCTATAAGAGCAAAATTTTTAAGTCTTCTGATGATTCCATTTTGCTCCTTTTGTCCTTACTTTTTTCTGCAAAATTTTCATTTCTATTTTGATAAAATTTGGAATAATTTTCTTCTGAGTTTGTCATGATGTTGATCATGTTTATCTGATGTTTAATCATTAAATATTTAGATTTTTTAAAAATAAAAATTAATTTGATCAATTTCTTTAAATTTAATTTTTATTAACTTATATTTGGCTTTTGTTGATGTTCATTGAATAATAAACCGCATATTCACGTGTGTGGCGTCCTTTCCTGTGTTTTCTGCATACACTGCAGCAGTATGTCATTTCCGACTCAGCATTGCTATGTGCTTCTGAGTCATCTAGGTGTACCCTGCCCCTCCTCAAAGTTTATAAAAAATATCATGGTGCTGAGACACCCTGTGTATGTTTAACATTTGTTAATTAGATTAAGGAGAATTATTGTGTTCATGACTATTCTGGAT
This sequence comes from Linyphia triangularis, assembly GCA_963978545.1. Classification (NCBI taxonomy): domain Eukaryota; kingdom Metazoa; phylum Arthropoda; class Arachnida; order Araneae; family Linyphiidae; genus Linyphia; species Linyphia triangularis. Next base: position 72,600,868 of record OZ021722.1, read on the forward strand.
AAATTTATAAGATTAATAATTTCTCTTGTAAATTTACATTTATTCAATTGAATTAACATTAAAAAAAAAAAAAAAAAAATGGCATTGAGTTTGAGTTTTGAGGGTTTTGTTATTTAATCTATCCTCTTCCACCCTTTTATTCAGAATGTATAAGCATATTGTTTTACATAATACCTTATTTTTGGAAGGGTATGATACTTTTATATGAATTAATGTGATTTTAAATTCAAATTTATTAATCCAAAATACTTTGAGCTTAAAAAGTTCTTCATGTTTTCCATCTCATCATAGTTCTTTGTCAAGAAGTGTAATATAAATATGTAGTAAATATTATTAATGCATATTTCACAATCTAATCTTTTATGCACGTTAAATGTTTTAAAGATTACAATGACATTTTTATATGATTCTGTTTTTATTGAATGATATTCATTTGACAACCCATATTTTAGAGGTCTTTTATTTCTATTGAATACTCAATCAGTTATAGGTTGAATTATTATAACAAAATATTATCTATTTCTAATGGATATGTACTGACTACTGATTTGTCTTAAATATCTTGCTATGATACTGATTGGTTGTGAGATAGGATGTACTTTGTTATATGTGTCCCGATTTCTCTAGGTAAAGTAAATTATTGTTGTACTGATCTGTGCAAAAAATCTAGAGTGAGTAACCAGTAATGATTGTATTACATGCAAAAAAGCTTGAATCTGAATAGGAATGAAATAGGATAATTTCTGTTATGAATGCATGAAGAAAAATTTGTTGCCTGACATTTAATGTGCTATATGGATAAAGAGAAATTTTTGTCAATGTTAGCATGAGATGTAGAATATAATTTTATAATATTTATAATATAGTTTATTTGATTCTGTACATAAAATATATACTAGTGAAATAAAATATCAATGTAAAAAAAGGAGTTTTTTCATTGTTAGAAGACTAAGACTTGTATTCTAATGTATATATTGGAGCGTAATCCGAAGCTCACTACATGCACAAAATATTAAAAATGAGTTAAAATCACTATTTTTTTTTCCTAAATGTTTTTTTTTTAATGATAAAAATCAAATATCCTCAAATCCTTAAATTTTAAAAGTTATGAAACTTTTCTTTATTTCTGTAGTTTAGGATTTAATGATAAAATTTTCAGCCTTCCCAACAAAACATAATTTATGCTGCATGCCTGGACATTGGCTATACTTATTTTATATAACTTTTAATTGTATTTAAAATGTATGCATATGCTTTGAATTCTATTAGTCTTCTGGGGTGCATGTTGCACAAATTGTCTGTATATATTGTAAATAGTGACGTATTATTTCAAAATTCTATTGTAATTTATTTTTATCTTATTTTATTTATTAATTAATAGCGATTATACAAGTTAGAAAAAGGTGGCAACACCTAAAGCAATCGAGAAGTTTCGAGATATTTCGTTTCCGATGAATTGGCTGGAAATTTCGAGAATGTCTCACGCGCTTGTATATAAAAGATTGGAGAACGGGAAAGTTTTCAGATGGACTTTGGACTTCGTTGAAAGCTAATCGCTTTGTTTACCTATTGGAGTGAGCTTGTATAATCGCTGAATTCGAAGTTATTTTTGTTGAAGCTTGAGAGTAATTAAACTGTTGCCTGTGAATAAATTTTGTGAGTTTTCTGAAGAGAGAATAAATATTTTTAAACCGTGAAAACTGCGCCATCATTGCCTCAGGGGAAAAATTCATAACAGTGGTGTCAGAAGTGGGGTTTAGTCATCTTGAATGCCGACAACTAGAGGAATGATGGAAGACCAAATGAAGCAGTTGATGGAAATGATTGTTGGAATGAAGGCCCAACAGGAAACCACCGCCGCCGAAATAAAAGCTGGACAAGAATCAACCGCTGCTGAAATAAAAGCCGAACTTGCTGCTACAATCGCCGCGGGTCAAGCCCGTCAAGAAACGACAAATGCCGAACTCGCCGCTGCAATCGCCACCTGCCGAGAATCCACATCAGCAGCTATAATTGGGATTAAAGAAGAAATGCAATCCGAACTGTCTACAATGGTGGAATCTACGATAATAGAGACTACTACAAGTGTTTTACAATCGGTAAAAGAAGATGTTCTGAGTGAAGTAAGAAAAGAAATCAGTGAGAGTTTTGAGGCGGTTAATGGGAAAGTTGACTGCTTGGGAGAAAAGGTTTCTACAATGAAAGGAGATCTTGTGACTGTGAGGAATGAAATCGAAGAAAAGGTTTCCACCATGAAAGAGGAACAGGAAAAGTTTCATGACGTTGTTGAAGAAAGGCTACGGAAAATTGAAACGGGGGAAGCTATGACCGTTGCAACGCCTAAATGGGATAATGTTTCCACTCCCTTCATTGTGCCACGTTCCAACATCAAAGTAGCCACTTTTGATGGGAGGTCGTCTTGGCGCGTTTATCAAACGCAGTTTGAAATTATTGCTTCTGCGAATGGTTGGGACGATACTTCGAAGGCATTCCATCTCGCAGCATCTCTTCGAGGTGAAGCTGCTGACATTTTACAGACACTACCTGAAGAGAAGCGGGGAGAATTCGTGGCGCTGGCAAGTGCGTTGGAGTTAAGGTTTGGGGAGCAGCATCTAAAGGATTACAACAGACTGCAATTGAAAGTGAGACAGCAGAAGGCCAATGAAACTCTTCAAGAATTGGCATCGGATATAGAAAGACTGTCGCTCCTCGCTTTCCCAGACTGTCCCTCGGACGTATCAAAACTAGAGTGGTTTGTTGGCTCTGCAACCGGGAAGGACATTTCAGACGTGATTGCCCTGAATTGGACAGGAGAGGGGACAGACCCTCGTCTGAGCCTCAGCAGTTAAACTAAAGAGCGGCTATCTCGCGAGGCGGAGGTCGCCGTGTAGAGCAGGTGGTGCCCCACTCAGCCTCTATCACATCTCATCCCTTCAAGGAGGAAACCATGGTTTATTCGTGGAGGGCAAGATCAATGGAACTCCCTGTCGTCTAATAGTTGACTCTGGGGCAAATGTAACCATCTTACGGACGGATGTAGCCCGGCGCCTGGACAGCCAACCTCTTTACACGGCGCCTTCAGTTTCACTACAAACTGTGACTGGTGACAAAATTTCTGTGCATGGGAAATTGAATGTCAACATCTCTTTTGGATTTCACACCTACACTCACACCGTTTACGTCGCTGAAATTATTGACCCATGTATTCTTGGATTGGACTTTTTAAAGAAAAATGGAATTACTTTGAATTTCGAGAAAGGCGAGCTTCAAACAGGGAAAGAAGAAGTTCCATTGTTCGGTTTGGACTCGGAAGAGCCGTGTGCATATCGAATAGTAGCTCTTGAAGACATCACCATCCTCTCCATGACAGATTTGGTTGTAAAAGGTTCAACAGAGCTCCCGAAGGCCTTCCGATTCGGAGTAACGGACTTCCCATCATCGAATAGCGTCCCGAAAGGAGTGCTTGTAGGAGCGACGCTTGTGGATCTCTCTCAAGAGGTGGTGCATGTGAGAATGGCCAACATCGGTGATTCTAAGAGAGTTATCAAGAAAGGAGAAGAAATTGCCACTTGCACACCCGTTGCAAGCATAGAACGAGGATCGAAGGAGCTTCCGACCGCACCACCCGTGGATTTAGTGGACCAGCTTCTCGAGGACTCTCGGTTGGAAAGAAGGCAAGAGAAGATTGTCGGAAACCTTATAAAAGAATTTCAGGACGTTTTCTCCAAGTCATCGAAAGATGTAGGAAGAACGAAGCTTACACAACATCGAAATGACACTGGGACCCATTTACCGATTAAACAACATCCTCGAAGACTTCCATTTGCAAAACAAGAGGAGGTCGGGAGATTGTTACATGAAATGGAAGATAATAGAGTTTTCGAACCCTCCTCAAGTCCATGGGCCTCTCCAATCGTACTCGTTCGAAAGAAGGATGGTTCCACCAGGTTTTGTGTGGATTACCGGAAGCTGAACGAAATTACGAAAAAGGACAGCTACCCTCTGCCAAGAATTGATGACACTTTGGACACTCTATCAGGGAACCAGTGGTTTTCGACTTTGGATTTGAAGAGTGGATACTGGCAAGTGGAGATACATCCCGACGATCGTGAGAAGACTACCTTCACTACCGGCCAAGGATTATGGCAGTTTCAAGTTATGCCGTTTGGCTTGTGTAATGCACCGGCTACGTTCGAGCGACTAATGGAGACTGTGCTTAGAGGACTTTCCTACGATACCTGTCTGGTATATTTGGACGATATCATTATCACCGGGCGGAGTTTTGATCAACACTTGCAAAACGTGAAGAACGTGTTCTTGAAGCTTAGGGAAGCCCACTTGAAACTTAGCCCATCAAAATGTAAGCTCTTTAGGAAGAAAGTTAGTTATCTTCGACACATCATCTCATCCGAGGGAGTGAGCACCGATCCAGCCAAGATCCATGCTGTGCAAATTTGGTCTCGACCGCAAGATGTTCATCAATTGCGAAGCTTCCTAGGCCTGTGCACGTATTACCGTAGATTTGTGAAGGGATTCTCCAAGATCGCCAGACCTTTGCATCGACTAACAGAGAGCAAGCAGAAGTTCATGTGGACTGTCGACTGTGGCGACTCCTTCAATCAACTGAAGAACGCTTTAACATCCGCGCCTGTTTTGGCTTTTCCCGATGTTAACAAGGACTTTATTCTGGATACAGATGCCAGCAATGAGGGAGTGGGCGCCGTTCTTTCCCAGGAAATTGAAGGACAGGAGAAAGTCATCGCTTATTTTAGTAAGAGCCTGTCAAAATCCGAGCGGAACTACTGCGTCACAAGAAAGGAGTTACTGGCAATAGTAAAGGCCGTGGAGCACTTTCATCATTACTTGTACGGCCGAAAATTCCTTTTAAGAACTGATCATGCGTCTCTGACTTGGTTGCTAAATTTCAAGAATACAGAGGGACAAATAGCAAGGTGGATTCAGCGCCTGCAGGAATACGACATGGATATCCATCACAGAAAAGGAACGTTCCATGGAAATGCAGACGCTCTTTCTAGAAGACCATGTCCGGAGAATTGTCGATTTTGTTCCAATGCCGAGTCTAAGTTTGGGGTTAACACATCGGCCGTTCGGAAAATAACCACCAAGTCGACTACTTCAGACGTGGACCCTTGGAGTGACCAGAATTTTCGAAAGAGTCAGGTTGAAGATCAAGACTTGAAACCTCTAATTGAATTCATGGAAGCAGCTACCAGAAAACCCAGTTGGCAGGAAATTGCACGCTATAGCCCAACAATGAAGAGATATTGGGCTATGTGGGACTCTTTGCACTTGAAGAATGGAGTACTCTACCGTCGATGGGAGTCCGATGATGGCAAAAGCTTCCGGTGGCAATTAATCCTTCCAAGTTCTAGAGTTACCAACGTTCTAGAAGAACTTCACAGCAGTTCTACTGGAGGACATTTTGGTGTCACGAAAACTCTTCAGAAAGTCAGGGAGAGATTCTTCTGGGACAAAGCAAAATACGACGTGGAGAAGTGGTGCAAGTCCTGTGATGCATGCAATTCGCGGAAGGGACCGAAGACCCGAACTCGTGGAAAGTTGCAACGTTACAACGTAGGAGCACCATTCGAAAGAATTGCTTTGGACGTCTTAGGCCCCCTACCTCACACAACGAATGGCAAAAAATACATCCTAGTTGTCATGGACTACTTTAGCAAGTGGCCAGAAGCATACGCGATTCCGGACCAGGAAGCCACAACCGTAGCAGAAGTCCTCGTACGGAATTGGATTTCCCGATTTGGCGTACCCCTGCTGATACATTCCGATCAGGGGACGAACTTCAACTCTGCCGTCTTCACTGGGCTGTGTGACTTGCTCGACATGGAAAAGACTCGTACAACTCCCCTGCACCCACAATCCGATGGAATGGTTGAACGATTTAATAGAACGATTCTGAATCATCTCTCCTTGTTTGTTTCCAAGAACCAGCAAGATTGGGATCAGAAACTTCCACTGTTCCTTTTGGCCTACAGAAGTGCTACTCACGAGACCACCGGATATACACCATCTCAAATGATTTTCGGAAGAGACATTAGACTACCCTGCGACCTCCTCTTTGGACGACCACCGGACACTCCTTCCTCGCCTGTCCAGTATCTAGATGATCTCCAGGCTCGTTTGGAAGCCGTACATCGGTTCGCCAGAGAAAGAATCAACATCATGACGGAGCGCATGAAGGTCCGCTACGATACCAAGGCCACGGAACGTTCATTCCAGGAAGGTGACAAGGTGTGGTTATGGAATCCTAAACGTCGGAAAGGACTCTCTCCTAAGCTCCAGACGAACTGGGAAGGGCCGTATGTGGTCCTTAAGAAGATCAACGACGTCGTGGTAAGGATTCAACGGACACCCTCCTGTAAACCTAGAGTAGTACATCACAATAGGCTAGCCCCATATTATGATAGAAGTGATTGAATGACCTTTCTTCTTAAGGACTTCACTGCCCGGGACGTGCAGTCTTTAAGAAGGGGGAAATGTTGCACAAATTGTCTGTATATATTGTAAATAGTGACGTATTATTTCAAAATTCTATTGTAATTTATTTTTATCTTATTTTATTTAATAATTAATAGCGATTATACAAGTTAGAAAAAGGTGGCAACACCTAAAGCAATCGAGAAGTTTCGAGATATTTCGTTTCCGATGAATTGGCTGGAAATTTCGAGAATGTCTCACGCGCTTGTATATAAAAGATTGGAGAACGGGAAAGTTTTCAGATGGACTTCGGACTTCGTTGAAAGCTGATCGCTTTGTTTACCTATTGGAGTGAGCTTGTATAATCGCTGAATTCGAAGTTATTTTTGTTGAAGCTTGTGTTGAAGCTTGAGAGTAATTAAACTGTTGCCTGTGAATAAATTTTGTGAGTTTTTTGAAGAGAGAATAAATATTTTTAAACCGTGAAAACTGCGCCATCATTGCCTCAGCGGAAAAATTCATAACACTATACTTATTTTATATAACTTTTAATTGTATTTAAAATGTATGCATATGCTTTGAATTCTATTAGTCTTCTGGGGTGAAGTAATTATGATAAAATTATTTTTCAATGAGAAAGTTATCAAAAACAATAAAATTGTCAAGTGAATTCAGCTGTTTCACAATACTTTAGTTTTACTCCTCTATAATAACTTGCAAATAAATAGAAATTTTAAGACCAACAGGCTTAAGGCCCAACAGGGTTGGTCGAGTAAAAAAAAAATATATACACTTGCATAGAAATAGAATTTGCATACAATAGTTACAGGATCGTACATGCAATATATAATAGTTACAGCATCATACATAATACAATACAAATACAATATTCTAAGTTGACAGCATTTGACAATCGTACTGGAAAAATACAGTACATAATGCAAGCTGACAAATTTTATAGAATCCAACAGTACGCAAACATAAGTATTCAAATGTAATAACTAAATAACCTAAATTAAATAAAAGTTTTGTAGCAAAAAATATAAGTTACTTATCTAGCCAGTGTTATCCAATTATTGTCCATTGACGATCTCCCAGTGCATATCTAATTGTTTCTTAAAACTCTGTACGCTCACGGGATTTACAACATTTGCCGGGAAATCATTCCAATCCTTGATAATCCTACTGTAAAAATAGTGTTTTCACCCTTCCTTATTAAATTGAGTTTTGAACAATTTGCACCCATTTCCTTGTGTCTTTTTGTCAGTGATAAATTCTAAACCCCTAACTTCATGTGCAATAAATTTAAACAGCTGGATCAAAACCCCTTGCCCTTTTTTCCTGCAGTGTATACGTGTTAAATTTTTTCAATTTATCCTCATATGCCATGCCCGAAACCCTGAATTATTTTTGTTGCTTTGTGTTGAACTTTTCTAGTAAATCAATGTTCTTTTTTAATTGTCGATGTAGTTTGTATGGATATGTTTGTGGCAAGCAAATTTGTGGAGGATTATTTAACCCACTTGCTGTCACCTAATCGAGCTGGAACTTGGCAGATTCGTTGTCGATGAGAATGTGTTCTATCAAGTTTTAGGTGCTGTCTCTAAACGGTCAATTTAATGCACGCTTCTATTTTTACTTCGGAAGACTAACCTACCTACTCGAATCGAGCTGAAACTTGGCAGCTGTACAACTCGTCGATGCAATGCCTTCTAACAAGTTTTCGAGGTAAAGAAGAGTTAGTTGACGGCATAATATTTGCCTTTTTCATAGTGCTAGTGGTCAAACACTACAAAAAGTCGATCCAAGTAAGTTGCAAGTGCACATAAATATTGGCAGTGTACACTGTACATAAAGGATTTATATTAAAAACTTAGTGGGTTATTTCTTTATTTTAAATTCTTTATATTAACTGCGATTTTGTTTGAGTGTTTGTTTTCAAATCAGTGGAGAGCGCTAACTAACCCTTTGGCAGTCATTCAATCGAGTTGAAATTTATCGGACCAAGTCGCCGTTGGTAATCCATTCTATCAAGTTTTGGTGGCTGTCACTAAAGATTACTTCACTATTAATCTTCAATACAAGCTTCAACAAGAACAGCTTCGAATATAGCGATTATACAAGCTCACTCCAATAGGTCAACAAAGCGATCGCGATCAGCTTTTAACGAAATCCGAAGTACATCTCCAAAACTTTCCCGTTCTCCAGTCCTTTATATACAAGCGCGTGAGACATTCTCGAAATTTCCAGCCAATTTATCGGAAACGAAATATCTCGAAACTTCTCGATTACTTTAGGTGTTGCCACCTTTTTTCTAACTTGTATAATCGCTATTAATTACTAAATAAAATAGGATAAAAATAAATTACAATAGAATTTTGAAATAATACGTCACTATTTACAATATATACAGACAATTTGTGCAACATTTCCCCCTTCTTAAAGACTGCACGTCCCAGGCAGTGAAGTCCTTAAGCCATTCAATGACTTCTACCATAATATGGGGCTAGCCTATTGTAGTGTACAACTCTAGGTTTACAGGAAGGTGTCCGTTGAATTCTCACCACGACGTCGTTGATCTTCTTAAGGACCCCATACGGCCCTTCCCAGTTCGTCTGGAGCTTAGGGGAGAGTCCTTTCCGACGTTTAGGGTTCCCTAACCACACCTTGTCACCTTCCTGGAATGAACGGTCCATGGCCTTGGCATAGTACCGGATCTTCATGCGCTCCGTCATGATGTTGTTTCTCTCTCTGGCGAACCGATGTACGGCTTCCAAACGTGCCTGCAGATCATCTAGATACTGGACAGGCGAGGAAGGAGTGTCCGGTGGTTGTCCAAAGAGGAGGTTGCTGGGGAGCCTAAGGTCTCCTCCAAACATCGTTAGAGATGGAGAAAATCCGGTGGTTTCGTGAGTTGCACTCCCGTATGCCAACAGAAGCGGTGAAAGTTTCTGATCCTCATCTTGCTGATTATATGATTTTGAGATTGCGTCCGAATCATCCGCAGGTGCAGCTGATAGATCCCGGGACCTCCGTTCGATGCTTGTAACAGGAGTACGGATGTCGATTCCCTCTTCACTAACTTTGTCCCTTTCCACATGAACCACTTCCTGGGAGGGTTTCGTCAACGTCACTTTCTTCGGTTCTCTTTCCGAGGCTGGTGAGGTACTTTTCGTAGATGTGGACTCTTCAGCATTCTCTATGACCTTGTCTTCATGAGCCATAATCCGATATACGCACAGCTCTTTCATGTCTAGATCGTGCAAAGGAACTTCGCCTCTCCATGTTTGCAGCTTGCTTTTCTCAAAATTCAGCGTAATTCCGTTTTTCTTCAAAAAGTCTAGCCCGAGAATGCACGGGTCTACAATTTCGGCAACATAAACGGTGTGCTTGTAGGTGTTAAATCCAAGGGCAATGTCCACTTGCAATTTCTCATGCACAGAGATATTACCACCAGACACAGTTTGTAGAGAAACAGAGGGCGCTGTGTAGAGGAGTCGGCTGTTCAGGCGACGAGCCACGTCCGTCCTTACGATCGTTACGTTCGCTCCCGAATCGACGATTAGACGACATGGAGTTCCGTTGATCTCCCCCTTCACGAATAAACCCTGGCTTCCTCCTTGTCGAGATGAAACGTGGAAACGACTGGTCGGGGCTTCACCTGTTCTACATTGCAGCTTCTGCCCTGCGAGATGACATCTTCTTAAATTCAGTTGTGGAGAATCCGTGGTAGCGTTATCCCTTCTCTTTTTCAAATCAAGGCAGTTTCGTCGTAGATGCCCTTCCCGTTTGCAGTGCCAGCAAACGACTCTGGTCCTTCGATCCCTTTCTCCGGGATAGCTTCTCATCATTCTATCAATTTTGCTTTCCAGTTCTCGAAGCTTACTGGTGAAAAAGTCAGATGAATCCTCGGCTAATGCACCACGCACATATCGTCGGTCTTTTCCAGAAGCTAGCTGCGCGGCTTCCACTCTCATGGCGTACACGAGGGCCGACTTCAGGTTTCTGTTTTGAGATAACCTTACCGCCTGCTGCACATCGGGATCTTGAATAGCGTCGATGAAATACTGCAGAGAAAGATCGTCTCATACATCCGGGGAACAGTCAGGGAAAGCGAGGAGCGACAGTCTTTCTATATCCGATGCCAATTCTTGAAGAGTTTCATTGGCCTTCTGCTGTCTCACTTTCAATTGCAGTCTGTTGTAATCCTTTAGATGCTGCTCCCCAAACCTTAATTCCAACGCACTTGCCAGCGCCACGAATTCTCCCCGCTTCTCTTCAGGTAGTGTCTGTAAAATGTCAGCAGCTTCACCTCGAAGAGATGCTGCGAGATGGAATGCTTTCGAAGTATCGTCCCAACCATTCGCAGAAGCAATCATTTCAAATTGCGTTTGATAAACGCGCCAAGACGACTTCCCATCAAAAGGGGCCACTTTGATGCTGGAACGTGGCGCAATAAAGGGAGTGGAAACGTTATCCCAATTAGGCGTTGCAATGGTCACAGCTTCGCGAGTTTCTATTTTCCGTAGCCTTTCTTCTACAGCATCCATGAATTTTCCCTGCTCTTCTTTGATAGTGGAAACCTTTTCTTCCATTTCATCTCTTACAGCAGTGAGAACGTCTTCCTTCACGGATTGCAGGACCGATGATGTTGTCTCCATAATAGTAGATTCTACCATTGACGCCAGCTCGGTTTTCATTTCTTCCCTGATCTTGATTACGGCTGCGGATGTGGACTCGCACTTATCGGCCAAAGCTTTCATGTCAGATGACGTTGCATTTTGCAAAGCTTTAAAATCTGATGATGTCGCTTCTTGTAAAGCTTTAATGTCTGATGATGTCGCTTCTTGTAAAGCTTTAATGTCTGATGATGTCGCTTCTTGGCTGGCGGCGATTGCGGCGGCAAGTTCGGCGTTAGTCGTTTCTTGGCGGGCTTGACCAGCGGCGATTGTAGTGGCGGTTAATTCTTGTCCGGCTTTTATTTCAGCAGCGGTAGCTTGTTGACTGGCTTTCATTCCAACAATCATTTCCATCAACTGCTTCATTTGGTCTTCCATCATTCCTCTAGTTGTCGGCATTCAAAATTACGAGACCCCACTTCTGACACCACTGTTATTAATTTTTCCGCTGAGGCAATGACGGCACAGTTTTTCAGATAAAAACTAGTATTTATTCTCTTCAGAAAACTCACAAAATTTATTCACAGATAACAGTGCAATCACTATTAATCTTCAATACAAGCTTCAACAAGAACAGCTTCGAATATAGCGATTATACAAGCTCACTCCAATAGGTCAACAAAGCGATCGCGATCAGCTTTTAACGAAATCCGAAGTACATCTCCAAAACTTTCCCGTTCTCCAGTCCTTTATATACAAGCGCGTGAGACATTCTCGAAATTTCCAGCCAATTTATCGGAAACGAAATATCTCGAAACTTCTCGATTACTTTAGGTGTTGCCACCTTTTTTCTAACTTGTATAATCGCTATTAATTACTAAATAAAATAGGATAAAAATAAATTACAATAGAATTTTGAAATAATACGTCACTATTTACAATATATACAGACAATTTGTGCAACAGTATTCTTTCAAGTTTCGGGGACTGTAACTAAATGGCCGCTTTCACCCACGCTTTCAATACATGCTACGTGGACTAATTAAACTATTTGGATGTAATCGAGTTAAAATTTTACAGGTAAGACTCGTTTGTCGAGGAAAATACATTCCTTCAATTTTTTTGGGGAAAAAAAGTTGTTCCATGGCTTGGAATAGCTCTTTGTAGTGGCCAAACTCTATGAAAAGTCTGAGCTCTAAATCTCTTAAATAAATGCAATTGCATGTAAAAGTTGTTAATGGATATAAAGGATTTATATAATTAGTTTTCAATTGTTTTTCATTTAACCTGAAAACTAATTAGGATTAAATAAAAGAAAAAAAAGTCCACTCTTTTTAAGCCTCGATATCTGGGTTGTATCACCTCGGAAAAAAAAAAAAAAAAATAGGGAAAAAATGAGTCGGAACATGCAAAAGTGCGATGGGTTTGTGGAAACATGGATCTTTTTCTGATGTAAATAAGAGATATAAAACGAATGGATTTCTGTTGAAAAGAATTGGAAAAACTTAAAATAAATCATTTATATTTCAGTCTCAAATTCATTGACCTTTACTTCATTTCTTGGAGCCTCTATAAAAAATTCAACTGTTAAGGCCTGTCAAATGTTGCTTCCTGCTTCAGAAGTGGTAACAAAAAGACGTGAATACTAATGTGTGCGTGCAAGAACTCTCCGTATCTTATTTACACAAGCTTCGTAAAAAAAAAAAAAGTTAATAGATATTAGTTGAAACCTGCTTGTATCTTTTTTTCATTTCTTATTTTGAACTTTATACCAAACACAGGTAATGTTCTTCATTCAGATATCATGGATTCGACATCGTGATGAATTTTTTGATTGTCTTACTGGACGGCATACCAAGTAATTCGATTCAGAAGACTTAAGGGCATTGCAGTTTATAAATAGTAGTCTTGAGGTTCTGACCTCATAATTCTCAATCCTGATATGAAACTAAGAGTTTGTTTTAAAGGTTTAAAAAAAGGTTTAAAGGTTACTTTAAGCCTTTTAGTAAACATTTAGAAATAAACAGTATCGAAAGTTTTCAAGGTAGTATATAATTGGGTACTTGTATTACATTTCATTGATGAGGTTGAGAAGAGAATAAGTTGAATTGTGATACTGTCTGTCACGCCGCTTTTGAATATTTTCTTCCTATTGCGTTGTATCAGGCCCAACTATCAAGAAGGTACTGTTTGGCGACATTTAATGACAGGAACGTTCCAGTGTTAATGTTACAGACCAATGATAATAAAAATTCTGTCAATTTTCAGGTTTTTTTTTTTTTTTTTTTTTTTTATTTTTTTTTTTATCAAGTAATAAGTCTCTAAATTGGCGAGTTTAGGGATAAATTAGTTAAAAGACTTTTCAACGAATATTCACGTTTTAATTCTACATCTCTATTTCAGGGTAAAATGTGAACCCACTTTTAGTGGAACTTTAAAGCAATTGCAGATAACTTTTATGTAATTTTACTAATCTTATCAATAAAGTGTTCTATGGGAGACTTACAAAAATTGATCGATTATATATATATATATATATATATATATATATATATATATATATATATATATATATATATATATATATATATATATATATATATATATATATATATATATATATATATATATATATATATATATATATATATATATATATATATATATATATATATATATATATATATATATATATATATATATATATATTTTTTTTTTTTTAAAGAAATGTTGCTTGATTTTTATGAGAGTCTAGAGACTAGCACTCGTATTTGACATGTATTGTAAAGTTTCAAACGACTGCCGTTCCATTTCGCTATTTTTGTTACAGTTTTTATTCAAAAAGAACAATTTAATTCGATGATGAACAATGATGATGTTTAATTCATGAAAACATCAAGCTCAGTAAGTAATGCTCAGTCTGTCATTTAATGCTAACGACTGGCAATTCAGTTTAGAATAGTGAAATTCAATTAACTTTAAAAAACTTTTTGTCAACCATCTCGTCAGTTAGTTTAAAACAAACGTTTAAATTAACCTGTTTGTGGTTATACCTTTATCTAGGTGGCTAATATTGTGTTAGACCTTCAATAGCTTGGCCGATTCAATACGTAATGGTTTATAAAAGTAGAGTTTTTTCGAAAATGATTTACGGAACTACATATAACTTTTCTGGGTGTTGATGTTAATTAACTTTCTTCCTCCTGTGGTCAAATTTAATTTCTATACTATACTGCAGTGGAATTATTTTTTTGGGAAAAAAAATAAATATTTTTTCGGTATAAATAAGAAAAGATTGGATGTAATCTGCTCATTTTAAAGTAAAAAAAAGCATTTCCTCAAAATGGAAAAAGCCAATAGGAGTTACATAAAGTGTATAAGAAAACTCCAACCTAATACATTTCCCTTCTGTTTAGTGCTGCTTCTCTGAACTCGCAAACAATAGTTTTACTATAGAATTCCAATAATATTAACTGATAATATTACTTGCTCGAGAAATGTGATTGGATTGACTTTAAAGAGATATCGACCAAAAAATCACCAACAATTTCCATTGGTTAAGCTTCGACGACCGCAAAAGGGTGTCAGAGGAACATTTTATGGTATTTTTAAATTAAAATTTTTCTAATGCATAATTTAATAATTAATATAGCAATTTAATAAATATTATCTAAGTCTAATATAATGTAATAGGTGACAATGTTTTTTTCTTTTAACAATAAATTGTCTTTCTGAAACTTATTGAGATGATTTAAATATTCTATATATTAATGAGGGTATTTTCTTACTATATCCTTACACTTAAAAGCTATATAATTTAACTTTAGATAGTTACACCTTTAAAGTGTAACCTAACCCTCTTAATTAGAAAATTAATAACTGATTGACCAATTAGAATTTTAATAACTGATACATAATAATAACACTCTAATTCCAATTAGACGATTACCACTGTCTAGAATATTCTACCCTTGTACCTGGGGCATCAGATTGCGAATGGTAAAATAAACAATAATTACTTTGATATGGTACTTCCCATATTTTATTCTATACCTCAACTCGACTGAGGTCAGATCATTGCTTAACATTCCATACCTTGAGGGGAGATTTGCCTCACATTCCTCTTTTCGTACCTGGACATAAATAAATTTTTCATCTAACATTTAACAACAAATACTACTGTAGATTACGTAATGCATTGGATGATATTTACTGCAGGACCAGAAGATAGCATGTGATTAAATCATTTGTGAGAGTGGAGGAGAACTGCAAGATGACCTTTGATTGAATCATTTGTAAGAGTAAAGGAAGACGTTAGTTTATATATTTATCTTGTGTGCGAATCTAATGAAATGTAAGATTTTGACGTAGTCTAGCTTAAAGGCAATTCGGTTAAAAGGCAGTGGACGTTTTCTAATCTGAAAACGTTGAATTAAATAACTGCAACTGCTCCAACTTTCATCGTGGTAAGATAAGTTGAATTCGTCGATAGTTTTACGATGTAGTTGGGATGGACTGCTTTAGGTGAATCAATTTTAGTGAATCAATTTTAGCGAAGCCTGGTTTAAATAGGTAATTTATTGCAACTTTTGGTTAATTATGTGTGAAAAATAACATGTTCTTATCGATCAATTAAACAACAATCACTCAAATTTATATTTGCTTTTACCTCTCACAGACATAGCTTATATATAAACTTGTCACTACTTTATTGTAGAAGCCAAGACAATAAAAAAGCTATAAAAGTTTATTGGAAATCTAGGTATTATTGAAGAACAGAACAAATGTATTAATTAAACAGAGGATTGAACATTTTAAATTCAATGTTGTATACTTTTTGGTGAACCACTGTCATGCCAATTTTTTATTTTTTTATTGTTACCGTGATAAAATTTCCGAAATTTTTTATTTCCAAGCTTGTAGAACACATACCTGAATTTTCTTTAGGACTCAATTTACCCACAATTTCAGAGAAGTTTCCAAGTTCCTTTCTATAGATTTTGTATTTCAGACTTGCGGAAGATTTTTTAGCTTGTCTGACAGGCAGACCTTATCGAGATTTTTTTTTTTTTGCATTTTTGGAACGAGCTTGTTATGTTAGGCCAATATACTGAAAAAATTCGAGGTCTATTTTTTGAACGATCAACAGACTTCTTATATTGAAGGAGGAAAAAGTAAAAAGACGTGTAAGAGTTTCTTGATCAGTTTAAATAATAATAAAATTTGATTGAAAGTCTTGAGTTTTGCAGCAAAATTTAAAATTATTAAATTTAAGACATTGAATAGATCCAAAAGGTAGCTTGAAATAGGTATAGACTAGAAAGAGCAATGCGATATACGTTTTCTGTAGGAAGTCTGTAAGGACTCATCGGATTCGTAGGCAAAGGCTCATTTAGTGATAGCGTTTTTTTGCAACCTGAAGTGTTAAAATAAAATCCCCATCTGATACTGCTTACTTTTAGAGAGTGAGAGGTCGAGGGTTGGAACCTTCACTTGGTGCTTTGTGTAGTCTCGGATTAAATTCTGTAAATTGTCACAGATAGTCCCGCGTCTCCTTACTGAAGAAAATTATAAGCTTTGAATAAATATTTAATTTGAATAATTTGTTATTAAAAATTATCACATCAATAAAAGACATCTATAGGCGATCGATAAATGGGCACTACCATATACCTAAATAAACAGCTTTTTGGAATGTTTTGTTTTTTTTGTTAGAAAAAACAAATCTTCTATGAATATGCATAAGTAAATATCAGTTAATTGTAACAATTGCAATATCAAATAAATGCGTGAACTGACAATTTCAATTACATTTAAAGTTTGATTCAAAATAAATTCTATTTTCTGTCCTAATAAATAAAAGATTTGCTTCTTCTTTAATTATAATTATTTTGCTTGTTTTTGTAATCATAGTTGTGAACGCGGTAGCTTTAAAGGGGGAAAAAACTGTGTTGAAGAAATATTAAAACAGCTTCAGATTACTTATGTACTAATAATTTTTTCATTTATTGCTTTTGTTTTTATAAGTTTGTCTCTATATAAGATTTTGATCTTGTTCAAGAAACCCTCAAATTCATCTTATATATAAATTTTTCACTAATTCTTTAGCTAAAACACATGGGCCTTTTTAACCGACTTCAATAAAGACGGAAGATATCAAGTTAATGGCTCATAAATGGAATTTTTCAACCTCCTTTATTATTAGAAAATTATGTATGCATATGAGACACATGTTGAATAGAAAACATAGGCTCAATGAATATCTATACTTTTAGACAATTTTTTTTTTATTGAAGCAACTGTCAAATTATTAAAACTATTTTCTGTGCACCACCTATTAAATATTTTTCTCCGTTCCAATTTCTCTTAGTTGTACTACTATCCTATGCTCATTGAAATTGGTTAAGAATCAACTTATAAGATTTATGGAGCACTCAATCTTATAAAATCATTCGTTGACTGTTAAAAATTGTTTTCTTAAATGGTCTGCTTGAGGACCTACTATACGAATAAAACGTTTGAATTGGTCTTACCACTCGACGCTAGTAAATAAAATATTTTTGTACGTGCTAAAATATTTCTATGCAATATTTGCTTCTAATTCTTTTATAATTTCTCTACTTTCGGTAGCGGTGGTTAAAAAAATAGAACTCCATGTATCTTTCTATTTGATCAGTTAATTTAGATCTCAATATGACACTTTTTTTTTAACATTTAATAAAGATTGCTATATTTATTTATGTTCTAAACTAATATGAATGAAAGTTGTAAATGAATTGTTTTTCCCTATTGGATTTATTATGAGAATATTTCAAATTTAAATACGCATTTATTATTTCTGAAGAAATTGTAACTTTATGTACCAAACACGGGTATCCTTTAAATATGACTCATTGTAATAAGTATAACTTCGCTCTATGTTCATCAATTCATGTAAATAAACCGAGTTCATAAAAACAAAGTCAGACTCACATTTACATATATGAATTCAAAATTGGTAATAGCTACAACGTAAACTTTGTCTAACCAGGTAATATTCTGTTTTTAGAGATAAGACTTAGTATCATTGGAGCATGTCGCAGAATGCGATTTTACATCCAATTGTACGATGTCTGGATTGTTTTCACCTAAGCATCGATGTACTCTGAACTTCTCATGTTGTCTGCGTTACAGTTCATTTAAGATGTTTGTCAAACCTCTCATGCAAATCGAAGGCTTGAGGGCCCGTTTTAGTTAGTTATCCGTCAAAGTACTTGGATCCATGAGACACAAAGGATGAGTGGATTCTCTGTGGGATAATTAGTCATGCCGATAATGAATTCTAAAATAGAAACTGGGAAACTGTTAATGACATATTGATTGAATATTCTATTTCGTTACGAAACGGACGGGTGAACAAACACACCTTCCCAACAGTGATAAAACATTTCTAATGTTCGAGACTAATTATTTACGAACAGTATTATAATTAGGATTTTTTTTTTAAAGTTCTTAAATATTTCGAAAAAACATTTATTTCTGGAATTCTAATGTAAAAAGAAATAATTGAAACATTTGAAGTAAGTTCACTAGTCTGATATCGTAATCCCAAAAGCAATTAAACAATTAATGAAACACAGCCTCAGGGCCTTATTTATGCATGGTCGATGGATGCTCAGAGATCACTTTTTGAAGGGGCCCACTATTTCGTTTTTAAATTCATTGTCATTAAATTGTTATATAAATATTGTATTAAATTATTTCTTTCATTTTCTCTTATGTTATGAAAATTTCAAACTGCAAAAATAATGATTCAATATCAGAAATTGTGACTGTAGAAAAATGAGCTAGGGATTTTTTATTCAAATTTCTGATATTATTTTATTGCAGGATGGATGCAGTTAACATGCTCTTACAAACATCGAATCACGACAAATTGCAACTTGATCTCAGTGTTATAGTATAAGTCGGTAAACAGTGCGCATATTTGAGAAAAAATGTTACGCATAGTACAACGTATGTTCGAAAACACCATTTTCATTTTGAGGATCCAACTTAATTTAAATTGTCCCTCAAACATGCAAATAATGAAAATGGTGCACCAGCTTAGGACTCACTAGAAGGCCGTTGAAAGGATCTTATAATAGAAGTATATAATAATACATCAAATTTTTTTTGAAACTTCTACAAGTCAAAAGTTAGGTAGTTATAAGTAGCGATTTCCCTTTTTAGAAAAAGCGGTAAAAATAGTTTAAATGCACTTGAAATAACAATTTATTTTGATTAACATCTACAACTGTGCCTCATAATATTGAACTTAGCCATATGACAAGGCACCGACAGCTGAGTTAGGACCCATATCTCTCCACATCCCAATGTATATTTAAAATATTTAATATTTTAACATATATTTATTGGTAAAAAGACTGGTTGCAATGTATTATGCTAGTTCGACATTGTATTGAGATATGCTGTGAAAGAAATTCTTTATTCAAATGAGGCATCCCTCCAGTACCTTCTGAAATTGTGAAAATATGATCCGTTGAAAAGGTTCTTTTATAGATAATCTCTTTTTTCAATGGTCTATTCAGATTGAAAAATATTAAAATTTTTCACATCACGAATAATAGAAAACAAGAGAAAGAAATAAACAAACCGCGTTTCTTCTCCACAGGGGGAAAGCAAAAATTACATCATTCCAAGGTAAACACAGGCCCTGTTCGAATATGTTTATTTTAATCTTCTTTTTAACCACGCAAAAACTCTATTATCCACAAACACAGGGCAACGGCGTCATAAACATGGTAATGAGCCTAAATTCGAGGCCATGAATAATGCACGAGTTGTTTCTTTGGCCTTTTAATGCTGGATACGAAAGTGAAAGCGGAATTCGAACATGCAAAAGTGCCTGAAATGATTTTTCTTTTTTCCATTTTGTTACATGTTAAGTCTGTAACATACATTTTAAAATCAATTGAACTGTTTTTACATTACGTCTGAATGAAGCTTATTACCAACCAACTATAAGGTATTACGCTACTTAGTATTGTATGTTTCCGTGGCTTACAGCGACTACCGAGACAGGAAATAAAGAATGTCAAGAGCTACTTACAAGGTTTTCTTGTAGATTTAAAAGTAGGTGTTAAGTTTTGAATTGCATGTAATGTTAAGTATCTAAGTGTCATCATTGTCGTTTTAGATTGTGTTCGATATTTAAAAGGGTTGAGCGAGGTCACATGAGCCTAAACACTTACGGTACACTGTAACGATTACATCAATAATTGTATTTTTTAACATTCAATTTCTTTCAGTCAACGTTAACATTATTCAGTTATTCCACCTGAATATAAATTATATGCAGAAACGAAACCTTAAACAGTTTTATGTAGGATTTTTTGTAAATTTACTTTATTGAGAAGCAACAAATTAAAGTTTCGTTGCTCTGACATTATGGTGATGAAGTGATATGCATCACTCTCACCTTTTCCGAAAAACAAAATATCTGAGTATACTGTCGATTTAACTTGTTGTTTTCCTATTCGGTAGTTCAGTGCACAATTCACAATATCTGATTCTCCAAAATGGTCTTTTAAATGAGCTTCAAAATGACCTTTTAAAGAGATTCATTTCATCAACAGAACGTTGTTCATCACCGACAGCACGGTGCAGTGATTAGTTTGCTTGATGAATCAAGTTGAAGCATTATTATCAACCATGTGATTCTTTCTCACTAACCTAAAATCGTCTTTTAGCGATTTTTAATGATTTAGGATATTTCAAGAGCGTGGATTCTAGAGTCTAGAGTCATCTCCTTCATATTTATTATATTGACGTTTTTTCTAATTAGCATAAATTATGAAATGTTAAGTAAACACTGATATCTTCGTAGTTTAAAAAGTGATTATTACTTAATATAAACTACAACACGTTTCCTGTAATTTCTACATTAGTTCGCATGTATAAATTTTAACGATAAATAATTTTATTTGGAGTGAAAACCAACTTCGAACCCTTTAAAATATTTCCCCCAACTGACATGATCATTCATAGCAAGGGCACCGTTAGGATTATTTGCAGAGGCAGAGAGGGAGTGCAAAAAGTTGGTTTTCGTTTCAAAAGTGTCAATTGAATTCCCTACATACTAAACAAAAATTCTGTACTACTTTTTTTTTTATTAATTAATTAATATTTAAAAAACTCATATATTTTGACTTTTTTATTCCTGCTTGTTTTTTAATTTTCTTGGCGTATTTTTAGTTTTGCAACTGCAGGGGCGGGCCATTGCGGCCACTTGACCTTCCATTGCGGGACATATGGAACATTTTCTACTTTTGTATGTGAAGTGTAAAATCTCTTTTTGTGAGTGGCTGTTTCTTTTATTCTTCGTTATTGACCTATGTATAAAGCAGCTTTAACCGGTTTATTTCTTTAAAGGTTACATAACAAGCAAGATTGACCTTCTAACGTTCATAGGAACTTGCTTACGATTCAGAAAAATAAAGGGAGATTTTGGGGAGTTAGTTTTATCAATGGTTATAAAAATAATAGAAACTTAGTTGACTTATTTTGTATAATTGGCTGATCAATTACGTGTTGTTATGATTACATGTTATTTATATACTATTTAGTTTACATGTTTGTTATTTGAATATAGAATATAAATTTAAATGAATTCAAAAGGAAAGCGAAAAAATAAACTCTTAACATTTCAAATTTAAACCTTTGAAATAGTTTCTTAATTTATTTAGTTTTTGGCATTCCAAAAGTATTACATTAAATTACAAATTTACTCGAAATATCATGTTCCCTTTCTAAACTATTGTAGTATATTATTAAATTATTATATTGGCTTAGTAAATTATTATATTATATTTTCTAATTATGCATGTTTTTGTAACTTTGATTGTCCTTTAATATAAATGAAAGAAAATCAGTTGCAAAAACAATTTTTTTTTAAACTAAAATATTTACTAACTATTGTTTAAGTATACACCTGATTCACGTACATTAAACATATTGATATAGTGTTAGTAGTTGATCTTATGTAATTCATTATTGTACTTTCCGAAATGCAATAATGAGATACATTAAAAGTAATTTCGCTCAATTTATATATTACAACCAAGTTGAACTGGCCTGTTTAAATAAATCATCGACCTTGTAAAACAAGAGCATTAATTTTATAAGAAGTTAATATTGTCTTTTAGTTACTAACAAATCTACCGAAATAATTGTCCATGCAAAATCTTCTCCGACGAATGGGACCAAAAAGTGCAAAAAGTGCGTGTAGGGAACGAAGATGCACATTTTTTATTGAAACCGCAAAATTTTGACGACATATTGCTGCAAAAAATACTAATGTGAGGGCATAACTGACCCCTCCCTTGTTTTGCCGCTAGTTTGTGAATAATGCTACAAATATTGCACAAACTATAAAAAAGGCAATTGCAATATATTATATTTTTAATCATCAACTACTACTGTATACTTTAGGATACAAACAATAACCTAAATGCAGATATACATTAATCCATAACTAATTCCCTTGGAAAAAGAAAAAAACATTCTATATTTATTTAGCTAAAATTTGATATATTTAAAATTTATCGTTTTCCTTTTTTTTTTTATTTTTTTATTATTGGTAATTGTATTAGTAAATTTTTGAATTTTGTAACCTCCTTACAAATGGCTTGCTTGTTGAAATGCATAGATATTTAGTCTGTCAGTAAAAAGCCCGCCAAGCAACAGCACTATCGAACCTGATACAAAAACAAAATCACTCCTAAAAGGATTAGCCAACTATCAACTAACAAAAAGTTAAAAGTGCTATACATGTGTTTGAGCCCGAGTACTCATATAAGCACGTTAATGACCTAGTAGGGGACGAGACAGTTCATTGACCGGGTATCAAGGTCTTGAACTTGGTTTTCTTGTTTCTTCGGGGTAAATCGCTGTGTTTACTTTACCTGATCGAGATCTTCTTCCGGATTGGGACTTCTTACTCACAATAGGACACGGGGCAAGATCAGAACCTGAAGAGGAACCCATCACGAAGGACAGGTAAGTTCCCGAGTTCCTATCCTCTCACTTGTTTAGTATGATTAGGGGGAATACAAGTTTAAATGTTTTTTTTTGTTATGCTTTCATTCTAAAGAAGTGTGTTGTAAACGGAATATGATCTTTTGTTAACATTTTAAATACAATTTATTATTTTCTAAGTTTATTGTTATTTGAAGGAAAATGGGTGCATTAGTTTTAGAGAAGTGACTACATGCTTCTTTGTAAATTTTGAAGAGAGAAGTCATAGGGATTTGGTTGCTATTTAATTAGAGTCATTTGACTAAATTTCAAGAATTAATAAAAATGAAAGGAAAAGCATATACTTAATGCAAATAATATGGAACAAATGTTTTTGTAATGAAATACGTTTCTATGCAATATAATGGGATACGCATTTGGATTGATAGAGCTTGTACATTATATTTGAGTGAAGTAATAACTTAGTCAATTTTTCCAGCCAACAGTATTATTTATTGAATAAAATACAACAGAAAATTTTAGTGTAAATACATTTTAAATTTATCTTTTAAATGCATGTTTACGAATGTGTTTTCTGTTTACTAATAATAGAAGTTAAACTTACATCTTTAAAAAAAAAAAAAAACTTTTTATTTAAAATGTTATTAAAGTAATTTTTATTTAATTTAAAATTATTGAGTTATAAATTTAAGAATATGCATGTACTTAATAGAAATTTGTAGAAGGAAATCAACCGTATTTTGTAAAAAATGCCAGGGTTTTATTACAGACAGAAATTATCACAATAAATGATTTTTTGATGTAGTGTGTCTTAAACGGTGGTTGGTTGTTTTGAGATTATCTGGCGCCGTCAGCAACACGAGGGCTATAATGCGCCGAAACATTCGTCATTTGATAAGCCAACATACATTTACAAACACCCATGCCTTACACGGGACTCGAACCCGCAACCTTACGGTCTAGAAGCTAGCACGCTAACCACTATACCGTTTGGTCAGCCTCAAACAATGGAGATTATTATTATTATTATTTTTTTGCTATTAGAACTTAGGCATCACAGTGAGTTGGAAATAAACTCAAAATAAGAGGGAGAGGGGGGAGGAAAAAAAAGATAGTTGGATTTTTAAAGGAAATTTATTTTCAACGTTACAGAATTGTAATTTATAAACGGCCCCAGTAGGAGAAAAAAGTAAATAAAAAATGTATTACTCAAATTTCATTAATAAATTAATCCCCATTGTCTAAATTAAACAAAAGTGTGTCTTAAAAATGCGACATGCCGTTTTAGATAAACTATGTGATGGAAGAATATTGCGACACTCACTAGAGTATTTTAGTTTTTGAATAAAAGGTATTCTATAGGGTGTGTATCTCAGAAAGGATGTATGTAAGCAAAATATTTTTTTTCCAGAGAAATATTCAATTAAAATTTTATTCAGATCGTATGAAAGCAAATTGTATAACAATTTCATCAATTCTAAAAACATGAAAAGAATTAAGCTACATTTCTAAGACTTTTTTTATTTCAGCTAAATTATTTAGCGTTTCTCTATTTGGTGGTTTCTCATAAGATAATATAAGTGCGAAATATAATTTACTAACATAACTGCCAACTGATTCACTAGTTATATTAATAAATTATAAACATATAATTTACTAACGCAGATATTCATATCTTAATCATAATAATTTTTGCATTTTATGTTTTTATGTGGTGCTACTAAGTTTGTTTAAAACTTTATCATTTTAAAGAGATTTTAGATGTGGAAATATTTAAGTACGCAACATGCAAATGTTAACGCACCTTTTATTTTTCACTTATGATACTTTTAATCATGAATACTTTCATTTATTATTTTTTATTATATGTTATGAGCCGAGTTCTCATTTGTTATTTGCCAAATACAAAAATTAAACGCAGATAATATGTTCCTTTATTTCACCTTTTAGTTGTAGCTATTTGTGGTGAAAATCAAAGCATACAAAAGGTTTTCTCTAATAACATTTCAATGCAGGGGCTTAAGTACTTAAATATTTAATAAAAAGATATTCTTAAGTGACATAATGATAAAGGAAAAACAATACACGCAAAAATAAATACAGTGTGCTTATATATACACTTTAAAAATGGAATACATTACATCCCAGTGAATCACCTTTTCCAAATCTAAAGAGTTGGTTTAATTGGGGATATGATTTTCCGTAACATTTTATGAATGATGTATTCATACTAGAAAACTCTGTTCTATTGATATGGCAAATTCATTCTGATGTATCTTTAGTTTATATTTCATGTAAATGGACAATATTTATACATGGGTAAACGTAAGCACATAGCTCCCATCCGTACGTTAGAATAATCTTCTAATATAAATTCCATTAAATATGTGTGGAAGATAGAACACCTCTGACATGGAGGCAAAGCTGGTAGCTAATGGTTTATTATTCCATTATTTCAAATGTACTCCACTGTACAGTTTGAATATATTAACGTTACTTTTTTCTCATTTACCATTATGATACGCAAAGAAGTTCCTTGTATATGAGATTCATGTATATTAAGAACGCTATTGATAAGTTATGTTAGCGGAAAACTAGCATTGCTTTCCACTTCTTCTCATCTAGTGGATTTAAAATGTAAAATAATTAATCATACACAATAGCTATCTAAGCGTTGAATCAAAAACATATTACCACTTGAAATAAAATTTAATATCCATTTGAAATTTTATTGCATTTTCTTATTAAAACCTGGTTGAAATGAGAGGATGAATTCAAAAACTGTTTTTTCACACACAAATTGAATAGGGTTTTTGTGTTTAGTATAATAATATCTACTTTTCAGTGGAATATATAAATCAGTAAAAAATGTTATTTCTTTTCATGTTAAGTAACATGCTAAAGTACAAAAAATTATGAAAAATTAGTTAAGTTAAAAGTTTTGATAAGAACTAAAATTCTAAAAAATGGGAATAACTCTTTTTATACACAGAAGCGATGTTTCTATTGAGTTCCTGATTATTATTAATTCTGATTCAGTTAATTTCACTTAAATTTCAACTGCAGTGCACCTACATTTCTTTTCATTCCTTAATATTTTGTTCACTAAAATTTTTCTTATTGTGACTTATAGGAAAGTGAAAGATTTAAAACATTTGAAGAAATAATTTTGTTTCAATAACTGGAATAATATTATATGAAATTCATGAGCAATTGGTAAAATTATGTGTTTCATAACCATTAGTGATAAATCTAAGTTTTATTTAAACCCAACCTATGCTTACTGATTAACCAATTGGTAGAGTAGGAAAATATATTTTATTGAAGTAAAATTTAATCAATAGAGATTAATTAATTCTTTCATATCATAAAAATTCCATTTGAATGTTTTTATCAGAGAAAATTTACAGACATCCATAGTTAATTATTTATGTTTTAGTACTTCACAACTAAAGGAAATTGAACATCTTTAAGTAATTATTTACAAATATTTGAATAGCCTTGAACATATTTCAGGTTGAGTAAATATTATTTAAAAATGTGTTTCTTTATTTACAATTTATTTAAATATTACATTTTTAAGTTCCCGAGAAAAAATAAACGTGATAACGAATGCATTACATTGAAGCGACTTTTTAATATTTTATTAAATCAACTTTCCCAGGGAAAATCTCTCTAAGATGAGAACTTTGTTTTTAAGTTGAATTGTTTTGAATTTCTTATAAAAATGTATACGTTGTCTTTTATTTCAGCCACTGATTTATAAAAAATAATTACCGGAGAAAGTTACACAATGTTCAAATTTTAGGAGTAAATAATGTAGTTCTAAAAATAGATATAATTTGTTGGTTTATAAAGTGAAATAATTGCTCAAATAAATACATAATTTATTAAATCTCAAATTATTTAATTACTAGTTAATTTCTAATCTTATCATTAAAAAAATTCATCAAGAATATATTCTAATTTATTATTCTTAAGTTAGAGTACTTCATTATTAATAATTAACATTAGTATTCATTGTCAAACGTTTCTAAATAAGGAATTTTTTTTGTAGTATAACGTCTCTTCAAAAATAATTCATATGAAAGGAACCACTAATCGTAAAGCAAATTTTCTACCATTCAGTGTGAAGATAGAAAAGAGATTTAGCAAAATAAAAATTACTTAGTAATTACTTAAAATAATGAAAGACATAAATAGTGTACAATACAATTGACTTGTTTTAAGAAGTCCAAATGAACCTTTCACGCAAAAAATTATTTATTTCCATTTACAAAACCAATTGTAACTCATTTCTTATACATTCATGTTTAATGCATATATATATAAAATGGAAAAGTAAATAAAATAACTTAAAACACAGTCTAAAAACATTGTTTACACTAATATGCAAACTGAATCTCACCCTATTAATAATCAACCACGCCAACTGAATCTCAATTTTATTTTTTATTTTGACTAGTAAAATAAGAGAGATGAAATATTATTGTACCCTTTTTTTTTAATACCATGAATATAAAAAAATCTTCAAACATTAAATCAATAGACTTTATCATTACATTTAAGAAAGAAAGCAATCTATTCTAAACGTAATAAAAAGAAAATTTCCCAATTCAATTCAATTTAAACACTAACTTTCAACAATATTTAAAAAAAAAAGAAGAAAAAAAAAAAAAAAAAAAAAAAAAAGAAGAAGCTGAAATTGGACAATTTTTAATACTTTGCAACCCTAACTGAAATGTAATAGTTTTTGGCATTCAACTTTGGAGGGATATTCTGATTATATGCTAAAAAATTCTGTTAAGCTGTCATAGCCTAGTTACAATCGGTAAGCCAGAAAAAAAAATACATTCATAGTTTAATATGATTAATTTTTTTGATTCATAATACCAGAAATCATATATCTTTTAATGTTGGGTAAAACTTAATGATTAAAATGACTTTATATGCTTTTTTCCTTAAAGGGTGGATATTTTATCTATTTTAATAACTAAGCACCAGTAATAAATATAAGTTTCTTTTGAAATTATTACACTTCCTTTCTAATCATATTTCTAAATATGACAGCCAATGAACAATAAACAACAATAGTATTAAAATAAGCTCAGTATCTAAATTAGCTTTAACGGTGAAGAAGACAGTAAGGAGTAATATTTGTTTAAGTTTAAAGTATTGAACAGTTGAGGTCAATTACATTTCTTTCTTACCAATCAAAACTGGAAACGAAATGAAGCAGAAAGACACAAATCTCATCAGATTGAAAGTTTACATTAAATCATATATCTAAAGACTTAAACATTTTCAATTCCAGTAAACTCTTTATATATTTTAGCAATTTAAGTTAAAAACAATTTTTTTCTATAGTGATGCGTAGGTGTAGCAGATATACTTTCCTGCAACATGATAATTCCAAACTTAACAAGATATTTTCTTCTGTAGATTGGAAGTACACTGTGTAGATATTGGACTGCAACATGGAGAACCATTGGCTAGTGGTCTTCCTGCTATTTTCAGTACGCCTGGTGCTTGCAACTTCTTGTGAGTTAATGATATTTTTACCTTATAAGAAATAATTAGGGTTATAGATAGTTTAGAATCATTAAATTGGAGAAGGTATACTTGTTTAAAGATTAGAAGAGTACGGTGATTCAAAATTTATATTCCGAGCATGTAACTTAAATATGGCCGATGAAAAAAAAAAAAAAAAAAAAAAATCTAAAGCTGAAATATGTCCTAAGTTTGAAATTTAAATAATTCTACAAGTCTGGAATAACTGTTCCCTTATGCAATTAACAGATATGTCACTAAATAGATTATGTTGGCCAAATCCTATAACATGTAAAAGTTTATAGTCTTTTTAAGTTAATTAATATTGAACAATACCTAAGTAATAATGATCTAAATGTATATTTATTGTCTAGAACATTTTGAAACAGTCATTTCCGCATTATTCAATGTCCTATTTACGTAAAATTGATGAGTATTGTTGTACTTTGTTCAACTTGAATAAACCAAGTCGAGATTCGACCGACCAGTTTTTGAAATGGCTAAAAATTGACTTTTGATCGTAATATATATGTTTGAAAATGGTATAATTAAATTTGACTGGTGTTTAAGATTTTTTTTTTTTTTAAATATATAAAAAACTGAAGTTGAAGATTTGGAATTTATGAAAGTTGTAAGTAATGTACTGATAATCCTGTTGGAGGTAAATATAAATAATACTTTCCATGCATCCTTAGGAATGGTAAGTACAGTGTTACAGTAAATACAGTAAGTGCGGTTTAGCGTTAAAAGGAGTGAATCGATCTAATGCTAATTTGAAACTTGTGTAGTTTTATTCGCTGACAATTTTTACTAGATTTCTAATGTTTTATATAATTATTAAAATATTTTTTTTTATGTTCTTGTAAGCAACAAGATAACAATATTGAGGCATAAAAGAAACTGCAAAAACTGAGGTGATGAAAATTTCCTAAATCCATTTCAATGTAAATTTTTATTAGTTGAAAATGCTATTTCACATTCTGTGTTTGTGAGTACAACTCACCAATAATTTTACATATATTTTGTAAGTAAGGAAAATAAATTTTGCAATAAAAAGTAAAATAAGTATAATTACATGCTCATGTAAAATAAAAATTTTCCCGCAGAATTTTATAAATTATAAAATAGACTTATTTTTTTTATAAATTAATTACGTAAATTTAACTGTAGTAATGCATGAATTTTTCTTATATACTTTAAGATTCGAGTAATGAAAGTGTGACAACAAGAATAACGGAGCCAGAAACTATTTATAAAAGTACCGAACAAGTGTCAACTGAATACATAGCTTCATCGACAAGTGAAGAGCCTTTTTCATCTACAAGTGAAAATACTAACATACCCACGAGTGAAAAGCTGGATGATAAACCATCACCTATAGGATCCTTGTTTAGAGCACCATCATCTATTAAAACAGCACATTTCAACCACAGAGCAAAAGTCCCGGAAGAGAACAGTAAATTTCCACCCCCATGGAGTCCTGCATCGTCAACTGTCCAGGAGACAGTTACTGATCCACCTACAACAACTACAGAGAGCACCACAATATCTCAGGGGTTCCAAGAGATAGAGCATTTTGCCAACATTAAGCAATATAAGGCCTCATCAATTAAGACTGCTCCAGCAGTTCAAGCTATTCAAGAACAACCCCAAGAGCAACAAAGAGCACAACAACAAATTCAGTACCAACCACAAGAACAGCAAAAACAAGAGCAACAAATACAATATCAAAACCAGGAACAGCAAGTTCAAAATCAACCTCAAGAACCACAAATACAGTATCAATCTCAAGGACAACAAGCACAATATCAACAACAACAACAACAGCAGCAGCAAGTACAATATCAACAACAACAACAACAGCAGCAGCAGCAAGTACAATATCAAAATCAAGCACAGCAAGGACAATTTCAACAAGTACAACAGAACCAAGATCAGCAAGGTCAATTTCAACAAGTACAGCAGAACCAAGAGCAGCAACAGGTTACTTTCAACGAGATCAATCCAAAAGTTAAATCCCCGACACCTTTCCAAAATCGATTGAGTGAGGAGGAACGCTTGAAGAAAGCTGACCAGGCTCTCGATGAATTCTTCAACGACATCATGCAGAACTTGAGTGTTAAGATGAAGACCGGAATGGACGAACCCGTTGGTGAGATCTTGGATCCTGTAAGGTTGGATGACATGCAGCTTCAACCTTTGGTGGCTGGTGAAGTTTTTGACGTAAAAATGAAAAGGATAACAGTCGGGGGACTATCCGATTACAGAGTCACTCAATTGGAAAGCCAACTCAACGAATCCAGAATTAAAATCGGTATCCACTACCCAAAACTCTACGCAAACTGTCTCTTTTCCGCCAATGGCAGTCTGTACGAGATCTTCAAGGTGACAGGAAAGGGTAATGCCACGATTATCTTCAACGAAGTCCACGCTAGGACTGTTCTGTATTTGACGAAGGACAACGGTGTTCTGCAGGTGACTTCTGCTGACCAACCCTATGTTGACTTTTCGTCTGCTGAGATTCTTTTCCGTGATGAAGATGCTGCAGAAGGATCAGAACCCGTAAAAGCCGAGAGCGTGGCCACTCAATTAGGACCTCTTTACTTTTGGGTACTCACGGCGAATGCTGTCGACAAGGTAGACTATCCCCTGGCTTTGTACTTCAACAAGGCATTGAAAGATTTCCCCCTTTCTAACTTTTTGGAAGGGCATATTTTCCGACAACGACATTTGCGCATACACGTGCCACATAACCCTCTACCATATGCCTACGTATCATCAGAACAAATAAATGTTTAAGCATTGACTTAATTCAAAGCAGAAACAGTATAAAACAGATTACAAGACTAGTGAATTTAACATCATTTTATATGTTTTGTATAAATAAATAAGATATATGCGGTACTGCACACACATTGCAAAATATTTATAGTATCTAACTAAGGATGTGGAATTTTTCATTTTCACTTCATTAAATATTAAATATTATCATTAAACCTAATAAAAAAATACTACAAATGATCCATTTCACGAAAGAGATATTTTCTGATATTTATTGTAAGTGACATCAGAATAACTCATATTGTAGTTTTTATTTTGAATTTTATGCTTCTCATTTCGTACATACCGAATGTTCTTTAACTTTGTAGTTTTGTGTTTTATTTATCATTATATGTTCCTCTTAATTCTATTTATTTACGGAGCTGGTATCCGATCAATTTTCATGCATTGTATTTGAAGCTTTTGTGAAGTGTAATCATTTTCATTAAGAATAAATGTTCACTTTTATTCCATTTGGAATTGTTATCCTATTACTACATTCTCCTAGAAGATAATGATTATTTATAAAAATATAATTTAGACGCTTAAAAGTAGTTTTTAAAGTAGTTACCAAGAAATACCCACACATTTATTCGGCTTAAGAGTAGATTTTATAATAGATTTTTCCTTTATCACAGCAGGTATTCTAATCATTTTATAAGGTTAAAATTTCTTATAAGAATTTGATTTTTATATTTTTGAATGTATTCGTTCTTGAATGAACAACACAGGAGTAATTTTGAAGTGTGTGTTTAGTTATATCTACCGTTTGCAATTTCCATAAAAAAAAAGAGTTCACAATTACTCACAGAGTATTTACAAATGCGTAAAGAGTAAACGGTATATGTTCAATAAAGAAGTTTCGAGTAAGAAATAATTCATAATTGTGTAACTTTTACATGCATGCATTGTTGTTCAATACAATAACAACATTACAATGATTATTGCTCGTTATATCACACATGACTGATAAATCTTATCTACATCCATTCGTTTGTATTTAATGAGAGAAAATATTATTTTGTAGAATATAAGGAACAAATGTATTCGATTAATCAGAATGGGTATTAAAATAATTTTTTAAAAAGTGAATAGAACATTATGCTAATAATATCTAGCATTTGAGCCTAAATCATTTGGTAGAACAAATATTTGTTCGAGGGTAAAAGCTAACAGGATGTCAACTTAATACTACTTATAAAAGCAAGATAACACTTAATTTAAACTTTTTTGGTATAGCAAAAGCATTGGAGTAAGAAGTTTTGATACATCTTTGCCTACTCTTCGTTAGCATCAAGAACTCGTAAGTAAGCACGTTCACTAAATTATTAGATTGGCTAAAATCTACTCCGCCAATCACAGCGTTCAATCAGAGATATATGTTTTACTTTTAGCTTTTTAGCAAAACTATCAAGTAAAAAAAAATATTTAACTGTCAGAGAAGTAAGTATTCAAAAATAATTCATGGTTATCACTACAGCCTACTATGTAATATTTGGGTTTCCGTGTTTTATCTAATGCTTGTTTTTTGTATTGTTTTGAACGTTCACATAAGTCTAATATGGGTCACCTATTTCATAGTATTAAACAAGAAGGGCAAACATAAGAGGGGAAAGGCAAAAGGGGACAGCCTCCACCACTTATGAAAAATAAACACCACCGCTGTTATTTTTTTAGATGCTTACAAATTTACGTTTTTATATGTTATTTCTCTCACAAGTTGAGACGAAACTAACAAAATTATACCAGTGTCTTTTGTTTTGATTAAGAAACCTTTTTCTTCGCATGTTTTACATATTAGATGACTTAGAAAAAGCTGTACTTTCTTCAGTTATACGGACTACACTCTGAAAAGATTTATGTTAAAAAATTTAAGAGTTATGATAAAAAAAAAATGAAAACCGGTTATCTGAACATGCAGCTATGAAGCTGCCTATAGAATTTAATTTTACAGTCAGACAATTTCTATATAATTCTCCAGGAAAACGAAACGTCTAGAATGCAGGGATATATAATAAACTATAAGGACGGTACTAAGATACCTTATTCTATAGGGTGAGATTGAGTCACCAAAAACATTTTTCCCTCTCTTACGGAACAATTTGGATTATTTTGAGTACATGAATTTTAAGCTTAGATGTGTATTTATGTTGCGATAAGTTTTTGTGATGGTGTTGTCGACTTACGCCCCCTAATAAAAGAAAAAAAAAAAAAAAAAAAAAAAAAAAAGCAAGCGAAAGAACTCTATATACAAAGAGTAGGAACAGGAGAGGAGAACGAGGGTGAACTATTAATTATGCTATAATTGTATAAAGACGCGTTTAAAAATGTGTTCATATAGTATTTAAGGAAATTATTTAAGTAATTCAATTGCAGGACTGTTTTTAAGATGTAAAACAGAAACGTAACCAATTTCCACAAATCCTACTATTTGATGGTAATTACACATATTTGTAAAGGTCTCTGTCATTATTCAAAATTATTAGTCAAATTTCTTTTATATAGGTTAAGCAAGATTTTTCTCTTTTGTAATATCTAAATAATATTAAGGTAGTTTTGCAATAGTTATGCCAGTACTTAGCAACGAAAATATTACCAAAATGTTAGTTTGGGATAAGGTTGTTGAATTTTGACAGGTAAGCTGACATTTATTATTTGTGTAAGTTTATCACAAAAGAATACAAATTAAATTTAAATTTAAAATTAAAAGTTTATTTCCATAATGTATCATAAGCTTATATTACAAATTAAGCTAGTACATACAAGCACATCTTTTTATTCATTTTAGTACACCCTGCCTTGTTGGGAAGATTTTTGTTGTTAGATTAAAAATGATTTTCAATTTTATCTTTTTTAGATACAATTTAAGCATTTTTTTTTTCTAAAACTATTTTTATTTTGGAATTGGTACCCTTTTAAAGAATGGATATCACGCAAAAAAAATAATATAACTTTTACCCAAAAGTTGCAATTTCATTTCCATACATTGAGAGAAAGAAAAAATTATCATAATAAACACTTTTATAAGAAAAAATATCAAGTTTTAAATAAAAATCTGGTAAACTAGTTGTCTAGTCTTATAGAAGAATTTGGAGTGTATTAACCTAGTTTTGGGTGCCATTGTTTTTAAGATATTATCTTTTAAAAAAATGGAATAGAATATTTGGATACAAGTTAGTGTGCTTCAGTTTTTGGCATAGGAGTTCTTTCTTAATAACTCTATGGAGAACAGAAAACGTTTATTTATACAGTTTCTAATTTTCTGAAGCAATTCGAATATTCATAAATACAATTTTGGTAGAAGATATTGAAAACTGTGAAGATAAATTATTAAACTTATTTTTTATAGATATCACAAAACTCAAAGGCTTCTTATTATACTTTCTGATAACATAGTTTACCTTTTACTAGGAACCCATAAAGATACTGCATGTTGTAAATATGTATTTTCATTAAGGGAAGAACTTAGTTTTTAAATAAATATCCATATGTTAAAATATTTTAGGATAACTTGCCGGATATTAAAGTCGTTCGTGTTTAAGATAAGATTTACATCATTTAAATATAGCTGAACAACAACGAAAGTATCTTTGAAATAATTAACTTTCAGTAAAGTCATTTTATCGGAAGACTTTTCGAAATTTTGTAGTAGTTTCGGCAAAATGAAACATTCCTTTTTATCTCAGTGATAACCTAATTTCTTATACATTCAAAGCTCACAGAAAAGATCAATTATTTGCAACATAAATTGCCCTGAAAGTGGAGTCAGTCCATAAAATATTAACTGGATATACTATGCATAACTATAATTACGTTATCTCTCTTTTACCGACGGAAGTAGCTTCTAAAGACAAGAAACATCGAAAAGAAACTTCCGCCATTGCTGGTCTTTGAGGAGTTGTTTTAGCGCAATCTCTCAACACTTTTACGAAGGGAGCGACCAGTATTAAACTTAATTAATGACTCTTTTATTCCGCTAAGAGCGTTATCTATCAGTGGATATTTTAATAAAACTATCACCCAAGAAATTTAAAGGGCATTTCTCGAGCTTTTACTTGCACATCAAAAAGGTTCGCGCCAGTGCTATTGAACAACGGTCTTGGATGAGATGAAGCGACAAACAACGTAATATTCACGCAAGCCTGGTTTAGAATAGTTTCTGTGTGATCAGATAATTTTGAACAGCGACCCTCCACGATAAACAATGCAATTCGATCGTTTGGTGAACGAGATGTTGCCACTATGCGGTTAATTTATTTTTCCATCGCATCGCTTGGGGCCAACAGTTAGCCATTTTCTTTTTCCCCTTCTCGAACGCGCATTTGTGTCTAATGGAATTCTTCTGACAATGGCGGCAAAACACTTCATTAAACAAGAACTTAATTAATCAAAATGTTAGTACTGCGAGGAAAAAAAAAAGACAACGCAACACCAAGCTTACAAGAAGGCTTTGTTGCTCGATGAAAAGGCAGATACTTGTATTACTTAAAATCACTGATGACGAAGACAACAAGGGAGGACAAGGGCGAATAAAGAAAAATGCAAATTATCTCTTAGTAAATACTTAATTTGTTACAGGAAAAAAAACACAATACTTTTTGAAAAGAAGTGAATGGATTAGAGTGGTCACAGTGGATTTCTAATTGAATTGGAGAAACTCATAAATGTGGGGGATTTAGAAATTGGACACGAGAGTGGTTCTATTGTGTTTCAAACTCGAGCTATTTTCGTTTAAACGAACAATGGTATTTATTAGTAAATATTTAAAAAAGAAATTATGGTTTCCGAGTAGTATTAAAATATCTGAATATTTATTTGTTGGAATTTCAATTCTGTGAAAATAATATTTTTTTTTTTTGGGTAGTTCTCAATTTTAAAATAAAGAGTGTTAAGTAACGATTATTGCATATGTACTACTGAAAATGCTGCAAAAAATGTAAATACACATACAAATTTTATTAAGAAAGTTATAAGTATGAGTTAAAGGTTAGATTAAAAACTAATAAAGTCAAGCCTTTCTAAAGAAACATATTTGAAAGGATAACATTAGCTTAGAACGTAATTAATACTAAATAAAAAATTATAAATGGTTATACGTAAGTGAACATCTTTTAATTTAAAAAGAAATAATGCATTAAAGAAAAAGAAATAATTGCATAAGTGCTTTTTTAATTAATCAAACAGTTAATCGAATATTTAAATTTGACATTAGATTCTTAGTCATCAAACATATTAAAGTATCATAAATATTGTAAAAATACTCGAAATAAGTAAACTTTAAGAGCAATAAGTTCTTATTAGACACAATATATTTCTAGGGAACATATTTTCTGCGCTTTTTTATATATACAGTTCGGCACAAAAGTTTAAGCACAACGCCAATATTTTAACAAAAAGAAAATTGTACGGCAATTTCATCCATCGCAGGTGAATACTAGGTTCATAAATATATACCTCAAGTTTGGAAAAAATTCATTGTTACGAAAATCAGAAATTAAAAAATAACAACAACAAAATTTTTTTTAATGCCGAAAAAGTTTATTCACAAAGGAGATTTTATGCAAATATTTCCTTCTTTCTAAACTATAAAGTGAAGCGATCGCTGTACGCGTTATCAAAATGCCGAAATCTCTGTAGTTCTCGTCTGAAGAAGTTATGAAAGTTTGGAAGCTGAAGGTAAAGCGTTTTTGCAAATTGCACTCATTTTAAATAGCTACAAACGTGGTATTTATAGTTTTTTGTAACGTGGAGAACAATTTAAAAATGCGTATCGCTCAGGAAGGCTGAGAAAAACCACATTTCATGAGGATAGAGGAATTAAAAGAATGGCTCTAACAGACAATTTGTCTCTTAATCAGATAAAAAAAATCGACTTGGATAAAAAAATATCACTTGACACCATACGCAGGCGAATAATCTAATCAGGATTCATCAAAAAACAAAAATTAGCTCGTAAGCCTTTTCTGAAACAGTGTCACAAACAAGCTAGACTTCAAAAGGCAAAACAGCACATGCATTAACGTGACGAATGGATTAGTGTTATTTTCTCTGATGGGAGGGGGGTGGGGGGGGGGAATGGAATCTGGATGGTTCTGAAGGGTTCACATTCTATTGGCGTAACTTGAGGAAAGATCCGAAAAGCATATTTGACAGGTAACAAGGAGGTGGCCCTTTTGACTACAATGGACAAACGTCTCTTTGCTCCTTAAATAGCAGACAAAATTCAAAAAAATATTAGGAAACTAGGAGTGAGCATTTGTTGCTGTTTGGTGAACTCCTAGGTGGTCTTAACTGGACCTTTCAGCACGATAACGCCTTGATATACATTTCCCGTTGTACAAAAGTTTAGCTTAGTTCTCAGAAAATCCTTGTGATGAACTGGCCGGCACTCAGCTCAGATATCAATCCATCTCATTCCAGAATGCAATTTTTTAAAAGGCAATACCCTGGATGACGCACGGGACATTTTCGCTCTTCTTAATTCTCGTAAATGGATTATAACTGCAACATAATGATGAATCTAATAGTTATGTTTTTTTTTATGTATTAAATTAGTTTGTGGCAAAGTTACGTAGAAAAGTAATTGATTTTAAGTATTAAAATACACATATATAAGTCACCGACGCACAGGACACGGACATCTGTGTTATAAGATGTATATTTGACCTAGTAAAACAAATATTTTTTAATGTAACTTTGCAACAAACTAATATTATATAAAAAAAAAACATAACTACTAGATTTATCATAATTTTAAAGTTATAATCTGTTTATGAGTAGAAAAAAGAGCGAAAATGTCCCTTGCATACAGCAGAGGATTAACAGAAAGAATATTTTATACTTTAGTGTAAAATATTCTTTTTTTACACGTATTATTTTTACACGTATTATTTTTACACGTATTATTTTTACACGTATATTGAACTGAAGGCGAGATCAAAGCATATTTAAATGTATTAAAATTTATTGGAAAACTAATGTTATTGATAAAAAAGGAATTAATATATGTAATGTACTAAAATATTTTAATTAAAGTTTTGTAGTGTGGTCGTGGAACAGTGAAGAGTCATTTTGAACAATCTATTACATTTATTAAATTAGCACGGATAGAGAGAGAGACCGTGAGCATCTCTGAGTTAGCAAGGGTGTTTTAGAAACAATCGAAGTGAGAAGGAAAGCACAGTGACATAAAAACGGAATACTAATTATGGGATGCGCTGATATAAAAAATGCTGACACCGAGGATCTCACACATTTAACTGGGCGTGGGCAGTTATCAAAAGAAGTTGCTGATGAGTTACCGAATAGGATTGCTGGCTGTAAAAAGAGGAATAAAACTCGATGTCGTTTCTAAAAAAAGGATTTCTATTACATATATATTAGTTGGATATTTATTTACTATGAGTGCAGTCTTAATGGTAGCTGTACTAAGTTTTTATAGACGTCAAAACAATATTTATAAATAATTTGAAACATCTCCGAAAGACTATAAAGGGTGGTTACCCAAATTAGTTGGGCACTGGTGTCCCAACGGAACTACTCATTACCAACCATTACTATTTTTTTTATAAATAAAGAGAATGGTGAACATTAATTAGAAGCCTCCAAAAAAGTTTATTATTTGCAGTTATAAGGTATTATGACGTTTGATTGAAACACCAAAGTCTAACTAATTTGTGTTAATCGTGAGTAATACTGTTCAATAAGTAAAATATTTAAAAAGCATTTTTAATTTGATTTTAAATTGAAGTATGATAAAATTAAACGATATACCTTATGGTCTTCCTTTCCAACAAATCAATATTCTTCTTGAGACGAGTCAACCAGAATTGTACTGCATACTCTAGATGTGTATGTGGCCTATTCAATCCTCTATAAAGTGTCAAAATAATATCTCTAGGTTTAGATGAGATAGTCTTTCCGATAAAACCTAACTCCCTATATTCGTGTTTTTACCTGCTATCCCAAAATTGAAAGTTAAATTAATTGACACCCCTAGGTCACTAAAAATCTCCCGTCATTGATTTTAGTATCTTGTAAAAAATAGGTACTATTAATTTTTTTATGACCAAAGTGAAAATTTAAACTTAAACAAAGTTATGAATTATAGTTAACGTCCACTTGTTCCGAAGTTAATATAAGTAAAATTTCAACGTAACCGAAATAAAGTTGTAGCTTGCAATAAAAAGAAAACATACATGAGGACATTCTCCTTTATATATACTGCTAGCTTCTGCACCGCGAGGTTGCGGGTTCGAGTCCCGTGTTAAGCATGGGTGTTTGTAAATGTATGTTGGCTTGTCTAATGACGAAAGTTTCGGTGCATTGTAGCCCTCGTGTTGCTGACGGCGCCAGATAATCTGAAAACAACCAACCTTTATATATAGATATTTTATAAATGAAATGTTGCTGGAGTTACAATTTTAGAACTTCTATTCTCTTTTAACTAATCTGCTAATTTAAAATTCTAGAAAACCATTGCTTCTACAAAGTTTTAAAAACCTTATTGTATAGGGAAAAAAAAAAAAAAGTAAACTTGCATTTATATACATTAAAATTACTATGGTATTTCTTTTTACTAGTTTGCTAGTTTACATATGATAATTTTTTTAAATGATTTGTCATACATTAGCATTTAAGCTGCTTGCAACCAAGCAAAAAATATTGCAAGTTATTAAATAAGAATCGCATTACAAATTGTATATTATATATTATGAATAAAACTATTGTTTGAGGATTATTCGCTTGAGGGAATTTTTCACAAAAAAGATATTTTGCGAATTATAACTATTGTCCACACGCCACATTTGATCGTGTAAATATAAAGCTTAAAAAGACTAGTACCTCAAACTTAACATAATTTATTAAAATACGGTAAATGA
Source organism: Linyphia triangularis (assembly GCA_963978545.1). NCBI lineage: Eukaryota > Metazoa > Arthropoda > Arachnida > Araneae > Linyphiidae > Linyphia > Linyphia triangularis. The sequence continues at coordinate 72,641,213 of OZ021722.1, forward strand.
CTAGAAAACAACAACAACGACTTCCCTGAAGGAAGTGATCCTGCTCGTATACGGGAGCAGTTAATACAGCAACTGTCTGTGCAAAGACAGGGATATTAAATACATATAACGTACGGTATGGTTACAGGAGATTGCCTTTATGTAAATTTCTGTGCCAATTACTAAATCTAACTAAATCTGAAATTACTAAGAGTTCTACACAAAAGCAGGCAGTCTGATCAGGCTTAGCGGCAGTCTGTGCAGGCTCCATGTGCTGGTCGCCACATCACCCCCCTTCCGAAAGGACTGCTCAAGGGAACCGAAGATGCACTCTCCTTCCACTCCTGGTAGTGACCATAGCGGGTTTCTGCCAGCAACCGAGCAGGTATTGTGCGGTTTGCCACAGGCTCTCCTGGCAAGGGTAGTTCATCATCAGCAACAAAAGCTGCCTTTAGCCGATCTAAAGAAATCCACTTAGCCTGTCTAGACATCTGTAAAAGAAACACTTTAGATTTCCGCCTTAAAATTGGGAATGGGCTATCATACGGAGGTTGCAAAGGTTTCCGAACTGCATCATGTGGGACGAAAGCATGAGAGCAATCTGCCAAAGCTTTAGGAACATAAATAGGCCTCCTCCCTTTCCACTTAGACTGGACAGGCCTAATAGAATCAAATGCTCGTTTTAACGATGTTATGAATTCAGGCTCAGCCAAGTCCAAATCAACTTCGGATAATAGCTGTCCGGGGAGCCTAAGAGTTTGACCATAAACCATCTCAGCAGTAGAATGCTTCAAGTCCTCCCGTAAGGCCGTTCTTAAACCCAAAAGTACAAGAGGCAAACGATCAACCCAGGACTCTGCAGGAAAACACTTAAGAGCAGATTTAAGTACCCTATGCATGTGTTCTACCATTCCGTTAGATTTAGGGTTGTAAGCCGACGTACGTATAATTTCTGAACCAAGGGATTGAACCAACCTTTTAAAGGTGGCAGACTCCATTTGTCGACCTTGATCACATGTGATACGCGCCGGGGCACCAAAACGAGCAACGTAATGGAACAAAAATGCTCGTGATACTGAAACAGCAGTTATGTCCTGAAGAGGGATTGCCTCAATCCACCTTGTGTAACGATCAATTATAGTTAAACAGTAAGAAAATTTTTGAAAAGTAGGCAAAGGCCCGATCAAATCCAAGTTAATGTGTTGAAACCTAGAGTTGGGGGTCGGAATTTGCCCCAGAGGTGAAACTGTACGTCTGTGCACTTTAGCACGCTGACAAGCTATGCACGTACTACACCAACCAGCTACATCCTTACGAACTGAAGGCCAAACGTAACTACCAAGGATTTGCTTTAACGTAGAACGTGAACCTACATGAGCCAAATTATGTATCGATTCAAAAACTTTACGCCTGAACTCCCTAGGCACATAAATCCTAACTGAGGATTGTGAAATATCACAATGTAATTTAACATTTAAATTTGAAAAATTTATTAGTTTAAACTTGAGACCAGTTTGGTCAGGATTATCCCGCAACTTTTGCAGCTCTTTATTTGTCAACTGCAGGGCGGCCATTTGTACAAAATCAATAGACTCAGAAAGTACAATTTCTTCCACCCTTGATAATGCGTCTGCTACAAGGTTTTTATTCCCAGGTATATGCTGGATGTCTGTCGTGAATTGAGAAATGAATTCAACTTGACGCAAACGCCTCGGGGAACATTTTTCAAAACCTTGTGCAAAGGCGTATATCAAAGGCTTATGATCAGTTATAATACAAAAATTTCTACCCTCTAACATGAAACGAAAATGCACAATAGACAAATATAATGCAAGTAATTCCTTGTCATAAGCTGAATACACTTTCTGAGCAGCATTCATCCTCTTAGAAAAGAAAGACAAGGATAAGTAACCACCACTGGTTCTTTTATGAAGTGCTCCTGCTACACTAGTGTCACTTGCATCAGTAAACAATACCAGCTCTGCATCAGGTTCAGGATGGGAAAGTTGAGTTATGTTAACAATACTGTCTTTACAGCGCTGAAAAGCAACAGAAAGTTCATCATTCCATTGTATAACTCTACGATCATTCTTTTTAGAACCACAAAGCAGTGCGTTTAAGGGGGCATGCAAATCAGCAGCCTTTGGCACAAATCTACGATAGAAGTTTAAACAACCCAAAAACCTTCTCAAATCACCAACTGTATTTGGCTTAGGATAATTTGAAATGACTTCCGTTTTTTCTGGTAACGGTTTACATCCCTCTTTACTAACTAAATGTCCAAGAAAAGAAATTTCAGATACACCAAATACACTTTTAGTAGTATTAATGGTTATACCAAATTTTTGAAATCTCTCAAACACGAGAAGTACATGTTGGAGATGCTCAGTTTCATTAGTACTGGCAATAAGTATATCATCGATGTAAACGAAAACAAAATCCAAGCCAAATAACACCTCATTCATAAACCTCTGAAAGGTTTGAGGAGTTCCACATAGCCCATAGGGCATAAACATGAACTCAAATAAACCAAACGGTGTTATAACACTCGTTTTTTTTCAATGTCAGGTTTGTGAACAGGAATCTGATTAAAGGCCCTTACTAAATCAATTTTACTAAAAATAGATTTACCAGCCAGGTTCTGAGTAAAATCGTGCAAATTTTGAAGAGAATACTTATCAGGCCTAGTGCGTACATTCAACGCACGATAGTCCCCTGTTGGTCGCCAATCTGTACCACCCTTTTTAGGCACCATGTGCAAAGCACTTGACCAAGGGCTTCTAGATGGTCTGCAAATGCCATGCTCAAGCATATATGCAAACTCATCTTTAGCGATTTTAAGTTGGGCTGGATTCAGCCTACGAACTTTAGAGCAAACAGGAGGGCCTACAGTGTTAATATAATGCACGGTATCATGTTTAACCAAAACTGGTTCGGCTTTAACCTTAGTGATTTCCTCAAATTCCTGTATTAACAGGTAATACTTTGAATCCCCCATTACAGTTTTAATACCTGGCACAAAGGTGGGTAGCACCTTGCCCATAGTTGAAAGAGAAGTCAAAGGGTCATGCAATTTCTTATTTTTCACATCTACCAATAAGCCAAAACGTTGCAAGAAATCTGCTCCTAGTATATATAGGCTTTGACACATCAGCAATGATAAAAGGAAAATCAAATTTTCTACGCAATCCAAGATCCAATGAAAGAAGCCTTGAACCATAAGTTTTTATAGGAGATCCATTAGCTGCACTCAAATCATAAGAGCCAACAGTGCGACAGCCCTTGAAATAAGCAGGAAGCAAGCTCAAATCAGATCCACTATCAACCAAATATTGTATACGAGATTTGGGGTCGGTAACAAACAAACGGTGGCTAAGGAAACCCGTCTCACCAGGGATCACCGAATCCGAGGTTGGGCCTACTAGTTTAAAGAAAATGAACAAGGTTTTCTGCAGCTGCGAGCATTTTCCCCATATTTATAATGCAAATAGCACAATTTGGGTTCAAGTCGTCCACTCTCATTATCCTGAGTGGTGTGCTCTTCGTGTGCAAGTCTACCATTCGACGAACCTTCACGTTTATCCGATCCATTGCGTGAAAAAGATCTGCCTCTATGAAATGGGCGTTTCCGTGACCAATTATTTCTAGCCAAAGTGTCAACCTTTAGTTTGAGCTCAGCAACCTCGTTAGTCAACTTTGCTATTTGTGCATTTAGTGAAGAAGTTTCTTCAACTGCACTGCAAGAAGCTGACGAAAAATTTGAAACTTCTAAAATCCTATCAGCCAACTCGGGCAATTCTTCCGAACTAGCCGACAGAATTGATTGTACCGAAATCGGCATATGCGATAGCCAAATGGATTTTAACATATCATCCATGATACCACCACCGGCGAGCTGCTTCATACGGCGTAGTAATGTGGAAGGTTTAGAGTCACCCAATACCAATTCTTGCAGTAAGATTTTGACCCTTCTTGTTTGCGATAGTTCAAATTCCCCTATTAACTTAATTTTCAAAACCGTATACGGCTTTTCCGAATCAGGATTTTGTATAAAATCAGAAACCGCCAGCATAGTCTGCTGATCCAAAGCAGACACTAAACTGCAATACTTAGTCGTTTCTGTAGTTATGCCTGATAACACAAAATTGGCCTCAATCTGATGGAAATACAAACGAGGATTATCATGCCAAAAATTTGGAAGCCGCACTGCAATCTTATTTATATGACCACTCTCGGTCTGAGTATCAGTTTCAGATTTCATTATATAAGTCAATCAAAGAACTATACCAATAAATGCAAAACCTTCAAATAGTTATAAACCAAAAAAGTTATTCAATATACAAAACATTGTTAAGCCATATGAAATATATTTAAAAATTCTCAATTCAAAAACTTATTTCTTAAATATACAAAAACAAAGAATTTTAAATGGCAGCTCCGCAGTTAACAGACAAGGAGGTGAAAAAAAATCCACTATACCACCTTCCCAGCTCAATAAACAGGACAGTATTTCCACCCAGATGAAGTTCCGTGGCCACGTCAACACCGCTTTCAATCCAAATGTCCGGAAAAACTTAATGTCCAAGTCGAACAGGAACCGGATCAGGTCACCAGTTGTCCACAGATATGTCAGAAAGTTAGACTTAACAAGTTGTTGCGTAGTATCCACTTTTCATCATGAGCATCACGTCCGGGTCACCAGTTGTCCACACGCCACATTTGATCGTGTAAATATAAAGCTTAAAAAGACTAGTACCTCAAACTTAACATAATTTATTAAAATACGGTAAATGACTAGAAAACAACGACTTCCCTGAAGGAAGTGATCCTGCTCGTATACGGGAGCAGTTAATACAGCAACTGTCTGTGCAAAGACAGGGATATTACATAAATAACGTACGGTATGGTTACAGGAGAAATTTACATAAAGGCAATTACTAAATCTAACTAAATCTTACTAAATCTGAAATTACTAAAAGTTCTACACAAAAGCAGGCAGTCTGATCAGGCTTGGCGGCAGTCTGTGCAGGCTCCATGTGCTGGTCGCCACACTATCATTTTAGGAAATTTAAAGTGAATAGCACAATTTCTTTAAGGACTATCATCATGAATATAAATAACCATCTTTTCGAAAATGAATGAAATATTATCAAATGAAATAATATGTAGAGTATTTGAGCATTTTAGAGTATGTGATTAATTCATAGTAAAACCAATTATATTAGTATCTATATAGTAAAAGCATTCAGTATAGGAACACATATACTCTAAAATTAATGTAGTATTCTTAATTTAAAATACATATGTAAGGTATTTATGGATATTTTTAAGCAAAATTTTTGAAAATCTTGTACTGCATATTCAAATAAAACTGTTCATTTTTTCACTAAAAGATTAAGCTTTGCAAATTAAATTTATTTATTTTTTCATTTATTTTTTTGTTATTTTTTTTAGATTTGTTTTTATTTATTTAAGGACTGTTAATTATGTATGAGAAAGTTCTAATAATGAATAAAAAAAACTAATAACACTTAAAAAATATTTATATCAAGGATTCTTAAGTTAACGATAGAATATACTATATAAAACGAAGAACTTTTATCCAAATAGTTTTATAAGTAAAAAATAATCATTTTTATAAACTTAAACTTATGCATAATCCAAGTAGAATAGATTTTAAGGATATTCGATTGTTTCTTATCTACGTAAAATACGATGCATTGTTCTTTTTGACACGTTTCCTAAGTTTAATTATTGATGTATATAGATAAATCAATCAAGCATATACTCGAGAGATTTTGTTGTATCACGAGCCTATCATGATTCTTCATAAAAAAATTAAAGTTACAGAATAAAAGATACACAACATTTTATATTTAAGCTGTAATTAATTGAGGTGATTTCAAAGGATATTTTTATAAATTTTTTATGAATCGGGATTACACATGATAAATTAAGATGCTTCCTTAAACATAATGAACCAATTATACTTTTCTAATCCAGTAAGCTTACCTAATTAAAATCAAGTTCGGATGAAAAAAGACAGGGTATTTTTTTTTTGTTCAATACATTGATAAACAATTCATAACAACAACCAAAATTTTTACCACATCTATGAACATTTTTACTAAATACTTATGATTATTGTTTACAAAGTTTTATTTTTATCCTTTGAAATACTTAAATTTATCTTTATAAAGAATTGAGTGGGTAATACAAAGTATTAAAATTTTATATGGTTTATGAAGATTAGTATTTTAAATGCTGTTATTCTTGCCTAAATTATTAAATTTAACACAGAAACCAAAATTGAAATAAAATTTTCCAAAAATAGTTTACTTTAGAGTATGTAAGATGTAAACAAAGAGGAAGTGTTTGCATTAAATTAGTTTAGATGACAATCGCATATTTTTCACACTATTGTAGCAAGAAAAATATAAAACTAAATTTTTCAAAGTAGCTATTTGAAATATGCAATATATATTGTTCAATAGAAAAGGAAATAATGAATTTTATAAATATTTTTTTATTCTTTTATACATTTGTTAATTTTGTTTTGAAAATTTTAAGTCTTTAGTCTTATTAGATTTTAAGTGTCATAAAGGCCAAATATTTTTTTCAAGGTCCAAATCATATATTAAAACTAGGTTTGGATATTGTAAGATTAGTAAATGCTGTCTTGTAGAAAAAACACATGTAACCAATACTTATATAAGCAACACTTTATTAGGAGACGAAATGTGGAAATCTTACTGAAACCCTACACAATCATTTATAATATAACTAAACCCCATGCTAAGAAATTTTACAATTGTAGAAATCCAAAGACTTTCATATTCTACATTTCGTACGTTTGAACCCTATTCGACCCCTTATAGTGGTTAATCGATATCAGAATAGTTTAATTTTTCTATGATTGCCCTTGTTGACATTTGTACCAGAATATCAGAGCTGTGAATACATTGAAAGTGAGGCGTTTGAGGATTTCTTGTTCGGAATGTTTGACCCCTTCGACCCATTGAAGTTGGTTAATAAACATCGGAATAGCTTATATTATCTATGTTTGTTCTTGTTGCAAATTTGTACTAATTTTCAGTGTTGTGACTATATGGGAAGTGGGAAAATTAGTGATGAGTGAAGGCTTTGTCTGTTATATATAGAGTTTACATATTTAGTAAAGTAAATAAATACAACAAATGTAAAATTAACTTATTCTTTAATTGATGACATGATATAACACTTGACAGAGCTTCAATATTATTAAGATATGAGTAAGAAAAATAATATATTAACATGTATATTAACAGGAAGCTTTGTCGTAAGAGAATAAGAAACTTTCTAAATGGAATTAAGTAGGGAAATAATGACATTGTTCATATAATGTTGTAATAAAAAACAATTTTTAAATATTCTGTCACTTTATGCAACACAGATTTATGGATTTTAAAAATCGAAACAGCTAAACTGAGTTATTAAAAATTGAAATTTGGAAAAAATTCTTAAATAGGTAGGAATTGTATGATCGTAAATTAGTAGGATTGCAAATGACAAGAACAATTTTGTGAATGTGCATCCAGTGATGTTTTTCCTCATCATAAACTCCTTAATTATGTATGTTTTAATTTTCTGAAATATTCCATGTTGCATATATTACAATGAATTTAAAATAATTAGTTTTATTTGAACTATCCTTATAGTAAACATGGCTTACCCATCGTAGTTTTGGTATATTGCATCCTAGAGGAGATGAGGTTGAAGTCGTGAAACAATACTAGGGTATTTATTTAGTAATAGATGGCGCCACAGATTATGGATTGTAAGGTTTACTCTTCTTTGAAGAGAAGTTGGTCCTTGTTGTTTAGGTTTTTTTTTTATGTTTTATGGATCTCTACATTGTTTATTTCGTGGGCCATTTTAATTCTGATTTGTAATGATATTCCAACAATTGAAAGATTTACATTTTCGAAACAAATGGACTGTAGGAAAAGCACATTTTTGTACTGTAGATATTTAGTGGCTGCATTGATAAGAAATATATTTTATTAACAGGTTTAGACAAATCGCCACCTACGATGTAATGCAAAGAATTCAAAGTAGTGTAGGATAGTTTTGCATGGTATTTTCGTTCTAAAATTATGGACATTCTAAATTTGTAAAAATAGCTAGGTTAACATTCAATTTTTCTTATTTCTTATGATAATAATTCTTATGTACATGTTACAGTGTAATAATGAAATTTGAACTTCTTCTTTTTCAATAATTTATTCAAAAGAGCTCATTTATCTATAACATAAATTTATATTGAGTTGTTTGGTTAGGCTGAGATAAGTAAGGCCCTGTTGGATTTGTCTTTTTGGGTATTGTCATTGTCCAATTCATGAACGGTATTATTATCAAGATAATATTGATGAAATTTCAAGACTATCTTACGCACCTTTTTCCACGGACAATAAAAAAAAAATTAATATTGTTAAAACTAAATCTGTAAGCGAGAAACTTTAGGGAGACACAGATTTAATTTGGACCAGGTTCCTACCAGGAATATGGTTGTTAAAAATTAATGTAAGACATATAACAGGCTAAATTTCCAAAGATATGTTGATTAATCAATCCTAAGAAGAGATTGGAATCTTTTAAATGAGAGTTCTTTTTTGCAGCAAAATTTTTTCGACGTTTAAATTTATAAAAAATAACGAATGTAGGAAATATTTTAATTTTGCTATGAACATTCTTAAGATCACCAGAGAAAACAAAATAAAGGCATAACATATTCACTTTTAGAGTAAGTGGTTACCTTACTTCAATAATCGAATTTACACTGAAAATAGAATCTACATTATTAAAGTCTCGTTAACAACCTCTAGTGCAATATTTACCTATCACTGTTATAACTTTGAAATAAAAAAAAAGAGAAGAGAGTGTTGTAAAAGTTATAGGACTAAGGTACATGTGTCCAACAGGTTTCCTTATTTTTTTTTTTAAATGTTGTTACAATCGATTAAACAAATTTTTTGAAATAATATTGTTAATCATGTTTAAAAAACAATACAATTTTGTTTTGTCATCTAGTAAAGAGAAAAGAACAGGGATAATCCAGCGTAACTATAAAATCTGAAACAACCTCCTGAGGATGAATGAAATAATTGCATAAATGGTCCTTCACCGACAAATAATATTGGGTATATTAAAACTTGAATTGAAACTAGATATAAAATGGAAATAACAAATGGATATTCTTATAAATCTGTTTGAGTATATGAATGCCGACAGGTAGGGTTAAGAAGGTGCATTTGTAACCTCTTGGTGTTTGGAAATAAAAAAATAAAATGGAGAAAGGGGTGATAAAATCACAAGGGTGAGAGTATAGTGTGTGTTTCGAATTAATCTTTTCAACATAAAATTAATGCACAATTATTTATTTTTATTTCAGTAGGATATCCATTGAAAAAATTCAATAATAATAATAATAATAATAATAATAATAATAATAATAATAATAATAATAATAATAATAATAATAATAATAATAATAATAATAATAATAATAATAATAATAATAATAATAATAATAATAATAATAATAATAATAATAATAATAATAATAATAATAATAATAATAATAATAATAAAAAAAAATCCTGGTTCGAATAAAAATTTTAACAGTCTTGCACCTTCATGCATGCGATCTGCATCCTCTTACAAATAATCCTTCTAGCACCCATGTTTAAGTGTATATTTAAAAGCATTATTTAATAGCAATAAAGATAAAATTACACACATTAATTTGACAATGAATACCGCAAAAGGAAAAGTTATCAGGCAACTATCCATTAATAATTTCTTGAACTAAGCTTAATTCTTAGTACTAGGGTTTCTTCTTCTATTTACAGAATGAAGGAATCGAATAATATTTATATATAATTCGTACAGTAATTTGAAACAAAAAGATTGAAAATAATCACATAATTATTTGAAACACAAAAGATTACGATGACTTATTAGAAGCATTAGGATGGAAATTTTAGAAGCATTGTTTAAGTACACATCTAAAAAAAACCCCTTCCTCTTAGCGTCAAATAAATCCGGGTGTTTTATGGTAATGTATTCCCCTACGTAACTCTATGACTGTTTATGTAAATCCTTTCTTTAAAAAAAAACCAAAAAACATTTCAATTGGTTAAACTAATTATTGGAATCTAGTGGTAGAATTCCATGTAGTGTATTGCAAGAAAAATCTTTTATATTTATGATAACGATTAGAATGACACTTATAACCAATGGACTCTGCTTGTCATAATCATATTAGTGTAATTTTTGTTAGATTGTAGCTGGTGGGATTCGATTACTTGTGGTTTGTTATTTTTTTGTGCAAGTTAGGCATAGAAATAAAATGAACATGATAATTATACGTTGAGATGAATTAGCCTGGTTAACTAGTTATCTTTCTAATTATACTAGTTATATTTGAACTTCGAGCAGGACTAATTGGATGAAGAGAGTTGCAGGAATATGAATGGATGGTAATTGATAATGAATGATGGAATACAGGTTTATAGGTTTACTCCTACACTGTTAAAAATTTGGTTCCACCCTGCACCAAAATTTGGTGCCCATTTAGCTGCCACCAACATTTGGTGCTTAGTTTCACGAAATAATGGTGCTACCTCGGACACCATATTATGGTGATAGGTTGCACCAAAATTCGCGTTTTCGCTACACCACTTTATGGTGCATGGTTGCACCAAGATTCCCGTTTTCGCTACCCCATTTTATGGTGCATGGTTGCACCAAAATTAGTGTTTTCGCTACTCCATTTTATGGTGCATGGTTGCACCAAGATTCCCGTTTTCGCTACCCCATTTTATGGTGCATGGTTGCACCAAAATTAGTGTTTTCGCTACTCCATTTTATGGTGAAACGTTGAACCAATATTTGCGTTTTTGTTATACCATTTTATGGTGATAGTTTAAACCCCCTTTTATATTTTTTGTGCCGCATTTTGAAGTTAAGGATGAATCAATATTTATGATTTCTGTCCTCAACTTAAAGGTGCATTAAATGTTGAATAATGCGTTTTCCCCCCTCCCCCCCCCCCCCCTGCTTGTTATAGCTGTGGATAGAATATATATTTTTAAATTAAATATTGTTTGTATTAAATAATTTTTTTTGTTTTAAATTATTACTTTTTCATATATTATATAGTTTTATAAATAATATTTTGTATATAAATTATTTTAATGTATTATAAATAAAAAATAGTTATCATTTCAACATTCAATGAGGATATAACTGCATGGGTTCTTCAGCTAGGGCAATGAAGTAGTATAATCATGCATTAATTAAAAATATATCCATTTGGAAACAACCAATATTAAAGTAATTTTTTTTTCAACAAATAAAATATCCACATATTAAGTAGAAAATATAATTAAAAAAAATTATATTTCTAATAAGCATTACTATTTATTTAAAAACTGAATACCTTTATTTATTGTTACCAACAATAACCCTTTTAAATAATTAAAATTATGATCAGATCAACAATTCTCATATTTTAGCAAACTATTTTTATAGCCCTGTATATTTCACACAGAATACTTGAACAGGAAAACATTGTTTACTTATTTAATCAGATCTCAAATGCAATAAAAATGAGTCACATGACACCCTCAATTTCATATATATATATTCAAATTTAAATAGCAGCTTCACATTATAAATGAAAATACAAAATAAAAATATTTTATTAATTGCTCATTACAAAAAAGCAAACTGAACAGATGTAATTACAAAACATTTTATGAATAACAATACAGTTGGTAAAATTAGCATCCCACTTTCTACACCACAACTTGTGTTAAGGAAACCACAGCTTCAGAATACCATTATATTTTGCCCTGTTGGACATGTGTATCTAAATTATACTATCAAACAAATTCTGTTTAAATATATTTGTAAAAAAGTAATATATTATAAACATACATTTTTAATACAGAAGAGACAGTACTTTTCCCTTAAAGGGTGCTATTGGCAAAAAATATCCAAGTACAGTACGGATTCTGCGTTAAGAACTGTTTACGTAAAACCAAGCCAAATCATGGCAACCATAGGCAGTTAACTTATTAAAAAATGGCAGCTGCTGCCATTTATTGGCAAAAATTATCTTGGCGCAGAATCCGTACCACACTTGGATTTTGCCACAATGGCCTCCTTTAACGGAAAAGTACTGAAGCGGCTTTTTAAAACATTTAGTTGATTAAAAGTCTGTAACTGAGCACTAAATCAACTTATTACTTTGCAGATTATATTTTTTATCATATTACCGCAACCTTTCATTATGCAATGGTATCATGTAGCTTAAAATAGAATATATTTTTAAAAAAATTATTTAAAGTCACCTTCAGAGGAAGTCATTTTACTGTTATTTGTACTAAATGCAAGTTTTTCATGTTGAAATAGGGGAATTCTTAATAAAGAATAATTAAAAAAAGCTGAGGGACAACCAATAATACCACAAACATACCGAAAAAGATAGCTCATGTTTATGTTTATTACGAGCAGGGTAGAAATGAAACTTTTGAAAGTCTACTTTATTTAGCACACAAAAACATTGTTTTTAATCAGGGTTCCCACACTTTTCATACAATAAGAAGCTACTAAACACCTTTAATATTTTTCATAAGAACTAACCTTAACTTGCATACATGAATTAAAAATCAAACCTGAACAAGATTTTGTATGATAATTAGCATAAACTATCTTATTTAAAAATAAACAACACATTTGAAACTATTAATACCACAAAATATCGAAAATGGGGCAAATCTAGTTAGCTGTAATAAATAAGCTGGAATTTTAAATTACTATTAGAGAAAAATAAGAATTATTAAAGGTTTTTATAAATGAAAACTAAAAGTAAGGATTTCTTAAAGAGCAAGACCTAGTAGAAACATTGTTTATACATAAATTAAATATAAAACATGTACTAGATTATTTAAGGTTTTTTTAGAATAAAACTTGTAATAAGTTCTAGTCTTCTTGAACGGAGCATCAGGTTACTTATCCAGATCATATACGAACCACGTTCTGGTGCAGCATAGTCTTCAATTGTGTACTCATTTGACTTAGATCCATTCCTGCTGCTACAATGATAGGTTATCAAAATTTAATGGACTTTGAACGTGGCATTATAGTCAGCGCTTGAAAGATGGACATAGTATCTCCGAGGTGGTAAATAAACCGTGTATCTATTACCCGGTAAAACATCAAATCTCAGAGAAATCGATGCGGTTAGGAAAATACCTTGAAAGACAGGGACCATCAACAACTAAGGAGAATCCTTAAACAAGATGGAAGTGCACCACTTCTACAAATTGCCACAAATTTCAATGCTGGGGCATCAACAAGTGTCAATGTGCAAACAGTTCACAGAACCATCAATGATGTGAGGAGGAATCCCACACATGACGTTGTTGACTACATGACACAAGGATTTACGATTCGCCTGGGCCCACCAATATCGCTATTGAACTGTTGATGACAAGAAACTGTTGCCTGGTCTGATGAGTCTCCTTTACAATTGTATTGGGCAGATGGACAAGCAGGGTTTGGAGACAACCTTATGAATCCAAGGATCCTACATGTCTACAGGGAACTGTTTAACTTAGTGGAGCCTCTGCGATGGTATGTGGCATATGCAGTTGGAGCGATATGTGACACCTGATTAGTCTAGAAACGACTCTGACAGGTATGTAAGCATCTTCTCCCATCACCTGCACTTATTCATGTCCATGGCGCATTCGGCTGGACTTGGGCAATTCTAGCAGGACAATGGGACACTCCACATGCCACGAGTAGCTACAAACTGGCTCCAGGGACACTCTTTTGACTTTGGACATCTTCGTTGACCACTTAAACCCCCAGACAGGAATATTAGTATATCTGGGATGCCTTGCAACGTGATTATCAGAAGAGATCTCCACCACCTCGCACTCCTATGGATTTGTGAGCTGAGCTGAGCATCATCATCGGGAAACTGAAATATACAAAAGAGCATGATTAAGTCCCGAGTTTATTATTATTTTTATTATGTATAAAATTGTGTTTACTTTACTGCAATTTCATTGAAATATCACTGGTCGCTCTACACAGAATAATTTTTTTTATTATTTAATCGATAACTATCCGAGACGATTTATTATTTATGCAATTTATTTCTTAATTAAACTCTTATAGTCCGAAGGAGGGCTGCATGTTAAGGTACTCCATCAGACATCATTATAATTTTTTTTACAGAATGTGGAGAAAAGTTAGATTATGAGTCCACTAGTCTGCCGTGGCAAAAATGGCCGAAACTGGTCAAAAATCGATATGGAATGAGTTGAACTGAATCCGATTGCCAAATAATGAGCATTCTTTTTTTATTTTATAACCCTTAGTTCTTTAATTTTCAATTAAAGGCTGCAGACGGTTCAGATATCAGGCGCCATTTAAAAATGAATCAAGTACACAATATATATTATGTCCCTAATGACGTAACTGATGTTGCCAATTAAGCTCACTTTTGAAATATGCTAGTTTTCTGACCCAGAAATCAGAAATCATTTGCCTCCTTCTTCATTGAAAATCAAAGTGCGTTGGCTGACCAGAAGAAAAAGTGAGTTAATATACTAGCAAGTTACGACATATTTGGCAGTCGGATTTAGTTCAAGTCATTAAATGTAAATTTTCGAGCAGTTTTGGCCATTTTTGCCACAGCAGACGAGGGGATTTACATTCTTCGCATTCTATAAAAAATACAGAATGATGTTCGATGATGTACCTCAACATGCAGTCGTCTCTTAGTCTATTAGTGATACAGGTAGAATTGAAATAAAGGATATATAAAAAAGACAATAAACTACGCGTGAAAAAAATACATTTAAAATAGCATTAATTGAAAACGTATAATTTGAACGAAAGGGGCCTTAAACATTCTTTTTCAGAAAACATGTTTAGATGAAATTGATGATTGTTCGAGAAATTGATTAAATTGAACTTTTGAATATTTTGTATGATTAAACTTTCAACTGCAGTGGCATAAACTGTTACATAATTCATATGAGCGGCCTCTCAAACCATTCTTCCATAAGCGTGATTAAAAGTTGACGGAAAATTAATAAAATATTATTTAAGTACTATTATTTATTTGAAAAGAGGAGGGACCATTGTTCACTTTCAAGGGTGGAAACATTTCATGAAAAATGACTCGGGTCTGAAACTGCATACAACAGTTAAAGCTTATAAACTTTAGGATAATGCTAATAATTATTGAATAAAATAATTTTTTATTCATACATATGTCATTTTTGTAGAAAGGGTGCAATATAAGTCAAAATTTATCATTTTGAGTAAAAAATCCGAGACTGCATGTACTTGAAGCTAGTTGAATGGCACAAGATTGTTTTCATATTAAATTCAAGCTGAAACAGACTTAAGCGTCCTTCCAGCCCATATAATCTATGATTATGTATACACTTTAACTTTAAAAAAAAAAAGAATTTTGGGTTGTGTCACTTTTGTAGCAAGAGTGCGATAAAACATCGCGAAATCAGAAATTTTAATGTAATTTCACTGGTAATGCATTGCTGCGAATTTGTCAACATCACTGAAGCCTAACTGAACACAGGGCAAATCAGTTTCTGCATCGATAAATAATTTACAGTAAGCAAAAAACATTTACCATATATGTAAAATAAAGCATTTTACTTACCTTGATATTCGATTAATGATTTAAATACTCTCTGCTAGACATTGGCTTTCGGTCTTGATGCGGTTGTTGTCGATTTCAATCGGTTACGGTTGCGGTGATCCGAGGTTGCACCAAATTTTCGTGCAATCTCCCCATCAGTATTTTTCGTTGATGGAAGTTGCACCACTTTTTGGTGCAACTGCCGGCCAGCCATGAAATTGCACCAAAATTTGGTTCAACGTTGAACTGAATTTTTTAACAGTGTAATTAAGATTGATATATTGCAAATAACGATTGCATCATCAAGCACAGAAATAGCTTAATGGTATAATCCATATTGTAATGGAAAATATTATTGATTTTATGAAATTTTTTTGCATAAGTTAGTTACTTAAAAAAACAATGATGAAATGGAAATGAAAAATATTATTGTATTACATGGGAATTATAACTACAATTCATTTACTTTATTTTGTAAGTTTTTTCGATTAATTAAGTTAATATGAAAGATAAAGACATAAGAAGCTATCTTCGCCATTAGCTCAGAAATTACTGCTTTCCAGAAGTAGCCATGTTTCTTTATTGCTTAATCATTTCAATAAATTTTACAGTTTACTCCTTCAAATACCCCCTCTTTCAATGACTACCTCCTGGACTGAATAGAAGTCGGTTAAAATATAAGCTTTACAAAAAGCAACAGTCTTTCTTTATTATTTATAATGTTTGATATTTCATTTTATAATTTACTCTTTCAATTAAGTTTTAACTCTCAAGAATATGACTCTATGTCAAAGCTGAACAGCGTTAGTAGAAATCGGCGAAATACCAGATTTCTAAAAGCAACAGCCTTTCCTTGTTATTTATAAATTTTGATAATATTTTTGCAGTTTACTTGGTAAATTATGCTTTCATACAGGAATATAACTCAACATCAATACTGTATAACGTAGCTTAATTTTTAAGAAGAAATAGCCTTTTTTATTGTTTATAATATTTGAAAGAAGTTTTTATTTTCATGGCCTGTTACTTTTCGATTGCTTTTCAATTAAACTAAGTTTTTAATACATTTTATTTTTCTATTTACTATACTTTTTCAAAGTACAATGGGTAAGATTATCATTGTTAAAAAATCTTCTACATAGCCATCTTTCGAATTTACTCGTTTTAATTTTTGTTATTTTTTCTTTTACTACAAGTTTAAATAGTTGAGAAACCACTATCGTTAACTATAAAACTCTAGACGTAAACTTGATGTTTTACTTCAAAAGTATTCAGATTCAACCTAGAACTTATGAAAAAAATTATCTTTTTTATGCGACGAATTTTTTTAGAGTGAGCAATCCGACCCAAAGTGAAGTACGTACAAATTCCTCTACACTTGTTTATTCGCGTAATGCGATTCCTTAAATGTGTCTTATTTCCCGCCTTGGTGACAGCTTTATGCCCCCTTTTTTTGTGAAGAGATCTCTCACAAATATACGATGTCACAAATAATGGCCAATAAACACCGTCATAGTCGGCGAAAAAAAAAGTCGTCCGGCCGACCCCCCCCCCTCAAAAAAAAAAACTAGTCGGCGTAGTTAAAGCTAGATCCAATGATCGGCTTAAATAACATAGTAGAAAGAGACTTTTCCGAAGACGAACGACGTCTTTTATCTTTTATCATCTCATTTATAAAACTAAGCGGATTTTGAAAGAAGAATTTCGCAGTGACGGAGTGGCATCAGTCCAATGTAAAGGACATCGCATCTACTATAGAGGTTTCTATCTTTGAGAAAATGTCGAGATTTGTGCTTGAAATGATGGAATCATTGAATCTAAGTTGTACTTGATTGTACAAGAACTCTAAAGTATTTGTCTAATTTACAGTGATCAAAATAGAGAAATACTGCAACTTTATCTAAAATGGGCAATAGTAGGGATTTTTATTTATCTATTTCAAATAAGTTAAAAGAATGAGTAATGCCTTACTATTAAAAGTAATATGATCACCTTTTGAAATAATTAGCAAACATTAAAATAATATATTTTTTTTTTTAGGAATATAATTATCATTACAATAAAGTATGGAGTTTATTTTATTTTAAAGCATTTGGTAATAGTGACTTAAAAATAAAAATACTGCCATGTTTTTATAACGAACAATGGTACAAGAATGCCTTGTGCTAATACCTAGATGAAGAAACGTCTATATTAGAATTCTAAGAAAGCATTCTAAAAACACTCAATCGAGAGTATTTTTGATTAGTTTTTAAAAGTTTTTCCAAATGTTTCAAAATAATACACATAATTTTTCAGAATTTAGGCAGGATTAACTACTGAATTTCTTAGTTTAGAATACATCATGGATTCAACATGAATTCAATGAAATAAAACCCATCGTATGGAGTTATAAAAATACTTAAAGTATAACTCTATCTTGTAGTTTTTTTTTTGAAAGTTTAAGAATTTTGGGAGTGAACGTTTTGTGTTTTTTTATATTTGATTATTTAAAGCATACACTGGTGAGTAGTTAGTTTTTTCTGAATCAATATTAAAATAGATAGTTAACCTAGTTAACCGCCGAAGTTTGTTAAGATAGCACATTTTTTTACACAACTACATGCCACAGCTGATATATTCTGAATAGTGGTGAAATAAAAAAAAAAATATTTGCTATTTTATTTCCTACTCTGTTTGCGGATTTTTTCATGAATCTGGAAGCGTTACTCTATTAAATGATAACAATAATAAATGAAATAAATTTATAGAATAATATATCTTATTCAATTTAATGAATTCAATGTAATGTTAAGAATATCTTCAAGTATATTTCAATTTATCAACTAAAGAGAAATGAAATTACTGTTACCATCGGCATTCACTGTCTCATAATGAATAAAACCTTCGTAATACTTCGGAATGAAAATAATCCTTACGCTTAAGAGCTAATTAGTATTATTCTAAATAAGATCAGCTTTAAAATAAATACGAATGCGATTCTCAATAATGTTAATACGAAAAACTGTCTTTTTAGAGATTGCACAAAATCTCTTAAACTGTATTACAACTTAATGACTGCATTATTCAAAACCTACGAATATCCACAGTATGTTCACGTTTTTATCAGAATTAAAGGATTTAGTATTACCATTGATAAAAGTAACAACATTTCTAAATGAACTTATATTTCACTAATAAGGCAATCATCCACTTTCGCTATCTATTAGAAAAGGCTAAAGCATGTGGTGCAAAGATGGAGAAGACATACAAATTCAATTTCTCCACACCTCTTTAATCTCCATCCCTAATCGAATGATCAGACTAATAGGGCATAATTTTGCCTCCCAAGCAAAAGCATAATTTTGCTGAATAGTGCACTTGAAGTTGCTAATAAAGTTAAACAGAATTATGTATTGGGACCAGTTAAGCATTAAATCGAAGAATAGTTTTTTATATTCTTTTAATGTTGGTGTACTAGGCATTGGGGAATTAACTTTGTTAGAGGACTCCAATGTGATTAAAGCCTTTAAATTAAGTGCTCTAATCTTTTTCACGTCGTTAGATTATTATTATTATTGTTAATTAGAAGAAAATAAGTGATAGAGATTGAGAGTTAAAGTATTTTCTGATGGGATTCATTGGACATTTTTTTTTTAAACAGTTAAGAGTTTTAACTGAGTTTATAGGCGTGTTCTCGTTGCTATTCAATAAAGGGATTTGTTCTTACCAAGGAAGTAATAATTATTATTAAAGAAGTATTTTAAAATTTGTTTTTTATACGGCTAATTTTTGCATAATAATAATAATAATAATAATAATAATAAAATAATAATAATAATAATAGTTATAATTATAGCAACAACAACAATAGTAGCAGCAACAACAACAACAACAACAACAATAATAATAATAATAATAATAATAATAATAATAATAATAATAATAATAATAATAATAATAATAATAATAATAATAATAATAATAATAATAATAATAATAATAATAATAATAATAA
The DNA here is from genome assembly GCA_963978545.1 of Linyphia triangularis. Lineage (NCBI taxonomy): Eukaryota > Metazoa > Arthropoda > Arachnida > Araneae > Linyphiidae > Linyphia > Linyphia triangularis. The sequence goes on from OZ021722.1 coordinate 72,660,919, forward strand.
TAATAATAATAATGATAATAATAATAATGATAATAATAATAATGATAATAATAATAATAATAATAATAATAATGATAATAATAATAATAATAATGATAATAATAATAATGATAATAATAAGAAGAAGAAACCAATAAAAGTACATTTATAAACAATTTGAAAATTGTTAGCATAAAGCTTATAGATTGAAGTGTTTTATCGAAATATTACAATATAATACATCAAAAATACATATATCTCAATCTTATATTTCATATCATAACATCTTATTTTTTTACTAAATGTTTTTTAGAAATATTTTGCCTAACATAATGATGTTTAGCCAAAAGTGAACATTTAGGTAAATAATTAATGAAACATTTTAGATACTAATTTAATATATAGCTTTCATTTTCATGTTTAACCGAAAACAAGAATTCTCACAATTTCTTACCTATATAACGTTTACACTAAATTTAATAATTAGAATACCAGTAATTACAACCTTATGGTTTGTATATGATTATAAATAAATAGTCCTTAATCATTAACCAGGTTTAACTTGGAAGCATACGATATTTAATTGAAAGAAATTATTCTGTACATTTCATAAGTTATTATTTTTATAGGACATAAGTAGAATACTGCAGTATTTTCATAAAATTAAATCGAATATATGAGCAAACTAAAAGTGAAATAATATCTCATAATTTAAAAGATATAAATATAGTTAGTAATTACAGATACAGAACCATCGTTAAATTCTAGCTTGTTTAGGGAACTTTTTTGCAGCAATTACTTACTTATTATTTATTACACGATAATACATTACAAATGAACGTATCTTTTATTTTATATAAATAATAAGAAATGACACAACAAAAATTGCTATGAAATGAAATAAATGCCATTACAAAACTAGGCTTAATTTTTTGTGTCTTTTCGTACTTTATAAAAAGTTATTTATAACTTGCAATTATTTCTCACTATGATTTTTTCTATTTTACTGTATATATAAATATATAAATAACAAAAGAGTGAAAAGTGGTCTGCTGTTATTTAACTTATAGCTTGTTATATGTAACTCACGCGAGTTTATTTCAAACCATTTATTATTAAAAATAAGATATTCTCCATAATGAAGCTATCTATTTAATGTAAAAAAAAAAAAAAAAATGTCAATCCAAGATTTAACAACTTGTCTTTTGTAATTTTCCAAGAATTTACTCTTCAACTCTCAAAACACATTACAAAGTGGGGTACGACAATAATTTTACCCAGTCACTAATCAGATTTGATGCATCACCTCTGTCTTAAATTACTTATTTTACTTCTCTGTTAATCGTTTCAATGTAGTGAAGTATTTAAATACAAATTTTAATTGTTTTAAAGATAAATACTAATAATTATATGTGAAGTGGTTCTGGGGATGAGGAAGATGGATCTTTAGAGGAGAACGAAAATATTTAAAAAATAGAATGGAGAAGTTGAGAGACGGTAGAGGGGATACTTTATTTTAGAAGAGCAGAAAGAGAAAGGAAGGAAATCTTTTACCACATATGGTGCAGTCAGAAAAAGTGGATAACGTTTGGCTCTAAGGTACATATATTGTGACTTGAAAATATGAGGAGTTATCTTTTGTATTCTCAGTTATTCGGGTGTAACAGGAGACGTAAGACTTTTCTGGTAATGTGTATAGTTAATTAAATGCCACTAAATAAAGAATGTATTTCACATGAGTTCAGAGTATGTTGCTGTAAAGATCCTGACCTTTAAGTAAATATACTGGCTGAACCCTGTCTATACATCTTTTATATAATGAAGCTTTCTGCTAAATAGAAATCAGCACCATTAACAGTACAGAAAAATAATCGAGAAGCGGACTTTACCCTCCTTCTAGTTTCCACTCGCATCAAATGTTTCTAACAAATTTCCTTCGGGACAAGGGAACATTTTCCCCTTAGAAAAGCCTATTATTTCACCCGGAGGAATCCTGTTGTTGTAAAAGATCATAGGAAAGTGGAAGTAGGGGAGGAGTCAAATCCCCAATATAAGATTCCATTAGGCGTCTTGGGGTGAGAGCTGATTGGAAAATATCCGATCACGTGAGCTATCAACATGCCCCCACCCGTAGACTTTCACTGTTGAGGGAATTAATCCGATCTGGCATTGTTAATCCGCCCACGGTGGGGATTCCCAACTCTTAGTGTTAAGAATGATTCAATCTTTTGGAGTCTTTGAGAGGTTGTTTCTTGAACGTTGAAACTGCGAGGGTTGAGTTGTTACGGGGTCGTTGAGGCCGTTATAAATTAATCGGTTAAGTGAGGGAGGGGTCTTTGAGGTATGAAAGTCATTTGGAGCGCGGGGAAGTATTATCTACGTCCCTATATATAAAAATAAATGTAGTTTTAATGATGTTTCTTAATCCGATGTTGTATTTATGTGATTGAAAGTCCAATCTATGATTTGTTTTAAAGGCGAGTATCAATTTCTTTCTGATATAACTAGTCTTTATTCTTATAGCGACAATGTCTAAGTTTTTGCACTATTAGGATATTCGTTATATTATTTTATTAGTATAAATGCTATACTTGTAGATGTTAGACGATTTAAGTTTTGAGAAATGCTATAATTAAGTGAATCAGTTTTTAACATAACAAGCTTGTTACAATTTTTGTATACATATCACGTTAAACTCATTTTTCTTGGTGACAAAATTTATTGTATAGCTTTGTACAGTGAAATTTACAGGGATGAAGAAGAGTAGTTTGAATGTTCAGCAGATAAGTAATTACGAGCATAAGAGAGAACGGGTGTTTTGAGGTCTCGTATAACCATTAATAGTTGGAAAAAAGGTAACGGCTCTTTTTTAAAAGTCCCACCAGGAGGGCATTCCTTTCCGATTTTTCATTATTCTTTGAAGTTCAGGTACGTACTTTCGATTCTGAATTGTCGCATTATAAAAATCTAATGAGCTGGCATAAATAATATAAACATATAATAATTTATTTACAAACATTTTTTTTCGTAATATTTTTTTGAAGAAAATCAAAATGATAAAAATGCTTCTGTTTCTGGAAAAATGGGTGGAAGGGTGTTTCTCTTCTTATGAGCTTTTTTTTTTATAGATCGTTGCTCAGTGAAACTTTTTCTTAAATGCTCCGAAGTTTATCATGATTTTAAAACTGCATTTGATGATGGTTTTAATCTATTGATAATTATAAAAAGTGGAATAAACAGATGTTCAGTATCGATTTTGGGTGACGAACTTTTTTGTGTTTTGTATGTACGAAGTTCCAATCCATCTCTAATATTTTATTATCGTACTAGAATGTTACGTTAATCATACTTTATAATGGAGAAACATAATTCGCAACTGTAATTATTTAAGAAACCTAATTATTTTCAGTAACTTGAAATATAACTGGAAAAAAGATTATTTTCAATTAAAACAATGTCAGTATTAAGTGCCAAGAAGAAATATTTTGGGTTTTAATAATTTACATGCTCTAATTTTAATTTCAAAAATTTTAATAAAATTTTAGAAAATTCATTTAAACTTTAAAATGCAGTTCAATTAATAGGGGTAAAATTAACATTTTATGTAATTTTCTGGCTTTCTTAGTGAAAAATAACAATGCAAAAATTTCGTATCAAAACACAAACCAATGGATTTAGCTGTGTCTAGTTTTCTAAATATACAAAGTTTTATTTAAATATTTTTTAAAACACTCGACAGTAAAATATTTAATAAAATAATCCATTTCATTTTACAATGATTTTAAGATTTTTATGTGGTATACAAACGACACATTCTGTAAGGTTGGGCAAAAAAATGAACCAATATTTAAAATTTTATATTAAAAATGAAAAGAACAGAAATATAAAATAAAAATTCGAGTTTGGTTTATTTGGAATTTTGTAACGATAGCAAATGTTCCTTGAAAAGAAAACTATTAAATTTACATTTCATAAATCTAATATTTCCCCTTCGTAAACTAGTAACAAAATCCATTATTGAAGTAGATTATTAAAATTTATGTATTGATGTTGATATTTTCTATCCGAATTAAAATGAAATTGTAGTTTAGAAAGATGTATGTTTTTTCTATTTGTGTTGAATTTTTCTCTATGAGTTTATCCACATCAGGCTTTAATGCCTTTAATTCTATTATTTTTGTTGTTGTTATTATTGACGTTTAATAATTGATTGATAAAAAAATGACTGAAACTAGTAAATTTATTTGCATGCCAATAATATTTTTGTATTTCATCTTTTAAGAGTGTTTTTTTGCTTATTTGTTTTGTTCCTTGTTTCTTATCAATCTTATTTTATGTTTAGGTAAAACACCCATCCTTGTAATCTTTGTTTTATCCCATCTTAAAGACTTAAAAACTAGTAGAAAAGTTATTTCTAAAATATTTTCATCATAATGGGAAATTGGTAATTTGTGAATCAGTCTTTGAAGACCCGTATAGAGATGTAAAAGTTAAAGAAAAACTACCCACAGTAGTTTAGTTAATACATAAGAAACAATGTTAAAAAATTCCCTTGATATACACAAACTTTTTATGGTGATAAAATAATTGAAAGATATGTAATAAAGTTAGTTTTCAGGGGAAAAAAATATTTTTTGATCAGGGATGGTATTTTGGGTTTAAATGGATTAAAGTCCGATGTCAGTATTTTAAAGACAAACTACTTATTAAAAAATGAATTCTTTATTTTAAATAGTGAATATTAATATTTTATCTAAGATATTTTTTATTTTTAATTGAAATATTAATTTATTAGTTTTTTCTAATGAATTTCCTTAATTCATACAAAGTATTAATCAAAATAAATATTGTAATGTTAAAGGTACAATCCAAAATTTAAATGATCATTATGGCTATTTAATTTTTAAATATTATTATTTTGAAAAAGGAATTATATATTTAATTACATTTTTATATAGGTATAGTGCGTTTAAGGCGTTTTTCGAAAATCTAAAGTTTTTTTTTGAAAATTGAAGTCACAAAATCAAATGAAATAAAAACATAAATAAAAATTAAAAATCTGATTTTTGATATTTGTTAAAACTATTTAACAAAAAAAAAAAAAAAAAAAAAAAAAAAAATGTCAATATATCAAAATATTCTAATTAATAAAACTTCGATTTTTTCTGACGTTAATTAGTCTCGATACTTATGTAAGTCTGCAAATGAAATTTTTTTTTTCATTTATAGTCTAAGAATCAAATTATATCATGTAGTGATGTTTATTTTGCTAAAGGGGAAAAAAAAAAAAAAAAAAAATTATGATGTTTTTTTTAAAGTTGTCAAATTTAAAATAAAATGTAACATATTATTTTGAATTTGCAGTGCTGCCTTACTGTACTGTATGCTTACTTTTTTTTGTTTCTAAAAGGTGAGTATTAGCGCATTTTCAATTGCAAACATAGAAAAGCTGATTACACTTGTCTAAAAACTAAGACTAGGATAAGAAATGAACTAAAAAATAATAGAACGTTATGCAATTAATCTTAAGCAAAAACTCTTTAAAACTTTAATGGCTTAAAGAGTTTTTTGTTAATTATTTTCATCGATATAATTGCTAATGATTTATTGTCAATAATTCAGCAAATAGAAAAGAGGCTTTTAGCGGTTTTTAAAAGTCAGTCTGCCTATTCGTTTTCTTTTTTATATAAAAGTTAAGATGGTTCGTAAAAGGAACATTTTTTTTTACTAGAGATTAACGAAAAAAACCCCAACATTTTAAGTTTTTATAATGTAGTATGTTTTGATTATTTTCCCTTTTGATGTAAATTAATTCGTATTAGCGTTAATTAAATCAGCCTAAGGCAGTTTTTTACGGATAGCGTTAAAAAAAATTCAACCATACACAAATATAAAAATCTACTTCACACTCTTCAAAACGTAAAAAAAAAAAAAAAAAAAAAAAAAATCTAATCACTATCTCCTTAAATTAGCTTTTTAAAATTTTTGTTATTTGTACACATATATAGTTTTTCGATGATATTTTGTGCGCTTTCGGAATGTGTTCTAACTACTTAATGATTAAACACTTCGAAAACTTTTTGCATCTAATACTTGTTTTGAAAATAATTTTTTTTGTACTTTTTAAACAGATACTAGATCTGAAGCTTTAAAGTAAGGAACTTTTTAATTAAAACTGTATTTTTTTTATTTGAATTGTTACTCATATTGAAGAAATCTATTGCAAAATAGTGCTAAAAAGATTATTGTTTTGTTGATATTTAGAAAGTTCTCTGATATAGCTAGCAATTATTCGATAAAATTTGAAGTTTTAATATTACCACATTTTATTTGCCACCATTATGAAACAAAATTATAATTTATACGAAATTTAGTGTTCTGTTTTGAAAAAAAGTTTTAGGTATAAAGAAACTCCTAATTATATGAATTCCTAGCGGTTTACCCGCACAACCAATCAAAAAGAAATTTCAGATATTGTTATTCGAAGGTATCTGCTTGAGGTTGTTATGATTTTAAAGAATAGGTAGCTAATTGATCAACGCTTTGAAAAAAGTAATAAATGCCGTTAGAACGATACACGTATGACAAAATTGGAGACGTTAAATATTTGCATAGAAGAGCATTGTAAAAGACCGATGATATCACACGAGAGGAGAGGGAATTTTTGCATCAAAACTACAATTTTTCAACATGCCCACCTTTGCAGTAGATAACTCATTGCATTCGAGAGATTGTTGACAACACTGACAATTTTAACACCGCAGGTGGAATCCGAATAACTTCACGTGTTTTATGGCATCTTTCAATTCTAACACATTGCGTGGATTTAATGTGTACACCTTAGCTATCAAATAACCCTAGAAGCAGAAATCCATTGGATCGAGAACAAGAATCATCGGTCATTGATCCTTTACAATGCTCTTCTTTGCAAAATTATAATCGTTCCAATGACATTTCCATCACACTCGTTCCAATGACATCTATTGTTTTTCAATGCTCTGATCAATTTGCGCAGGGAAAAAAAAAGAAGTGGATGTTGCTATTCGCAAATTTTGATTTTTTTTTTTACTGTGACCATAAGAGAGATCTTTTGTTTACATTCATGACAATTTCAAGCGCATATCTCAAAGAACTATATAAAATTTACTTTATCAGTATCAAATATATCAATTATTAAATATCTCCTAATATATAATTAGTAAGGTTATTTTGTAATAAAAAAGGCATAATTTTCTCCAGCTATGATGCTTTTTTTAAACAGAACGTTTTGTGAATTAGACGTTAAAAACATTATATTTCTTATCTAAAACAAAATTCAATTCAAATCACATAAATACCATCCTGAATAATCCTTTTATGATTGATGATTGTCTTGATAGAATTCAATCATTGTTAAACTCGATTTAAATCTATGTTGACTCAGTGCAATATTTCTTGATCCGATGAGCTTCAGAAGAATCAACAGACAGGATGAGACAAATCTCGAACTCTTTTCATCCTCCTCTTCTCACTTTATTAATTGCGTTCTTTGCGCCCGTAACACAAGACGGAAATTATCTTTAACTTCAAGGATAAGGCACGAGAAAGAATGGCGGTCCATTGTTTCACTACACGACGCAGATTTCAAAGAATCGTTGTTCAAGAAGAATTTATTACGACATAATCAGAGGAAGTATTAAAGGCATTAGGGAAGACAAATTTATTATTGGTAAAGATTAAATGGCGTCTTCAGCGTCGTGAAATGAAATAAGGATGACTGGATCAATATTAATTTTTCCAGTGGTATTTTTTGAGAAAGAGATGGTGTCAGTGATATTTTTTTGATATGGTAATATTTACATAAAAAAGTCTTGGTTTGGAAATATAAATGATGGGGATACTTGATTTAGAGCTTTTTTTTTTTTTTAATTAAGATCTACAATGCAGTTTTATGGGAAACATGAGAGATTTTTTTTTAATTAAGTACAATTTCACCAGATCACGATTTATGCATCACGTGAAGTTAATGAGTTTGTCTTTGGAGATTTTTTACTTTTGAAAAGATAGCTTGGTTGAATGAAATCTAAACTCTGTTATGATAAAACCTGTTGAGATTGGAGGATAAACTTTTTATTTGAGGTCATCTATGACACTGTTGAATTTCAGTTTAAGAACTATTCCCCAAGTAGCACAAATACGTTGGCCAATATCGCTCAACACTGGCCGACCCTGATGTGTACTGTTGTAGACTGGCCCTGTTACGGATCTTGGCTAATATCACCCATTGCTGGATAAAATATACTGGAAGTTTTGAAATGTTGATGCATAATTTTGAAATTGAAATATAATTTTATTAGAAAGCTCGGGGGACTAAAAATATGTTTTGTGATATATTTGACTTGTTTATTTAAAAAAAAAATCTGTCTATTTTGGAACGATGCTTGAGTTTTGGTCAGAAGGGGCCAATCTTAGCTGAACCTCTTGTTTCCGACATAGGCCAATACCTCTATGCAATCTGAGTGATAGTTCAATGATTTAAAGTTCGGATTGGCAATCTCAGAGTCCTGGGTTCGAATCTCAACGTGGACAATTTTGGTCACCTGATGACTGCTTGTTTAGAAGGCCTCGCTTGTCTCAGGTACCAGGGTTCGAATCGTGAATAAAGCATGGATTTTCATTGTAGTTAGAGAATTCGAAATAAACTGCAAGTTGCGGCTTGATTAGATGTTATTGTGCACAAAATAGTTCTTTGAGCGTACACACCAACCAAATCAGATTTGATTTTTGAAACTTACTAAACATAGAAATATATTAAAAAAAAAAAAAAAAAAAAAAAAAAAATTAAAATTATCACCTACTGTGAATGCGGGCTACTTTGGCCCTGGGGTGTCCTTTTTTGACCCAATCTGAGAAAAAAATATAACGTTCTCTGCTCACCCATAGCAGAATCTGTCGAAATTAATTTAAAAACTGCTTTCTGAAGGTTAGCAGAAAACGTTACATTTTTTCTCAGTTTGGGTTTAAGAAGGACCCTAGGGCCAAAGTAGCTCGCATTCACGGTACTTCTGTAACGCATTTGGTAAACTATCTAACGTTTAAGCGGAAATTGTATCAAACTCTATGCAATTCACTAATAAATATAATTTCATATTAATTACAAATATCAGTAAATAAAGATTTCAGAGGTTAAAAGAGCCGAAAAGAATAGTAGTGAAAAGGAAAAACTAAATGAATTAGAGCAATGAAAGCTTTAAAATTTATTTATAAATTTATACCAGAAGTGAAGAATTTTTTTCTTTCAAACTTGTAAGAGCTTACATTTATGGACTATACATAGATTTAAACTCATTGCTATATTCCAAAAATATAAAGTTTCATGAGAACTTTTGTATTTAATAATACTAATAAATTTAAATAGTGAAAGAATAAATTTACAATTCCATCAAATTCAAACCATTGAACTTTCAGGTAACCTTGTATATTATCACACACTCTACCATCACAGAGTCTACAATTTCTTCATCGAATCAAGTCAGCCGTGCCATTGCAAGTTCCCATTTTAGAAGATATTCCAATGTGGTAGTAGAAGTAGAAGTACGTTGCCTGAAATGTCTTTTTATCTTTCCGCATACAGAATCTGATTTTAAAATTCATTACATGGCATCAGGGATGTAAAACTATGCGAAATCTCATTTTAGGGAACATTGCAATGCCCCTTCGTGATTCCGAGGTTTTATTTTGTGAATTTCGTACTGTTCCTATTCGTTTTCTATTTCAGAGTTGCGTCTATCTATTATTATTATTCGTAAAAAAATTAAATTCAATTTTTTTCTAGTTTTTTTTTATTTAGTCAGAGATGAGATAAATATTGATTTGGAATTTAAAATTTCTAAAGTCAAATGTAAAATATTGTAGAATAGGCAATATTGAGGGTAATTTTACTGGCACTATGCATAAACTACATTATTAAGAAAAGTTCATTTACATTAAAATTGGGAGTTGTATAAAAAATTAAATCAATTATGAGTTGAGATACCACATCATTGTAGCCTATTTTCTACTTCAAATAAAAAACAAAAAAACTTAAGTTTTTATGGCCTGGATTAAAATTTTCAATACTATTGGGGAGTTCTTTTGCAACATTTTAATAATATTTTAAAAAGTTAGAAACTCATTTTTTAAACGTAGTTTTATGGAACATCATTGTTAAATAATTTGAATTTAACACATTTAATTTTTTTGAATACGAAAACTCTTGCATAGTAGTTGTCCATTGGAAAAATTTCCTTATTGAAAAATAAAAAAAAAAGCCATTAATTTTTTTATTATTGTGGATAAAGTTAGTATCTGAAATGAAGTCTGAACTTTGAGATGTCAAAGCAAAAAGTAATTTTTTAAAACTCCGAAACGAGAAAAGTTTGCAAATTGAGAAAATAACACCTCTTCCATCAACAACTAAACTAAGCTAAACTGAACTACATTAGAATGCAGCGGAAGTTTAAGGCAAAAAAAGATCATCACTATTTATGATCCCAGTCCCTATAACCAACAACACTAAACTTTTACTCAACCACGAAATATTTAGGTTACGCAAAAACCTGCTTAATATTTATTTTGCGAAGAGCACATTTATTTTTTGTTGTGGTATTTACGACTCTCTAACGTGAAATTTCTTTTTATCGTTTTAATAATTCAATATTAAAATAGGGTTTAGACTTTCAATAACTCGATAGCGCAAACTATTAGACTACCGCGTTTAAAACTTCTCTCCCATTGGTACAAAAACGCACGTTTCAGAAAATGAAACTTCTCCCCTTTTGGGATTGCAACCATCAATATTGGCGAAAATTTTTGTTTCTGGATAGAAAAGACTTCGTGCTTTGTGTCTTCCTCGTCCCTGGTTTTAAGGAAAATTTATTGCGCCCTCTATCGGTTGTTTATAAAAGAGCCATTTATCTCTTTTGGTGGGAAAAGAAAGTGCTCTATAAAGTGGTAAATTTCGAATCCTTGTGTTAGACACAAAAACGTGGAAACAAGCCTTGGTAATAATGAGGCCATTTATTATCATTAGTAGGTGTGTCGGTGAGTCCCGACCACTCTTTAGTTAATGGTGCAGACTTGAAAAATACGGTTACGTCTGAGCGGGGCCAACTTCGGAACATGGCTTTGCTTTGTGGTTTTGGCGAAATTTTATATTTTATAACCTCCTAATGCATTCTTTAAAATTTCGTGGTCGTTTGGGAGGTTTAGGTTACACTAAAAATGTAAATGACAGGCTTATGAAATTGAAAGGGAGATAATTTGGAGAGCTGCATATTTTTGTTTTGGAGGAATGGTCTGCTGAGATTTCAGTCACACATAAATTTGCTCTCGTTCTTTCGCAACGCTCTTTTTATGTTGAATTGCAAGAAGTTATTATTATTGTTTTTTATCAAAACCTAGTACATAATAAGAAATGAGATGAAAGTTAATTGTGTTATTCGGTAGAAAAAGAGCTGATATTTAAATTGAAGATTTTGATTTATGTCTACTTTCAGATAGACCAATAAGAGTTGTAAAAGAATAAAATAAACACAGTAAATAAGTTGAAAATAAAGTGAAAGTAAATAAAACGTCTCGCCTACCCCTATGTCTATTACGGTACATCCAATCCAGACACAAAGCATGTACTGTACAATTTGTTAAATTTTAATGATTGAAAATTCCCCCTATTAAAAACAACGGAATTTTTTTTAAAGAAAACACGTTCCGATTTGAAGTTTTTTCTCTGATAAAAATCTATCCAAGTTAACGACTTGGGTGACTAACTGGGAGAGAAAATTATCTATGAATATTTATGTTCTAATACGATATTTCCATCTGCAGTCATTACGTGTACATTCTATAGAGTTACTATGGAAACACTCACAGATCAAATTTTAAAGCAATTGCTCTTAAATTTTGTTTTATTTCACTAATCTAATTGAGATTTTCAAACTGAAATTAAATACACTTTTAGCGAGTATTGTTTAGGCTTAACGTTATTAAAATTTAAATTCGATCGTTATTTCTAGTATTTTCGGTTGTTTTTTACTTTCAATTACCCATATGTTTACATAAGGACATGAAAGTACAGCATTCGGTAAAAAATACATATAAAATTTTTTTTTTTTTGCTTTTCTCCACGTTTTGGAACATCCTGATTTCGAAAAAGGGATCTAGAAAAAATGTCTGTGTGTACGTGGTCAGCAAAATTCCTGAGCAAATCACCCTACGATGTTCAAATTTGGTGTTCTGGTTGGTGGTGGCCATGGGACCATTAAGGTTTTCGCCATAATCGGGCATGCGCATAAGGTTGAAATCATGAAAAAATCATGTTTTTCAACGATTGCCAAAAAGCGGCTGTAACGATTTTGATTAAAATGTCTTTGCTAATGATTCTTAAAGTATAATAAACTTGCCCACCATCGAAATTCCCATAGAAATACGATAAAAGCTTAAAAAGTTGAAAAACGAGTGCCTTAAACACAGAGCTCTCTGCCTTTGAGCATCACTCATCAACGATTAACTGGTATCTGTTTCATGAACAAGAAAGGAGAACGTAATGTCTATTGAATAACACTGCCAATTTCGCCATGTTGGTGGATTTTTTTTTATGCTCATGTAAAAATTATTGCCAAATATATCGCCAAACTGTCCATTTTTATTTCAATAAGTGAAAATATTACAATGGTAAATATCCCCCCATATCAGAATTTAATGCAGTGAACAATATTATAGTGTAATTGAAAGTTGTGCGATGTTCCACATCCCTAGTTGGTATGGGAATTTGTTTTTAAGTGATCTTTCAGTTGACATGTTTCGCACATCTGTAGCACTGATTGACCTTAGACGGATGGACCCACAGAAATAGTATTTGCGTATAAGCTTCCCTTTATTAGTGTAATTATTTTACTGAATATGATAAAATATGCAAAGTAATATTCTTCCTTTTGTGTTAATAATAGAGGGAGTGTTAAGTAAAACATTAAACTGATTTTTAAATTCTTATTGCGGAGCTGAAAACAGCTATTGTTATTTCCAGTCATTTTTATATTAATTTAAGGATTTTATTGCATAGATAAGTACTTTGGAGGATTAAAAAAGAAGTCAATTTCATGGATATTTATCACTTGACATTTCAATGTCTGATGAATTTTTAAATTTTATATAATTATTTTAATGTAATTTTTACTCAACAAACTCTTCCCTTATACTTTTCTTAAACTCTTTCCAGCTACTGATGGAAATCGTACTTTGTTTTATTTATAACTAAATTATTGATTTACCAGAAATATAATTAGTTTTATTGGTAATAATTATCTGGATTTAAATATCAGCTAGTCTGAAATTTTTATAAACAAACTTCTTAAGCAATTGGTAAAGGATAAAAACTTACTTACAAAGGAACAGATTTATTGTTTATTAATGCTCACACAACAAGTGTAATTGAAAGATTCTTACGCCCAGATTATTAAAGATTAGGAAACAATTATATTTCTTAAAGGATAAAACACGCTTTTTAATTCACTAACATATTCAGGAAACAAAAGAAGGAAATTCCATACAAAACTCTTACATGACTTCATTCTAATGACCAACAAAACTCTTTTTTTACTCCCAATTTTTCTCAAAGTAAATTATCTAAACTAGCTTTTAAGCGTTCTCTCCACATCCCTTTAAAAATAAAACAGTATATACGAACCTTGTAAATAAGATAACATACTTTAAATTGTAAATTGACTCCAGGGACTCTCCGACAGGACTGTAATCTCCTTCTAGAAAGTGTAATCTCTAATCTTCTCACTAATGAGTTGTATTTCTTTGCTTACAGGATTTTCCTTTCTATAAAAAGTGATGTTTCCCATCGCCCTTTTCCCCCTATGTTAGAAGAGGGTTTAGGGTTAAAAATTTATTAGATTTTCTGCTGTTTTGTGTAGTTGTTAGTACCTCCGAAAAGAATTATTTTGGCCCTGCTGAATAGATAATTGAAGGATGTTCCCGCAACAGTGATTATAGGAGTGTGACGTAGAGATTTTGAAAAATCGGAAGCATATGTGTGTTCGTTTGTTGTATAATCAATGGCTTTAATGGAATCTGACGAAAAATAAGAAACATATGATTTGTTATTGTTTATGTCAGACTGTTTGCTATTTTGGTTGCAATCCTACCTAAAAAGGCAAATCCCATTAGGAATATTTAAAGATGTACGGATTATATGTCGGAAAGAGAAAGCGAGTTCCCAGGGTACAAGTTTTGATCAATTGCCCCAGGGTAGAATATTCTTCAAGAAATATACTGGAAATACTCTGAAGTACACAAAAGATTTTTTTTGTAACAATTTAGTTTCTAATTTAATAAAATAATTTAGAGTTTATTTCAGTTTTCGAATTTTAAATTTTTTTAACAAAGGAGTTTTATCAATGTTGTGCTAAAGCATTAGAAACAATATGGCACAATTTTGCATACTTATCTGTTTGTCTTACACAATGCATTGGTTTTCTAAAATGCATTTTACAAGCTGATTGAAAGTTTACACAATGAGAGAGAAAAATACGGCTTTGACTTTCAGTCTTTGAAAGTAATTCTTGTAAATTCCATAAAAAATCAACCATAGATATTAATATACCTATTATATATGCCAATATAATATCTTGTTAAATAAAAAAAATCTATAACAGGGGTTATAAATATCAAGCGTATGGTACTCTTAAAATTCTTTCCCTTCTTCATTGTTGACCTTTCAGAACCAAATATTAGCATGTCATTGTAAATGAAAAAATAAATAATTACTCCTGAATAAATAAATGCATGCATATTGAACCCATTTTAAAATTAGTGACAAAAGATATAAATAAGGGAATTCAGTATTGTATGTATGCTTTTTTTTTCAGAATTCCTATCTGTTTGAGAATTCAATATGGAAATTGGTTACACAACATCACATTTCTAATTGAAGACTTTTAAATTTAACGTTCTGTAGTTATAAAAATATCAAAATTCATGACTTTAAAAATGACAAAAGTTATAACAGAAAATTGTAAAATGAAAGCAATTTGTAGAACTTATCGAGCAAAACTGTCACAAATGTTATGCTTTCATAAAGTTTTTTGTTTTAATATTTAATCAATAAAGATAGATTACAAAACATTTAAAATACATTTTGATTTACATGTAGGATGGGCTGACACAGCACATAAGGATACTCCACAAGACACATTTACGGAGATACGTTTAGGAAATATAGGAGAAGAATTGTTTCAATGGAAGGGATTTAGATAGATTTTTATTGCAATTGAATGTCGTTTGGAAGAAAATCAAGCAAACGCACAGCTGTAATTTTTGCAAGAGCATGCCAAACAAAGAACATGAGAAACCTTCGCATGAAAAATTTTAAATGTAAAAACATTAACAAATGTTCTAAGGTTCAAGACTAAGGAAATATATTTAAGGCTGTATTCTACTGTAGAATTTTGAAAAAAAAAAAATCGAATTTTTTTTTCATATTTTCAAAGTTTAGATATTCAAAAATATGTCATTAAAAGGATTTTTCAAAATTCGTATTATTTCATGAGTTATAGCCGTTTTAGTGACGTGGCATCGGTTCCGGTCCGACCGCTACAAGTTAACAAAAGACGGTAGGCGTTCCCGAGTCCCTACTTATGTCATTAATGAGCATTTTGAAGTAGAGGAAGGATTCTTATATGGAGCAGGAATCGCCGATTAAAAATATGTAAGTATTCTGTACCATTCTATAAGTAAAATTGTCGAAAACTTGTCTCAAAACTTTGAAAGCGTTTTTCTCGGAACTACTTTTTTCGAGCTGGCGGTAAGGATATCTCGAGTTCTAATGAACTGATTTACTTCAAATTTGGAGAGGATGTTCTCTATACATCGCTTCATCTCGTGAACCCTGCCCAAAACTATAACTTCTCATTCAGTATTTTTAAAAAATTCGGAATTGTTAAAAAAATATGAATTTTTTTTTTTCAAACTGCCGCCATTAAATTTTTTTTTTTAACTTATCCAAGGGTTATACGATAGCGGCATCTATAATAATTAAGAATCCGTCTGTTTTTTATGTTTCAGATCACCAGGAGGGTTGGAATAATGCACGCCAGGACACCCTCTTTTTTTTGACCCCCCACTTTGACTGCTCATAACTTTGTAAATTTTAATTTTTTTTTTTTTTTTAATAATTTTTTTATGTAATAATAAAACATCAATAAACAAATGATAAAAAAATTGATGATAAAAATATTTTTTGTTTCCTTTGTTAAAATTTTTTTCCGCTTCAAAAACCGGGCGAAATTCATGCCTCTACAGTAGAATACTCCCTTAATAATTTATAGGACGTTGCCACATTTTGCAGGTGCTATTTTGCATCATGGCCGCTTTAGATTATATGAAAAACGTATTTGTACTTGAAACTTACTCTTTTATTTTCAGGCATTTTTTTTTTTACTTTTCAAAAACATTAACACTTTTAGGCGGTACTTCGATGAGAAACACGCCCCATATACTGGACTAACTTTGGGACAGTTCTGTTTTTGTATGACTCCTTTCAATACATATTAAGCTAGGTTACTGCGAATATGAGTTATATGAAGTTAACCTCCTTCCTTCAAAATATGGATGTAATTCTACACTACGGCCATTGGCACCCTTATAAAAATCCTTAATCTTTGTCCTGATATTATTTCATGAATAGGTATAACCTTAGGACAGTACTGTTTTTGCCTAGAAACACTGGGGAAAAATCAATATGCTCCAATGTCAGAGGAAGGGCTTGTTATCTAGAGGATTTATTTTAAATTGGTATGAAAATTTTACAAATTGCAGTCTAAGTTTGAAAATATTGTGATTTAAAAAACTTGATTAGTTAGGAAAGGATCTTATCAAACACATTTTGATAAGAAGGTAAGAAATTTTTTAACATAAACTATCAACTCAAATCAATTAAAAATGTGTTTGTAAACAGAATTAGTTTTTGAACTTTGAAATTTCTTATCAGTCTACTCGAGTACATTTGATTTTTGGACGATTCCATCCTTCTAATAAAAAGTTTCGTCAAGCTTAACTGGCTATCTACAGATTTGAGCCTACTTCTTCATAGCAGAGATTTGTAAGTTATTTTTATCTCAATGATCCATCCCGTGTAAAACTCATCTTTGTTTCACTCAAAACTAAGTCGCCCACCATAGGTTCTGGAGTAATCCCGAAGATTGTAGGAGAGGCATTGATGGAGTGGACGTTCTTCCAAATCTTTGAAAGTTCAGCTCTCTTCACAGTCTTATAGCGAAAGTACTCGCATCATTGCAGCTGCTGCCTGCATACTAGATGCCATCCCCTTTTCATTTTTTACTACACAATAAGCTTACTTGGATATCCCAATGTTACCCCACTAATTGATGAATATGTACAACATTGAGTTTATTAAATTTAAAAATAGAAGTAAAATGAATAAAAAGCACTTGAAATTGATGTCAAATAATGTACTTACACGCGCCTTCAGTAAATTGAATGTTTTCAGTATTTTGAAGGGGAATGAAAGTTTTGACATGAACAAAAAACTTCACAGTTACCGTAAACATTTAGGTGGACTGCCATTGGACGTCAGTAGAACTACAGCCTCAAATGTTTGCCTCGAGGTTGCATCGCATAGTATGTAATAGCGATAACGGCGTCCCAATTTATTAACAGACTGTTAGTGGGAATTCAAAAGTCGAAAATTACGCTCTGTTTTAAAGTTATTACGGTATTACCTCAAAATTCAATCACTCTGTCAAAATCTGAAAACTTATATTATTTTCCCGATGATTTCTTTGATCTATTCCATGTGTTCAATTTATTTAGGGTAATGATATGTATTTGGAAAAGATATTAATTATTTAATGCTCTGCGGTAAGAAAGTAGAACTTGTAGTTTGAAGGCAAAAGTGTTTTTATACATTTGAGGGGCCTCACCACAAAGTCGGTGATATACAATATATAACTTCAAAGTAGACCAGACAGCGATTGCAACCTGTAGTCTCTTTCAGTATAAAAACTATGTGTTCCTACATCTTTTCCCATTTCTTACACTCAATAAGTAATACGATCGTATTTCCATAAATATTCTTTATATATAAAAATTAGAAAAACTCAATCTATCTGCATCTTGCATGAATAAAAATCTCCCTGATTTAACGTTCAAACAGTGTTTACGATTTAATCATTCTCTACTATTTCACTCTATTGAATTTTTTTTATTTTAATAAAAATGATAATGGTCGGCTTTATTAAATTTTTCCTAAAAAACCATAAGTGATTTTATTTGTGGTAAGTAATAACATAATAGACATGTAAGTTCTAGAAGTTTCATCAAACAAGCTGTCTTTTATCAGTTTCCGGATCGTTTTAAAAAGCAAACAATGCATCTTCACATAAATTTTCGTCAGTGTAGTCATTTAGGTACAGATAAAAGATACTAGAAAAAGTTGAAAAGTTAGTGATGTTGAAACTCTATTAAAGAGAAAAATGTAAAACTTCGCTATCTGATAAATGACTTTCAAAACTGATAATTATTCTTCAAGGGTTGAAAAAAAAAAGTATTAGATTGATGCTAAGAATACTTCAAATAAAAGAGATTAACTGTCGTTGTTTTAAATAAATCAGTAAGAGATAAATTTTCAAACTCACATATATAGTAACATCATTAATGACGCGAGTTCCTAACAACAGCATTACATTTGTTTTCTACAAACATATATAAAATTAGAATTTCATCAAAATACATTTGTCATGATCTAAGTAGTGTATTAAATATATTAAAAATTAATTAAATTCAAATATTATTTTTATCTTTTTAATTAATGAAAATTAACATTTTATTGTATTTCTAATTTTGTAAAAGTTATTTCTAAAATTCTTATTTTTATTTTTACAAATGGATTTAAATTAACTTTTAAGAGCTATAATTTTGGGACCAACTAATAGTGTAATACAATGTAAACAAATTATAATGCCCAGTTACAATATGTATAGATATTTAAAATATTTAAAAATGTTTGGATGATAAATTTACCCACTCGGAATTGTTTATTTTATAGAAGTAAATATTTAAAAAGAGAGACTTTTTAGTTAGTTTAGATTAACTAAACAAATAATATGACTATAGGTACAATGAAAAAGCATTCAGTGAAGTAAATATAAACATGCTTTTGTATTAAAAATATGGAACTAAAGTATTTTCAAATTAGTTGTATCCATGGAGTAAATGTTTTACTTGTAAATAAAATTAGTATAGGCTGATTTATTTTAACACCTCTATTTATATTTGAACTGATGCTCAAATGTTTTTCGTGCATTTTGTTGAAATATTTATTGGTTTGTAAATACTGTTTAGTGTGAGCAACTAGTTCTTTTGCAATTTAAAATAAATTTATAATACTCGTATTTGGCAAATAGAATAAATGTTTTACTTTCATACTAAATTGGTGTATGCTGATTTAAGTTAATGCCTCAACCAAACTGATTCTCAAATGTGGTGAACTTATAAGGAATTTTCATAATACTTGTTTTGTTTCTTGAAATTTTAAAAATGGATGCGAAAAATAACACATACATTGAATTGAATTGCTATTTTTATCTGTATTTAGTAGTAAGTTTGTTATACTTTTAAGAATATCTTTTACTGACGAAATGTGAATGAGCAAAACAATATTAGTTATTCTTAGTGGTGATGAAATTTTATTTCGCATCAATTTGAATCATGGTGCAAAATGATTATCTGCATCATTCATATCATAGTAGCATTAATAAATTAAGGCCAACAATTTCGAAATTTAATTTTCCATTTAATTTTTTAGATTTATTTAAATACTTTTATTTTTAATTGTGAATAAATATTGTATAGTTTAAATGAACTCTTACAGAAAGATTTTAGTGCAAATATTACTCTTAAAAAGTAGCTCATACAATTGATCTCTAATAAAGAATAAAAATGCTCTAAAATTATAGTCACCCCATTTACCTTTTTCCAGACATTTGGCAGACATACGACTGATTTCTTTATTTTCGTCAGATTTTTACGACGTAAAAAAAAAAAAAAAAAACTTAGTTATCCTCCAGATAACAGATAGGAAAAGAAATAAAAATGGCAAACGTCCAAACATGAAACATGAATGAAAGTTAGAGAAAAGAACAAAACTAAACCGACCGGTGGCAGTTACAGTAGTGTGCCTTCATTATCAACATAACTCCAATGAAGTCATCTCTGCTGCTGCTTGTGATGGATTGGTCAGATGAAATCACGTGTTGGCTCGTTCATCAACTCACTTCAAGTCTTCTTTCTTGCTGTTATCGTCTGCCGCTCGCTGAAAAGCTTCTTTTTCAGTTTACGGGCGATTTATTTATTCTTCTGGTGTGAGAAGAAAAAAGTCTTGCAATCAAGACCTGTGTTGTGAATGGGTTTTATTGGTTGTTTTATTTAGGGAAATTAAGATTTACGGGCTGTTTTTTAAGGTAAGATATTCATTCGTGGCTTATAGATCTTCGAAATCGTTACTGTACATCAATTTATTTTACAGCATAGCGGTTGCGTTTCTTTTTTAGTTATATAGAGTAGGGTTATTTACTGGAGTAATATTTTGTTTTCCCTTAATTTAGAAGTTTACGGTGATTGATATTTACCCAATTTTAAATTGTGCTTGTATTTATATTGCGTATACATTTCAGTTTTACAGACTTTTAACAACATAAAAAGAGTAAACTGCTTGCTATGAAAAAAAAATTGTTTTTCGGAAATATCTTAACTATACTACTAATAAAATTGAGATAGTTCTATTTTATGTTTATTGATTAAATTAACTATTCTGAACTAATAAATAACTGGATGAGTGATGAGCTATATAGATAGCGAGTCTTCTACACCCCAATCCCCTAAACAATTAACATTTTTGTACTCTAATATTAAAGATGGTCTTAATCTATTGTTTTCAACCATGAAACAATTATTGCCTGTATTGATAAAAATGCAGTAATTTTCATATGATATGATATAGGTATGAACTGTACAAGAGCATTGATATAGTAGTAAAAGAATTTGTTCCAGCCAATAATTGAAAACCTATGAATTTAAAAAAAATTTAAAAAAAAAAAAAAAATTCTAACAATTTTAATTTTAATGCATGTGATATCTTCCAAAATACAATTTTAAAGTAGAATTTTCACTATTGAGGATATCAATTTTCTCTGTTAACACTCATAAATTGAGTGTATATTGATGGAAGTATATTCACACAGTTATGGATACAAAAGAACTAAATCCGTAAAACTAAACAATTGCACTAAAAATTGTATAATATTTGAAATTTTCTTATATAATTTATTTTATTAAAGTACAAGTTTTTCTACTTGAGAAATTGGATTCAAATATCCTTTTATTCATAAGCGTTTTAAATAAATCTGCTGCTTGTTAAAGGAGTCACGAGAAAAAAGTTTTAATTGAAAAACTTAAAATACAATAAAACAAATTCCATTTGAAACCAAAGATCGATACTTCTATTTAACGATTTCTTTAAAGAAAAACTCAAAAGTTTTCAAATTATTCAGTTCATCTCCATTGTTTATAAAAAATAAAATACACTTTTTAAACAAGGACCCTCAATCACATTCGGTTGACAATACAGGAGACCGCAATTACTGGTGGAATAATTGCGAATCATTATTTAAAAGGGGAAGGGAAGAAATAATGCGAATAATACCATCCCAAAATGCTTACAAATAAGACGGAAGAAAAACTGTCATTAAAAGAACAATTAAGAATATTCTGCCGCAGGCTTGTTTTTCCATTTTAATGGATGGTTTTCACTGCAATAACCGGGTTAGAAATAATCATTTCATTAAATATACAGAAAGTTACAATATTTGAGTTTTTATGTGAACCTGTTTGGGACTAATGGAGAAAAATTGGATTGACAAGTGTAGGTGCATTGCACTTAATGAGCTGGAAGTCGGAAATATTTGGGAAGTGATCCCTTATTAAGAATTAAAGAAATATTTCTGAAGGTAAAGTTTCCACAGAAGATGATCAAATTTAGTTATATGCATAGATTATTTTTGAATGAGAAGTTTTTCTTTTGTTTAAAAATATTTTTCTCAAAATAGATGATCATATGATTGTACGCAACCCATTTGGTATCAAACAAATGTAGTCAATACTTGTTTTTAAATATAAAGATTTTTAAAACATCAAGTAACTGATAGTTCTATTAAATTGAATTTGAATGGTAAATTGGCTGTCTTTGTTTTGGGATATTTTTCTGATAAAAAGAAAGAAATTAAACGAAAATTATTTGAAATCTTTTCTTGTCACATTTGCTTTTGTAAAATTTTTTTAAATTGTTCACTGGATATAAAATTTCATATTTTTATAACTATAACATTTATTTAAATATTTAAATCATAAAAAAGGGAGTATATCAAAATTGTTTGAGAATTTTGAATATGCTGGTGAGTTACGTCAGAATTTAAATTTTGAACGTGATAATTCTCAACAATACATGAAATAATTTGTTAAAAGTAGTTAATTGAAGCTATTAGAAATGTCACATTTTTCAAATGAATGAAATTATTAATCTAGCTAAATTATTCTGAAAATAATATTTAAATATAGATAACAATTGAAAAACACATATTTACTCATTGTGAACCTACCTTATAAATTATTAGGGCTGTTCGAAAGTCCAAAAATAGTAGTTTTTGTCCAGCTTATGTTATGTTTTTCAATTAACGAACTTTTTGGGATATTGTTTTACATGTATCGAAAAGTCTTTTAATAGCATTGCCGCATTATCACTTATAAATGGACATCGGTTTAATTTAAATAAGTGTATTTTTGAAAGTGTAAAGTCTTTGGCAATTAGTTGTATAAAAATAAAGGACTAAAATTTATGAAAAATAAAAGGTTTAACTTATACGTTAAATGCATTTACTAACTATTAAGTTGTTCACAGAATATTTCATTTATTTATACCGGATTTATTTCTGACTAGTTTTTTTTATTGGATTAAATCATTTACACATAACTTTACCATTTAAAAATCAATTTAAACAGAGCGGTACGTTAACATTGTTGCAATTGAAAATAAAGAAAAGCCTTGAACCGAATTCAATTTGAAGAGCAGAGAGAAGAAAAATAACGTAGAAAGTCTTGATAAAAAATCTTTCGGAGACAGAAGAAAAAAAATCAAGTCTTGTTTGAAATCAAAAAACTATTTTCCTGAGGATTAAAGATTCATTACAGACGAAACAAGTTTCAGAAAGAATGCAAAGCGAAAGCAAACTAAATTGTAAAGAAGAAAAATACTCCAAATACTGTTACAGAGGACACACGACAGGGAATGACCGGAAAAATTCCTAACAGGAAATTCGAATACTTCAAACTCCAAGCCCATGGAACGTTTTTTCTTCCTCCAAGCTTGCATTTCTTTTTTTTCCCCGGAATATTGTGCCCATTTCATTAGAAAGGGTAGAATTTCTTCTTAGAGGTTCGATGGAATTTGCTTACGTATAGAGGATCCTTTTGGTGATGTTTGAAAAAGAGAATATAATTTAGTGAAGAAAATGGAATTTATGTTGGAAAAAAGGTAAAACAATTGTCCGATAGATGGCGTTAAGCAGGTTAGTCAGCCAAGGAATTAAAAATCAGTAGTTGTCATATTTTTCGCTTAGCTTTACTTTATTATGTTTTGGATTTCGGCAGTGTTTTAATAAAAAATAATTGAGGAGAGTTTGATAAATCTTTGTTTTAGTTTTTAAAGTTTGAATTTTGTAGACAAAGTATTATCGTAAGAAGAAAATAAAAACCTGATAACTAAATTAATTTAAGAAAATTACATTTTTATTAGAAAAAAAAACTATGCTGTCTAAATATAAGTTTGTATATCTAAGCCACAGTAAAAACATTACTTAAATGCTCAAAATTAGTAAATGGGATTACCAGTAGATACCGTGCAAACTAATTATTAGATAACTAATTATTTATGAGTGAATATCCCTTTTTATTTGAAAGGTTAGTTTAAATTTATTGTCAATTTTAAATGAGTAGTTTCGTATACAAATTATATCAATTGTGAGTTTATACTAGAGAAATGACGTTACTAGTTCTGAAATATAGAGATTGCTAAATTGAACAATTTACCTAATGTTAATCGTGTGAAGGTGAATAAAATAAACTTGATATTTAATTTGTGTTTAGGTATTAGCCTAAAGACCAATAAAATATCAAGGGGTGTTTAGGTATTAGACGAATATCTTATCTGTTATTGATTCGTTTTTTTTTGTATTTTGTTTAAATAAAATGGAGTAAAAATCACAAGGGAGCAAGATAATAAATATATATATTAAGTATCATTTCTAGCTAGCAGCTAAAACTCATTCATCAGTTTTAGTTAACAATAAGATTTATGCATAATTCGCAAATAAAAATCAAAAAATAGAAAGTTAATCATTTTAATTTATGGAAATTATCTGAAAGATTGTATTGATTCACAAAAAAAAAAAAAAAAAAAAAAAAAAAACTCAACTCTACACTCTTTTAATTAAACGCTGAAATTAACGAATATTTTTCATAAACCCCATTCTCTATACAATTAAGAGGCCCTATTTGATTTCAAAGATGCTATCAACAAAGCTTATCCACTGTTAAAAAAGAAGTAAAACCGAGTTAAATGACCCAATTTCTCATCGGTTATCGCGCCACATTCTCGAATGCAATATCACTAAGCAACGAAAAAAAGTTAAGAGTAGCGAACTCTCAAATTTATGAGGTTAATTATACACCATTAGATTGCTTACGGCTAACCGCCTTTTACTTGCAACTTCAAGTAACAGCTTGGTGCAATATTGGTTGAAGATGAAATTACTTCACCAAATAAAAGAGAAAAATCCATTTACGTATGTTTCTAGTCACGGTGTGGTAATATCGGTAGGTAGTTTTACACTGTTATACTGCCTATTTTACACGAAACTTAAAAAATATATGTCACAGTACAAATATAATTAGTGGCTCTTAAATATATTTTCAACTGTGGACATAATTTGCAGAAGTTGCATATTTAATAGTTTTAAAGTAATTACTTGTACAGGGTGTTTTAGGCAAAATTAGAAGGATAAAGGAGTATGAAAACGTGAGAAACAGAAAAAAAAAAGAGTGGTGTGTTAAATACACAAGTTCGGAATTCTAATTACATTGGTTTACAAAATTAGTTACAGTATTGAAGTATGGCAAAATATTGTTGTACATTCTGAATATAGCGGAATGAGTATAGCTTCTTTCAAAAACAAGATGATCCTTTTACTGAATAGTACAGTCCAAACGGTACCTTTTACAGAATGCAGTGAATTTACAAGACACCCAGGAGGGTTTTCAGTAGTCTATATTCATCAATTTTCTTTATTGATGAATACATTAATATGAAAGTGAGCCTCATCGGCAAGCCACATGCAGCCGTCATCAAATCTGCTCTCATCAATCAACTTTGGAAAGCAATATATTCAAAATTCCATGCCTGTCTAAACAACACACTATTTGTTTATTTTTTTTATGTCTCTCAGTGTGGAATTCCTTTCAGAAATACTCAGTACATATATAAATTATGATGAAAAAATTTGAGTGATATTTTGATAAAACTATACTTTTCGAAATATTATTCATTTGATCAATATAATGATAAATTGTGTTTATTACTATAATATTTATTATTAATACAATGTTCCTTAAATAGTCCTTAATATAGTATTAATTCAGTATTGTAATATGATTTACTACAATGATCATTTATATAATATTTTAATTTAACATTCATTAATTATTTAAATGCATTATGGCCATAGTATTTGAATTGCAATATTATTTTTAACAATTTGTCAGTTGAGGAATCCTTCAAAACTACCTTTTAATTAGTACTTAATAAAAAAAAATGTGACCACTCACTAAAACTTTTATTTAAGTTTTTTCTATCAGTCGTTTTATTTAATTTTTCTAATACTAATGATTACTTTTATGAACCATTTTGAGAAATACAATATAATATCATATACTTTCATCAAGTTACAAATATTTATTTTAACTTCTACAGTAAGTTGGGGAAAAAAATGCTTATAACATTCCCGGAAAGTCGTTTAAGATCACAAGACTTCCATAAAAATTTATTTCAAAATTATATTTGGCATAAACCTACCTTGGTAGAAAGAATATTTTCACTTCAAATCATTGATTAATTATTTGAATTTATCTGAAAAATTCTTATTTTTTAAAACCTATATTTATTGCTGGAAAACTCATTAAACTCATGGGACTTAAATAAACCTAATTGCTAAATTGCTTCCATACCAGTTCACGATAATATTTTTAACACACAGACTTCAATGACTCAACAAGAATGGATTTGGCTTCAATTGCGTAAGAAGCTTTTAAAACAGTCTGTTTGTATATATGATGTCTACTGCCCAAGTAAGCACTAAAATGCTTAAATACGTGCTCAATATAGAATGGTAGGCCTAGTATGGTATTTTTATGATAAATTTCACAGTAAAAGTAATAGAATTTAAAACCATAAAGTCATATGCTACTTGTACAGTTGAAGTCCAAAAAGTTATTTGTACGAAATATAAACTGAAGGCAATATTAGTACTTTTCTGAAATTCTACTGGAATTTTCAAAGTGGCCGAAAGTATGATTTAAGCATTATTCTCATTTCTTAATGAGTAAATTTTATCCTGGTTCATACTCGAGATGTCAGGTAAAGATTTCGGTAAATGGTTTTGCTACCGAAATTATCCCCGTACGTACAAAATTTTGCGAAATGATTTATTTTTAAATAGCTGTAAAAATATAGTTGAAGTTATTGTGTTTACGTTAGTTGCACGTTTTGTGTTTTCACTTCAAATTTATTACCTGAAATAAGCTATCTATAGCTATTTGCAAAATAATCCTTCATATAAGAAAATCCGTATTCAGCAATATTAAATTACTGAATGTCACTTGGAAGTTCTGGATGTGCTAGGTATTTGTTTACTTATAAACTTTTTTAGTAACTATATAAAAGATTTTGCTGTATTTAAAAAAAAATTCGTATCAGATTACCATTCTACTAACATTGCTTTAAAATAAATTGTTCTTGAATTATTGATTAAATAGAAGAAAATAAGTACTTTAATTTTAAAATAGTAGAATAAATAGAATTTTAAATAGAAGGAAATAAGTATTTTAATTTAACAAGAAATTTTCCTCCAAATCCTAATAAAAGAATATTATTTTTTAAATTCAAAAATTGTTGAAGTATAATTTGTTTCAAATCTACATTAACATTTTTGAAAATCTTTACCTACGTAAGAATATTTACTCATCTGTAAAACTGTCTTTGTTATACAAGCATTCTTAATGCTAAAAAGCAAACCTCGAGGAAGAGTAACATTTTTCGACTGATTCATACAAACTTGATTACTTAAGTAATGATCACACTCATTTACATATCTGTTTATGCGTGAATTAATATTCATGATTTGTAAATGCATTAAGAATTTTAAAAGGAAATACAGGGAATTCTTGAATCTGTTTAATAATTTAATTCTAGTTCGTAACTGTTTTCTCTCAGCAGGAAACAATGATTAATATTATCAAAATGTTACTATTTGTATTATAAATTAAAAAAATTTAGTACAAATATGACCCTGTGTAATGGAAATTTGGCTCAAGGTAAAGGAGGTTTGACCCGACTATTTGGCCGATAAAATGAATAAGAATGGCCAATAACACACATATATTATTTATTTCTAAGTAGGACTCTGGTGTGATAGGTTTTCTGAATGTATTATGCCTCCACTATCTGGCCCCCTTACCCTTATATTGTTGTTGCATATATTATCTCTATATATATAAGGCAAAGCCCTCACTCACTGACTCACTCACTCACTCACTGACTTACTCATCACTAATTCTCCCACTTCCCACATAGTCATAACTCTGAAAATCGGCACAAATATCAACAATGGTAAAAATAGAAAAAGTAAACTATTCCGATCTCGATTAACACACTTTAAGGGGTCGAAAAGGGGTTAAACGTTCCAAACGGGGGACATTCGAATATCCTACTTCTCACATAGTCACAACTCTGAAAATCGGCACAAATATCAACAATGGTAAAAATAGAAAAAGTAAACTATTCCGATCTCGATTAACCCACTTTAAGGGGTCGAAAAGGGGTTAAACGTTCCAAACGGGGGACATTCGAAAATCCTACTTCCCACATAGTCACAACTCTGAAAATCGGCACAAATATCAACAATGGTAAAAATAGAAAAAGTAAACTATTCCGATCTCGATTAACCCACTTTAAGGGGTCGAAAAGGGGTTAAACGTTCCAAACGGGGGACATTCGAAAATCCTACTTCCCACATAGTCACAACTCTGAAAATCGGCACAAATATCAACAATGGTAAAAATAGAAAAAGTAAACTATTCAGATCTCGATTAACCCACTTTAAGGGGTCGAAAAGGGGTTAAACGTTCCAAACGGGGGACATTCGAATATCCTACTTCTCACATAGTCACAACTCTGAAAATCGGCACAAATATCAACAATGGTAAAAATAGAAAAAGTAAACTATTCCGATCTCGATTAACCCACTTTAAGGGGTCGAAAAGGGGTTAAACGTTCCAAACGGGGGACATTCGAAAATCCTACTTCCCACATAGTCACAACTCTGAAAATCGGCACAAATATCAACAATGGTAAAAATAGAAAAAGTAAACTATTCCGATCTCGATTAACCCACTTTAAGGGGTCGAAAAGGGGTTAAACGTTCCAAACGGGGGACATTCGAAAATCCTACTTCCCACATAGTCACAACTCTGAAAATCGGCACAAATATCAACAATGGTAAAAATAGAAAAAGTAAACTATTCAGATCTCGATTAACCCACTTTAAGGGGTCGAAAAGGGGTTAAACGTTCCAAACGGGGGACATTCGAATATCCTACTTCTCACATAGTCACAACTCTGAAAATCGGCACAAATATCAACAATGGTAAAAATAGAAAAAGTAAACCATTCCGATCTCGATTAACCCACTTTAAGGGGTCGAAAAGGGGTTAAACGTTCCAAACGGGGGACATTCGAAAATCCTACTTCCCACATAGTCACAACTCTGAAAATCGGCACAAATATCAACAATGGTAAAAATAGAAAAAGTAAACTATTCCGATCTCGATTAACCCACTTTAAGGGGTCGAAAAGGGGTTAAACGTTCCAAACGGGGGACATTCGAAAATCCTACTTCCCACATAGTCACAACTCTGAAAATCGGCACAAATATCAACAATGGTAAAAATAGAAAAAGTAAACTATTCCGATCTCGATTAACCCACTTTAAGGGGTCGAAAAGGGGTTAAACGTTCCAAACGGGGGACATTCGAAAATCCTACTTCCCACATAGTCACAACTCTGAAAATCGGCACAAATATCAACAATGGTAAAAATAGAAAAAGTAAACTATTCCGATCTCGATTAACCCACTTTAAGGGGTCGAAAAGGGGTTAAACGTTCCAAACGAGGGACATTCGAATATCCTACTTCCCATTTGGTCACAACTCTAAATATTGGTACAAATATTAACAATAGTAAACATAGAAAAAGTAAGCTATTCCGATCTCGATTAACCCACTTTAAGGGCTCGAAAAGAGGATAAAAGTTCCAAACGAGGAATATTCGAATGTCCTACTTCTCATTTCGTCACAACTCTAAAAATTGGTGAGAATATCAATAAAGACAAACGAAGAAAAAGTAAGTTATTCCGATCTCGATTAACCCACTTTAAGGGGTGGAACAGGTGTTAAACGTTCCAAACGAGGGATATTCGAATGTCCTACTTCCCCTTTCGTCACAACTCTGAAATCTGGTGCAAGTATCAACAAAAACAAACGTATAAAAAGTAAGCTATTCCGATCACTATTTACCCACTCTAAGAGGTCAAAAAGGGGTTAAACTTTCCAAACGAGAGATATATTCGAATGTCCTACTTCTCATATTTTCACAATTCTGAAAACTGGTGTGAATATCAATAAAGACAAACGCAGAAAAAGTAAACTATTCCGATCTCGGGTGGATCAAGGGGTGGAAAAGGAGTTAAACGTTCCAAACGAGGAATATTCGAATGTACCACTTCCCATATGGTCACAACTCGGAAATTTGGTACAAATGTCAAAAAAGATTAAACATAGAAAAAGTAAGCTATTCTGTTCTCGATTAACCAACTTTAAGGGGTCGAGAAGGGGTTAAATGTTCCAAACGAGGGATATCCGAATGTTCCTCTTCCAATGTAGTCATTTTTCTGATATTTTTTTGCAAATGTTAAAAAAATAAGTCATTCCAATATCGATTAACGAATTTTTAAGGGATGAAAAGACGACGCAACATTGAAACTATACGAGGATTAACTTAATGTCTAATTAACTTAATTCCAATACAGCTACTACTTTGAAATTTAGAACTAAGAGCAAACATAAACACAATAAACTATTCCAGTTTACTATTCACAATTATAAATTTCGTTTAAAATGTCAACAAAGGAAAGTTCCTATTTTGATAAATCAATTTGTCGGGATCGAAATGGGAGCAAACGTCTGAAGTGTAGAATACATGAATGTCTTTTGATCGCTAAAATGCTAATGGTAAAATTTCGTAGCGCAGCACGGGTATTCAGCTAGTAAACTATAAATAAGATGAATTGGAGAGTACTTAAAATATTTTCAAATAAGCGGAACAAATATTTTGTTAAACATTTAAATATACTTGCAAGTTTTTTAAATGCTTGATCTATTATTGCTTTAGCTTTTCGATTTTTAATTTTTTAAATAGTTACCCATAGTTTTCGGTGAAACTTTTTTTTCTGTTAACTTTTATGATCTACTACCTGACATGCCCTGCGTTTCGGGGTATCAAACAGCTGTGGCCAAGCGTTGCCTGTAATAACCCGATTCAGATTGGTCCAGTCGATAACAAGTTATGAACATACCCCCTTCCCCTTAACTACAATTTCGCCAGATTAACAAAATACTATCCTCAATTTCACCATATTAACAGCAAAACATCGGAATGGTATTGTGTTTCCGATAATTTGTTTTCATCAAGATGTATGTAGAAAAATACCGGGTTATAATTGGTTCAGTAGATCTCAAACTTACGATCATACTCCTTTTCACTCCCTATCCTATATTTATACCTAATAACAACCAAACATGGGAATGAAATTGTGTTCTTGATAATCTGGGTTAGTCAATATACCTATATATATATATATATATATATATATATATATATATATATATATATATATATATATATATATATATATATATATATATATATATATATATATATATATATATATATATATATATATATATATATATATATATATATATATATATATATATATATATATATATATATATATATATATATATATATATATATATATATATATATATATATATATATATATATATATATATATATATATATATATATATATATATATAGAAACCAAAAGAAAAATAAATAGGTTTAAATTAGTTCAGTTGATCTTTAGTTATGATTATACTCCTTTCATCTTATATTCTCTATTTAAGTAGTTTACTTACAAGACATCGAAACAAAGTTATGCTCCCTAGAATCTGGATAAATCAAGACATCTAAGTAAAAAATAGTTTAAATTGGTTCAATAGATCTCAAGTTATTGTTATACATTTAAGGAGAGAAAAAGGAATAGGAAAAGGGTTTCTCGAAATTTCAAGTAACCAAAAATTTTCCTTGTGTTCATGTATGTAAATTTCACCAAGATCGGAATTAAACTATAGCTTTCTATGAACAGCATACACATACACACTTATGCATGTAGTTACACTCTTATGCTTGTATATACACTCTTATTTACACAGGGTGTCCCACAAATAACCGACGATTAAAAAAAAAAAAAAAAAAAAAAAAAAATGGAAGGCGATAGAAATATGCGGTTTGCTGCATTATGCTTAAATTACCAGGGAATTTATTCTCACCAATTTTCAAAATTAGTTACAAAATTTGCTACAGATGGCGCTGCTATTTTTTTCGCATTCCGACCTTTCAGAATTTTATTATTTCTACCTCCTAGCGTATGCTTCAAAAATGGTTTATTCGCTGGAATTGCGTATTTTATTGTTTTGGAGTTCCATCACCTGTCCTCAGACTGCGTCACGTTGTTGGTGCAAACGGTGGTTATTTTGAAAACATTGTTTTGTAGTTTTTCCAAGTCATTAGCGCCATCTGTTGGCAACTTTTGTAACTAATTTTGAAAATCGGTGAGAGTAAATTCCCTGGAAATTTAAGCATATTGTAGCAAACCGCATATTTCTATAGCCATATATTTTTATATAAAATAACTTTTATAGATGCATACTAATTGTTGTCGTAGTATTTCGCTACGAGCAAAAAAATGTAAAATAAAATATACTTATAAGTTTTAGCTGAAACCGAACATATTATTCTGAAAAATATACATAATATTTTTAAATACATATAAAAACAATTTATGAAGATGATTAAGAAAAACGTTCAAAAGAATAATATAAAATTTCATGTCTTTATAATGATAGATTTTGTATTTATATTAGTTTTAAATCTAAGAGAAATAGATTCAAGTTATTTTTATTACATGATTAACAAGACGAAATCATGCTGTTAAATATTAAAATTTGTGCTAAAAAAGCAAAATATTGACATCATACAGTTTAAAATAATTAATAAAATAATATTTGTGCGTGAATTTTTTTTTTTTAAGTTTATGCTTTAGTCTCCCTTAATAATTAAAACATTATTTTGATCAACCAAGAAAGATCATGATATTTGAGCTATACATAATACAACCTTAAAACTTTAATTGAAATAGAAAAGTTTGTGAGATTACCTATTTACAATCAAGTTAATTGTACAACAAGTACATTTCTCTTTTACTTCAAAGTTACTATTCAGGCATTCATTGCTTTATTTTTATTTCTTTATGGAAATCAACTCAACGAATGGGATACAGTTCCAAATGCTATCGCATCGATAAAGATAAGACTAAAAGGGGAATATTTAAACAACCCGAAAATGTAAATGTTCCTTGAATAAAAAAATATACTTTTCAGACTAAAGGGAAGACGTAGCTATTTTAACTGATTTTATCATGCTGAATTTATGCGCCATCTAGGTTTTGATAGCAATAGCCATTAAATTGCATGCTATTCGCTAAGGATAACGTCGTGTTCTTTGCTTGTTACTAAGCTTTTATGGCTTAGTTGAGAGAAACTTGTTGTTTTAATTGAAATTAAAAATTGTAAAATGTGAGTTGTGGTCTTGAGACGATAATTTGATTGTGTAGTGTAATGTAATTAATTTTACAGAAGTTGGTTTAAACTTCAAAATTCATGGATTTTTTGCTGCTTAGAGTAAAATATTTGAAAGGATATAAAACATAGATTTTTTTTACAGGCAAGTACAAATGTATACATTTAACCAGGTTAAAAGTTATTGCTTGTAATAGTTTACTTCTGAAGTATTCTTTTTAAATTGAGGGAAATTCTGTGTTAAACTTTTTAAATTTTTAATATATTTTCTGTATAGATGGTTTGGTATGAAATTTCATGAGTAGTTCATAAATTTATGTTTATGGTGAAAAATAATAAAGATAGTATTTGCAGTCGTTTAGTGACATTATTAAAGCAAATGGATCATAATAAGGATCACAGATTTGAAACTAAATTCTTGCAATTTTATATTTTACTACCTCTTTATTTTGAAATATTTGGTAAAATTTATATGACTAGATTAACATCGTATTAAAAAATAGACATTTATCTTAAAAATACTGACAGGATCAACCAGAAATTACAAGCAGAAGTTCATTAAAATATAAGATTGGAAAAGTGCTTCAGTAAAAATTCTATGAAAAGTTCAAGTCTTGTAAGAAAAAAAATTTCGGATCAGAAGTTTAAAATTTTTCTCGTAAGGTTTCCCCCATTGCCAACTTGACGACGTTTCTGCTTTCAAAAAATACCCTTCAACTGTGCAGAACTTTTATCATATGTCATTAACATTAACAGAGGAAATTTTCAGTCATTAAACTTGCCAAATTGTAAATTCTTATAATCTGGACCAAATATACCGCATTGAAGCAATAGTGTCTTGGTAAAGTATATTGGTTAAATTTCATATTGGAGTTTTCGTAAATTCAAATGGTCACTTTAGGGTTTCGAATTAAGTTAATTTCGCACATAAGACGTTACTACATACTGAAACGAGGATAGCTTTTCTCTTTTGAATATCACTGTTTTATCTATTTCTCATGGGTTTTAGACAGAATCGATCACTTTGTAAATCACCCTTAGGTACTCTGCAGTTACTCTTCTTATAAGATAGAGTAAACTCGTTTTATTATTGGTTTACACTTGTTTCACAACCCTAGCTTTATCGTTTTAAAAAAAAGGTTTGAATTTTTCCTTACTTAAGTTTGCACCATACATATTTTTTCTAAATAGTTGCGTATTTACTTTAAGTATTACGAGAATTCAATGTACCATGTTCTATAAATAGCTTGTGTTAAAGCATGCATTTTAATGTTTCAGAAAACTCAATTGCAAAAGCTTCTATGGCTAATTCCCTCACGAAACACATCCCTTTTTTAAATTCAATATTGTATCACATACGCTATACGAGTAATTTGGGAACTCTTATTTTCTCCCTTAAAGTAATTTCAGAGAAAAAAGTAAAAAGAAAACAAACCAAATAAGTTCTTCTCTTTGATTTACAATTCCTTTTGGAATCTTTAAGTAACCCCCTTATCAGCTATAACCTTTTTCTTAGCACTTCTTTTGGCACAAAACAGTAAATTCGAACTCATTCATTTATGCGAGAAGAAAGAAATAAAGTTACTATATTCCGAGAAACTTTTTTTCTGGTTCTCCGTGTGAGTGCCGAAGAAGAAAGCCATTCCTTCGTTCTTTTAAATGCGAACTTATTTGCCAGCTTTTCTTCTTTGTATAATGCATAAAAAGAAATCGAATGGAATAATAACGTAAGAGGAAGAAAAAAATACATAAAAAATAATTCTAAAGCGAATACAAAGTGAAATTTTTTAGTGGGGAGAAGGGGGATGCGAAAAATAAACTTAGCTGCTTTTTTTATTATTATCATCATCATTTCTCTCGTTCCATTCTCTTCCATTTTTAAACATCCCCTTTCCATTGGATGTTTTTTGATGAGTGCCGCTGGATTTTATAGCGTACAAGCGGCGTCCTTAAAATGACATATGGATATTTTCCGAAATCAGCAAGATTTACATTCACAAACCTGCTTTTATTACATTCGAATTTTGGCTCAAGAGATAAAAAAGAAATACATAAACCAAAGGAAGCCCGAGAATATAAAAGTGACTTCATATTCCTACTTATTTTATTTCATTTATTGTTGAAGGAGCAGGAAATGGACTTAGATCAAAACACATGGGAAAAGATGTTTCGTAGACAATGAATGCAAATGACACGGCGTGTACTTAGTTCCATTGCTAGGGCCATGTGCCAAATGCTCAGTCTTAATGCTTGTCGTAAGGGAGGGGGACTTAAATATAGTTAAGACTCACTTTTTGGTTGCCTTTTCCATATAAATTGCACTGCACGAAATTTGTTGGAAAACTATGTCAGAAAGAAATAGTTTCAAGATTCATTGCAGAGAGATAATATGAATAAAAATGTAAAACCCCACTGTAAGATGTCGTCATTGTAAGAGTATGGTATTTTAAGTATTTTTCTTTTTGAAAATAAAGTGACTTCAAATTGCTGAATATCTACGAAACAGTTACAATATAAACAAAAAATTTATTCATGGAAAAATACACAAATTCATATATGCATTCTAAGATTGAAGATGAAATTTCTGACTACACTCACAAATATTTAGAAATATGAAGAAAGTATATTTTCCCATTAGTCAACGTTTCTTTTCTGAATGAATATATATTAATTTTTTTTCTCAATATCAATTAATCTATTTGGTAGTTTTGTGTTAAATTATAAAGTTTACTGTGGTAATCGAATTTCCATGAATGTATTGAATGTGAAAAGTTTAGTATTGTATTAAGATATTAATCTAATATAAGAGAAAAATGTATTGCGTTAAACTGTAGGTCCCGGTCTGATTAGCAGTTACTGTACATAAAAATCAGTCGTTGAGCGTACAAACCAACCAGCCAAATATATTGAGTTTGGAGAGGATATTATATCTAAGGGTTAATATTAAAATAATAAGGTAATAGCTAACTTAGGTAGTAAACTTTTTTAAGGTAATATTGAACTAAAAGTCAGTATACGATAAGGGAACTTATGATGTATTTTCAGATTCATGCAATAGTCAAACTTTCTCTTCATTCAGTTTGCAATTGTTTTTCTGCAAGAAAAAACCTCAATTTAAATTTCAAATATATATTACCAGAATAATACCAGAATCATATTCTTAAACAAAGTTCAATGCCCAAATAGATTATTTTAAAATTAACACGCAGCAAGAAATACTTGAGATCTTCTTTGGATTTTCTAATTTGGATAAAAAATATTAGCAATACATCCTATTGCAAAATGAATGTAAATAAAAGAAGAGATTCAATGACGGAGACCAAGATTTTGATTATATAATCTAAGAATAAGGAATAGGGTTGTTCTACTGTAATTGCCCTAAAAGAAATTTGATTTTAACAAGTAAAAAAAAAAAAAAAAAAAAAAAAA
The DNA here is from genome assembly GCA_963978545.1 of Linyphia triangularis. Classification (NCBI taxonomy): domain Eukaryota; kingdom Metazoa; phylum Arthropoda; class Arachnida; order Araneae; family Linyphiidae; genus Linyphia; species Linyphia triangularis. Next base: position 72,697,732 of record OZ021722.1, read on the forward strand.
AAAAGTAGACAAAATTAAATAATTGGTTTAGGGTCGATGTACAGTTTACCTTTAACCTAAGTCCAAGCCCATTGCAAAGTTTTTTTTTTATTTGAGTTTTATAAAACGCTGATACATCAATACAAGGGAACAACATCAGCATACATTTCTTTTCTTAGAAGCAAGCATAGTAGGCTTATGGCTGCCTTTCCTGAGTATGCCCAAACATTAAGTGGGGACAGGCACCGGACCACATTTTTGACTGATTGAAAACAATAGAACCCAATACAATTGAAAACAATACCCTTAATGTCCTTGGGATTAAGGTCCAGGGTAACAAGTCTGTTAGCAAAATATTAGCTTTGTCTTATGTATAAAAATCTGTTAAAAACCAATTTGACAAAAAAGATAATTTATCAAATGTGGAAAACCATGTTTTTCAAGAGAAATTCGTAAACACTTTGGTAATTGCATTCATAGTGTCCATTGAAAATGCTTCTTTTAATTGATGCTATTGACAAGTATTCGCTTATAGAACTTTGCTTTAAAACAACGGAATGAACGTTTTGTTTAAATAAACTTGCCCCAACTTAGAAGTAAAGTAGAGCTCATTTATTTAATTACTGTTTTATAAGATTGTAAGAAAAAATAATTTTAGTATCACTATCGAGGATTAAGCGCTTAACTTAAAATACATATCTTAAACTACTAATCCAAAATAATGGTCTAGGTAAAAATTATCTGTAACATATTTTTTTCTCAGCTTTGATGAACGTCAGAAAAAAAGAGGCAAATAAGTTAGTTGGACAGATTCGATTTAATCCAATTTTTAGATGGGGCAGATTATTTTGTAATGCAGATTCTGTTTAATCCAACACATCTGTTTGGAAAATGAACAGTTGGGGGTATCTGTTTATGCATACATGATTTGAGACATAGCAAGTGTCTATTGAAAATTTGATTTATGTGAAAATTTAACCTTAGATAGAGAGATGAATTGTTTTAAGAAGTACTTATTGAATTGTAATGTTGAAGCTGAAACTATAACAAATGGTTGACAGCGACTATAACAAATGGTCTCGTGTCAAATGCAAAGCTTAACGGGTGAGTACTTCAGTTTTCTTTTCATCTTATAAAATACAGCCGATGAAACATTCTATAATAATTGACATTAAAATTCAGGTTACCCAAAATACTAATACTAAAGAATAATGACTGGTACACTCCAGCAGAATAATATTAACTCATGGTTCATTATCATTATCGGAGAGATAATATAGAAAACCTATAATTTAAAGCACCTTCGATGTAAAAAATGTTAGTTTCTCCTCAAGAATAGAGTCTATTCCAGGAAAAAATCACGAAGGAAATAAAATAAATTTGATTGTATTATAATTTATTTTTAAACTTGAACTAAAAACACTTTATCAAGAAATTATAAGGTGACAAACATCATCAACAGATAGTGAGTCTTTGTACAGTTAAGTCAATATTTTCAAAAATCAGAATTTAAATATCTAATAATGTTTTTTCAGAGGAAAGAAAGGTTGTTCTAAATTAATAGTATACTAAAATATATTGTTTGTTGTTAAAAGGATCCGTCTAAAAAACTGTTACAATTAAATCAGAATCGGTGCCGAAATTCTACTAAATATCATATTACTAAATAATGTGTAAGGTAATGATGAATTTAACCCAATTTGAAAATTTGAATTAATTTCAATTTGTAACCTTTTTTGATGGTCTGGAAAACAATTAAAAAATGGGATGGGCGTGATCCCTTTCAACAATAAAAGATTCAGTTTTAATAACTTGGGAGTTTGAAAAAAACTTCAATAACTCAGAATTTTGCCTAAACATCCTTGCCTAGGACTTTAAATAATAAGTTACTATTTAACTACATTAATAGGATAGGTTTGTAGGTACACAAATACAAGTTTTATAAAAAGATTCATATAAAAGGCTTATTAAAATTTAAAGTATCATGTTATCACAAGCAGGATGCGAAAATTCATTGCAAATCTTCATGGTTATGGTACTGGTACATCAAATGGCCTTGCATTTTAATTTATACTTGCGTATAATTTTTTTTTTAGTTTTGAAGGGGATAATTTTTAAATAATGCATTTATCAATTGAATGCAGTCGTAAAATATCAAATAAAACTGATTTGTTCCTTTGTATATAATAAAATTATTTAAGAACAAAAGGATTTTAGAGAATTAGAATAAGTTCTGTCATAAAATATTTTCCAATTTTTGTGAATGTTGTAAATATTTTCTCTGAATATAAACTATGCATTTGTACAATTTTGTGATGAAATATTTTTGTTTGGATAACTTTTGCCATTCATTATTGCAATTAATAGTACTCTTTTAGAAAAAATGTACATTAATTATTTCAAGAAGGAAATATATCTCTAAAAATAAAAAGGTTTTTATTCGATAATATTAGCATTTTATAAATTTGAGACTTATATCCATCTTATACACAATAGATTAATTCATTTTTTTGAACTTTTAAATTTTCACCGGTTCACCCCCTTAAAAATAGCTACGTAAAAAAAATGACTAAGAGACATTGGAATCTTTGTTTCTTGGATCTACTCATAAACGTGGTTTCTTACTCCTCTTTTAATTGCTACTCCAAACAACGACTTTGTTTCTTTGAAGAAGCTTCATGACTACAAGAAAAGGAATGTAGGAATTTCTAGTGTTGCGATCAAAAAGGTTCTTTCCCACTTCTGGTATTTTGGGAAGGAATTTGTTTTTCTCCTTTTTTTTATATAAATATTACTACAAAAACAAAATGCAAAATGGTTGCACTTTTTAATGAAAATCCAAACTCAGAGAACATTATTAAGGAAGTGACTCTCATTGCAAATGTACCCAACTACAGAAAGCATTATTAGGGGCATGAAGATGATGAACTATGTGGTGGAAAGAGCTGTTGCCCTTAATGATTGAGTAAAATAAACTACACACTAATGATGAAGAACAAAATCTGTATGAGCTGAAAGTTGTAGCAGATTAAAGAAAAAAAAAATCTAGGTATCAGAAAAAGGACTTAATTATGAAAGCGATGAAAGATCACTGAACATACAGTTTAAATAGGTGAAACTATACCATCAAAGATTCTATTTCATACATAATACAAAACGTTTCTATTAAATAGCGTATATTGTGTTATGCTGAGGGCAATAACACTAATGCATGAAATTATTAAAATTCAAATTGGTTGCGCTACATCTAAATATTGTCTAATTTTCATCAAATTTAGCATTACTTATTCTTTTGGAGAGCAAAATTAACCGGTGCCCCAGTGAAATTTCAAAGTTTAAAAATTTGCCTTTTTCTCTAATTACCAACCAAACAATAAGAATTAGATAATGAAATGTGTACCTAGTTTAGTCACTAGTGTTGAATTTAACTTAAATCTTATTGTTAATTGATTTGTGATTTTAGTAATTTGTTTTTATATAGCTACAATATAAACACTCATTAAAAACACTGATTTGAGGAAAAAAAATTGCATTTTAGGTAAATATTACAGGTTTTCATTATATTAACTAATACTTATTATATATTTGAAATGTTTTCATATCCAGTATCCACAATGTTGGGAATAATAAGTTTATAAAAAAACTGAAGTCGCAATTTTTAATACAATAGAACATAATCGTCAATTACTGAGAACATGCAAACGCATTTATTTTAAAATATGAATCCCTATAGCTAATAATTTCGACTACTATTCGTATAATGTTCAAAATATATATTAACCTTTTATTGTTACAAAATGGATTTTTAAATATCAATCCAAAATACAATAGCTATAATATTTATTGAAATACTCTAAAGTGTCTCACAAGCATTTGTAAATAGTGGATATCATAACGAATTGGAATCTGAAAATATTCATTACTGTATGATCAAAGTTAATATTTATAGAGAGTCTGAAGTATGAGAAGTACAATATAATCCTTTAGCATCTTTGGCGGAATGTTTACAATGGCTGATTTGAATTTCGATGTGCCTACGGTAACACAAACAGATCTTTTGTTAAACGTAATCCAAATTCGAATAGAATTATGAGATATTCATTTCCATGTAGCAAAATAAAGAAAACATATTTGGAATTACAAAGGAAACATTTTAAATGCAGAAATACATAGTATGTGCATAAAAGTAATTTCATTTACTTTTCCGAAATTAATAATTTTGGGATTTACTCTACGCTTTCTGGTTAATTTCTAGGAAGTTTCGGCATTCATTTTGGAATTAATAATTAAGACGTAGCATAATTTTGAGATGGAATCTTTTGAAGTTCGGAAAACTCATTAGAATTGATGTGCGAATAGAAAATTTATGATTACCATGAAATACTTAAACAAAAGACGTTTAAATCCTTCCAAGGAATATAACAGGCGGGAGCAATGGGGTTATTTGAAATTAGATTTAAATCGAAATCTCATCTAAAATGTATTTTTTATGTATATTGTATATTTTTAAAATTATTGCGATTCTCATATATTTTACCTTTTATTATATGAAACTCTAAAGCTACACTTATATTACTTTTTAAAAAGACCTAAACTTTTGTTGAACATAATTTCACCTTGTTTGAAAATTTTATTATAATTCGTTATTTCGAAATGGTTGCAGATAGGTCGTGCTAGAATTTTACTTCTTAAAGCTAGTGAAGGATGGTCATAAAGAAACTACCATATATGGACCCATAGGCGTAACGTGGGAGGGATTTGGGGACTCGAACCCCTCCCATTGGGCTGAGAAAAAAAAATTTACTACGTTTTTTCTCCAACCAACTCTTTCTTGATTATTACTCAAGATATCCATTAAATTTCCTTACTAGTAATTATTCACTGTTTTACTAAGGTAATCATAAGCTATACCAAAGTAAAAGACGTTCATACAACTAATGTACCATTGAACGTCTTGCAAACTGTATGCTGTTCGTAAACAACTATACGCGCTACACGGGCTGCAGAAATGGAGTCTTTATCACACGAACATAAGCGCTTTAGTCATCGACCGTTGATATAAGACCATAGGCGTAACGAGAAGGGTATTAGGGGTTCAACCCCCTCCCAATAAGTTAAGAACAAATTAAGCAAATATACTGCCCTTTTCCCCTAATGTTGTTGCCCCTACTCTTTGTTGATTATTACTCAAATTATCCATTAAATTTCATTATTGAGATTATTCAGTAATCAGTGTTTTACTAAGGTAATCAATAGCTATACCAAACTGCAAGACCATACATGGATTTTTTACCAGAAGAGCGAACTTGCCATTTAATGCACCATTTGATGATAACTACGCGCGACACCTGCCCGAGGCTGGAGGAACACAAGTCATAAGTGGACATTGCGCTTTATAGAAAACTCAAACAACCACCACCGCAATGGTGAATACGACAATATACTTATCAATAATTCTTAAAATAACCTTTATCCTTTCTTGTAAGTGAAACAGAGGAGAGGAGAAGAACGGTCGTTGGCGAGCGATCCTCAAGGGAGGAGAACTCTTTGTTGAAGACACTCGTTTTTCATCTTTTTACACCTTTATAAATTTTTTTTTGGGAATTTCGGAGTTGGGGCTGTTTGGAACATCTTGAAAAGCATTATCATAGAGATTTTGAAAAAAATATTTAAAGCCTCTCTGTAGTAATTGCTAAAAAACTTGATTTTTGTCATGTTTTACACATGTACAATATTGACGAAAACCTTAAAGACAGGTTCAGGTTCCATGGTCCCACTAACCTGTACTTCCAAATTTGAACATCGTAGGTCAAATCGTTCGGGAGTTATCATGTCCACAAACACACAGACACACATTTTCTATACCACTTTTTTTCAGTTGGATGTTCCAAAACGTGGAGAAATACAAAAAATTCGAATTTTTTTTTTTTACCGAAAACCATACTTGCATTACTCTATGTTAATAAATAGGTAATTTAAAGTAGTTAAAATGAGTGCAGGTAGCAAACGCAAAACTCAAAGTGAGACACTGTTTCATTTTGCAAAAGAAGAAAAGATGAAAAATGTGATGAAATTACTGTTGCAGTTGAGAAAGTATCCCCAGATAGCGTAGTAGATGAAGGAGAAAAAATAACAATTTTATCCGCAGATTTACAGACGCGGATGATGTTGGTATACAATGCAATATAAACAGTAAGAGACACATCTATTTAATATATATATATATATATATATATATATATATATATATATATTTAATTGTTAAATGTTACATTAAATGTTTCTTTAATGCTCATTTTTGGCAGTGTATGTTTGAAATATTCCGAGGGGATCCCGCCTCTGACACTGATCCTATCTTGTTTGCTACGCCAGAAAAGTCTCTCCACAAATATTGCATTCATGTATTTTACATTTGTATCAGACCTTTTCAATTTTCATGTGTTTAAGAACATTTTCTTATCTTTTGTTTTTGAAGAAAATAATTTTTAAGAAATTTCAATTATCCCGTAGATTTAAACTATGATTACTTTCTCTATACCTACTCTCCTTCTTTTTTTCATTGGTGTAGCGAGTCTATATTTTTTTTAGCTCCCCCCCACTTATTCAGTAACTCTAGTTACGCATATGTATGGACCTTTAGTGGTCGTTCGGTTAAACAGATCGAGATGAAATTTCAGGTTTCAAACTAGGGCAAAAAATAATTTTTAGTTTTTAGAGAATATCTCATGGCATGAGTTTTCCTGAGTAAATAATTAAATTTTCATACTTGCATTTGCTCGGAAAAATATAATAATATTAATAAATTTATAGTTAGTTTGTTTGATATTATTAGTTTTGATGTGATTACGGACACTAGTAGTTTTGAGGTTGATTAGATGCTTTGCGTTGAAATGTTTAATAGTAATATAATAATTGAACATGGATATGATGTTAATAAATTTAATATTATTAGGTTTAATTAATTAAAAGAACATTAAGGTACCAGTACTGTTTGGAACTTTACTGTTTTTTAAATTTTGAAGCCACAATACATTTTTTTGAAAGCTACAGTTATTTCTTGTTTCCATTCAGTTACACTTTAAACTGTTAAAACAATTTTTAAATTATAAAATATACTTAAATAACTATTTTTAGTGATATACATTTAGCTCATTATAAATACTTTTGCTAAGCCAACGTGATCGAAAAACAAATTCAAAAATTTTCGCTGTGTATCTTTGCTAAAATGAACGTTACTTAAAAAATATTTTGAATTTCTTAAAGAAAATAGTGTAATTTAAAGCCACTGATTTTAAGAACATTTTAGAATAAAAAACAAAAGAAAACAAAAATACGTATTTTCACTGAAATTCGATAGTTCCAATAATATATTTCCTTAAAGTGTGATTACATCACATTAGGTGAAAATGCAGAAAACGAAATGCTCACGTTAAAAAAAAGTATGTAACTAATCATATTTTTAAAAATTATCCTAAAAAAAGTTCAAGTTTGTGAATAAAGTTAGAAAGTAAAGGTTTATTTTATAAATTTTTATTTTAAACCAACAACTTTTATTTCAATTGAAACATAAAATGCCCCTCTTTTAATGTTATCTGCATCCTTCATATTTTTATTCGTTTCACATTATCTTAGTTGAGATTAAAATCCATAATAACCAAATATATCAATGAAAATGTATTAAAATATTTCGTATGGCTAAAGAGGATCATGTAAAAAGTAGAAGGCACCCCTGGCTAGAAATATAATATTCAAATGATCAGTAACAAGAAACCGAATTAAGGGTTTGATAAATATCTGAGTGCTTAGTTATTCTGTAAAATGGTTTTCTCCAAATATAATTTTGCCTTTTTAATGTATTCATCTGAAAATGAAGATTTTAAGGGGACTTGGTACCCCTTGTTTTCACAAATATTACAAAAATATCGATTTTTTTTGCGTGTTTATAATATTTTAAACCTTCTACTGAAAACAAAATTTTGAGCTGATCTAATACCTGCGATTACATAAAAATTATATTTTTAAAGAGAATTTAGCATAGCTGCAATAGCTCCTTCGATATTTCGAATGCATTTTTCTCTGTTCGTGTTTTTTGGAATTTCCACCTTTGTCAAAATGCTAAAACTCCAGCACATATAAACGAAATGACTTGACATTTTATTTTGTTTCATTCTAAAGATCTATTTGACAAAAATAGGCATAGATTTTTGGAAAAAATATAACTTTTTTTTTACAAATTTAAATGTTGAAAAATATCTTTATTTTTACGATTTTTTTTACCTATAGGTACAGTATTAATTGTTCTCCTCCAAAATTATTTTACTTATTCAAGATACGATGCCTAAAAGTTGATAGTATATTACTTGGAGCATTTTTTAAAAAAAAATATTGAAAAACGAAAAAGAAGATAGAATTTGGAATTTTACGAATTTTTTAAATAGTTGAAAATTTAGAGCATTATGTGAATTTTTTTTAAAAATAAAATTTAGTTTTTCCTTGTAATACTTTCAAATATGTAAACGTCATAATTTTAAAGACTTCAATTAAACTGGTCTGAGATTCAAAATTTTTACAATTATCAAAAAAACATTTATTATTGTAAAAAATAATACAAACATTTTAAAATAAAATGGTATAAAAATTTTGTGTATAACATTAGCAAAACTCGAAATATTTAAGTTTTTGTGACATGACAACTGTATCCCAGACATGCTATCTTGAAACTTTGAAACTGTTTTTTTCAGTGATGGCTTTTTGTCGCTTTTTTGATTTTAAATTGATATACTTTAAAAACTGCTTGTAATAAATCTATGAAACTTTCCACAATTATTTTTCATATATGTATCTTTAATTTGTCGTTAGGAATTATGTTTTTTATTTAACTTATTTAAAAAAGGTTTTGGAGCTTAGCATACTATGGATTTTATACAGTTTTTGTACAAAATATATGTATTTAATTTTTCTAATTACTTTATTGAAAAATCACAGAACAATTTTCGATATGAATTATAAGAAGTAATTTTATGCAGAAATGAAGTGATTTTTAAAAAAAGTTCTTTAGATATATCAAATTTAGGAAATATTAAAATAAAAAAAAAATATATATATTTTAAATTTGAAAATTTAAAATAGTGTTTTAAGTTGCAAAGCATCATTCATTACTGCATAAAAAATTTCAGAAAAATAATTCTAAAAATAAAATTTTTAGAATTTTAATTCCCAAACCCCCTTAAAGAAATAGATTTAAGGGTACCCAGTCCCCTTAACTACGCTGCTTATCAGTATATTTGAATGGGAAGGTAAAATCTTTCCAGGCCGATATATCACGTCCGTTTACTATCTCGAGATGTTTCAAGAGCATCTGATCTGGAAATATTTGAAGAACATAAATATTCTACATAAATAAAAGAAAAATTAGCTTATGAATAATTTTTTCTGCTTAAACGGGATTTAAAAGGGATTACCTAACTTAATGTTATTACGCTCCAACGGTAATTGCTATAAGAATAAAATACAGGTATGTTCATTGGGACAATAGTAGTACCTGATACGTATACATACGCCAAAAATAATTTTAAAATATTGCTAACTGGTTGCGCTGTATATTATATTCTCAGTACGAATTCCCATAAAGATTGCTTTGCATACAATTTTGTTTTTAAAACCTGAAAAACATCTGTTTTAATAAGAGTTTTAAGGCTATCTAACACTTGTTATTTTCTTATAATGATCCCAGTTTCCACGTTATATTATTTCAATGTTGAAGTTCTTGGTGAAACACTCTGTATCATACTCATTTAAGAGTATCCAAAATGAAATATATTTGTAAAATTTTCCCATCTGGATAGCTCATAAACATTTTAGGGAAAAAAAAAATGTATGCATATTTGAGGAAGAAAAAAAGGCGCATCCTTATGTTTAGCTATGTTTATTTTTAACTACACGGAAAATTATTTGAATTTTTTATTATTTTACATTTACTTACAATTAAAAGTAGCTTAGGCTTTTGAATCGTAAGTATTTTTCTAAATTATTATGGAATAGAAAAAATATTTTTTAATAGAATAAGGATTCATGATAAATACTAAAAAAAGATCTTAAATAAAATATTTAGATACAAATCTGATTCAAAAAGTCGTTTAAGTAAATTATAACTAAAAAATAGATAAAAATTGCAGAGGTCTTGTTTGCAGAGTATGAAACTAAAATATATTATGAGAATAACTACATATTACAGACTTATTTTTATTTCGACACTTTTACTCAAATATTTTTTTTTCTATCTTTTGTAAATATAACTCGTAGAATTTTTCTAAAAATATGAATTGAGTGTGAAGAAAAAAATATGGAGCTTTAGTTAATTGAATTAATTTTTTTTAAAGCCTTGCGAAGCATTGAAAATGTTGTTTTTATAGATTATACTTTCACTACGTTTGCCATAAAGAAAAAACTGGAAGCCACTGTCAATAATTTAAAAGGTAGTATGTAAATTTATCTTGTTGATCTCCACGTCATATATTTAAAAGATTAAATTTTTTAAGATAAAATATTACTAAATTCATAATTTTTAAGGGGACTCAAAAACTGTAAAGTAAAAAAATATCAATTAGCAATGATCTTAGATCGCGTTGTGTCTATTTTTCTGCAGATTAGAAATCGATACAATATTAGAATTTGGCCTATGAATGTTATTATAATTTTCGAGATCAAAATGCCAATCTCTTATTAGGTTTCTTGCATATTTCTGCCAATTCTTTCCTTTATGTAGCAGATAATTATTATTTTGTTTAGCAATATGTTGTGTATAATCAAGCAATAATAAATAAAATCTTATTTAACATTGTTTTATGTCTTTTTGCCGTTCAATTGATATATTACAATAGTTTCTACTCAAATTAGAAGTATGTTATATTTTGTTTTTAAAATAAATTATAAATTTTTAATTATTTAAATATCTTACCTTTCACTTTAGTTTTCTCTAAATAATAACTTTGATTTTCTCTAAATAAATAATTCACTACAATTAGTAATACATCTCATCTTTCCACAATTTTAAATTATTTTTGAAAAACATTATGTATAGTTTTTGTGATTTAAAAACGTTACAGTATTTTTTAAATTATTTTATGATTAACTATTTTTTAAACATTTAAAGTAACGAAGCAATGATTTGAAAATTAATTTATATCATATTGGCAATGTTCTGCAGTCTTATATTAATTAATTCAGGAGCTTTTTTTTTCTCAAGACGATAACATTTACTATTAAAAGTTTTACATTTAGTTTTTATTTGGATTTAATGGTATCGAAGTTTCTGAAAAAGTTATGCCAAAGTTAGTTTGAGTCTCTCTTAAGCATATGTACTTGAAGAAAAAAAGGGAAAATATTACCGATAATATATACTTCAACCTTGTGATGAAAACTCATATCATGATTGATCGCTGCAAAATTTTCAACTTTCATAAAAATGAAAAAGTTAAAAATCGTATGTCTGAGCTTTTATTTATTATTTTTTGATTGCTCAATAAAGGTTCATTGGACTGTTGTCAACAATTGAGCAAACTGAACAGATAAGTTTTACTGAAATTGGCTGATCAAATTTGAATGCTATATAATAAATATTATGGGGATACCGCAATTATTAACTACATACTCTGTACTGTAGACAATCACACAAAGAGAATATTAATAACTCAGGACATTTCCTTGTATCATTAAAGCTTTAACTTGAAAAACATCAGTATCACTATTTATTTAAATTATTTAAACTACTGTTTGTGTCAAAACTATAACAGCCATTACTATTTTATTTTAAATTAATGACTACGCATCCTTTCCAGCGTCAGAATATTAACTAAGTAGTTTTTTTAAACTTTCTCCAAAAGATTAATTAAACTATCAATTAAAATTTATAATGCAGCAAGGAGAAAATAACCATGAAACATTGGTATTCTAATCATGTTAACGTATTAGGAAAAAAAAAAAAAAAAACATAAACTTGCACATTCTAAGAAAATGGTGATTCAATCCCATCCTCACACAATACGATACAAAAAGTGGAAAAATCTCTCTGTTTTCGAAACGATCTTTCCAAAAAATCTGAAAGACTCGTCCTCCTTTCGTTGATAGAACTCTCATGAATATATGAATAAATATTGCAAAACAGGCTTACGCGCCACTTTGCGGCAAATGCTAAACTCATAAACTCCGAGCACGTTTTTTTTTACGCTCGCTTTTATGAACTTAAGAATTTTGAGCTACACTGTGAAAGGACGCGGAGACCAATTTACTAAATGACGTAAATTGGACGGGTTTAACTTGGTGTGTCGCGGCATAAAAGAAGTTTTTTCTCGCAAAGTGTTCTTGAGTAGTTTCGTTATGCGTAATTTACGTTGGAGTTTTACTGTGAAAAGTTTACAGATATGTTAACTTATGAGTAATTCTAATTGACATTAAATTCATTTAAATATTCTTGAAAATGTCAGTTTATGGAAAGAAATGTATGTTGAAGAGGTTAGGATTTATTCCGGTTCACTCTTATTTGCTTAATGCTTCAACAATAACCTGAATTTTTTTTTTATGGTAAAATAAATTTTTGTGTACAAACTTCACTTTTCGTTAAAATATTTTGTTTACACTTAAAAGTATTTTGAATTTTATTTTGGAAGATTACTGTTGCAGTAAGTGGATGTCGTTATTATTATGTAAGTATACCTACCAAAAGACACCCTTAGCTTTGTAAGTACTTATTTTCCTTTTGATATTTACATTTTGGTTTGGTTGGTTGTATTCAGATTATCTGGCGCCGTCAGCAACACAAGGGCTATAATGCGCTGAAACATTCGTCATTAGACAAGCCAACATACATTTACAAACACCCATGCCTGATACGGGACTCGAACCCGCAACCTCGCGGTCTAGAAGCCAGCACGTTAACCACTATACCGTTTGGTCTACATTTTGGTTTGAAATTTCTTTTTAGTAGTTAACAAATATATGGAAATAAATTAAAAAGCTCATTAGAACATTTAATTGCAATTATTATAAAATCATATTTCAGCAAATTACAATTGTAAAGATTATGGGAGAAAAAAAATCTAAAATTTTAATTATAGAGAAGCAGTTATTTTTACAATATTTACCTAACGTTTTTGAACATTGTTAACATAGTTTAAACAATTTTTTATAGCAAAGGTTAATATTGTAATTACCAAATATCTATATGCATTTAGTAACATGGAATAGGTTTGAATATTACTACATCATGTGTACAAAATGTTTCAGAACTTTATATGGGATCTTGCGAATGTAAACAATTACTTTCCTCATAATTAAATTTTATATACGAATCTTAACATATGCTATTTCAGACACTTCACTTGTGTCACAAAAAAATAATTAAAACATTAAAATGTTTGATTCTAACTTTTATCATCATCATAATTAAGAATGATGGTTTCTCTTTGTCTTCGTACTTTCAGTGCAATCCAGGAAATCATAAAGTCTGTACATTTGGTTATTCAACTTTTAATATTTCTCAAGAAATTTTTCGCATAAAATATACTTAACTATGCTAAAACCATGGCTTTAATCAGTAGAAACTTCGTAATTTAAATATTTATTAAAAAGTATTTCAATTCTAAAAACTACCTTTCAATCTTTCAATATTCTATCTGTCAAAATCCCTTTTTATCAAAGATTACGTGAAATCTCAAATAATTTCGTCTTTGATGTTTTAGATTTTATTCGCCAGAAAATTTAATTCAAATTCAAAACACTTTTATTTATTTATAAAAAAAAATGTTAATTGAATTTAAGTTAATTTTTGATTAAACAAAAATAATTGAAGAAAAGTCTTACATAACAAACTAGACAGTATTTTTTTCATAAAAAGTATAGTGTGTTCGGGATGATAATATTGTCCTTTAATAAATATTGAACCGGAATGAAAATATAGCTAAATAAAATATTTAGAGATAATAATTACTATATTTTAATTACTGGCATTAAACAAGAAACTCCTGTACAATTGTGAATGTTAATGAATGTTTTTTAGTTTTCTTTGAAATATGCTGCAAACTGTAGGTGGTCTTTCAAGTATGGTATAAGAAAAATGTACAAAGGATTATTACTAAAAACATAACAACACTAGAATTGTTTGCTCAAATGAATGCCAAAATATGTGAAATTTAATGTAAGCAATTGATGTTTGGAAGAATAATATTTTTCTTTGTATGTACTTAAGCTGAATAAAGAATTACCTGGAATCATTTTTCAAAAAATACACTTATCTTTGAATAGATTGGTAAATTTTTGAATGAATAAATAAAAAAATGTATAGATTTTTTTAACTAATAAAATTGCTACAACGTAAGCAAGTCAAGCAAAAGTGTATGTTCTTTAAAAGCAAATCTATGTTTGTATCTTTAGAATCGTAGGAGAGAAACCAGAAGTCCTCTCCAACGGTACATATCATTTGAAAACGTCATTCTATAGATGTTTGTGAGTAAGAGGAAAAGGTCAGAAGAAAAAGATAGAAGATCTCAGGGAAAAAATACCACCCAAGGCTCAATGATTAGGTGCGCTCGCTCTTGGGGATCCAAGGGATGACTGTTTGTCATTCACAGTCGATTAAACCAAATGATTGTCAAAAAAGTCAACCAGGATGAATGATGGCATTACTTCTAAAGAAAGACATAGAGATGAGAAAGAAGAGAATTCCTCTAACTATTATGCGGACAAGAAGACCGAGATGGCGATGCTGAGCAAAGCGGTTTTTGATGGACTGCAGCCATCCTCGGAATGCTGCAGAAGTGTCAGAATAGTTGCAGAAGAACGTAATTAATAGCTATGTTTTTTCTATGGGGTGCGTGTGTTTGTGTCGTTAGTAGGATTTCTGTCAAAGTGATGTTTTATTTGGAAATTAGAATAGATGTTAAGCGGTGACGTGTTTAAGAAGAGCCGTTTTTGGAAAGACATAAACAATGAATCTTTTTTATTCAGACGTTAAAAGGGATTGAGATTTATGATTGTTTGTATTGACAGAGAAGATATAAAAATGTATACTTAAATTTCCATTCATTGCAATGAAAGCGTAGAATGGTTTTAAAATTTGTTTAGAATGTTGTAATGATGGATCATCTATGCTATTAAACATTTTCAGATATATGTAACGATACGATAGGCAATAATTTTTTTTTTTATTTGAGTTACCTTTTTAAGTGATCAGTTTTGAAATTTGTAAATGTCATTGAGTAATCATTTTGTTTCATATTTCTTTTTTTACTTACTGCTTTTAAAAGTCCTAAAATTCATTTTTAGCGTGTGATTGAATTTTTATTACGTTTGGGGGAGGTTCTTTTGAACTACACAACGATTTTATTATATTATCATGTTTATCTCTTATCACTTGAGATCCAGAGCAGGTTTAAAAATTCACTATTCAAAGGTAAGATATAGTAAGGTTAGTTTACTTGTAGGGTTTAATTTAGAGTCAATTGGATAAAGGAAAGACATTTTATCAAAATATTTCCTCCACTGCATTAAATCAACACAGTATTACCTCGGATACATTCGGTTTTTATACCCTCTAATTTGTCATTCTAGCTTTCAATAACTACTATCTGTTATAGCTATTATTACATGGCATACATATTGGCGAAATGATTTATCATCAAGGAATGAAACGAAAAAGACTTTCAAATTTGCCATTCATGTATATTTTTGAACAGTTTTGCGCATCATATGGTTTAGGTAATAGGACATCTGGAAGATCATGGAATGGAATCGTGAAGTAGAGAAATTTTTCTAGATGGCCTATGCATCGAATTTTGCTATTCCCATATCTGTTAAATGAGTCTAGAAAAAAGGAAGATTAATTTTTTAAATTTTTCACCGGGGCATCAACTGAAAAAGTTACTAAGTAATAAAATATTACGCCATGTAAAATTTTATTTAAATATGTAAACATTTAGAAGTGGTGCATAGAGATCACAAATATTTATACTGAAACGTTTATGTTATTAAGTATAAATATAAATCTAGATACAAGGCAGTGCACTCGCTCAGTTCACTGTCAGCCATCTTTTACCTGAAGTCACTCAAGAGTATTTTGACCTCTCATATTTGCATATTACACTACGCCTGAGAGCTGAAAATTTCCTTACGGATAGCTGTTAGCCACTTTAGTAAGACCTATAAGTTTCAAGTCTTCAATAATATTGGTTATTGAGATAAACAAATTCAAAAACGGGAGAAAAAGACATAATTTGAGATCCTCCCAAAAACTCACTCACTGATCATCAAATTACTAAGGTACTTCTAGTAGAACTAGAACTATGAAATTTGATATGCTTGTAAGGTTTAACCGTATACAAAAGAAAAAAATCTAAAAATCGAGATTTTCCATTCCGAATCCCCTAAAGGGTGTAATGTTCAAAAAGTTTAAATCTCAATTCTAATACATTTCTATTGGAAATTATAAAACTTATTTTTTTTGCATATCTGAATAAACTATTTATTTCAAATAATTTTATATTATCACCATTCACATTGAATGCATGAATACTTTATGGAATGTGGTCCGGTAAATTTAACTTTCTTAGAAAAATCTCTTGTTATTCTCCGCTAATTGGACGTTGTTGAGAACGTTCTTTAAAACTTCCTTAAAACCAAATAATAATTGAAAGAGTAAAGAATTTATTATATAGAATTATAACTAATTGTATTGTTTTCGAAGTTGGCTGCCAACGAGAAGTTTATCAAAGGTTGATAGTATAATAAGTAAAAAAAAAAAAAAAAAAAAAAAAAAAATACACGAAGTTGTCTTGCAAGTTTAAAAGTTATGAACACTAAACATTTTAAAACTAGTTATTATTGTACTAATAAGTAATAAATATAAAATTAGAATTTAAAAGAAAAAAGGGAAATCCCAACAAAAACATCTCTGTAAAAAAGCGACAAGTTCTTCATGCAATGATAATTGCAGTGAAAAGTATTGAGATCTAAAGTAGAGCCAAATTTTGTTGTATATTTTGGGCAATGAAAATTAGTAAAATTTTCTTCTCAAAGTCAAAATTTCCCTGCATAGGCCTAAATATCTAGCTACAAAAATACGAGTGTGACTTGGCCAGTACGCGTCTGTAAACCAGAATACTTAATGGCCAAGTGTCAGAAATATTTTTGCTTTTACTAATTTTCCCTGTCCGTAATTTATAAAAAACTTGGCTCTACTTTAGATCTCAATACTTTTCACGGCCATTGTCATTGCATGAAGAACTTGGAGTTTTTTTACAGAGATGTTTTTAATATAAATATGTTATTAAAACCTAAATATTTTTTTTATCAAAAATCATTAAATTACAATTTACATTACTCATCTGCTTTCACAATTTAAAAGCATTGTACAAACAAAACACATCCAGTTTTCTATTTCTGTAATAAGGCAAGGTGATGTATAGTAAATCGCATAGAACAAGCAAAGTGGACAAAAGTAAATTCAAAGAAGTGATTAATTGATGATCCCATGACAATAACAATCTCCCAGGTTACAATTCGAGGTAATAATTAAAGCAAAATTCATGAGAAAGAAGAACGAAATTCTTGACTAATGGATTTTATTAAGCAATTTTTTTTATTGTTGCGGATATGATTCTTGATTCACAGAGGTAAAAATTGCAAGTTTTTCATCAAAATTCTGTGAAAAGTGGGTTGCAGCCAATATGATGATGGATCGTTTATTAAATAAAAATAAAAGTTAATTAGAGGTCGCAGATATAGAATTTAACATAAGTATGCATCAGCCTTTTGCCTCCTCATCATCAGGTGGAAGCCGGCTTAAAAAAAACTTTGTAGACTGTTTTTTCCAAAACAAACTATGAATGTGGAAAATCGCACAACTTTCAATTACACTATAATACTGGTATCAATTTGTGTCACTTACCGTTTTTATATTTTAATCATTCATTTAGAAAAAAAGGCCAGTTTGGCGATATTTTTTACTGTAATTCTTGTATTAGTTAAAAAAAAAAAGAAAAAAAAAAAAGTCAAATAGATGATTTTGGCGATATACTTTTCAATAATTCTTATATTTTCCTTTCTTACAAATGAAACTGAGGAGAGGAGAAAAATGATAGTTGATGAGGTATGCTCAAGGAAATAGAGCTCTGTATTAAAGGCATTCGTTTTTCAACTTTTTACGCCATTAAATCTTTTTTACGGGAATTTCGGAGGTGGTGTTGTTTAGAAAACCTTTAGACGCATTACCACAGTGATTTTGAACAAAATAGTTAGAACCGTTTTTTAACAATTACTGAAAAACAGGATTTTTTCAATGGCAGCTACTTTATACGCATGAGCGATTTTGACCAAAACTTTAATGGTAGGTCTCTGTGCAATCACCAACCCGCACACCAAATTTGAACATCGTAGGTCGATTTGCTCGCGAGTTATGCTGACCACACACACACACACACACACACACACACACACACACACACACACACACACACACACACACACACACACACACACACACACACACACACACACACACACACACACACACACACACACACACACACACACACACACACACACACACACACACACACACACACATTTTTTCTGGACCACTTTTTTGAAATCAGGATGTTCCAAAACATGAAAAAATGCAAGAACAAAAAAATATATTTTTTTGTTGACCGAATACTAAAATTTCATTACCTTATGTATACATATGGGTAATTGAAAGTAAAAACGTAGCTCCATTTTTTGGTTATGAAAGACAAGTCATCAAAGTTTTTCTATGAGCCAGCTACGAGGTCGACTTTCTCCAGATGACGAGGAAGCATACGGCTAAAGCAATACGTATATTTAATTCTATATTTGCGCTTCTTAACCAACTTGTATAATTATTTAAAAAATGGTCCCTCGTCATATTGGTTGCAGTCCACTTATCAGAGTATTTTGACGAAAAACTCAGGAATCAGGATTCTGATAGTGTGTAGTCTTTCAAAAAATGAAATATTTGAAGAATGGCTGATTCACAGAGGTTTTAATAGTAAAAAGTGCAAGTTTTTCCTGGTGGTTACAACGAAGTCTCAGAATTTATAATAATTTTCTTAAGCCGTTCTCCTTCTCCTAATAGATATACCGGTACATTTTAGAGTTTCAGGTGGACTTCACAATGCAAGATGGTTGGCAAAAAGCATATAAGCCATCAAGAATTGGATATTCAAGGGGCAATTCAGACTTAGATGGAAGAAAAAGACAGATTAAGAAATTTTGTAATCTTTGTTTCCTGCATTTGTATAAGTGTTTTTTTTTACACCTTTTAAACATTTCCCCCAAACAGCAAACAACGACATGGTTCCTTTGAAGAAGCTTCATGACTACAAGATCATCAATGAAAGCATTTCTAGAGTTTCAATCAAAAATATTCTTTCCCACCTTTAGTATCTTGAAGAAAAACTTGTTTCTTTCCCTTTTTTTATGAATAGATATATCGCTACAAAATGCAAAATGGCTGCAGCACTTTCTAATAAAAGTCTAAACTCAGATAACATTGCGAAGGAAGCTATTCCCTGGAAATGCTTTCCCAGGAACAACTTGGAAAAGTTTGTTTTTCCAAATTCTCAGAGGTTCTTTGATGAAATGCGGATTAGGAAAGATTTTCTCATTACCGACAGAGAGAGAAATAGCACCCCCCCCCACCCCTGAAAAAACCCGATTAGTACCTAACTGCAGAAAGAATTGTTAGGGGCATGAAGGTGCTAAACGATGTGGTGGAAAGAGGAGTTGCCTTAATGGCTGAATATAATAAATGCCCACTAATGATAAAGGACAAAACCAGTATTTGCTGAAAGCTGTAACAGATCATAGTAAAAACCTTCCAAGGCTCCAGAAAAAGGATTTTAATATGAGAATGATGAGTGATTTCTGAACGTGCAGTGTAAACAGGTATAAGGCTTATAGTGTAAACAAGTGTATCACGAATCTATACCATCAAAGATTGTATTTCATACAGAATATAAAATTTTTTTCTTAAATAAAGTATGGTGCGTTATGCGGAGAGTTCTAAAACTTATGTATGAAATTCTTAAAATTCAAGTTAGGTGCACTAACTCTAGATATTGTCAAATTTTTATCAAATTTTACATAACTTACTTTTTTTTTTGATGAGAGATCAAAAAATGAAATTTCAAAGTTTGAAAATTTGACCATATTTTTGAATTACCTTAAGTAAAAGGACTATTCAGTGTAGTTTTTAATGAAACTGAATTCTGTAGAAATTCATCACATTAATTCGTCTCTATCAGATTATAGTTTTCACTTTATGTTAGAGATACTTTAAGATTGCATTGTAAACGTATTCCCCCACATTTAAAGGTATAAGGTGTGGTTGTGTTAGCGTTTTAAGATATTCTGTGTAGTTAACGCGAAGTTAGATAAATAGACTTTCAATTAAAACTCGATAGAGGGTTTAGAAAAGTTGTCTTAAAGCAATATGTTCCACCAGTTAATAAAATGTATATCATTTGGTTAAATGTTGAAGATTTTTCAAGTGAAAGAGCTACACAAATGCTATTCTGAACAAAAATACTGTTAAAATAAGATTTCAAATTTCTAGGAGGAATTTCTTCTGTACTCCTTTAAATTGAAAACCAACTGAAATTTTTCTGGAAACTTCAAATACCTGAAATATTTTTCTTAGTGTGCACGAATATTCATACGAGACTCCTTGTAACAATCGACATCATTCTTACTAGCTATGCCCAGTTTAAAAAGTCAGTAAAGGTTAACTATATAATTGAATGCATGATTACATTACATTATTACTCCAAAATTAATTTTTCATATATTTATTTGCTTCTTCTAACTAGAGTATCAATTTAATATTTATAGTTGAGTGTAGGGGAGACCGGGTGCAGAAGTAAATTTTTTTTACCTGTTTAAATGTAGCATCTGAAGCACAGCTGATTTTGGTGTGATTCGAATGCTAGAAGGACGGTTAATTTCTCCTTTTTCTATATTTGATAATTTTCGACAAGTAGAATTTTCAGAAAAATTACTTTTCTGACGTAAAAAAAAAAATTACAACTAACCCGGATTACGGTGTAAGTTTTAACAGTTATAGGAGTAAGTTGTAACAAAGGGTTAAAAAAAATTAGAAGAAATTTCTTCATTTTCTTAATTTTGCTGGCAGCTATGTCCATTATTTACTCATCTACAACGAATCATCAGAATCACAATTCTGAATCGCAAATAGTGTTTCTTCAAGAGTCCACCCTTCATAATTGTTGCATTTGATACACTTTTCATTTGGTTGGTTCTTCGAAAAACTGTCACAGCACGGCACATATTTCTTCCACTTCAGATTCATTGTCTGTGTTGCATAAATTCGTTCTTCTATCCGCCTTGTTATATCATGTTACAATTGGACCCAACATTTTTGCATACAACTGAAACCAAACACTATCTTAATTTGAAAACGCTACATCGCGAGTTTCTTTATATATATATTTTGTAACGTGTTGCATTCCATTTTTGAAAACAGTATTTAAAAATGGCATTTTGTGTATTCGATTAACTGTTGTCATCTCAAAATAATTTCAATAGTTCCAGAGAATCAAAAAATTACTTACCTTATCAAAAAACATTAAAGCTAAAATATATATTAAGCTGCTTTCAATATTCGCTCTGTTCGTTTCGTGTACATGTTCAACACTACACGTAACTCTGATAATAGGGATTCTGCCACTATATGGTGATTATAGCAACAGTTATTTGGTTTGTTACAACTACAGCTTGTAACTTCTAGAATCAGTCTCTCCTACATTTTAGGACCCAAGTTTGACTTTATAACACGATAATATTTGAATAGTACAAAAAATGCTATCGAAGTATTAAATAGATTTAAATTAAGTTAATTAGATTATAATACTAAAACCTTTCATATTCGAATAGTATATACATTAGATAGTCCAAACTACTAATTGGTTATTTGGGTACTAATATTACTAATAATTTGGGTACTAATATACTAATATTGGGTATTTATTTGATTAATTGCATCATTTCTAAAAGTCAAAATTATTATCAGGACTGCAAAAGTAGTTGTCAATCCACTTATTTAATTATCTTTTATTCTGGTCTATTGTGGCACAAAATTTATACTTCCATCTCTCACTTTAAAATTAGTGGCTTAGTAGTTTTAAAGCTCATACATTAATATTTTAATCCCATCACTTAGCATTTTAAACAGAAGACTAAAAGTTATTTATATTATATAATATAACCAAACCAATTTATTAAATATAGATTACTTTTGTCTTTAAATGTACAGAGAGCCTTTTAGACTGACAAAGAGAATTTCAGATTATTTTATAGTTTAAATAAAAAAAAGTTTAGGGATTTTCAGGCCTCAAGTAGTTCAAATATTAGGACTAAAAAAAAATAATAATAAAACAGTGGGACATTAAATGTGATGAAAGAAAAGATAAATTTTAATTTTACTAAGTGGAAAAGAGAATGCCTTTATTCCGGATCCATTTTTAGTAAAGTGGTTTCTGTGGAATGCTTACTACACTTAATGAAAAGAACTCTGAATGTATAAGCAGTTGCACACAAAGGGTCTTTTTGCATAAAAGCACTTAACAACTGAGTGCTAAGTCAGGTCTAAAATTTCTTTCACCCATAAAATACTTGAAACATACATTTCTGTATTTTCATTTGAAGTTTTTACTGAGAATCAAAAATCAGAATAAAAAAATAATAAAAAGAATTTTGAATTCTGAAATCTGAATATATTTAGTAAGTAGCTGAGGCATTTAGAAGAAAAACTGTTTGAGGATATCTCATTTACATACTAAAGTAAATAAGGCAGTTTACTTTGGCATTATTTTAAGTGTTTTGATTGAAGATCTGATAAATTTACTTTAAAAGAGATAGATTGTACTATATCTGGTAAATAACAAAATATAGGGAGGGGAGTTCTTTGTTTTCTTTATGAAAGCTTTTTAAGTGTTGAAATTTGTAACATTGTTTTTATTTTTAAATTCATTTACTTTAAAAATTAATAAAATACTAAAAATACATGAATTATCATTAATTGCGCGAGCAATTTTAATTTTATTATGCATTAATAAATAAAATTTCAATAACATGATCTTTAATTTAAAATCTAAGGCAAGAATCTTTCTACTCTTATCGTATTATCATTAGAATACAATAAAGAAGTGTTTCATAAAAATTTATAGGTACAGAAAAAGAAACTGAAAATATCCAAGAGGAGTATTTTGTTTTTTATTCGGATGCCACTCATATAAAAATTAGGTGTAAATCTTTTAAAAACATCATAGAATTTTGAATTGTTTACAAGCCGACAGTCTGAAATTGAACCTCAATAGATATTCCATGCAAAGTTCCAAACAAAAGAAATTTTATTATGCAGATATTAAACAGTTGTAGAAAGGTATTTTATTTTTTACCTAACTTATTAGTCAAACTGGCTTTTACTAAACTCAACTAAATCTAAACTTAACTAAAACTAAACTATTACTAAAACTAAACTATTACTAAAACTAGATTTTTATTGTACTGGATGTGAATTTAAACTCGTTGTAAATTTACACAAATGTGCAACTCAGATAAGAGTTACTGACAAGTGCATAGCATAGCAAAGGAAATTATTCAGTCAGGATATAGAGAACTGTTTCATTTGCATTAATTTACCCATGAAAATGGAATATATTTGTTGGTGTGCATTGCGATCGAAATATCTCAAAACTCTTACTGACAACCGAAAGCATATTTGTAGGTTCACCCACATAAATCGAACAATATGATAGAAATATTGTAATTGGATTATTTTGTTGGACTACATCAAAGGAATTTTATCGAGTTGTATTTAAAGGTTGGAATTCATGAATATTTTAGAGCGAAATATTAATTTTAAATATGAATGTTTTCTTTTAAACTCAGTGTAATTTAATTGCAATAACTATTGAATTTTATTTGCTACTTTATTTCTCTTGAAATTTGTCTGTACTAAAATATTAATTTAATTGCTCTAAAGAAAAAAAAACTTTTTTACTAATTTACTACCTATATTTTGCTGATAATTAAAAGAAAACAGCGAAGTGGCAATAGTACTATGTTTATACATAGGCGAAATACATAGTGTTATAACTATGTACAACACAGGCATACAATAAATGAACACACTGCATACATGCAACCCACATACATTTTAATTAAAGTTACAAGAATTATTCTTGAGTTTTAAAGAATTTTCCATGAATTTACTATACGAAATTTGCTGGCATTGAAACTTCTATGTTAATTAATAGTATTTGATTGTGATTATTTTAACATGATTAGTTTGATAGAATTAAATAGTCATAATTTTATGTTATATTGAATTATTGAAGCTCTTAATATACTATTATATTAAGCAATTTCAAAATTGTAAGCATTTATAAAAAAACATTTCTTTAAAGTTTTATATATCGTTTGGCGAATATTAAAATACCTAATTTATTATGCATAGCTTTCGATTTAGGATTTTTTATTGAAAACTATGAGAACTACAGAATTAGTAAGAATATTATAGCTCAATTTAAAAATGAGTGGTTTAGGAATTATAAATAAAACAATACTAGACAACTACATATTAAATTTAATTTATGCAGCAAACGTAAAACTTAAATCACTGAATAAATGCAGCTCATTCAAGAAGTAAATGGCGCAAAATGTTCTTTTTAAAATGAGTTCACGAACAAAGATTTAATTTACTTCCAAAAAAAAAAAAAAAAAAAAAAAAAAAAAAGACATTAAACGAAAAACATAGTCAATACTTTTGCTTATCTCAATTCCTCTTCTTCTTTAAAGCTAAAACATTATCATTAAAAATGCTTTTAATTAGTCCATCACATTTATGCAACCCATTAAAAAATAAATGAAAAAAAAAAAAAAAAATCAACGAAAATGCTGTATCTTTATTTGCATTTGCTTCGATGAATCTGTTTATTCTGCTTTTAAATATTTGCTCTCATATATTCTTCTGTACACTTCAGAACATCATTGAGCTTTAGAGGACATTTTGTAACTACCCATAGATAAACATAACCATTCTAAATGACGCATTTTAATTTAAACGAAGATGGTAGAAGTAGGAGAATCTACTTAAAATCCAGAAATTTATTCGCGCAATAAATTAAGTAAATCACCCCGACCACATAAAAGATTCTTTTATCCCATTCGCATTATACAAGATGTTTACTTAGTAGATCAAAATTGAAACACTGGATTTGCCAAATTTCAAAAATCAGAACATCTTTTCAATTCTGTTAAATGACTGATTTTTTTAATCAATTAGCTGTTAAAAAATTTAGATAGATCTAGATTGATATATCTAAGAACTCATTAAAATAATTGAAACTCTTTAAAAGGAATTTAATTCCCTTCTCCTAGTGTATTCGAGTTTACTAAGCTATTTCAGTAATGAACTAGCTTTCCGTTCCAGCGCTGTGCCATTTGTTGAATAGACGGCGAATTATTTACAAAATGGCTGCTTGCTGCTTCCTAATGCAGCAATTAACAAAAGGAGCAAATTGTTTGGAGAACTTTTCTCCGAGCACCCAAAGAACACAAGGGGTTATTTTAAAGTGATCTATGAAATCGTTATCTTCTGGACTGCTTCCATCACCTTCCTGGATATTTCGGAAGATAATGATAATGGGAGAGTGGAGATCATGGGTTTCATAACTGTAGTTTTCAATTCGGTTGTTGTACGAAAGCAGGAAAGTGAGCTTGGTGCCTGTTACGGAATGGTATTATCGTTTTCTGAGATATAATGAAAAATAATGTCAGTTTGAGTTGTATCGTTTGCGAAGAAGCGAATGGAGTTTTGTTTCCTAGAAGAATATCGGTTTTTCAAATGATGCTTGGAATATAAAAAAAAAGAACTGATAATATTCTAACGTTATGGTGTACTTACTATATTTGAGTAGTCTATATTACTATTATAATGCTGCAATGTTGCATTTAACAATTTTTTTTAAAAGTATGTTTGAAAAGGGTTTGATGATAATTTCTTAATAGTTTCCCTTTTGAATTATAGTTTGTTACATTATTTTTTAACGATGACTGTCTTAAACATACGCATTTTGAAAAAAAAAAATCAAATAATTTAGAAAATATTTGCATTATTTTTGTAAACTTTAGAACATGTGGTATGTAATTTTAAGTAAATTTTTATTTTGTGTACTTGAGTAATAGCCCACAAAAATGTAATGGAATACTAGGTATTATTACGAATGACAAATGGATGCATATATGAAAAAATGCATTTAGGTAATTATTATAAGTATGATTAAATATAATTTACAACTAATAACTATATTGTAATTTTTTGTATAATCATATCCCATTTACTAATTCCCTTGGGGATTTCCATATTGTCAACAAGAAAACATGGTGTTTTCACAAATGATAAGAATAATTATTAAGTCGACTTAGAGATATCTGTTTAATTGTTAATCTTATTGGATTTATTTTCCACACATCATCAATAGAAAAGTTTTTTTTATTTCAATTTTGGAAATATTGCTTTTATTAAATGTGCTTTCTATTTTTACATGCATTTATAATTCAATGTTTATGCATGCATACAGTACGGACTTTCGTGATATCGTTGCATAGGACTACAAATTCTATTAAATACATGTACCATTGCATAAGGAGAGTTATGTATATAGTCGGTTTTTAACGTTAGAATTATAGAACAGTTAAAAATATTGATGCTTTATTTCCTGAGTTTCAAAGAAACTTCTAAATTTTTTTAGTATAGGATAAAACGACTATCACATTTCATTTTGTACTGTTAAAATCTAAAGCTGCAGGAGTGGGCTGAAATGAGTATTACTTTTTAAATTTATCAGTTTTTCAGTTTAGTACTCTGTAAAAAAACTAGATCGTTGTATTTTGTAAGATATTTAACAAATAATTATAATAGGTAAACTTATTAAAAAAATATGAGCATACACACACTTAAATTCTCATTTTTATTTTTCTGTTACTGTTTACAAATGTAACAAGTAACCAACAGAAAATTGAATAACCAACGTGAATCTAAAATACCAATTGTTTTACCTTGAAATTTTCTATTAAAAATATTAAGGAAGTTTATTTCTCCTATCAGTTTCTTATTTGGATTTAAATTTTCGGAATACAGGTTATTATTTTGATAAATACTCTTTGTGTTTTTTAACTTCTTTTGGTACGATTTAATCATGAAAAATTGTGTATTTAAATAAACGTTTAATTTTTATTTTAAAATATGTTTCATTGAATAAATATAGACTTATTTTTTTCTGATTCTTTATAATCTCTCTTTTCATCTTGACCTTAAAAATCTGCAGTATAGAAACTATTTCACAATGCAATTTTCCTTCGGTTAAAATATGTATTGACCGATGCTTAAGTTGTTTATAAGAATGAAATCCAAATTAACTAACAAAATTTGACGACTGCACTCTAACATCAACATAGTATTTCTTACTGAACACAATATTTGATAATGATCTGGTGATACATGCGCAGCTAATAAAAGGGGATAGAATATTGCCAATATAATACACCAGAAATGTTAAACGAAATAAATTATTATTATTATTATTATTATTATTATATTCAACACTAACTTTAGTCACATGACGAATGTAGCTAGTCGTTATGCAGTTTGGAATGAAAAATCAATGACAAGTTAGACTTTTACAGTAATGAATTAATTTTAATCTATTAGTATTCAGATAATAGTTTTTGCTTATATATATTTTGGTAAAAAATACTAGCTTTAAAAAACACACAATTTCCACTGTTATGTTAGCTATAAGGAACTGAAAACTGGACAGTTTAAGAACCAAATATATGTTCTATTTTATGATGAATACTATTAATTATATTAAAAATAAACTTATTGATTGATGTTAGTAACCAGAAGAGTGTTATCACTATAGAGAAAAAGACTTGGTTGTGACAAAATGCCTTTTATCGAAGTTCAGAACTGTGGAAGACTGAAGCTCCTTTTCGATTCAAGTCTTTCCGATTTGAGTCATAAGGGAATTGAAGAATTCGACTCCTTCAGGAGTTCCCAAGAGGGATCCTGGTTTCTGATTCCCATTTCCGGGATCGGGAAAAGAGGAGAAGACACATAGAAGGAGTCCAAAATGTAATCTGGGTAATTGCAGGAATGTACAGAATTTCGTTTTTCCATTTTGTGCCATGGTGAAAAATCGATTGATGTACATATGAAATACTTTTCTATATTTTATGTAGAATTATCATGATTGTTTATTTTATTATTCATTTATGCATTTAATATTAGTAGTATTAATTTTTTTATATTATTGGGAATAAAAAATATGTTAGCACAATATAAAAGATTATTTATCGTATCTTCTAAAAATCACGCAGTTTGTTTTATAGAACTTATATATACAACGCAACATTATTTTACAGAAACCCATGCTGTTTTATAGAAAGAAAAAAGTTGCTACTCATTTCGAGTAATCAAAATTAGATATTCTTTTTATAATTGTTATTTGTAACTTGAAACATCTGACATCTGACAGTAAAATGAAGCAGATGATAAGAGGCAGGTATACAAATTTTTTAATACTTCTTTAATGAATAAAAGTGTGTTAAAGTAAAATTAACTTATAATAAAACATTTTAACTGCCTTTATTTATTGTTCAAGGTACAAATACTAATTAAAAAAAAATAGTTTTAGGATGCATTTTTTATCCAAACAGATTTTTTAACTTGGTTTTAATTTGCCAATGCACGTCAAAATTATAGCAACATTATTTTAAATGTCCAAGTTTATTTGTGAACTTTTCAAGGGATATTGAAATTTTTGAAAAATAATAATTTTTCATGATATACTATATTAAAGATAAAATTAAATGAATCAAAATTCATTTATTTTTTAAATTTGTAATTCTTTAAAATTTTTTATATAAAAATGGTAATTTAAAATGGTAATTTGCAATACTATTATAAAGTTATGAAAGTTTTAAATGTTATAAAATTAGTATTTTAAACTGTAATATTAATGTAAAATGTTTATAAAATGTAATAGAACAAATTAAATTTCACAGTACTTGTTTTAATGAAATTATGATAACAATTTTGTACACATGTTGTTGATATATTTTTTACTTTACCAATTAAAGCATGGTTTATATAGAAGCATAAGAAATGGAAAGTAGATTTATGTTATATTAATTGATATTTTCTTTGGGAATACTTTTTTAGTCTTAATAATTAATAGGATTTAATATAAGTACCTTAAAAATATCATTATTTCTTGTTCTAGTGATAAGATTCTATATTTATTGAATAAAGCACAATTTAAAGTGAATAAAATATATCTGTGAATTACTTTCTAATAGTAATGTACTTAGTACATTATTTTACTCTTTTTAAGTAAAAAAAAATAATTTTTACTTACTGAAGAGATATGTTTTTTATAATATAGATGTAACTATCTAGTTCAAAGCTTTCATTTAGAATCATTGGGTAAATACTGAAATCAAATGTTTAGACTATATAGACTGTTTTGCAATGGCACTAATGTAAAGCACTTTAAGAAATAAGTCACGAATATGTAGAATACATTTATATTTTGTCCAGTCAAACAAGTTTAACAAATTTTTTCATAAAAATATTCCTTCATAGATAACGTTTATATCATATTTTTCTTACCTTTGTTTTTTCTATACATAAGTAGCATTAGGTACCAAAATTATACGCGCAATTATATATTTCTAATACCTTTTTTTCACTCTTGTAAAGTAAATGTTTAAACGTTCAAAAGTTTTCAAACTAGTTTAAAAAAAAAAAAAAAAAAAAAAAAAAAAAAAAAAAATAGCTTTAAATACAGCAACATGTTTTGATACTACAAGTAAACATAAAAATTAGAATAAAAAGTATTAAATTCTTTGGATTATACCATGTTTAATACCGAGCCGATAGTATTTGCTTTTCCTTAAAATGAGGAATATATCGAGTTTCCAATCGATTCAATTGGACACAAAATATGACGTGTAATCGATATTTAGGGAATCACTTTTTACCGTTAGGTAAAATTTCAGATTAGCATAGTCGGAATTATTGGAAAAGCATTAACAGATTGGTAAAGCCGCCGATTAAGGCAGGAAATGTTTTTACTTTAAAGTTTTAGAAAAGAGCTTACATTGAGTTTTGTGTTAAAATAAATATAAAGATTAGTTTGGTGAGTTTTTAGGATTTTCTGAATTTAAAATATAAGAGTATATACAAATACAAAGTTTGATTTATGAGTTTAATAAAATCAATTTGACTTCTTATGATTTAATATTTAAAAAAGGGGGATACTTAAAAAATACTTAAGTATTTTTTTCATAAAAATAATGCTAAATGGGAATACAAAATGAGAACAAATAAATTTGAACATCAAACTTTTTTCAAATCCTATCTTAAAATGTAATATTTACAGTATAAGTTAAACAATCATAAAAAATTATACAGTTTTCAATTCATAAATCACTAATATTTGAAGATAGAATTATTCCAAACGCTCTTGAAGTCCAATATGAACGTAAATAATTTATTCAAAAAATAGTTGATATTGCATCTTCTATAACTAACTTAAGTAATGTTTAAGATCAAAATATTTTCATTATTTGAGAGGCTTATGAGATCCATACAAGACTTCTTGAATATTTTTTTAATATGCTAAATATCTATTAAGAATATTACCAAATATTTACTAAGTTATAATTAATTATACAACTTTTAAATTAAACAGGAATATTTAGTTTTATTTACAGATGCATTAAATAAAACTTGAAGTAAAACCTAATTTAAAAATTTTAAATATATAATTTCTTAGTTGGCATTAATTTATCTTGTGTGGTTTCTTTTATAGTTAAAAAATTAATCAGTGGCATTAATTCAAATTTAATTATTCCATTTCGAATAATAAGATATTAAAATTAATTTATTCGAAGATTACGTATTTAAAAAATTATGAAGTCTGAAGTGTATGCTAAATTTGAAAAACTTTATATTAAAACCAAAACCAATTTCTGCATCGCTAGTAAAACATGGAATGTTTGAATAAATTTAATATTCATGGAATCATATTTTAAAGAAATGAAATTAATTAAAGCTTCTTCGTTAAAAATGTTCTCAAGTACAATATAATAAAAGCTAACTAATCTCTATGGCCATAAAGTGAAAAGAAAAAGGCTTTCTATCAAACCCGTAATTTGCAAAAATAAATGCATGAATATTTAATTAAATCTACAGAATATCTAATTACATATCTTAATTAATGTTTTAAATTTTCAGACAGACGTAGAATGAAATAATATTTTTATTTTTTACTTGCTTGGGAGAATAAGGTATTTTATTGAAACTATTTAATATTTCTTTTGTTAATCAATTAATATTATTTATAATATAATTTACGCTTTTATTCACTTCAGTGGTTTTAGCTCGTTTCAAGTAATTTATTATGACATTTTTTGCCCAAGTGACACCATTTACACAATTGTCTAAACCGTTGGATGGTTATTTTTTAATTATATATATTTAATAAGGACTTAATAACTTTGAATTTATCAAATTTTTACAAAGGAGATGCTATAGTAAAAACGTTACTGTAAAACACGATAAATTGAAACAGTTTTGAATTTTAGAGCAATATTTAGTTCATTGTGTACAATTAAAATTGTGTTATTATCACTCTCTCTAGGAGTTAGAAAAAAGTTATTTTATGTTTAAATGCATTTTTAAGGTTACAAAATAAACATTAGAATAAAATTATTAATAAAAGATTTATCTAAAAAAATTACTCCCAATAAAATTGTTTTTATTTTCTTAAAATTTAAGCTTCATTAACAATTGCAGTCCGAAATACTGACATTGTAAGTAGTAAGTTATTAATTACTAACATAATAAAAGAAACTTATCAGTATTTGAAATATAATTGGCTTTACTGATTCACTAGAATGAAACTACTAGTAAAGTTTTAAGACATGATTGCACAAATATTAAAAAAACTAAAAAAGCAAAGTAAAAGAGTGAAACATAAGTGAATTTATGAAAAAAAAAATCTTTACCTCAACAAAGAACTTTTGGAACAAAGAGCTTACCCAAAGTTACGACTAAGGTCAAAGTAAATGTCAGTAACTTGATGAAAATCTCAAGTGAATAATCCCACTTTCCGTTTTGTGTTATTGCGAAATTGAATGAAAATGTTATTTTTCTATTTACTGAAAAAATAAAAAAAAATTATTAAAAATTAACGGAAATTTTTTAGCAATTGCTTGCAGATTCTCACAAGTAAGAGACTGTTTAGGTGGATATGATATCTCAAATACATACCGTGCCATTAAAAGCTTAAGTGGCTCTCCTCTTAGCATTGATTATGTGAAACTTTATAAGTTGTGCATATAAACTTCTTTTGACATTACAGTTTGAGAAATTTGGAGTAATGATAAATAACTTTAATTTTCGAATGAGGGAGATAATTTTTTTTTTAATTTTAGTTTTTACATTCAATAGGGGATTAAGTTGTAAGCTACAGATCTTTTCACTAAACATTTACTATCTCCTGCTTATACAGTATGTGTTTAATAAAATATTAAAACTTTTAGAACATGTTGTTACCATTTTTACCTTTTTGAATTTTCTGAGCTTGATTTTTTTTGTTTAAAATTTCATAAGTGCAGCATGTGTATCAACAGGTTTGTACCATTATGAAAGTGTAATTTAACCTTAAATATGGAACAAAAATTATAATTTTTAACATATTTTAGAAAGTTATAATTGTTGGTCAAAGTTGCAATGTGACGTTGTACTTCTGATCAGAATGTGTAGTATTTTCGATCATTAGGTGATATTAATTACAAGTTTAGAAAATTTGTTTAAAACATTTTCATTGCACTGAATTATATAATAAAACTGTATAAGTATATTAAAGAGCCTTTTTCAAAATCAAGCAAGAACATTTAGAGCAGGTAGAAAATAATTATATTTGATTAAAAATAATAATATTAAAATTTTTATGAACCTTAAACAAAGGTGAATTAAACGTTCAAATTTCAATTACGTTTCGTTTCATCATTTTTGTATAAATACAATACATACCTATAGTTAATCATACATTTTTTAAAAATAAATTTACGTTAAAATTCTTTGAAAGAGTTGCTTGCCTAGGGAGCAATGGATCAAAGGTACAACATTTTTCTCTATAAACAATTTTTATAATGTAATTTGCGTATTAGAAAGTAGTGACTGTTACGTTAAATGTTTTTATATGCTACTGAGGGCGTCGATGGTTAGATTAGCTTTAATTCTAATTAAATAGTACTTTTTATCAAACACTTTTAAAGAATTTGAAAGATTCTGAATATTTTTTCATACATTGATATTTTACTTTCTCATGCTTTACAAGCAAAACACATGTAAAGAAATAGATTTTTCCTCTTTTGGAAATTTTTATTAAAATATTTAAATTTTTTGTTTTTACATGATGCAAAGCATAGTCGTGGAACACTCAAATTACTTTTTAAAAAAGCTGAAGTTGTGGAACAATCACTTAATTCTAGCAAACCGAATATAGGATATCATAAACGAGTGAGTTCAGAGCACTCCTAATGGTGAAGTTATCGATTATATCTTAAAAATTGAGTTAATAATGTCAATTGCAATAATATTAGAAGCTAGGAAATTCCCATGTAAATAAAAAAAAAAAAAAAAAAAATCCTGTCCGGATTGAAAACTGATGTCCAACAAGAGACTGTAGTTTGAGTGCACATGTGTATTTCCACTGATGATGGACACAAAAGGCATACTTAACTAAATTGTCTTCTTAAAATAAATTATACCTTGCACACATGTGCTTCTTTTGTTATTAAATGCACATGAACTTTAAAATTCCTACCGTACGATTAATGAATTTCGGTTGGGGATTAAAATAAAACTATTTACATTTCATACCTTTATAACTTTTGTTTTCTTGTAGAATATAATTTAATACTAAATAATGGAAGACTCTACACTTAATATACTTTTTCTCTATATCTCACAGCTTTTGAGTTTGGTCAGAACACTATTGGCACATCAGTAACTTTTTGTCTAGCTTTCTCATATGACGGAGCACATCGAACGACCTTCAGCATTCTCCAGAAACATCAGTTGAAATACATTAAATTTTTTAACATATATCTACCTATGATTACGCACTGAAATTTTTATAAAAATTCTTTGAGACGTTCTAGCATGGTTTACTAACTAATGAAAAACTAACAAACTAATAAATTAAATTATTAATAATATTTTTATTTAAAAATAGTAAATATCAATAATTTAACTATATTTTTGCAAAAAGAACCCAAACTCATGAGTAATTTTTTTTTCAGTAATTGAAATGTAAAAAAAGTGTAATTTTCACTCACATTAACTATTTTTTAATTTTATGTTGAAACGTGGTTAGTAGGAATTATAAGTTATAACATTAAAGATAAACTCTCTGTATTGTACGATAAATAGAAAAATAGAAAAGTGTCAGAGAACCAGTTATATAATATATCTAGCTTCAAACATACTTTAATAATTTTTTTCTCTAGATTTACAACGGATATTATTAGAAGAAATTAAAACCTTTTTTTAATTTTTCAATGTAACCATTAAAAATCTACTCAATAATAAGGTAACAAAACATAAAATACTACCTCACCTTTTGGAATCAGAAGTTCGATTTTTTGATTTCTGGGGGCATATTGATTCTTAGATAAGAATTTAGCAGGGTTCTCTATAATTGCATTCACATACATAGTAGCAAAGAGTCTTGTTTACTTTTAAATAAAGTTTGAATCTCCACGAAAAATGTTTCATTTTTAGAAATTAAACAACAACATATAAGTACTAATTATTAAAATTCCTCTCAGTATTTATTTACGTCTAAAACAACGTTGCTACTTTGAGTTCATAGAACCAGAGCCCCACCCAACAACATTGATTCTCATTCTCTTTCAAGAAAGCGGCCATCAATAAAATGAGCCATCAAATTTGATTCGAAGAGCTCAAGTGCTTTTAGAGATAAACAAGAAGATTTCCCCTCTACCCCTACCGATGTCTGAATTGAGGAAAACAAAGATGACCACATTGGAAACCTGAAAATGCCTTTATCATTCCCTTCCGACAGGAAAGTCCATCTTTCACTTATGACGGATGATCTTCCTTTAGTCCTTTATCTTCAACTTCAGTTGCTCATTAGTTTTGGATCGAAAAAGTGGTTCCAGTCTCAAAGAGTCTTTAGAGAGTCCTTTTTATAACTATTTTATTGCGTCGAATGTATCGATAAAAGTGTGGAGGTCTTTAGTTTATAATGTATTATTTGTAGTATGACAGCGTCTAAATTTACTCATGATTGATTGCTTAATCTACTGCTTGTCCTTGTAATTATGTTAATTAAGTTGTATTGGAAAGGTCATGCTTAGCGAACAGTTTCAAATAACTAGTTTATGTTTTGAAATTTCTTTTTTGGGTACGTTAAGTCATAATTGAAATAACATCGAGTCTTTAACATGAAGTTTACATTAAGAGTAATTTTTTGTTTTTGTTTTTTTGTATTAGTTAAATAAAATGACATTAAATGTCTTTCACTAGTCGTTATTATTTGGGCTTTGGTCTAATTGAAATAATACAAAAACAGTTTACCTCACAGAGTTTGATATATTTTTAAAAAAAAATAAACTTAATTTACATATTGCAATATTCAAACTTAATTAATATAGTGAAGTTTATACTCTATGCTGTGTTTATGCTGCATTTCTATCCTTCATCGTAAAAAAAAAAATATCTTTTGATTTGCTTAGGTCAGAAATTTTATCCAAGCCTAAAGGTTCTTATTTAAGGGGATGGGGGTGTTGGAAGACTCTATTTTGTCCATGCTAAAAATACCTTTTTTGTGTCCTTTTTCTAGGAAACTACTCATAGAATTGGTTTAAAATTTTCTACAGCTAATATTAAAACAATTTTACATGATTGACTTATGCTTTTGTAAAAACACAATTTTGGTTAGGATTTACGATGTTTTGACATTTTTTAATAAAATTTTACAAAAAAACATAGTTAGGAATTTTTAAAAAAGAGAAAATCCAAACAAATAAATGTTTCTGTAAAAGCATATGTCTATTTGTGTAAAAATACAACATGTACCGGGAAAAAATACTTTCATAGCAGAGTATTGAGTAGATCCTGAGAGAAAGGTACATTTGTATGAAAAAACAACATTTTGAGAAAACAGCGTTTTAAGTACAAAGCAGACGTTTTTTTTTTTTTTTCCAGTGATGTTACTTTTTTGAATTATATAAAAAAATACTTCGAATGAGCGCATTGCCCACCAAGTTAAACCATTTTTTAGATAACATTTCAAATATTATAATGCACTAAAAACCTCGAAATGGATTCCGAGAGAAAAATTTACCTTCCGATCCACCTTAATTTTAGTTTTTTTTTTTAAGTATGTGTATTTGGTAGTTATCTGTATGAATTTGGTAAAATACAATTATTTACTGTACATTTTTTCTGAATGTTTTATAACTGCGAAAGTTATAAAATATTCTTATTTTCATTCAGATGTCATTTTTTTGAAGATTCTAAGGTTGATATATAAATGACACTTTTCTTTGAAATTTTATAATTTATTTTTAACAATTCAAGAAGGATTTCATTTACTGTACTTTAATTGGGAATGATGTTAACTAATAACTAAAGTTAAACTATTATACACTGTATTGTATTTCAATAATATGTTGTAACACTAAGTTTTCCTATACAGTATTAAATCATATAACATTCTTACATTTTGAAGATAACATTTGTAAGTTTTATTATTTTTTAATTTTGTAGTCTATAAACCTTTTTTTTAGTTTTTAAAACATTTTTATATAATATATATATTTCCTTTTTGGAATAAAAGTTGGAGAACAAAGATTCTATCTTCAAGTCTGTAGATATTTCTTTGATATAGGTTTCTTAGAAGTTATAGAAGTTTTTATATCCTTTTGCAATATTGCGTTTTTTAAGGATCTGGAAAATTCCTACAAGAAAGAGAATACATTCGTTTTTATTTTATATGATAGTAAATTGTTTATATTTTTACGTCTGTTTTGAAAGTACACAACTTTTAATATAACATTAATAAATTCTCAATTTATTATATTATAAAAGATTATAATATTAATTATAGGGATAATGAAAATGATACTAACGGATAGTGATGTGGTGACATTTATCATGAAAATAATTGTATTTATAATGAATCTGATTATTTTCAAAGTTTTAATTGATCATTAAATTTTTTAACCACAAATACTATATTTATAATTTGTAACTGTAAACGTATGAGGGTTATCTACTGGTAGATAAAAAGTTTGTGTTTACCAATTCTCCTTGAATATAATTTTTTTCAAGAGCAAACTACATTTTCTAATTTTTCTACTACTGTTCAAACCAATTTCAATCCATTCAACAATCAATGTCATTTCTTTAAAAAAAAACATCGTTTTTGTGGTCGTGGAAATACCGCAATTTAAATCGTCCCGCGCGTTTTTTCAGAAAGCTTGGCTCATTTCTTTCATTGCAAGCAATAACATTGAATGGCATTGGCAGCTGAAATCCTCTTCAGCAATGGACACTAGAAATCTCTACTTCTAAAAGGCCATCCTAATCGCTTCATTGAGTCACTGATATAGCCCCGGCCTGTCAAAAACACTTCTCCACAGGGAATCGGCCTCAAATAATCAAGTCACAGGATCTATTTTTTCCCAGCCATCCTCCATTGCGCTATCGAACTGTTTATCTTTGAAATGGGCTTTCGGTAGTATCCCCTATATCTAAAACGTGACGTCATTTAATATATATAGCGTTGCCTTTCCTAACTTTTAAAATAATGGCTAGTTATCTTTATTTTTTTCGGTTCTTCCGCGCTGTATATGCTTTAAATTTAAGTTAATCGGATGCTAGGTACGGAAGGAAGCGGGACGTAAATAAAGTTGTCTGATATTGAACCGGAAAATTCCCATTAAATTGTTACTTAGGATTTGTGTACTGTTTTTTTATGACGATAATTACTATTGGTTTGCTTGAAATATCTATAAATTAATTTTAAGACGATATTACGATGAAATTTAGTGTTGACAGATGAGCACTGATAAGGCAGAACTGGTTGAGATATTTCCATCATTATCAAGTTTTAATACTTGGACATTAAAGTGAGTTTTATTTTAAAAGCCATAGAAAGACTGGATATCAATATATTAAAATAAAAAGTATAAAAAATACAAGATAATAACTAAGTAATATTATTTTTGTAATATTTTAGAACTAATAATTGGAAAATTAATTTTATAGCATTAATTCGAAAATAATCTTAAGTCATGATATTTTATAAATATTTGGCAATAGCTGACTTTACAATATTGAAAATAAATGTTGTTCATTATTACGTCTGACTTATCACTTTTGGTAAGTTTTAGTACTTCATTCAATGAATAAAATGAATCTTTCCTGCATAATATAAATTAAATGTATTCATTAAAATCGTACTAAGCTTTATAATTTTTAATTCCCTTCATTAATATTATGGTGCCTTATATTTTTATTTGATTACGTTACTTAATTTATTTGGAATAATTTCAAATCATGTTTAAATAATGTAGCCTCATTACGACTAGACATTTTTAATGAAAAAACTGTAAGAGTTGTTCATTTTCATAAGGTTAAATATGTTTTGAAATTCACTTTTTTTTAAAATTGATCAATACCAAGTAAAAATATGAAAATGTAGAAATTTTTAAAATGGTTTTTATGATGGCATAATAAGCCTTTAATTAAAAAAAAAACATCGCTTTAATTAGAGGTTATTTTGGATAAAAGGGGAATTTTTGGATACGGTGTCAATAAAAATATTCTTATTACGAATACAGGTAACAAATAAGACGTGATACGTGCTTATGTTTTAATAAAGCATTCTTGAGACAATCAAGAAATTATTGTTTTTGAGAAAAGGGTAAAATTTACTATTCTCATTACTAAAATCCACATTTTTTCTTGTTTTATTAGTAAAATAATTTAAAAATTCTTTTATATAACAAAATTTGATTTATTTAAATCACTAAACTATATAAAGTTTAATTTTTACTAAAGTTATAAAATAAAGTTCAATTATTAAATTTTAAATAATGAAACGTGAACGTTTATATATCTCCACCAAATACTGAATATTTTTCTTTATTTTCCATTTTACTAGCAAATGAATAAGATTTTATCTACCATAAAATACGTGCACACTTGAAAAGTTTGGAAAAAAAAATAACAAAACCAAATCTTGTTATTGCGTATAACAAAGTGTGATTTATTTAAATCATTAAACTATAAAAAGTTTAAAATTTACATATTATTAAAGTTTTAAATAATGAAACGTGAATGTTTGCATATCACTACAAATATTGAATATTTTTCTATATCACTAGCTATTGAATATGATATTATCTACCACGAAATACGCATACATTAAAAAAAAAATTTTTAAAAAAAAAAATGCATCGTCTAATTGGAAGCTTGAAATTCATGCTACAGTCAACTTGACATTTTTTTCAAGGGCTTGAATAAAGAATAACACTTACACTACTTGATATCCTTTTCTTATTCCCTCATTTGATGTTATCAACAAAACTGAATGACAAGTATTTTCAAAACTTTCCTATAGCTAATTAAAATGCGTGTTGAAATGGTTTCAGAAATACAATTTTATTGCATCATTTTGGCAAATACCGTAGCAAAACTATCTTTTAATTCCTCAAGTTGATGTGAAAATTTCAAAATGTGAATTCCCACACGTTGCTCCCCCAAATAAATGAGACATCAAGTACAAACACACACATAACTTATTTCTTAATTCACTTGGACAGCACAAACGAAACAAACAAGCCAAATTAGTCTTCTTATTTCCAACCTAGCCCCTCAAGCCGTCACATTTTCCGCCACAGACCATGAAAACATCTGCCAAGATGTACACCCTCACAATGTAGAATTTCATTTCCTAAATAGAAATTCCAGGTTTCAGATACGGTATTAGTTTGCTAATTAAACACAAACCCGAACTCGAGGTAATTAAAGCTGTTTACTGAAGAAATTAAAGCCGCTTCACCTTAAATTCGGAGTCACTTCCGAGACGAACGTAATATTCCTTGTAGGAAGAGTGCTGTGAGACTTGAGTGTATTTGCAACTGATTATCTGGCCGGTACAAAACAAACACTTGTATTTGTGGCGAATTAGTGTCTCGGTGGAGGTCCTGTACACACAAGGAAAGGGTGATTGCGTTTCTGGAGCGGCCTGGCAATGTGTCTCTTTGGAAATACTTTGAGGTTTACTGGATTTTCTCATAAACTCCAACTTAGATCGTCTGATTAGAAGTATCTTCATTTTCAAATTGGCAATTGAAAAGTTTTTTTTTGTTTGCTGTCTTGTTAATGAGGTCATTGAGACAAAATACAGGTTTCAGAAAACTTCATTACTTGAAAGTCGTTGAATTTCGTTGTATTGTAAGATGTTTGTGCAAGTAATTATCACGGAGTGTAATAATAAGATTAGCTGGATTAATTTACAATGGACAGTGCATGAAAAGTGGGGCTTTCAGCACCTATTTAGAGCAATCTGAGGTCTGCAGTAATCATTAGGGATTCATAAACTTTGGAACTTATATACATGCTTTTGAGCCCAAGGGGCAATTATACTGGGTGGCCAGGAAATAATTTTCCCTGTTTGGCGGCCTCTGCAGCTAAAACTAATGAATGAAATGAAACCATATTTTATGTACAGACTATTGAAGGCATGGGGAGCTGAATTCCAACAAAAAAAAAAGTTAGTTCCAAAAGTTGCCGTTAGGTGAGATTTTGGGGCTACTTGTACGTACTTTTGAGGTAATTTACATATCGAGATAGCAATTATGCAAAATTCTAATGCGTACATGACAGCAGCGTAACGCATTCCCTTTAAAAAGAAAAGAGCGAACGTCCAAACAGCGATTCTTTCATTGACTGTTGGTGATATGCGACCTACCTAACCTCAACGTGCTTTGCTAGTGAAACTGTACTACACTAGACAGTGCAATGCTGTGGTGGCTCTGCGGGAATTTCGAAGACTTCATAACCTACGTAAAGGTCCAATGTCTGCTGCAGCAGTAAGAGCGATGATTAAAAAATTCGAGGAAACTGGATCGCTTGGACTTAGAGCTGGCAGAGGACGAAAAGCAGTATCAGAAGATGCAGTAACAGATGTTGCTACAGCTGTGTTCGACAACACAGGAACCAGCAGTGGTCCAAGTGCTCGTGCAATTGCTCGTCAAACCGATATGCCTTATTCTACTGTATGGAAAATCTTGCGTAAAATGCTGCATTTCTATCCGTATAAAATCAGTTGTGTGCAAGAATTAAAAATAACAGATTACGATAAGCGCCTAACTTTTGCTTTAACATTTCTTGCCCGAATGGAGATTGACAATGATTGGACTTGGAAAATATTGTGGGGAGATGAGGCTCATTTTCATCTGAATGGATCTACTAATACTCAGAACTGCCGTATTTGGGCATGTGAGCGACCCACAGTGATGCTAGAAATGCCATTGCATTCCCCAAAGGTAACCGTGTGGTGCGGTTTCACAGTAAATTTTATAATAGGACCATACTTTTTTAAGAACATAACTAAGGCAGGACCTATTACCTGCTAAATCAACGGCGAAAAATATGGGGAAATTCTCCAAACTTTCGTTATTCCGCAATTGCAGCAAAGACAATGCTTAAACTCAATCATTTTTATGCAAGATGGAGCTCGGCCACATATTCATCGTTCAGTGCAGCGCCTTTTACGCCAGAATTTTGGTAATGACAGAGTCATCAGTCAATATTTTCAGACGGAATGGCCACCCAGTTCCCCGGACATCACCCCATGTGACTTTTGGCTATGGGGATACCTTAAATCCGTTGTGTATGCTGGTGACATTCCAAACTTGCATGTCTTGAAGCAGAGCATAAGACGGGCCGTTGCGAACATCCAAACAGACAGTTTGCACACAGCTGTAGAGAACGTTATTCACCGGATGCAATATGTTGTACACCGGGAAGGTCAGCATATTGAAAATGTTACGCGGCGTCCTGGGGATCCAAATGTTAATGACAAAAATCTTATTTTATGTGTTCCAATAATTTATTCATAACTGTATAGTATTGACATTCTGAAAAATCAAATTTCCATGCTTTCATTGTAGTTATTCACGTGTTTCGGTTCCGATAGCGCCACATTTCCCCCTATCGGCAACTTTTGGAACTAAATTTTTTTTTGGTGGAATTCATCTCCCCATGCCTTCGTTAACCTGCATATAAAATATGGTTTCATTTCGTTCATTATTTTAGCTGCAGATGCCGCCAAACAGGGAAAGTTATTTCCTGGCCACCCTGTATCTGAAGAAACTAAACTACGTTAGTCGTTAGGATAATTGAGGCAAATATGAAATCGCTAGAATTATGTTGTTCTCAAATTTCTTTATTTTCTAAATGTATAACAAAACATGTAATTAAAAGGATTCGACAATATAAATGATAAGTCCTTAATCTTAGTGTCTAGTGGAGTTAAGGTTGTATTGAATTACAAATAAAGGATAAGTAAAATCGTATAATGGTAGCAAATAAATAATGAATAATTTAAATGTCAAATGAAAACTCCAGTCCATACAGTAAAAAACTGTGCTATTTTAATATGTTTAAAAAATTTCACAAATAGTTAAATTATTCAAAATAACATTCTTTTATTATCTAGAATAATTGAAAAAAAAATCGAATTAAATTTATATACTTATTTATAAATAGATCAAGTAATAACAGAGGAATAAAATCATCCAAATTTTTATAAATAAGAGATACTGACTCATTAAAATTAAGATGTTCCAATAAGAAAATTAATTTAGATATTTCATTTTATACCTGAAAGTCTATTATATATAGTAAAATTAATTAATTCTTGTAGATAATTTTATTTAAGTGTCTAGAAACTTTCATTTGTGGAGAAAGTCTGATAAATATCCTTACTTAATATGGTTTAACAATAATAGAATGAATATTTTCTTGCACTATTTGTTTTACTTTTTATCCTTAATGAGCTTCTTAAATTTTATTGGGAAATATTACCTGTAAAGTGAATGGGTAACAAATTGGGGTTACTCTGACCAGTTGTAACTAAATGGGGAAAACTTTTGAGTTATTTTACCAGTCCCTAAGAAGTAAAAATATATTCAAAAGGTGTAAAATGACGAAATGGAAGAATGTTATTCATAACGATGAACATTTTTATTGGTCGATTTAATGACTGGTTAAAAAATTTTGGCGGAACGAGAGATAGGTTTATATTATTTTGTTACAAATTTTAGATTGAAGTTTTAGAACAAAAGATAGGAGAAAATAATTTACTTTTCATGCAAATCTGAATGGAAACCAGTCAACCATTTGTCTCTCGGACGTCAAGAAATTACGAATAATACTATTTTAGAATATGTTTATTTTCCTATTTAATACGTAGTGCATGTCTTACTTTTGATTCTTGGATACTTTTTTGTTTAAAAAAACCTGATGTTTTAAAAAATATTTTTTAAATATCTTGTTCTTGATTATTGGTTAACATTTACTCCTATTACTCCTAATACACTACCCAAAAACCCTTTTGCTTGTTGTTAATGGAAAAAAATATCCTGTGGGAAAAGTTACCCTGGTACACTGGATAACGTTGTTCATCAGGTTTTTATTTAAAAATAAGTAGGGAAAATATTATTATGTAATAAATCAAATTCCCATGCTCTCTTCCAATAACAGGATTTTCACAACAAAATTTATTAAAATATTATATTGTTAAACTGAAGTTAACAAATTATAAAAATAACAGCAGTCGACGATTATAAAAGTATGCCAAATTTTATTATCTACCATAAGAAACATAGAAATACGCTTTTGAATACGTACCACAAATAAAACTCATCTATACTATAACATAGATATTTGACTGACATTTTTTAACCCCCCAAAGAATATGTGCGAAATGGAATACATTTTTCAAAATTGAAAAAGCACATATGTCATGTATAGAATTTCTTACATCATGTTTCTTATGATTTTCAGAAAAGAGATATCTTATTCAGTGGCAAAAATGAGAATGTCCCGCTATTGTGCGAGTAAAAATACGGAAACTTACCAAAAAGTTGTGAAGGGGAAATCGACTTGTAGTAGGTAAACAAGTCGACCCCCCTTCGAAAAAGAAAAACACTGCCTTCGGGATTTTTACTTTACTTCGACCAGGAAACGTCATATGCAAAGAACCAGAAATAGAGTTTCTTAAGCAAATACGGAAGCAGTATATTGCTTCCTGAG
This sequence comes from Linyphia triangularis, assembly GCA_963978545.1. NCBI lineage: Eukaryota > Metazoa > Arthropoda > Arachnida > Araneae > Linyphiidae > Linyphia > Linyphia triangularis. The sequence continues at coordinate 72,742,241 of OZ021722.1, forward strand.
AAGTTTGTACCACTGACTGGCTATTTTCCGCTTTTATCTTTGCTCGATCCAGCTTTGGGGATGAGTTATCGGTAACCGGTGGTACTTGCTCCATTGTAGTGGGAACATTTTGTTCCTTTTGAATGTTTGTTTAGGAACAACTTTTACCAGTGTTTTATGTACGGAATGAGAGTACCCTTTGAAACGAATTGAAAAGGAGTAAATATTCTACATTTGAGTTATGCAGACTCATTCAAAGAATTGAATTAATAAATTGCGAATTACACTGAGAAAAAATTTACTAATATAAAAAAAAAATAAAAAATAATCAATTTTAATCTATTCATAGTCATTCCGCCGCACAATGAAATATTCTGAGAAAATAAATCATGATAAGCTGAATCACCTATTAAAACGTAATCAGAAGATGTACCATTATAGAAACCACAGTAATTGTGCTATTACCGTACAGTACGAAAATTATCCAAACAATGGTTATATCTTGTGCTCTAATTGATGAAATAACAAATGAAAAGTACCGTTGTAAATACCGGAAGGTCTTTAATAATTGCATATAGTTTTTTCTTTGTCATGAAGGGTCATCTATTAAAACAGAACCAAACTTTAAAAAGTTCAATGGCAACCTCATAATATTATGCCATATTTTAATTTAGAATCTAAAAAAAAAAGAAGAAAAAAAAAAAAAAAAAAGAAAAAAAAAGCGGAAATACGACAATTTTTAATTTTCCAATTAATGTTAGTAATTTATATGATAAAAACAAAATGATAAATTAATGTTAAAAAAATTTTTTTTTTTTTTTTTTTTTGCCATAAATTCTTAAAGAACCAATATATTTTAGTAATTTCTGTTTCAAACGATAGTTTGTTAAATGGCCAAACATAAATATCAATCAACTTTTACATTAATTTTTTTTTCAATAATGAATTATTAATTAATAAAACAATTAAAAAAAAAATTGAATAGAAACATATTTCTTTTTACTTTCATTAGATTAATCATGGTCTAAACCTCCCCCAGAATTTTTTTCTTTCCATTTTGACTTTTTGTTCTCAATTTTTTAGCGAAAATGTAAAAAAAAAAGGGTTAACTTTAAGGGATCGTATAGTAGTTAACATTTGAGAAAAATAAAGATTAAGTGAAAGTAAACTAGAGGTGTGGAACATCGCACAAAGTTCAACCACACTGTAATATTGGTCATTGCATTAAAATTTTATATGGTGTTTTTTACCGTTTTTGGTTATAATTTTTACAAGGGCAAGGAAGAAAAATGGTGGAATTGGCGAAATTTTTTGATCGACATTACAATGTCCTTTCTTGAGTGTGAAACAAAAAAACAACAACATCAATCGTTGATGGGTGATGCTTCAAGAACAGAGAGATTTGTGTTAAATGCATTCGTTTTTCAACTTTATTTACGCTTTTATCACATTTCTACGGGAATTTCAGAGGTAGGAACGATTAGAACAATTTAAGAGGCATTAGCACGGATATTTTAATCAAATTCTTTAGAGCCGGTTTTTTAGCAATTACTGATAAACATGATTTATTCATTTAGTAAATCATTTCAACACTCAGGTTACATTTGTGTTTACAGTGTAATGTTTTTCTAAAAATAAATAATTACGCTTTCTTGAATACTGTTTATTAATGCCTACATTTTATACTTATCAATTTTCTAATCATTAGTAGTATACGTTATATTTCTACCATTACAGTTTTCAATATTTTATTTATTTCGTGTGAAGAATGCACATTAGGGTGTCTCCCCCCCCAAAAAAAAAAAAAACTTTTAAAAATGTGTACTCTCACCCTCCAAAACCCTCCATCTCTGAGCCATCCAGCGAAATCGGTGAAGAGTACCTGGTTTCCGAACGTTAGCTTGAATGTCTAATCCAATCATAAACGATGCAAGATTTAAAAAAATCTCTGCAATCATCCTTAGGTAGTTTTTTAGCAATCCCTAACTAATCAGAAATAAAAGTTTTTAAACTGTCTAGGGGTACTGATTGCTCTTTTGGCTCATGGTGGTTGAGTTTAGACCAATTTTCTAGGAATCTATTTACTAAATTATATTAGGCCTAGTAGAGTATTCAAAGCACACAACGAATGCATCGGAAAGTAGAACCTTAAACATGTGATGCCGACATGGTATCAACAACAGATTTCTGCCTATTTTTTTTCTCAAGAAGAGTACGTGTTGCATTGAATCTCCCAACGTTTGTTGCAGTTGGTACAGAAACACGTACCTATTACTTCAGATCCACACTTCCACGATTGTAAGAACTTGAAAACAGCATCAATTGCTACTTGTAAGAACTTGAAAACAGTATCAATTCCTACTTTGACCAGTTCCAGACAATAATTTAGGAATGCCAAGAAGTTTTGTATTTTCACCTTGCAAAGAAGAAACTAGTACCGCTAAACGATAAATCCTTCTTGTGCTTTTTGATGAACAATTGAGTAACAATTTACTATCCCAATGAAGTACTGAATTCGATGCCGCAAACTAAATTTTTAATTGTTCAGCAGTTTCACGGCGAAGACGTTGGCGTTCCCAATGAACAACAGCACTATACAGACGGGTCAGTTAGAGATTCGTATGATTATAAATTTCAAATGAAAAATTAAAAAAAATTATCATATGAGCTCATGATAATGTATTTTTAAACCAAGTTTAAGATAAAAAAAAAATTGGAAAGGGAAGTCTGGTACAGTACGCAAAAAAAACCCCAGAACGATGGCTATATCTTCGGTTCTAATTATCGTAGAATCTTACGGTTTGCATCAAAATGTTTTGCTTACGATTTTCTATATATCTGATTCAATTTTTCTTTCTTGAGGGACCGTTTACTAAATAAAAGTAACGCTATCTTCGAAAATTTCAATACGAACCCTTATTTTTTATCATTTCATTCGACTCAGAATACATCATTTACCCTATATACCAAATTTCAATGCATTATGTTGAAAAACACGTCACTTATGAGCGAAAATATTTCGACCATTTTTTGACCGATCTTCAGGGAGAATTTCCATAAAACGAAAGGTATTTTTAAGGTTCTTCTTCACAGCGGGAGAAATTGAACGGTCAATGTGGCGCTTTTCACGAAGATTAAAAAATACGAATATTAGTCTAAAACTGCATAGAAACTACTTGGATTTATAGTGTCATGTTTAAGATTAATACAAAAATAGCAAGTAAACGCAAAAGTAACATAATTTATTTACAACATTAAAGATGTGCATTCTTCACGCGAAATAAATAAAATATCGAAAACTGTAATTGCAGAAATATAACGAATACTACTGATAATTAGAAAATTAATAAATATTAAATGTAGGCATTAGTAAACAGTATTTAGCAAAGCATGAATATTTTACAGAAATATTTCACTATAAACACAAATGTAACTAGATCGTTGAAATTATTTATAAAATGAAAAAGTCACATGATTCAGTAAAATTTTTAAAGGATAACTTATTGAAATTGCTTAAAAAATGTTGTTTTAAATAAATGGAATTTAAGAAAGCAAATTAAAAAAAAAAAAAAATGATAGTTTACAGAAAAAATAATTAATAATTTAAAAAACTAAAAAACACGCTTTAATAGAAAATCAAACTAAAAGTAAAAAATAATCAATAGATTAAAAAACTAAGAAACACGCTTTAATAGAAAAGTGAACTTAAAAAGTAGAAGATAATTTTAAATAAGATTGAAATAAGAATAGAGTGATTAACAAGAAATATTTATTTTATCGTACAAAAGCGAGGGGTGCTTTTTAAGATATTTTCATAATGGCTCTACTTTTACCAATATCTGTCATTAAATATTTACAAAAATTGACATCAAGCACCCCACGCTTTTTTACGATAAAATAAATATTTCTTGTTAATCACTATTCTTATTTCAAACTTATTTAAAATTATCTTCTACTTTTTAGTTCACTTTCCTATTAAAGCGTGTTTCTTAGTTTTTAAACTATCGATTATACGATAACTGAATGTTATGCGATTTTCCACACTTCTAGTTTACCTTGAATTAATCTTTGATAGTTTTCAAAAGTCGTCTACTATATGGTCCCTTAAAGTGAGCGTTTTTTACATTTTCTCTAAAAAATCGAGAACTAATAGTTAAAATGGAAAGAAAAAAATTATGGGAGGGTTACAGACCATGGTAAATCTAATGAAAGCAAAAAAAATATATGTATCCATTCAAATTTTTTTTTAATTGCTTTATTAATTAATAATTAATTATTAAAAAAGAAATTGATTCAAAAGCTGATTGCTATTTATGTTTGGCCATTTACAAACTACCGTTTGAAAAAAAATTTACTGAAATATATTAATTATTTAAGTATTTATGGCCAAAAAACTAACTTTTTTATTTAACATTAATTTATCATTTTCTTTTTATCATTTAAATTACAAACCATTCATTAGAAAATTACGAATTTTTGTATTTCGCATTCTTTTTTAATGCTGAATCCAAATATGGAATAATATTACGAGGTTGCTATTGAACTTTTTAAAGTTTGTTTCTGTTTTAATATGCAGATGACCCCTCATGATAAAAAAAACTACATACAATTATTAAAAACCTTTCACGATTTACAACGGTACCTTTTTTTTTTGTTATTTCAACAATTAGAACAAAAGATATAGCCATCGTTCTGTTTTTTTTTTTGGGTACTGTACAGTTCTGTTGTCTGTATATTAATTAGAAATCCAAATTTTTCACGAATTCCCTGTTTTCTATTAGCTTGAGGGACCCTTAAAACATTTTTAAATGACTTGAATTTTTTGTAATAATATAATACGATAAAAATAACATTTTTGGTGAGACCTGACATTTTCAAAAAGAAGTTTTTTTCAGCCACTCCTGGAAAACCCTAATGCACATCTTTAATCTTATAACTACATTATGTTACTTTTGCGTTTACTTGCTGATTTGGTATTAACCTGATGTTAAACATGACACTATAAATCCAAGTAGTTTCTGTGCAATTTTAGACTAATACCTGTACTTTTATAACGTTGCCGAAACACACCGCCCTGAATGATCGATTTCCCCGCTTTAAAGTAGAATCTTAAAAATACATTTCTTCTTATTGAGATTTGATCTGAAGATCTTTCAAAACATGGTTAAAACATTTCTGCTCACAAGTGACGTGTTTTTCAACAAACTGAATTAAAATTTTGTAGTTAAGGTAAATGATGCATCGAATGAAAGCATAAAAAAATAGGGGTTCGTATTGATAGTTTCAAAGATAGAGTTAAATTTACTTAGTAAACAGCCCCCTAATTTTTTTTTTCACAAACATATAGACAATCGTAAACAAATTATTTTGGCGCAAACTCCAAGATTCTACAATAATTAAAATTGAAGATATAGCCATTGTTCGGATTTTTTGCGAACATTTCGGATTGTTCGGATTATTGTACTAGCTTAGCTGCAGAAATTCCGTCACAGAACGGGAGAAGACCCTGATAAGAAAACATTGTATTATATGCTGTGAAGTGAGACACCATAGTAGAGAAGGGGTGCGAATGATGACAATGGAGCTTTTTTTTCATACAATAGTAAGTAGCTTTGAAAAAAAAAAATTGTTTGGAAGTATAGTCAGGTAGGCGGTACCTTGATGTTCGAGTTTTGAAGGATGTTTAAGATGGAGTAGCTTTGAATTATAAATGGGATTCTACCCTGCGAACGACCGACAAAAACACGATAGTGGCGCTCTGTGGAAATTTGCAAAGGACAGAAGCTAGAGTTCACATGGGTGCCATCACAGGCCATTTTATCGGTTTTCTACATATCAGGCGAACGGCCTATCTGAAATCTCATCTCTATCTGCTGAACGAAACGGCCACTAAAGGTCCATATATCGGCAAAGTTTCTTTATGACCACCTCGTATTTTCTGTGCCACATTCTTATATTCTCCGTGCTAACTTTGATAGTAGCATGATATTTAACTTGTAATCCTAATTTTGGTGAATGAAAGAGATTTTAAGTGCGAATTTTAACTTAGCGCCAGACTGTCTGGATAGGAGGAGTTGCATTTTGTAAAATCTGAAGTTATCGTACAATTCGGAGGATATAACTTAAAACGCGGTTTCCAAGGTTATTAAAATTCTGTCGATTCAAAGACAATATGTCAGGGATGAAAATTATTGCAGTCGGGATATTTTATTAGTGGGCAAGGAATTTATAGGGGGGGGGGGGGCTTTTGCTAATTGCGTTCTGAAATTCTTAAGACGGGATTAATACCAGCCACTTAAATTTGTGGGGGGGGGGGAATCTAGCTTTTAGAATCGTTGGAGAAAATTTAAGTGGGAATAGGAAATTTCTAAAATTTGGTGGATGGGGAAAAAAGAATCACTGACTCGACGAAATTATAGCAATAGAAATTAAAACAGAGTCAGACGGACAGAAAAGTTGAGAAATTGATCGGTATGAATCCTTCCAACAGTCTTTAAGTAAATTAATAAACCCACACTACAAGAATATTCTGTGATCTTGAATATCTATCTACCTAACCTTCACTACATTAAAACTCTTATTATTGCTGCAAGTAACTTTCTGTAAGCCTTGGTTGAAAGTACTGTTAACAAGTTTTGTGTGTGATCCTGTAAATTCAAACTTGTGGATAATTCATGGCACAGATGCATTTCTCCAAGATGTTATGGAGTAAGTTCCTAATTTTTTACATTCATCATTACGATTCCATTTTTTTTAACAGAACTTTATTTCCATCCATGCCATATTTGACACAGTATGTAATTTTGAAAATGTGTGATCGAGTGAGAAACACATTCGACATTGTTGAGAAATGATCCACTTGACAATTCAAAAATAGTAAACGAAACTTAACATTCTTTTTATTTATTTTCAAATTATATTTTCTTACTTCATGATTAACAATTCTGAAATTACTTGATCTAATTATACCTACTTATTAATATTTTGAATTTTGACTTTTTTTATGCCGTACATCTCCTAAGTATCTTGCGGTATATAGTAAATAAATTGTATTGTATAGTCAGATTATTTAACTATAGTGAAACTTAAACGAGAGAATACTGAAGAACTAAGCTTTTAATATTTACAAGCGCTCTTCACAGCGTTAAGAATCTAACTCACTTTTAAAACGGAAAATATACAACTGTTTCAGTGGACGAATTGTTTTTGAATCAAACGCAGTTCACGAGAGAGCATTGAAATGAAGATATTCTCGCAAAATAATCCCGCGCTACAGACTCTCTCTCTGGATTCGACACCGTCTCGGCAAGGATCCAGCAAGTGTGTCTTTTTCAGTTCTTCTTGAGACGACCTCTCCTGCGTAGAGGGTTTACAAGGATAATGTTGTCATGAGACTCAAGGCAAGGGCGTAGAGCTGAAGTGTGGTACACTCTCAATGACACGTCTGGATTATATGCCACTTCATAGCTAGTTAACGAGCTTTGAGTTTTCACTATATATGGTCCATCACGTCGTGGAGTGAACTTTGCAGATTTCTTCTTAGCTTTGCTGCTTAGAGGATGAGTGGTGACAGACTTTATCGTCAGGTGCGTACTGTACTGCGTTTCTACGCTTTTTGTCTGCATACTCTTTTCGCTGATCTTGTTTTTCCTCTACTCGGTCCCTTATCTCCCGACTAAGATTTGCAGACTTACGCAAGTACGGTGTGATTTCTGCCACGAAGCTGTCTTTGCGGATTACATTGCGTAAGTCATGATTCACGTTGTCTGGTGTGCGCATTTCCCTACCAAATTTCAGGAAGGCAGCAGAGTATCCCGTTGAGGAACATTGAGCAGAATTCATGGAAAAACGAATCAATGGCAGTTTTTCGGAACAGGCTGTGTGAGGGCCGTTTCCAACTTGGATAGCAATACGAGGTTTTAGGTCCCTGTTTTTCCTCTCAACCGGGTTTGCCTGCGGACAATAAGCTGGAGTAAGAATCTGTGCAATTCCCAGTAGATTACAGATCTGCTGCATCACCGCACTGAGGAACTGCGAGCCATTGTCAGAGATGAGACGTCTCGGTAGCCCATATCTCAAAATCACCTCTTCTAACAAGGTTATGACACTCTCTCGGGCTGTGGCATCTTCCAAGGCGAAGAGTTCTACCCATTTCGTCGATGTATCCTCCACGATGAATATCCATTTCTTCCCATCTGGTGTTTCGGGCAGAGGACCAAAAAGATCAATTGCTAAAATTTCAAAACACTGGGAATAAAAGTCCAGCCGGCTTCTGATTTTCAGCTTTATATCGAATGCAATCAATGCCTTTCTTGACATAGTCGGAAATGAATTATCTTATTCCTGACCAATAATATATTTTGGAGATTCTTTTAAATGTCCCTTCTTCACCATAGTGTTCAGCAGTATGGGCATCATGATGTTCTTTCAGAATGTTGTTCCATTCTTGTTTGGGAACTACCAATTGTGCTTCCTCCGAGTCAGAATTTGGTGGGTATATGTAGAGTACTCCTTGGGTCATGAGGTAACCACGATTCGCCCAATTGAGTAAATTCTCGTTCTTGGAACTTTGTTCAAAAGTCTCAATAATTGTCTTTAATTTTTCATCTTTGAGTTGTTCTTCCCTGATGTCATTAGACAACCTGGTGGGAAGGTCCACCATAACAGCACAGGACAAGCAATCTAATTCACCATGTGTACACTGAGGTCGGCATCCTATGGAGGTCCGGCACCTCCATAGGAGCCCATGTTAAATTCAACAACTTTGGGGGCATCTCATTTAATAACCGATTCTTCAATCATTATGAAACTTTCACAGTATAATATTTGGATACTTTAGAATACTGTAACACGAGATTTTTATTATTTTTTAAAAATTAAAATAATTATGATTTTCTAAAAATATGTTTAAGAAATTTTTTAGAATTTTAGACTAATTATTTTTTAAAAAAAGAAGTATGCTACTTATCAATAATTCCTCGCGTTAAAGTACTTAAATACATAAGAGAAACATATATAAAAAATTTCAAGCATTTATGTCATATAGATTTTAAGCTACGTGCCCCCAAACACGAAAAACGTCATTTTGAGAAATTCGACTTTGAAGATAAAAAACATGCATTAAATACCTACATTTTGTTTACTTCAAAAAATTATTAAAAGTACTTTGAAATAAGATATAAATACAAATGTGGCATCATTTTAAAGAGAAAAATGCATATTTTGATAAACAATAATAAACTCGAAATTAATAACCTGAAAATTTTTCATGTGCCGGACCCCCTTAAACCGCTTTAGAAGAATTCGCTTCACATATTCGTAATCCTGAACATTTTCATCACTTTCCTGAGCAATAAGTTTAGTGATGTCTTTTAGGAGAAGACCAACCAAGTACACAACCCACTTTGTGACTGGTATCTTGAAGAATGTTAACTGTCTTTTGAACAAATTCAGGAACAAATTGATGTCCTCACTATTTGCATTGAAGTTAGGAATTAATTTCTCGAATCCTAATTTTGGAAAATCTGTGTCAGTGGACAAAATAGATCCAGATGCAGAATTCGAACTTTCTGAACGTGACTGTATGCTCAGTTTTTCCAGTTCGTATGATTGTTCTTGTATTAGCTTTCCATTTCAAGATTATCTTCTCGTCTCTGCTCCTCAAGATTCAATTTTCGTCTCTGTTCCTCAAGATTTTTTTTTCGTCTCTGCTCTTTAAGATTCTCTTTTCGTCTCAGCTCCTCAAGATTTTCTTTAGTATTCCTCTCTGCGATTATTTCTTCAAGAAGAGTTTTCACATAATCAAGGTCCTCTTTATAAGCTTCACTTCGCTGAATATTATTTTTCAATTCTATTACCTTGAGATCGACACTACACTCTAAGTTTAAGTCATCTGGTAACCTTTGCAAGTCACACTTTTTACCTTTCGCGAGGAACGCCATGGTGTCACCTGGGTCAACTGTCCAAATTCTATACCAATATGCTTAATGAGGTTTCACTATATGTATTACTAATATATAATCTAGGCGGTATATTATAAGTTCTTCAGAATTATCAGAAAAAACAAAATAATCTTTTTTAGTTCCTAAAGATAGGTACGGAAAAGGAATTTTTATAAGAAGGATTCTTCTTGGATTTATTTCGACCGAAATGTTCCAAAACGAAATTTGAATTTCATAATTCAATTTCCTTTAGTCCGTGAATCCACAAGTAACAAGAAAAATCAAAAGGACTTTACTTTTCCTTATTCTGATGTAGGATATACCTCAACCTTCAACCTCTGTTGAGGCAGTTATCCGTTTTTCCCAAACGACAACCTTCCGTAACAGACCGTTGAAGGTAAAAAACAAACAAAAAAAACCCGCAAAGTCGCGATCTTGCCACATTCTTGCACCGTTGCGCTGCGTTGAATATTTAAACATCATCCGATAATTCAAACATCGTAGATCGGTCTCACGTTGGGTGCCAATTTATAGTCAGGTTACTTAATTATAGGGAAACATAAACGAGAGAATACTGAAGAACTAAACTTTTAATATTCACAAGCGCTCTTCACAGCGTTAAGAATCCAACCACTGATCTCTACTAGATCTAGTAGAGATCAGTGAATCCAACTCACTTTTAAAACAGAAAACATACAACTGTTTCAGTGGAAAATTGTTTTTGAATCAAACGCAGTTTACGAGAGAGCATGAAATGAAGATATTCTCGCAAAATAAACCCGCGCTACAGTCTCGAAAAATAATCCCGCGCTATAATTGATGAAATGCATTTGAAATACATTTAGTAAAAAAACATGACATCTGCTCAAGATTATTTTAGATTGAAATAATATTTATAAGTTAAAACTTTAGTTTAAATTAATTCCAAAATATCATCAAATGTTTTGTTCGATACAAATAATGAACTTTATCAATATTTTAAATACCTAACTTAAAAAAGTATTCTCTGTCAGAGGTAAAAGAATGAATCATCAGAATTTTACTTATGGAAAAAAACAAAGATCTGAGAGAAACACTTGAAAATGAAAAGTAAGTTTCTGTGAAATGAGCCCCCTGTTCTTTGAACGTAATTCAATTATCTAAAAAAAAAAAAAAAAAAAAAAAAAAAAAAAAAAAAACTGTAAGGACATTTCTGTGTTATCTTGATGTGTTGCATTTTAAATACCCTTGAAAGTTGTTTGTGCTTAAGAAAAGTAAGTCTTTAAGTTGTTTGTGCTTTGTGAAAAAAAATTTGTAAATATATTTGAAAAGGACTTATACTATCAATAGTATTATTGAAATATTTTGATTGAAAAAGGAACTGGTTTACTGTTTGATGCATTTCAAAATGAATAAGCGTTGTTTAAATAATGTTTTTATTTAAAAAAAGAATAGAGTTTTTTATTTAATGTTTCAACTTTATTTTGTTTGGAAAGATGTCAAAGTTTTTATTATTTAAATAAATATATTTATTAACTGTAAGCGTAGCTTTCATAATTATTGTGCTTTTGGATACGTTTATTTTAATCAAATATTTTTATCAATACAAGGAAAATAAAAATGATTAAATAAAGATTATGAAATGTTAAAGAATAAATCTTATTTAATACTTTGTATAAAAATAAACAATATCAAGTTATGTTAAAATGTTTAACTTATTCAATTTAAAAACATTTATAGTTCTTCAGTAAACAATACATTTTTTCATAGGCTAATACAGAAAACTAGAATTAATATTCAAAGCAAATATGATCTTTAACCTTAAACTTTGAGGGAATATATTTTTTCAGTAACTTGGGGTAGTATTTTTTTTTCTTTTTTTAGCAATTTCAAGTTTGACTTTCATACTATAAATTAAATTTCTCATTACTGAAGTATTTTGAAATATTTTTGAAAGACCCTATATTCCATATATTAGTTATATTGATGCAACCCTCCAAATTTTTTAAGGATATTATAAATCTATAATACTATTAGGAGTAAAGAAAATGGTATTGAAACGTTTTAACCCAGTACCAATTAGATCTTCTTAAATTTGAGATTGTCTTCAACGAAAATCGATGCATTCAAAACAGAGCTAAAGCTACATGGCCTTAGAGTTCAAAATAATTTTTTAAATCATTGTTTTACTTTTGGGGCCATTTCATCTGTGGGATGGAAGTTCAACTTTTTGTGGGAAAAATTGCTCTACTTCATTAAACAAATATTTATTAGACTAAAATTACATTTCTGTCCTAAAGGATAGTATGCATACTTTTCTTTATAATTAAAGTAGAAAATACACTTTATGATTAATGAATTTAAAGGATTAAGGATTTATGTATTCAAGTGTTACGTGTGGGAATGTGAGAAATGACAAAATATATAATCACCAATACCCGAATTTTTAAATTGTTCAACTAATTAAAAATAAAATTAGGGGAAATGTTTTTTACTTTATAATATGTACGTTTTTATGTAGTATGTGTTTCTTAGTTTTGTATAACTCAACGTCATAGTTACATGCCAAACTAAATAAAGTTAAAAAAAAAAAAAAAATCATATCCAAGTGGGGGATAAAAAAAGGGTTTGTGACAAAATAGAAATTGAAATTTTTCTGTGTAAAAAATTACTAATCTAAAGGAAAAAAACATGAGTTTTGATATTTTTAGATATAAGTTACACTTTAATAGCTTTAGAATTAATAATTTTATAGCCTCACATATATGTCACTTATTGTACAGAAATTTCGGGGTCCGTAGAATGCTGAGTTGGTGAAAAAACAGAAAAATCTTACACCTTCTTTCGTGTATGGCATTACAATGAGTTTACTTAGGCATGGAGAAATAAATTCTTTTAAATACCCATTAAAACGACTTTTAATGACTTTCTCGAGTGACAAATATGCTGAAACAGCCATCTCACTTCGACAAACTTCTTATACTTGTTGATAAAACTTCCAGCATTGTCAGATAACAGGAGCACAAGCAACTAACTTAAGATTCATTTTAATAAATGTCCTTTCAAGTCGAAGGTTGGAGTCATTTTTAAAACTTCTCATCGTTAGCCACGCCACATTTTTGCAATGGCACAATTTAAAACGACGAAACATCCAGTAACGACCTCTGTCCATGGCGAAATCTCCCGAGTACCCCCTCAAATATTATCAGTTGCTAAACACGGGTTCTTAAACGTTTATGCGTTCGCACGGGGCTTAAGATGGCATAATGCTTCATTAAGTCATTTATATGGGCGGTGGAACGCGTTGGAGAATTTTGATTAGGTCGTTTGGGTCCAAGAGGACAGAATGTCCTTTCCAAGTTTTAGTCAAGGAGGGACTTAATCGTGTTATTCCTCTGTGTCCCCTCGAGACTGGAACCAAAGGAATGCCTCTTCGATCGAAGAAAAGTGGTCCAATCCGCAATCGAAGACACTTAACAAAGATAAGGGGAGGGAAGGGGGATATCGGCTGGCTATTATTTTTAAAGCCATTATTTAAAGCGATTACTTTAATGCCCACCATTAGATGTAATGGGGTAATGATGGCCATTAAATAACGATGTTTTGGTGATACTTTGGGTAATACATATTTCTGATCAATGGGATATAACTGTAATTTTTTTTGTCTGCAGAGGTTTGTCAAGAGAAAGTTTTAGAGGAAGTCATTGTATAAATAGCAGAAAGCTTTTTTAAATGTATGATGGGATGTAATTGATTTTGGTTTAGTTTCGATGTTATATGTTGATTAGATGATTGATTCCATTAAGATAAGAGGATGTTCAATTGCTCATATAATGGAAACAAAACTGTAGATAATTATTTTGATTAGAGAAAACAACACTGGAATGAATAGAAATATAAGTAATATATTTGAAATTTTTTTAAAGATAGTAAACTATATATGGAATCAGATTTATTACATGAGTATAAATGTCGAAATGGCTTTTGAAAGTATACCAGCATTATTATGAGAACATAAGGAGGACGAAATGATGTTCACACATATAAGAAAAAGTTTTTTCCTCTTTTTAAAATTGCATGATAAAATGGATATTACTGAGTTTAATAATAATTTTGTACAAAGGATAAGATGTTGTGTTGATAAACATGACAAAAATTGCTATTTCTATTAAGGAATTTCCAGTTGATTAATTTGATAATTTTTTAAAAAGTTATTTAAGTCAAACACCTTATATATTTTTTAAATATTTTCATCTCATATTTGTTACCAAACACAAAGTTATTAAAATACTTTTTCATATAGAAATTTTTAGTTTGTTTATGTTTGGGTATATGTGGACTGTGTGTCTAATTTCATTTCAATCGTTCAACTAGATCTATAATTAATTATTGTGAGGATACACACTTAAATTTTATACGTGTTCTGTTTTTGGGTTTTGAGATACAAAACATTACAAATTCGCCAGATTGGTGAGTTTGGCATTGGACGTGAAGTAGACAGCAACACATATTGTATGAGTTTAGCTCTGAGTTGAGGGAAGCAAGAATTACATATTTTATAAGAATACTAGTTAAGATTAATTAGATACTTGAGAATATTTTCATTTGTTTCAGTTCACTTTAATTGACTGTTTATTTGTTATTGTTTACTTCTATTGTTGGATAAATGTTTGACTATAATGTGCAAAGATAGTTTTCATTTGGCTACTTTCCACTTTTTATACCTCTAGTTCTAGCATAGTTTTACGGAAATTTCAGTGGTAGAGATGTCGAAGAAACCTGAAAAAGCATTTTCAGTTTTATTATTATTTTTATTTTTTTATATATATATATATCAAAAACGTTTATTTTTTCCCCCTTACACAAGTTTTTCCCACACAGGTTTTTTTCCTTAACAAGTTACATTTTTCAAAGGCAGATACCTTATACACTTGTGCAGCTTGGAATGAAAACTTATTGTCACATGCCATTAGTATTACTGCCTTGCATACCAAATTTGAACATCACAGCGTAATCCATTCAAGAATTAAGCAGTTTACATTCATATTACTACGACCACTTGATGTAAGGAAGTTGCGAAACATAGTGACTGAAAAAAAAAAAAAAAAAAAAAAAAATGAAAAATTACTTTAATGCACACGAGTCTGAATACCTACGGGTAAAAGAAAAGAAAATTGAAAAAATGTACACATATTGTTTTGTTATATTTCAATATTAATATACGTATAATTGTTAATATATTGCTTCTTATTATTTTGACAACATAGATAACACAGACCAACAATGTTTTTTTGTTTTTTGGGGCCCAAGATTTTAAAACTGATTATAGCTATATTTGGGGTGCTGAATCTAAATATGAAATAAGGTTTTCTCAATCAACTTTAATTTTTTAGATCAGCGCTTTTTTATCATGCAGTTTTAAACAAAATGTGTACTTCTAACTCCATTTTCTGAAGTTCACATATACAAGGGTTGTCTGTTATTTCTGTCTAGTAAATATAACTGGAATCAATTAAATAACCGTAGTTAGTGGATTTATCCTAATTTAGTCTCTGTAAGATGCCCAATCCCTTTAATCAGAGCAAGTAGTGATCCTAGCGTTTCACCGCCATCAAAGCTCTGTTAGGATGAGTATTGGAACCCTGATCATCTTTCTGATACAAATGAAGATAATAGTGATTATGAGGTGATATAATCAATTCCTCAATATTTCAAAGAGGATAAATTAAATGACCTCACCAGAGAACTCAACCAGTCTAAAGAAGCTTCTGAATCTAGGTTGAAAGAAGAAAAAAATATACTGGAACAAGAAACAAAAATTATCTTTTACTATACAAGAGAAAAGTAACTGCTTGTCTCCTTCTTTCAAGAAGACAATCTTGTATTTTGTCACAAGATTAGATGACCCTTGGAAAAAATGAGTCTTCCTGATTATTTTCCAGATGATTTGCACCTATTTACTGATAGCTCAAAGTGAAGTTTGAAATGCGTCCTTCAACACAATGTGAACAAATGTGGTTCAATACAAATTGCTTCATCAACAACACCATAGCTTTGGTACTGGAGAAGATAAAGTTTCATGAACATCAAATGGGTGATTTGTATGGATTTAAAAATGGTAAACTTTCTCTTTGAACAGCAAAGTGACTACCCAAAATATCCTTGCTTCTTGTGCCTCTAGAATATCATAGACAAAACACACCTTTGGGTTAAAAAAGAGTGGACAAAGAGAGAAAACATGAAGGCTGGGAAAAGAATGTCATAAACGACCTCTTAGTTGGTCGAGAGAAAATCCTCTTTCCTTCACTACATATTAAGCTGAGCCTTATAAATCAGTCTGTAAAGACTCTTGATAAGAATGGATCATGTGTTGCATAATATATAACAAATAATATATAATACATGATATATTTCATATATGCATATGCAATGCATATATAGGGGGAAATGTCTCGGTAAAGTATGGAAACAATTAAAGCAGGATTATTTGATGGCTTACAAATAAAACAACTCATTAAGGATCCTGCATCGGAAAATTCAACGAATGAGACTTAATGAATAGCCTGGACTTTATTTGTTGCAGTTGTCGGAAATTTTCTGGGCAAGTGCAAAGCTGGACCATGTATTGAATTGGTAAACAAGATGCTTAACAGTATTAAATCTATTGGTTGTAACAAGAGTATTAAGATACGCTACTTACACAGTTAGTTAAACCGCTTCCCTGAAAATTAGAGAAACAAAGTGAAAGATTTCACCAGGTTATTAAAAATATGGAGGTCCGCTACTTAGGAAGATGAGATACGCATATGATGGCAGATTATTGTAGAGTTTAAAAAAGGACTGTTCCAAAGTTCCCACTTTCAAGAATGTCACGGAAAATAAATTTTCGAAGTTTTCAGAGACTATAGTTAGTTTCATCGATGAATTTGTCCTCTTTCTTTAAATATAATAATATTTGTATTATATAATAACAAAACTGCGTGTTTAGTTTTTTATTTGATCCATAAACTCGACTTAAAAAAGTTTACTGTATATTTCCCTAAAATGTAATAACTTATAAATTCGAGCTCCTAGACAAAAATCAATGACAATATTTGAATACAGGGTACCAAATTCATAAAAAAACAGCTGTAAGTACCCAGGCACCAAAACCACTGTTGACTTGTGAAATCAGTTTATTTTCAAAACAAAACGTTTCTAGAAATGTCAGCACTTTTCATATCAAAAGGAATATGTTGGCAAATAGGTAGATTCTAGCGAAATTAAAGCATGGTTATTAAGTACAGTGTCATAATAGTATATTTTAATAAGAACAAGCCATGAAATTTTAATAATTATTTGAATACCATGCAATGAAACGTTTTAAAAGAGTAAAATATGTAGAAATTTAACTCTTTGCTCTCAAGCACTATTGATAGTGAGTAGGAAGCATTTAAAAGTACTTAAACATGACTTCTATGTCAAACTGAAATCTTTCAGTTCTTCAACAGAAGCTACACGCAAAGCTTTACTCATAATTTCTATTTCATTTATTATCACTAATCAGCGGTACATACCTTAAAAGTTTCAAAATATTGTTGACTTGTGGAAAACAATCAAATCAGTTTTAATTGCTTGAAATAAGTAAAGTTATCTGAAAATAAAAGCAGGAGTTATATGTCTTGAGGGGATATTAGATCTAAGTTTATTCTGGCAATTTAGCAAATAATTTATTAACTTAGTTACTTTCATTATGTATTGCTACTCCAATGTATCGACAATCCCAATAAAGTGGCAGATTAAAGGATATAAATGGTATTATAATTTTTTTATTAAAAAGCATATAGTTTTAAAAGAAATTAAGAAAATTCTTCACAAACAATTTTTTATTTAAAACAATCAATACTCTTTAGATTTTTCCCTTTTTATTCACGACAATAATACCTATGGAATAGGTAAGTTTTAGTGAAGCCAATAATCTTCTTCATATTCGGTGAGTTTTATATGAGAATCTTAGCAAAGCTTTGTGACGTACTTTTCAAAACACACGAGTGAAATTACGGCAAGCAGTCGCCATCTCTTCACTCAGATTACTATTATTATTATTATTTATATTAAAGAATCACCCTAGTGAGTAGTTATTACCAAACTCTCCAAATGACTCAGAAATGCATCGTTTCATCCTCCCAAAGTCCTCGTAAAGTGCTTTAAATTTTCGATTTCCTACTGTTACTGAATTCCTTGTTGAATGTACTTAGCCCGATTCCCAACGTCCCACCAGTGTGCCCTTTTTAGTTCTTTTTGAATACTTGCCTCATCTGTAAAGGGGTGTTTTGGAACAGATGGATCTGTGTTCGAGGATATAGAATGTTCCGCAGCAGACGATCATAAAGCGAAAGTCACTCGTGGGTAGCGGAATGAGGTGGGTATTTACCTACCCTTATTGTTTAAACCATGGGCGGATAATTAGTGACGGAAGATTTAGATTGACTAAACTTTTCATAATCGAGAGTTTCTGAGTAATAGAGGGGAGTATGCCTTTGAGATTGGACCTCGGAAGTGAGAAGGAAGAGAGAAACAGATTCCCGCTGTTTATTCTGCTGGTAATTTAATCAAATAGCACTTTGTTGGGAGCTGGATTTTTCCTTTTTAAAGCGGTGCTTGTTTGGCAAATCAGCCTCATGGGATGAGGGTTCGTATTTTGCTTTTGATACTTACGGTGTTTGTTTGGTTTTATTTTTTGGTTGTTGGTAGGTTGTCTTCTGTGGTTGGTTTAGAGTTGGTTGCGGTGGGTATTCCTTGAAGTTGAAGTTGCATAGTAAGTGTACTCCGCATGATAATTAGAAAGAGTGGAAATTCATTTGTACTTAGATGGGGAGTGATTTATGGTTGTAGGAGAGTTATATTGTACATATTTTATTTGTATGAAATATTGTTATGAATTTTTCTCTGAGGAAATGATGAGGCAGTTTTTACTAAATAAAAACTATAGTTTATTGTTTTTCGTAGGCTTACAAAACTTTTCTTCGAACTACAGTAATATCACTATCAAGCTTCAACGCAAGCGTTAGTAAAACAATTCCGAATACAGAGATAATTTAGGCACACAAACAGTAAACAAAGCTCTCAACTTCTTTCAAATCGACATTCGAAGTTAAACTGAACCCTCTCGATCTGCGGTCTTATATTTATAGGAACGAGTGGGAACTTTCTCGAAATATCCAGTCGACCGGTCAATTGATAGAAACATCTTAAAATTTCCCGATTGCTTTAGATGTTACCACCTTTTTTCTTCACCTGTATTGTTGCTGTTTACATATAAAATAAATAAAATATAATT
This sequence comes from Linyphia triangularis, assembly GCA_963978545.1. NCBI lineage: Eukaryota > Metazoa > Arthropoda > Arachnida > Araneae > Linyphiidae > Linyphia > Linyphia triangularis. The sequence goes on from OZ021722.1 coordinate 72,761,459, forward strand.
TTAAACTATTTCGTCGCTATTTACAACTATATACAGAAAATTTGTGTAACAATATTATTAATGCATTGCTTTAACGAATTGTTGATTTATGCCGTGTATTAACTGATGTTCTTTTTTTCGCACTGTGTATGCTTTTGAGAGAACTGACTTAATGTAGACTTTCTTGTTTTTGTATGTTAAGTAAATAATTGCCTGTAATTGTAGGGGAATAGAAACAAAATGCAGTAAAGACAACTATTTTAAGATAATGATAACTACAAAAAATTTAAATGTCGTAGCTATGATTATTTTAGAAATCCGTATTATATTAGTAAACAATTGATCAGTGTTATCATTACGAAACACACCAATCTCTAAAATAAAATAGTTTTCTTTATTTGGTTTAATTTAATGACCTATTTTGTAGTCTGTATCTATTTTGTACAGCTGCCGAAAATTGCGAAGTTAGAGTAGTCAGTGGGTTGGCAATTTTTTTTTGCCAAAGCTAAATTACCATTTCTGTTGTAATCATGCAGAAAATAAATTCTTAAAAGGAAATAATTCCAAATTTTTGGTTTATGCATATTTTGGGTTTTGATTACAGTTTTCTCAAATAATATGTGATAGTAGGAAATTGTATGTATTTATTGTTTGGGACTAATCATGTCTTTGACTTAACACCAGAATGATGTATGACGATTTACAACAGTTTTTTACTTTTAACTACCCATATGTTATAAAAATGCAATAAAAGCGTAAAAAGTTGAAAAACGAGTGCCTTTCACACAGAGCACTCTGTCGTTGAGCATCGTCCATCAACGATTTATTACTTTGAGTTTCATTCACAAGTAATGACAATGTAATGTTTATCGAATAAAATCACCAATTTTGTCATTTTTTTTTTATGTAAAAATTATTGCCAGAAATATCGCCAAACTGGCCATTTTTATTAATATTATATTCATGAAGGAAAATAAGAAAATTGTAAGCAGCACCATATTAAATTTTGCTGCATTGACAAATAATATATAGCGTAATTGAAAGTTGTGCGATGTTCCCTAGTTTTTAATAAACTGCTTTTAGAAACTTGTTTTAAGTAGCATGAATAGATAAGTAAAAATTGTTTTAATATGTTTTAAATTAACTTGATGGTATCATCATTCTACATTAACCACATAGTTTCGGGAGTTCCGGAGAGTTTGCGGAACACAGACAGCTGAAATGTCTGCCCACACGGCCAAACAGCATTCTGAATGGCATTATAAATTTCAAAGTTTGGTTTGAATATTAGAGATGTTATTGTAAATGATTACGTTCTGTTGAAGCCGTTACGAATTTTGAAGAGTGTCTGTGACGTCGTCATGCATAAAACATTCAGGAAAGTTTATGAATTTGACACATATTGTTTAATAATGTTAAAATATGTAAAACCCCTTAGAATATGTTATTAACGATCAATACAGAAATATTAAAAATGTTCAAAATATTTTAAACTTGTTGTGCTTTAACACGTTGACTGAAAAAAAAAAAAAAAATTTGTCCATGTGCCACCTTTTTTTATTATTTTTTATTTGCTTTTAAAATGATTTTAACTTATCAAAATTTGTGAAAATTTTGAATTTTTTTCTATAGTTCTTGGGCGTGAGTTGTATATATCTCAAGTTGTATATATCTCAAGTTGTATATATCTCAAGTTGTATATATCAACAAGTCTAATGCAACATCTCTTGCCAAATTGAGTACAAGAAGGAAAGGAGTTATATTTAACTTCCGAAATCTCTTGGACGCAAAAGGTGTGAGTTGAATGCCACTCATATGGCAGTCAAAGTGTTAATAAAAATCTATAAAAATGTAGAATGCTGAAAAATGGTCTTAGATTTAAGCCTATGATACAATTACATAATCTTCAAAATCGTAATTTAGGTAAAATATTCCTGTGAACTCTTTGAGTTAAAAAAAGTTTTAAAAAATTCATTTGTGCGGTTTTGTTATTCTATTAATTTTTTTTTAAAGTTTTATTGTGAATTCAGTAACAAAAAATAAATGTTAACAATTGTGAAATATCTTTCAAAGATTGAAGTTACAGATTTTTTAAAGTTTATTCTTAGTATTAATATACCTTGAAATTAGGCGAGTACTACTTTTTTGAATGATTCATAATAAATAAATGGCTAAATAAAGCCACAGGAAAATATGATCATACACATAGCGATTTTATCATGTCCAAAACCAGGAATATAAATTACTAATAAAAGCATCCTCTAACAAAACAAAACTCTTCATTTCCCATGGGTTGACAAACCCTGGGACACGCAGAAAATATAAAATAAGTAACTTAATAACAGGATAAAATTTTGATAAAATAAATTATACGATAAAAAGAGTGAACTTCACTTATATAAAAGTTAGAGTGTTTGTCCATTTATAGTATCCAGATAGGTATTCTAAAATTCTACAACCCTTCCAAGGCAAAGAACACTTTTAAAAGAAGCTTTATTTTCTGAAGAAGTTTAGATTCACACTCTATCTCAAAGCAGTATAAACAAGATTTTTTGTGCGTTCTCTTATCTTTTTTTGGAGTTAGATTTCTTTAGGCATGTATACGATAAGATAGAGTAAAAAGTACGTTTCGACTGGTAATGGCCGTTTTCAAGAATCTAAAATCAAAACATTGTGCTCTATCCTAAGTCGTTTCTCGAACTTGATTTACTGTAGAAGATGCTAAGCGAAACATGATAACGACTGAACATTACAAAAGACAAAGTATCCCTATACTTAGAAATAAGAATTCTGTTATATGAATGGTACAGCTGTTAGGGGTGTGAAACATCGCGCAACTTTTAATTACGCTATAATACTGGTTACTACACTTAAATTTGAAGTAGAATAGTGTTATTACTCTTTTCATATTTTAATTTTTTTTTAAAAATTGCCAGTTTGCGATATTTTTGGCAATAAATCTTACATGGGCAAAAAAGGGGGAAAAACGCTCAAGTGACAAATTTGGCGATATACTTTTAGATAATTCTTACACCATCCTTTCTTTAAAGTGAAACAGAGGAGAGGAGAAAAACGGTCGTGGATGAGCGATGCTCAAAGGAAGAGAACTCTGCTTTAAAGACACTCGTTTTTCAACTTTGTGCACTTTTTATAACATTTTAACAGAAATTTCGGAAATGTGGATGTTTAAAGCAGTAGGAATTACTATATAGATTTTGATTAAAATCGTTAGAGCCATTTTTTAGAAATTGCGGAAAAACATGATTGCTGAAAGAGTGCTCCCATAGTAATTTAATGAGTAGTTAACATATTGGCTACAAATACAGATGTTGAGTATGAACTTGGGTGTTTGGTGACAAGTTTTCTCGTAAAGTTTCGGCCAAATTCTTCTCTCCCACCCTGATGAAATTTGCGTTTATAAATATTCCAAATTAGCAGGATATTGGTTTTCTCTTTTCACAAGGAGTTTTCACACTTTAAATGTTCCCAAATTATTGCTTTACATCTGGACCTCATGTATCTTAATGCAAATGTGAGTAGAAAGCTTTTTATTGATTGCCACAATCCGACTTGTTAATTTTTTTTACACACCTGATTTGAGTATATTTTCAATCAAAACCGGAGACAACATTTAAGAAGAAAAATATATTTCATACTTTCATTCTGTTCCCAATTAACTTAACTACTGAATATAAATAATAAATATTTTTAGTATACATATACTGTAATTATTCAAAGAAGTATGTTCATTTTTTAAAATTCAATGTTTTATTTTTTGTAAATAAAATGATATCTTTGGGTTTTAAAAGTAATCTTTCTCTGATAAGTTGAAAGTTGACACATCAATATATTTTTAGATATTTTGGAAGAGCATTTTACAAAGTGGTTTATGAGCTTTTTATATCCTGATTATCAGGTGATATTCTTGCGACATATTTTAAACATAGCGTGCATGTTTTTGAATGATCAAGAACTGAGAAATAATAATTCTAACATTCGTACATGGTCATTAAATTGGATTGTTTTGTTAAAATAATAATTTATATATTTTTTTTCCAGCTCAATTCTTGCGTTTTAATTTAAATAATGACATTGACAATAACATTAATAACGACATTGATAATAACATTAATAATTACATTTTTCTTCTTCTTAAGTTTTACAGGTGATTTCCGGCCAACTATGTTTCTGTCAGTTTCCACCAACTCAACCTATTAACGCCATTGTTTTCTATCTGTTAACCCCAATACTCCTTAGCCACTTCTTCACATTGTTCAGCCACCTTGTACGTGGCCTCCATCTCTTTATTTTTTCCATCTGGGCTATGGAATGTTATTTTCTTGACTGGATTTTTCTTTCCATGCCGAGCCATCTTAGTTGAGATACTTTAATCGCATTTACTATACTTGGTTATCTGAATTTATATTATAATTTCTGATTACATCTTATTCTTCATACTATGTTTTCCTTCAATGCGCTGAAAATTCTTTATTAGATTTTTTCGTTTAAAGATCATTAATTTATTTTCATCTAATTTATTCATTGTCCTACATTAGCTTCCATATAAAAGTATGAGTCTTACTAATGTCTTACATAGCTCTATATTTGTTTCTCTGCTTAGGTATTTTGATTTAAATTAGCCCATAGTAGCATCTGTTAACCAAGTTAATTCGAATCTTAATTTCAATGTTGTTATCGTTATTGCTATTTATAATTGTACCCAAATATTTAAAGTAGCCAACTTTTTCCAAAACGCATTTATTTATTTTCTGTGGTGATAGAAGTGGTCCTCTGTTTGTCACAGCCAGGAATTTGATTTTCTTTTAGTTGAATGTCAAACCAATATTTTAGCTCCAGTCTTAAAGGCACAAATGCTTCCACCATTGCTGACCTAGTTCTCCTTACAATATCAATATCATCCTCAAAGACTAACAATTGTACTGACTTTATGAAAATTGTTTTTTGTTTGTTTGTTTGTATTCCTCATTATTGTATTGCTTTTTCTAAGGCGATATTAATCATATGACATGAGAGTGAATTTCCCATCTTTAGTCCATTTTAGGCTATGGCATTATCGTATATAATTAAAATTGATGTGAATACACATTGATTTTGCCAAATTTACGCACCACATATTACAGAGAATCTTACAGAGAAATACAAGGAGAAAAAATAACGTATGGAATTTGTGAGTGATGTACGTCTATTATATTTGGCAGTGATTTATGAAATTAATGAATATAAAAAGCATAATCATAAAAATAATTCAAAACTAAAGAAACCTAAATGTATGAATAATTAGATGTAGCTAAATAACTGTGTAGTGAATTTGGCAAAGAAATATATTTGTCAATTTTTTAAAATTCAACCTTTAAGAGTTATACTGCAGAAGGCCATATATCGTCTACAATACAAATATAGGATAAGAACTTGTGTATTTGCTGATAAGTTTTTTATTATTGTTGTCATTCTATTGATTTATTTCTTAATTATTTATTCATTAGACAATTTAAAAAATCCAGTTTCTTTCAGCTTTCTAAAAGGTATTGTGTAAATAATTACATACTTAATAGATCAATTCGATCAAAAATACTTAAATGACTTTAATTATTCTAGAAAATAGAAGAATATATATATTCATGACACATTTAAATTACTTTATTTATGTTTGCTTTATGCTAGGTTTATTTTGTGTCAACGATAAAGCTACTCCAGCAAGTTTAAAATGCTTAATTTTATGAAACGTATTATTTAGTTCTTATTCCAACTTTTTAATGAAATGCAATTTACTTCCAAAACCTAATTCATTTATCAGAAAATGAATGCTACATGATTTTATTTCTTTTTTCAAGATTTAGAAATAATAATAGCTTGTTATGTAAGAATTATGATTTGTTAGAATTTCTTATAAATGAGTAATTTTTATGTACCCTAAACAAATCTGATTTCCGAGAGTAAAGGTAAAATTCAATATTAAACAAGGGTAGGATAATTTAAAAAAAAAATAATAATAAAAAAAAAAATCAAAAATCATGTAAATGAAAAAGCTATTTCCTTTACTGATCGAATATTTGCATATTACTGAGATGGAGGGTGAGGGGGGGGGGGCAATGACAAAGTGACGATAACATTAAGATCACATAAATATAAGTCATCTTTAAAATCGCCCAAATGGCGATGAATACAAAGTACAGTTTAGTGTATCTCCCAATAAAGCTATCTAATCGTCACGATATATGGCGATGGTTGCAAACAAACAAGCAATTTATTTCTCAATGGCAATAGGGGGAATGTAAAAAATGAGGATTACTGTCGATAGCTGAAAGACGAATGGAAGCAATTTGTACATTTTCAGATTTCATCAGAATTGGTTTCTGAATGTTATTCCACAAATATACATCGGGAGATAAATAACTTTTGTATTGTGGGAGGAGATAAAGAAGAATTTATGCTAAAAGGAATTGGACTTATGAACGAAGTTATATATACTTTTAATAAAAATATCGATATAAATATTATCTGTATGTCTGTGCATGTATGTTCATGATTTCAATTTGTTTAATGGCTGATCGATTCCTTGTTGTTGAAGTATAGTTTTTGTAAGAAGTGCTCAAGTTATTATTATTATTTTTTTTTTTTTATATTTATACATTATTTACAAGGAAAAGTTTGAAATCTTTTGTGAGTGTTGAAATAAAATGGAAAGATAAAGTCATTTAGTAACATTTAAAAGTGCGTTATAGAAGTATTTAATAAAACTGAGATTTTGTATGCACAATATTAAATCAAAATTTGTTATCAAAGACTCTTTTCGGCCGAATGATGTATAGGAAGTACTGCGGATTCTTGTGAATAATTGATGTTTCAAAACCTACAAAATGTTTCAAATCTACTTAAATTCTTAATCTATTTTCTCACCAGAGATGAAAGCCATTCCCACATTTTTGATGTCTCATTAAAATCAATATTCCTTTACCTGTCATCATTCTCAGGCCAGAATCAAACGTGTTCCCTTACATAGGCGATAACATATTATACAGGGTGTCCATAAATGAATGTTTAATCAACGGTACATTATAACAATTTAATTTAGATTATTTACAACAAATCATAAATAAAATTGAACGTAAAAAAACCTAGTTGTGCTTACATTATTAAATTCATAATTAAGCATTTGTGTGTACTAAAAATTACATAAATTAAATGCTATTAAAATTTAAAACTTGAACATTCTTTTATCCACATACTGTATTATCGTTAATTAACACTAAAGACCCAGCTCGTGATATCACTCTTTTCTTATGTACGAATAATCTTTTTTTGTCAGATACTCACTCTCTGACTGTTTTTAAGTAATCCTCGTAGATGCGCTGCTCCAAAATAAAATGCGTATGGATGCCTGAATAGAATTTATTCTTTTTTTTTATATGGGTAAGTAATCCTCGTAAATGCGCTGCTCCAAAATAAAATGCGTATGGATGCCTGAATAGGATTTATTATTTTTTTTATATGGGTAAGTAATCCTCGTAGATGCGCTGCTCCAAAATAAAATGCGTATGGATGCCTGAATAGGATTTTTTAAATTTTATATGGGCCTTTATGGGTTTATTATATATATATATATATATATATATATATATATATATATATATATATATATATACATATATACTAGCTAAATACCCGTGCTTCGCTACGAAATTTTAACATGTGCAATATTTTAGCTAGCTGTTATTCCTCGCATTGCATAAATCTGTCATTCGTGTATAGAACCCAGTTTTTGGCGCTTCGCTCGCAGGAAGGTTCATCGCTACGCAAAATCGAGCTCGCTTCGTTCGCTGAAAAGTTCATGGACACATAAACACAGGCTTATTTCACTCGTTAAAAGGTTCATTGCTATGCAAGCATAGGCTCGCTTCACTCACTAAAATCTAATTGCTACGTAAAGACTTAATTTTGGAAGCCTCTTCCTTTTCAAGAAAAAAAAAATCCCCGCTAATACAATAATACAACACCCATTTAAGATTATTTTACCACGTGTTTGTGGAAAGCAAAATGTGAGGCTAAAACTACGTATGTTGAAACTTTCAGAGATCTAGGACTATTCGAAGTCGCTTTTTGTGAAAAAATTAATTGAAAAACAAATTAAAATTTTAACATTCTTTTTGTCAGTCCAATTAGAAGGCCATAACTACTTGTTTTGAAAATTTCAGAAATGTAGCCCAATTACAAATCATTTTGTAAAATATTTATTAATTAATTAAAAATAAATAAATTATGTTCTTCAAAAATCCAATTAGAAGGCCACAACTATTTATGTTGAAAATTTCAAAGCTGTAGCCCTATTTGAAATCGTTTTGTAATATATAAATTAATTAATTAAAAATGAACAAAATAAAAATTTAAAATTCTGTTTTTTAAAAGACAAATTAAAAGGCCAAAACTACTTATGTTGAAAATTTCAGATCTGTAGCCCTATTAGATACCATTTTGTAACATACTTAAATTTAATTAAAAAAGAACTAATTAAAATTTTAACTTTCTGTTTGTGATTCAATTAGAAGTCCAAAACTATTTATGTTGAAAATTTCAGACCTGTAGCCCTATTAGTAGTCGTTTTGTAAAATGTTTGTTAATTAATTAAAAAAATTAATTAAAAAAGAACAAAATAAAAATTGAAAATTCTGTTTTTTAAAAGTCCAATTAAAAGGCCAAAACTACTTATGTTGAAAATTTTAGAGCTGTAGCCCTATTAGTAATCGTTTTGTAAAATTTTTATTACTTAATTAAAAAAATTAATTAAAAAAGAACAAAATAAAAATTTAAATTTCTGTTTTTTAAAAGTCCGATTAAAAGGCCAAAATTACTTACGTTGAAAATTTCAGAGCTGTAGCCATATTAGATATCGTTTTGTAACATATTTTTTAATTAATTAAAAAAATAATTAAAAAAGAACTAATTAAAATTTTCACATTCTGTTTGTGATGCATAAAATTAGAAGGTCAAAACTACTTATGCTGAAAATTTCAGAGCTCTACTCCAATTTTAAGTAGGTTTCTATAGATCCACAGAGCCACAGACAGATAGACAGACAGACATACACACAGCTTGTTTTATTATATATATATATATATATATATATATATATATATATATATATATATATATATATATATATATATATATATATATATATATATATATATATATATATATATATATATATATATATATATATATATATATACAAGGTCCGGCTATTGATTTCCAGGACTGACGTATAGGAGAACGAAAAGCCGGAAGATGGCCCTAATGATTGCATATTGAAGAGCGTTTTCTTGCGCATGTGCAGAGCAATCGGCGCCATTCTGAAGTAAGTGGTTCTCTTTTAACGGCGCATTAAAACGTAGCTCTTAAATTCCTGTTGTCGAAGTGAAAATGGGGCAAAGAATTAACATTAAATTTTGCTTCAAATTGGGCAAGACAGCTGCGGAAACCTACGAAATGTTAAAACAAGTTTACGGCGAGGAAGCATTATCCCGCTCAAGAACTTTTGAATGGTTTAAACGCTTTCGGGAAGGGCGCGAAAGCGTCGAAGATGATCCACACACAGGTCGGCCGCAGTCCGTACGCACGCCGGAAGCAATTGAAAAAGTTCGCGATATGGTGAAATGTGATCGTCGATTGAATATTCGAGTACACGCTAATGAATTGAATATGGACAAAGAGACGGTTCGGCGAATTTTGACGCAAGATCTAGGCAAACGCAAGATTTGTTCCAGATTCGTTCCTCACCATTTAAGGGACGAAAAAAAGCAAATGAGACTGGACGCATGTGGCAAACTTATCGACAACGCTGATACTGACCCTGCTTACCTGGATAGGATACCCAATTTGAAGCAAAATTTAATGTTAATTCATTGCTCTATTTTCACTTCGACAACAGGAATTTTAAAGCTACGTTTTAATGCGTCTTTCCACGAGAACCACTTACTTCAGAATGGCGCCGATTGCACTGCACATGCGCAAGAAAATGCTCTTCAATATGCAATCATTAGTGCCATCTTCCGGCTTTTCGTTCTCCTACAGTTACGTCAGTCCTGGAAATTAATAACCGGACCTTGTATATATATATATAAACATAAACTGCATTTATAAAAAATTAACAAGGTCAGCCATTACACACAAAACGTTAATGTTTTGTGTATAAATTATTCAAGTTCTTTCAAAAAATGTTGTTTATCTGAATTGCCTTGTTTTAAATTAAATTTTCTAGTTCTGTTACAGTCAAACGCCATTAACGCAAAATCGCTTAACATAAAGTAAGTAAAAGCAGTTCTTCTGTTCTCCTTATTTTAAACTTAACGTTAATTTATTGGTTTAACATGAAATTCGGTTAATGCAAACAATTTCGGCGCCCCATCGACTTCGCGTTAACAGGGTTTGACAGTATTTGTATAATGTTCAAATGATAAAAAATGGAGTTTAAAATTTGGAAAATATTAACAAACTTCTTTTATATTACGTTAATAACTCAACACATTTTTCATCAATCTACCAGCCAAATAAGCATGGCGTATTACTATAAAATGAACCTTTAGTTCCTTTTCATATTCAATCATTCAGATGGCATCATGATCCCATTTAAGCCATTCAATGAAGTTTAAATTATTCCGTATAGTGAGTTGGTAGAGAAACGTAAAAATGGTATTGCGTAAATTGCAATGCATTGTTTCAGAAAACAACAACTTTTTTTTAGACAGCAACGATAATCAAAGCCATGCCCACGTCACATCGCTGCCGCATATTACCCCTACAGTCCGATATGGGCCCATGCCCCTTTTTTATGGCCCATGGCAATCTCTGGTCAGTCAACCCTCTAGCAGTCATTTTGCTGGATTGGCCTATTAGGCCCGGTATAGGATTGGTTTGGCGATAAGATAAGACAAAGCCATTTCTCCAGCCGGCCCCCCCCCTCCCTTTACCCCTTCACTTCAGTTTCTCCTTCATCCAATTCCCAATATTCTATAACATTCTCTACTTCTTGCTTTATATTTTTTCTTATTCTCTTTATTTATTGATTATTCGTTTTTCTCCGGGTACACTCGAAATGTGAAGTACGGTTCAGACATTTATGAATATTTATAGACCAGACAGCCAAGGTTCTTGATAATAAATATAATGTTTTGCAGTGGTCGGTGAAAATCACAGTCGTATTGAAGTCAATTTCTTTTCCTATTATTATATGATAGTGGAGCGTTCGAATGCCTGATTTTTATTTTTTTAGGGAGGAATGTCTTGTATTTGTATATCTGTTATATCTTTTAATTTCTGACACCATTGTATTAAATTGGGAGTTGGAGGAAAAAGATAAATATAATATATATTTTTTTTATTTGACTTCGGATGTCTGTTGGCGTGTGATTTCATTATAGTTTGTTAACTTTATGGATACTTTTGGAAAATTTAATGTTTTAGGACTAGAATGATGTCTAGTGTAGAATTTTTTTTTTACCTAAGAATTAACATAAATGAAAAGAATGAGAAAAGTAATGATTTATTTTGGAATGCATCTAAGATTTGTTCTGTACGACTTTTAAAATGCAAGAATAACTCAATCAAATAAATATATCTTTGGTACTTATATGATATAATACTCTTTCAGTAAAGAGGATCGTTAGAATATGAAAAAAATAGTATTTTAAATAGTAATAGTTCAAAAAGTTGTTCAAATGTAATAATGCATAATTTTATCAAAGAAAAATATAGCAAGCTTCTTCGTAGCTTACATAATGCACCCAAATTTATCGAACCGTGCGTTTTTAAAGGAAAATTATCAATTTTTTGGTCATTTTATCTGTATGATATCATACTATAGTTGTAGAAAACATTTTTATAATAATTTACTTTAAAAGTCAAAGAAAATTAGATACTCTTGGAAAAACTCTTTCCTAATAGGATTTTATAATTATTTTTATCTTTATTTAAACTTTTTTTTATAGGAACATGTACGAAAACATGAAAACTTCTTCAAATAACTCAATATTGAAATGTGTTCACTGATAGAAATTTTTGCTCTATAATGGTTCAACAATACATAAATTATTATAACTATATCCAGTTAAAAATTATACCACTAAAAAGACGTATTCTTATGGTATTTAAGATTTTCTTAAATTAAACAAAGTTTTTATAATTAAAAAAAATCAGTTGAAATTCATTTCTGACATTTATCCTTCTAAAAATCTAGCAAACAATTACTGTGTTTCATTTTAACATTTCAATCGACAAGATTGTCAGAAAAAACACACAAAAAACACAAAATTCTTCCTTTGTAAATATGAAGCTCAAACATTCTCTCTGAATATTTGATCAGTACCATATGAATAAATTTTTTGTACGTTACATGAGTAAAAACTGAAAGTGCGATTAGTTTTCATATTTGTTTAAATGCAACTTTTTTTTACTAGACGACTACATTTTATCGCACTGGAAATTTTTTAAAGCTGTATAGTCTTCCTTTAAAGAAATTTTTTTTAAAACCTTCTTGTAAAATGTCAGGATTTTTTTCAGCGTATTTGTTTTTCACAAAAAGCCGTAAGCGTAATATATATATATATATATATATATATATATATATATATATATATATATATATATATATATATATATATATATATATATATATATATATATATATATATATATATATATATATATATATATATAATAGACATATTCTTTTGATAAAGTTGTCGTTATTTATAAGTAAATGTCTTTGAAACAAGTTATACCATTTGAGGGCCTAATGAATATACTATTTGAAGACTTTCAATTATATTATGAACATTATTGAACATTTTAAAATAGACGGTATTTATGAAGTTTACATTAGTTTAGGAAGTGGAATTGTTGAATGTGGACATACTGATATTTTTGCTGTTAAAATCAATCTGGAGTCAGTATAAATGAACAGATATGGATAAAACTTTTAATACCTATTTTAGATTATGGGGAAATGATCCCTACAAGGATAAATTAAAATAAAAACAAATTAAAAAATAATATAAATTAAAATAAAACTAAATAAAAAATAATATAAATTGAAATAATTTTTTTTTTTTTTTTTTTAAATATATATAAATTAAAATAAATGAAAATATTAAAAAAAAATATATATAAATTTAAATAAAATAAAATAAAGTAAAATAAAAGCAAATTAAAATAATAAAAATTAAAATAAAATAAAAATAAATTAAAAAATATAATAATAATGAAAATAAAATAAAAAAACCAAATATTTAAAACTTCATTGGATTGTTTTTCTTTTAAGTGTAAAATTTCATTTAAAACATTCTTGATAAGTTTTAGCCTGTAAAGTTTACTCTCATACAAGTTATTTATACCAAATTAAAGGAAAATATTTATCATAATAAGAATTGGTACTAACTAAACAAGTGCAATTTAATTGCAGTCTGTAATGGAATGTATCAAAAATGCTATTTTTTCATTTGATTTCAAGAGGTATTTTCAGTTAAACCTTCGCCTATAAAATTTTCTAAGATATTTAGTTCTTCTATAATGTTGAGCTGCTGTACTTAGTTTTTAGAGTGCTCGATGGCCGTAATCGTACGTGTGGAGAAACAGTAATTAGACACTTAGAGAAATACACACTTGATCACTACTAAGGTATGTTAATATAAGGAGATCTATTTACACTTAATATTTTTACAACCTTATTTTTTATGCACAATTTCCTCAGAAATGATCTCAACTAACAAATTATTGAAATTCAATTTAAGCATGATAAACTTTTAGCTGTGTTATTACAATTAACTTTCATTAGAGGCAATATATTTTACTACATTTCTTTATATTCTATCAATATGAGTAACAAGTTTAATACAAATTTTAGTGTTACCATGTTTTTATTATTTGATTGACTTGGAAATAAAGAACTCCAGACACCCGATCGTGATTAAATTCACACTGTTACTCGATTTAGTTCACATTATCCTCGTAGAATTAAAGATAAGGATCTAACTGTAGGTGCTTGATAGTTGCAATGCAACAGGAGTTTACGTTATATGTTGAATAGTGCTGGCTACAAGAGGTGTTGATTGATTGCAAGTTGATTTGAAGCACCAACTTTTACCGATAATGCATGGTTGCTCGAGTCGGCTTTCTATTTGACTACTTTGTGATGAACTTCACCATACACAACAGATAGCATCCCAGTTTTCAATAGAGATTCATCATCTTTATTGAAACTTTTAAGCCATAGCTGCGATGTACTTTCATTAACAGTACCAAGACCTTCAGAGTTGTTGTCAACTGTGTTGGTATTTTGCATCGAGCATTCTTAACATTATTATCTTATTAAAATATATATTTTTTTCACGTAAGAAAATATGCAACAGTCTTATAACGTCCCAATTATGCCAAGTGTTTGATCGTGTATTTGATCAAGGGATCGGATACCAAAATATGTACAGATATAAGTTTTTTTTTTTTTTTTTATACTTGCAAGTCATTATTTTATAGAAAATTGATGGTTCTTTACATCATTGTAATTGTCTATTTTTCTCACTATATTTCATATTTTTTGAGATAGCATCAATAACTTCTGAACTACTATCGTAGGATAGCGTATATTCATTTAACCATAGGTAGATAGTTTCAAATATCTTGATTTATTTCATTAATAACATTTTGAGCCTTCTTAGGATTTACAGATACACCCTTTATGTTTTCTATTCTCAAACACATGCATTTCTATCTAGTACATCTGTTATACACTATTTTCTACCTATTATTCTATTACTATCTTCAAACTTTAAAACATGAATTTCTAATTTTAGTTGCATGGAAATTTTAATTTGATGTTGTAAGGTAGGAAAAAATACTACATAAAATCTCAAAAGAGCAAAAGACCTGCTCACAATTCAAAATTTAACAACATAAACAGCTGTAGATTATTTCGTTTCACTTATTGGTTTTATTCGTACTCATTAGTTTTCCCAACAATGTAAAAATTCTTATATTGTACTCCGTACGTGTAGTTCGCAATATCCTTTCTTTATGTAGGCAAAAAATACATCTTAGCACACAAAGCAACAACACATTTACCCAGATATCCCGTTGTTAAGCGTTCGCCCATGGGAGAGCAAAACTTCTAAAGCTGGTTCCAACAATTTACAGCTCTCATCAACTTTTAAAAGTAGGGAAGAGGGTATAGCATATTCACTGTCCTGAGGAGTGAAGAGGGGGGGGGGGAGGGCTCTAACTTCGCAATAATTAATAACCCCTCTCCCTCCAACCCCCTCGAGAATGCAGGGGGTAAGATAACTTGAGGAGAAAGTTCATTATCAACGAACCAGGCATGGCTCACTTTTCTAAATCTTGTGGTTCTCTTGCTTCGACAACGTTCTAGAACACCCCCTTCTGCAATACATCAAACGCATTGTTATCGCTTTTGCTTAGTCATACCCTTTTAAATCGCGCGGAGAGCCTTTTCCCATGTATAATGGCCACGTAATTAAGTGCCCCTGTCTGGATAATAACGTCTCCTTAGGTTGTCAAAAGCGTATTAAACAGCAAGTATCGTGTACGGAAAGTATAATAAAAGGAGTTTGAAAAATTAGCGATGTCTTTAATCATCTAATTGCTTGGATCAGAGGAAGGCTCTTGTTTTACCGGAAGGTGAATTGCCACATCCTACAAGGCTTTCGAGAGTTAATTGGAACGGCATGCTACCGTGTACTTTTTGAAAAGCGACTTCATTGAGATGATTGGAGTATTAATTTAAAGGCCAGGGATCGGAGTGGGTTCTTTTTGATGGAATAACATGCAGGCTGAGATGTTATTCGTCAATGGATTGTGTTTGTTTTGGTGTAAGGAGTCGTTAGTAGTTTGATTTCGGTAATCATGATAGATACACTAACGGAATTTAAAAAATAATTCCTATCCGTTTCTAATTATGTGTCAATATTTTTGTTATTTGGTGTTATAAGATGAGTGAAGTGTATAATTAATTACCAGTAATGAATGAATTCGGTAAGTGGATGCAATGACGACGAATGTGATGTATTTTTTTTTTTGTAAATAGTTTTGAAACTATCAATTATTGTTGATATAATTGAACTTGAAGCCCAACAAGTAAAAACACACACATTTGAAATATTATTAAACATTTGTTTAAAGTTCAAGTATAATTTTTCTAATAAACTAATTAGTGTTAATCTAGATATGAATTGCAATCAATACAATTTGGTTACAGAAGATGTTATATATAAATAATCATTTCTTTTCTAGGGTTTGGAAATAATTTGGACAAAATAGACATTTCAATCTAGAATTTCTATAGAAACTTGGTACTTATGTTACTACATTTTAAGAGACTTTGTAAAGTTATCAGAACATTGGAAGTTAATTTAATTGATATGCATACACTATTTATGATTTATACTTGCAAGTAACTGATACGATTTATATGATTAAATTTTTAATTTCAGAAGTTAAAAAAGCGTGAACTTCCAGTAAAAGTGTACTCACTTTCATACGAACAACAGAAAACTTTTCCGTGTGAACACCTTATATATTTTTATCGATAAAACATTTATATAAAAACCCACATCAAGTTCTCCTTAACTATTCCATAAACTATTTAACTCAACATGTCCTTCTTTAGTTGAACTTTTAAACAAGTTTCAAAATGAAACTAAAATCGAAAACCAACACTTAAAGAAACTTTAGCGTTCTACTAAAATTTAAAGTTTCCGGATTGAAATTGATGGATAATTAGTTACTATTAAACTTTTCGTTCACAACAGCTATTAAATGGAAAACTTCTGACTAAGCATGGTTCTTAATGACCTCTCAACATGCATTACGAGCACCATAATTCATTTCTCTCTTCTAGAACTTACCAATCTATCATAGCATTTTTATTTTAATTTCAGGCATTTCTTATATTCTCGTTCTATCAATGCATTATTACAAATACATGCAAATAATTTCTCAATGGTCAATACGGTACTTAGATAACAAAAGTTGACATGTTAAGTTTATGTATTATGTAAAAGGAAGAGCATATGAATAAATGGGTAACTTTAAGGCTTATGTTTAAATATTTAATAAAATCTCAAATTTTATTTTGTTTTAAAATAGCTTATTTTTAAAGAATATATTTTTGTAGGCAAATATTATATTAAATTCCAAGGTCTTAATGATAAAGAAGAGTAATTGGGTGAAATATTTGGTTTTTATGAATATACAAATTCAAAGCTATAAAAGTAATTATTACAGTTGGAGAAATTTGCCAATGTATTACAATAGCAGTTCAAGTTAAAAAAGTACATAATTCGAAATCCCTTATAACTTCTTGAAATAATAACTATATCTAAGCATATTCATTTTTAAACTAAAAAAAGAAAAAAAAATCTCTATTAAGTGTTCGAGAGAAATCCCATTTATCATCGGCAACCAACTATGCGATTCATCCTATGAAAAATCATTAAACAAATGTTACACCTTTAAAATTCAGACTGTTAAGTAGTTTTAAGAAGGTTAGACGCACCCTCTTGTGCAGTTCCAACACAAAAAATCTTGTTACCAAGCAAACTAAAAAGAATTTATTATCAAATTAACATTGTAATAAAAAATATTTCCAACTTCAATCCATTGTAAGGCAATATTCTGTTAAGCTTGTTGCTACTTTGTATAAATATATAGTATGACATTTTCCGCAAAGTTGCTCTTACGGTCCGTCTCTGGTCACAGGCAACTACCAACTATTAAGTATATAAATCTTACGGTTGCGGTAGGCTATCATTCATCATGTAGCTGTTGATGTACAGTTGCTGAGATGGTACTATCAACCTCTAAGGTCTTTCAGAACTTAAAGCATGTTATTTATTCTGCTGGAAATACAGCATATTATTAATGGACTTTTAAACTCTTGCTTACTAGACTGTTGGATGGGCTAATAAAGTTTTATATGAATCTTGTAGAAACCTGAAGAGAGGGGTTATCAGGAAAGATTGCACAACTTCCCCTGCTGTTTGGTCACATACCTAAATTCTGAAATTGTTATTTATTAGGTGATATAGGTAACGGTTTTAGTATTTATGCATTGAATAGAATACAAGAGTTAATTATTCACAAAAGAAAAGATTTCTAAAAACTCTTTTTTTACTTATTTATATTGAATTTATTAAAATTTTGCGTTTATCCACCATTATATATATATATATATATATATATATATATATATATATATATATATATATATATATATATATATATATATATATATATATATATATATATATATATATATATATATATATATTAACCAGGAATCTGGCTCCTTGATGAAAATACCCAGGCAGCAGAATGTTGACAGATCTGGTATTGGCTTTCCATTTAGGAGTAAAGGATATGTTTTAGGGAGATAAGTGCATGGGTTTGTTTTCACTTTGAGTATACGAGTTGTTGTTTTATCATGCAATATTGATTCGCTGAGGCCATGGCAGTTTGTAATTGAAATTAAAATGTTGATTGTGAAAAAAAGTTGCATAAATTGTAGTGTTTTTAAAATAAGTTGTAGAAATAGAACTACAAATAAATGTTTATAAATCATTGCATATATGACTAGCTGATAAATCTAAATATTTTATAATAGTAGGAATAAACTTAGTGTAAAGTAAATATCAAAAAAATAAAATAATAATAAAAAAAAAAACGATAAAAAATTATATATATATATATACAATTTTCTTTTATCGTTTTTTTTTTTATTATTATTTTATTTTTTTTATATTTATTTTACACTAAGTTTATTCCTACTATTATAAAATATTTAGATTTATCAGCTAGTCATATATGCGATGATTTATAAACATTTATTTGTAGTTCTATTTCTACAACTTATTTTAAAAACATCACAATTTATGCAACTTTTTTTCACAATCAACATTTTAATTTCAATTACAAACTGCCATGGCCTCAGCGAATCAATATTGCATGATAAAACAACAACTCGTATACTCAAAGTGAAAACAAACCCATGCACTTATCTCCCTAAAACATATCCTTTACTCCTAAATGGAAAGCCAATACCAGATCTGTCAACATTCTGCTGCCTGGGTATTTTCATCAAGGAGCCAGATTCCTGGTTAAAGTTCCAGTTTCTAATTCAATTATTCACTTCCCTAAACACACAAATTCGCAACCCTGATTGCATTCCGAGGATGGATTAGTGATTCTAGAATCTTCCTTGGAGGACTTGAAGATTCCCAAATTAAATAGTGTGGAGTGGAGGAAGAACTAATCTTAATCCTTTGCTTTGATCATCTTCGTGGAACTTCCGAATCTGTTTGCTTAGTTTTAAAGTTGCATTGAAATCTTGTTTGAGGTTGAGGCACATGAAACTGTTGAGAAGTCTAGAGGTAATTTTCTCGATAAGCTAATGAATTGTGCTTTTCAATAAGAATGTCATTGTAGTGGGAAGTGATAATTGATAATGAGCTTTTGGTATTTTTGCCTAGATCTTTACTTTATTATTTTCACTACACATTTATAGATAACCAGTATTTTTTGTTATTTTGTGAGTTATGTGCTCTTTAGTAATAATAAAAAAATAATACTGTTTTAATTATATAGAACAGCTTGGGTGTATCAAAGTAAATATGTTACGTGCAAATGTTTGAAATGCCGGCTTCCTATCGAATGTCGGATGTATTTAGCCTATGTATGAAATACAAGAACTATTATATACTGTGCTAGGCATTGTATAGTATCTCAATTCCCTAGAATGTTAAATTATATTCAGATAATGTATGAAAAAATGTCGTGATAAGTATATTACTTACGAGACGTGAATTCCTCAAAAATACAAGTGTTAGTTTTAAAGTGTGGAAGGAAACCATTCAAAATCATTATTTAAAATACGTAAAAAATAAATTATATTGATACAAAACAAAATGTATGCCTACCTTATTAAAAACTGGTTGCCTAGCCTCAATTTGCTTAGACTCTTAGACTCTTATCAATATCCTAGCTTTCTTCGCTTCTCGGGGAAAACAATAACAACAACAACAAAAAACAACAACCAAAAAACCACCTGTTTTTGCTCGCTAAAAGGTTCATTACTACACAAGAATAGGCTAGATTCACTATCTGTACATTCACTATCATACATTGCCAGTATTATACAAACTTGCAAATAAAAATTACATAAAAAATATTTTTTATGCTATGCATTAGAAAAGAAACGTATTAATATGACTCATCCCCTCATTTATATAACTGCACAATCTACTCGATTTAGTATAGCTTATAAAATATTTTTTCATATATTAAAAATTGGAGTGCAATAAATATATGAATACTAATTTTCAATTTATAAATATTCTAAAATTTTTATATGGTAAGTTGTGTGAAGGAAAATATCTGGATACTAGTTTCTCTAATCGCTGTGATTTATGTATACGTTTGCATAAATTTTCAAATGTACGAAATATGATAATTATTTCAGATTTTTTATTCAAAGATAACATGGACAAAAAATGCTTTGATTAGGAGAAATAATTTTCTAAACATTCCAAAACTGCAATACCATTTTTTAACTGATCAAGTGTTTCGTTTCTAATTAATAACCTGAACTCGTTCAGTAAAATTTAGCGACAATCCTTTGAACAATGACATACATATATACACTTTTAATGACATTCATTGATCATAGTGGTTTAATGATGTTCAGGAATATGGGAAACTTATGGTACAGTGCGAGTACATTAAGAAAATAGTTGAGCATGAGACTGCAATTCTCATGGCACATAAGAAATTACATATACGTATTTTCTATTTATTAAAAATCAATTTAAAGTCAGAATATTAATTGTTATATTATAGGCTCTATATTTAATCAACATGAGCTCGCAAAATTTTTATTCATTTATCTCCTAAAAAAAAAATTGCATTATTCAGTCAATCATTTTGTGAAATTTCTAAAATTCGCTTCCATCTTAAACGTGTTTAGAGAGGACCAAAATAGGTTTAAAAAAAATAATTTTTTTTTGTAAGGTTCTTTAGTAAATAGTAAGACGCAGCCCCATACTTCGTTCAATGTTCCCTTGACTGTCAACGAGTGACTAATTTGAGCATGTTAAATAGACATTGAGGAATGAAAAACCATCTCGCTTTGTGGACACAGGCTGATTTGTATTCATGACTTCGGGTCAAGTTTAAGCGGCACACGTTTGACGAGTATTAATGGAACTTCGGTACCTTATCGGTCAAAACGGTAAAGGAACACGCCTGCAACTTGCATTGTTTGTTCTTAATGCTCGTCTTGAAAGAAGCATTTTAGTTTATTACGTTTTTGTATATTTTGTACATGCATTGGCAGAGTTGTTTTATTACAATTTTGTTTCGTTTTATAGGGCCTGATAATATTGTCAGATCTGGGAATAAAAATTAAAATGATTCTTAAGTTATACTAAAACTGCTTTTGTGTTTTGATTAACTTTTTTAAAATGTTAAAATAAATTTATGGTAGGAAAAATAGATGTTAAGTTTTCAGCATATAAATTTATGCACTAGCCATTAAATTTTAAAATTTCGTAAATGGTATTTATAGTTACTAAATTTAATTAATGCTGAAAAAATAAATTAAAGTAGATGCATGTACTTACATGTATTGGACGCCAATTTTTTAACATTTATGTATATTACTTTTACACATCTCTAATTTTAGCATGAGTAGTAATGTATAAATATAAAGACAATTTTTTATAATATTATATTTTATAAAAAATGAAATGAATTACTTTAGCTTTGATTATGAAAATGATTATTTTTTAATCAAACTATTTGAATGTAACCCATACACATTCCCAATCTTGTAATTCTAATTGCTTTAAGAAAATATATGATATCATTGATTTTAAGTAGCTTGATCCAATATGATTTTCCTAAAAATGTAATTTATTAAAAAGAAAACAGTATATAAATGAAATAAAAATTATGATGCAACCACTCCCAACAATTCGTTGAAAGGAATCGCAGTTGTCACTGAAGATTGGATATGTGACAGAAAAATTGATTTTTCTTTTCACCTTCACATTTCAATTGATGTGAGTGCCTCAACATATAAACTGCTTGTTTACATTGTGACACACAAAAATCTCCGAAGACAAGCCCAAATCCGAACTCTCTCCTCCATCATAGGTCTCGTAAATCTGTAAAAATAGAAGAGATAAAAGAGATCTTACATATTTAGACACCAACGAAACACATTCTAAAATAAACTCCCCAAACAAAATAATCTCAAACTATCACCTCACACAGGGGCCAATTTAATCATTTTTGATACAGCAGCGAGTAGAAAATTCCTTCAAGAAAATAGACAGAAGAAAGCTACTTCGTTGCTTTTACTCAACAGTATCGGCAAGCCTTTGCCAATCGTAGAAGTAATGCGCAAAGAGAGCTTTTCTCAAACTTGTGGGAATACCAGGAATTGGCAAATTCCGGAACTCTCCTACAAGAGTGATTTATTCAGGAGCTCCCATCGATATATTATCCCGAATCCAACAGGATTCGGCTTAGAAAGCTCTGGAGTTAGAAGAATGTTAGAAGCGATGAGAGAAATGAAACTTAAAAGCACTGGAGGAATCCTTGCTGTTCGAATTTAAATTTTAACTAGGTGTTTGTGGCATAAATCAGTTGGGGCAGGATAGTTTTGTCAGAGTGGTTTACATTGAGCGGGATTGTTTGGGATGCGCGGGTTTTTGAATTGGATTTGAATACGCATTATTCTATCGGCTGGGCCCGGTGTATCCCTGAATATTAATGATGGTCCATGTATGTATTGTGTAATCATGGAATGCATAATGAATCTGTTCGTGGATTGCTTTCTTTGATCGATTTCTCATAAAGGCTTTCATGTAGCTATCATTTGATTATAAAAGATAATTGCATGTATAAGGTAAGTGCAATATTCTCATATGCATTCTATGTAATTCATGATTTTTTTTTTTGTACTTTTAATAAGATTCTTCTATCAATATTAATGACAAAGCATATATTAGGGAGAATTTAGTGAAGAGTTGTTGTTTCAGTGTATATATATATATATATATATATATATATATATATATATATATATATATATATATATATATATATATATATATATATATATATATATATATATATATATATATATATATATATATATATATATATATATATATATATATATATATATATATATATATATATATATATATATATATATTACTGCTCCATTGGGTTAAGGAATTTTAGATATTTACCAAGTTGACTTTCCGGAAAGCTTATGTACTTAATGTAAAGCTTATTTACTTAAAAAAACGTGAATGAATTTTTTTTTAATCTAGATTTGTTGTTTCGTGTAATTTTTAAATAATTCTGTGCAGTGTTTGCCAGTTAAATATTTCAAAAAGGAATTTTCACTCCTTTTCTAAGTTTTAAAGAGTATTTTTGAAATCCAAAGGGTATTTTTTAAACTAACTAAAGTAAAGCAAAATAAGTTTTTTGACAAAATTAAAAACTTCAACATTCACGATACCGATTTCGCGTATCAGAGTAGAAATATGCCTTTTAAATGCTTACTAAAAACAATGGTTATAAACCTTAAACTATTAACACTTTGCCGTCTGGTGTCGTGCGAAACTATCGGGCAAATCCCGGTAACACCTCAAAAACTATCTTTGGAAAATAAAAGAAAATTTTAAATTTTTTTTTCAGAAAAGGACGCTATTTTCAAAGAAAGAGGTTGGGAGACAGCGCTGCCCTTCAAAAAATGGCTAGTATAATCTCTGATTTTATAAAAGGAAGGATTACTTAAAAAAAATTTAACCATGATGTACCAATGCGGTTAATTTTATGGGGTGAAATGGATTTTCAATGCGTGTTCACGCAGATTTCACGAATTTTGACGAACTCTGATTCTGTGCTATGCTAAATTTTATTAAAATCTTTCACCTTTCACTAATTTAAAATGTATTTATTTTTTAATGGATATCTTTTTAAAACTAAATTAAATTTAAATGCTATTTTTAATCCTATTATAAGTTTATTGAAAACTATTTTGCAGAAGTTTGAATCATGATTTGAGTTTCATAGAAATGTATAAACATACAATAAAATATTTTCAAATAAACGATAACATATTTTCAGTTTAACAAAAGGTGCAAAATTATCTTTCAATAAACGGGCAGTGGCATGATAATTTTTCGCATTGTTTAAAATAGTATTATAGCAGAAACAAATCACAATAATTTTATCACCTTTTCAAAATCAAGAAACTGAACAATAACTACAAGCCCAACAATCATAACTTAATAAAGAGAGGAATAGGAGATCTCCATAAACCTTTATTTTGTAACGCTAAGCAGATCACGTGAAACACAAACATTATTTTTTTTTCTAATTCACGTAATATCTTTCCAGCTACGCATTTAGGCATTAAGCAGTGACTCTCCCACAGGTAATTTTCATTCACATTTATCTCTTAATCCTCTCCCCATCCAAAATTTTTCTGATGCTCTCGCTAATTGGATCCAAACTATTGGTTCGTAATCTATTTCTAACGCATCAATATCATTTATCCTCGAAAATGTATCAAAAAAATATCGCCAAATGAAGAACGAAGAAAAAACACTCATTAATGTTTTGTTACTATGGCTTCATTCTTGTGTTAAGGCTGTGTGTGGATTCAATCAACTTGGCTTCTCCACATCCAATTCAGTCCTTCATTAGCCAGTCGATGGAAAAATTCTTTGGCGAGAGCGAGGAAGCTTTCTCGAAATGCCCATTAAAGTGCTTCAGTGCTCATCGGATTAAATTAAGATGCCTTTTACATGCAGAACTTACGAAAGTCCCCGGATTTAGGCTGAAATGCCCTAGAGTAAAAACTACCATTTTGGACCACTATGCATTTAATTTTTTTTTTAATATGTAAATAAGCTCAACTAAAGATATTTTGCAAGACAAGGTAATTTTGTGGATTTTTTTCTTCTATTCGTTATAGTAGATAAATCTTTCACTTTACTTAGGATTAATAAAAACCTGCTTGTGCAGTTTTTAATCTAGTATTAAAACCTACGTTTTTTAAAAAAATGACGCTCTAGGATTATTATTTTTATTTTTTTTAAAATTGATTTAGTTTTAAAAATAAGAAACTACTATGTTAACTTGTTCGGGAAAGTTTGGTGGTATGATTTAAAAATGGCTTTCACAACCCTACATTATATTTAAGAAAGATTTTGTTAGTGTATATTATTAACTACACTGTTAGAAATAATATAGTCGATAAATTTTAAATTTATACTAATTATTACAGAAATTAACTCTTAAAGAAAAATCTAACGCGAAAATAGGGCCAATTTTATAATTTTATTAACTCATCTCAAAATAATGTTAAAAATACAATAAACCATTTTTGAATGATTGTAATAGTAATACAAAAATACAATAAACATCATTTGCAGTATATTAACCTATAATGTTAAGTATATTTTACCTAAGCTGAATCCAATTAAAAAAAAAAAAAACATTTTGATGTTAAATTTCTTACAGTAACAATATATACTGAAAAAAATTATATTATATGTTTAAATGCTCACACAAAATTTCATCATATCTGATATTTAAATAAATAACTAAAAACCACTTAACTATCCCGTGTTGTCATCTAATGTACCTGCAATATTCGACTCCTGCTCCTTGCGCTACAAATACCTGCTTCTTCAACTCACTCATACATTATTATCTTTATCATTTATTTCGTGCAATGCTGTTTAATAAGTTCGGCCCTATTTTTAAAGGGTGGCCCATTTGTTTGAACTCATATATACATGAAATCATCAAATCTTCTGAATTTTAAAAATACAAAGATAATTTTCAAAATGTACTTGTTTTGGTTCTTTTAATAATAAAAGATGGCTCATATTTCCCTTTACAAGAATGATCAAATTACTCCAGGTCCAAACTTTTCCGGAGTAATTCAATACTACTTTTAAAATTTGTTTTATTTGCAAGCAGCCACAGTTATTTAATATTATAATATATTTATTTAATCATCATGTTCTTCAGGTGGATTACGTACTATTTTTTTCCCAGCAAAATATATTGAACTATTGATGCAATTAAAAAAAATTAACCAGATGTCAAACCTTACAAGTAAGGGATCGCATTTTTAGTTAAAATTTTTCTTACTTTTCTTGTATAAGTTTAAGTAAAAAAATAGTACATACATTTAAAGTATCTGGATAGGTACGGCATCAACAAAATAATGTTAATATTTTTAAGGAAAAGTAAATTTTTATATCTTTGTCCCAAGTTTTCCCGCGGCTAAATTACTTTACTTTGCATATGACAAAGTTCACTACTCAAAAATGCATATGAAATCTTAAGAATTGATTTGCGTAAAGTAAATGGGGGTCGTTTTTAGATTATGAATATTAAATGGAAGTATTGGTAAATTATACACTATACATGAATGAGAAAATAGTTTTTAAAATGTGGAATGTTTGATTCTTGTAAAAAATTTATTAATGAGACAAAATTCAACCTACATACTTTCATTTGATCTTTCTTAAATCATTGACCTCAATACATTTAAAATACTTCACAAATATTTGAAATTGAATCATTAATTTGAAAATATTATCTTTAACTCTCATGGTTAATTCATTAT
This sequence comes from Linyphia triangularis, assembly GCA_963978545.1. Taxonomy (NCBI): domain Eukaryota; kingdom Metazoa; phylum Arthropoda; class Arachnida; order Araneae; family Linyphiidae; genus Linyphia; species Linyphia triangularis. The sequence continues at coordinate 72,788,184 of OZ021722.1, forward strand.
TTACATTTTATGGATATTATTGTGTAATTAGACACTACTGGACTAATGTAATTTTAAGTAAGTAATTAAATAAAATCTTTTATTAATGAGAAGTATTTCTACTGTATTTCCTATGCATATTACTTTGCTATAAGGTACAAAAAAGGTTTAACTATAGTTGTATTCAATTAATAAAATCAAGCGGCTTTTGTAATAAAACTTTTTTCATCATGAACTTTTTGAGGTATACGCAAAGAATTAACTTTCAATTAAAGTACCGAATATAGTTCACACATCTATATATGCAATATCTGATCACAAGTTTAATTTTTTTTAATCTTTTACAGTTACTGTGCATTCAGCATAAATTAATATAAGGTAGGGCACTTTTTGTGTCTTTAACATCTGACATTATTTAAGGAAAGCTATCGAGTAGTTTTTGGATTCTGTAGCTTGAAATTGAGAGTTATTCTTATAAGAGCAATGGCTAGTTCTATCAGAGTTTTTAAATGTTAGACAGTTCAATTTGTGCAAAAGATGTTCAATGGATTGTGGACAAAAACTTTGAGTAGTTCATTTCAATTCGGGCCTTTCCATAAACAAACCTAGATCAACTCTTGTAGAATGAGTTGGCGCTGTATCATATTTAAATAGAAACAGAACGTCGTGTAACAGTTGAACTAGCTAACCTAGTAACAGAAATTAGCAGACAGAGAGAAAAAAAAACCTATTTTATAAAAGTACTTTCCTCAAGTTTCATTTCGCGCTAACTGTAATAAGTAAAAATTCATTGGTTTACACTTGATGCTCGAATATCTTTACAAATCGGCGCTTTTCATTGATGGATTTAAGAAAGGGCATGTGATAGGCTGCTTGTCCATGACAACATTCTGAGCCCCCTACTTTCGAAGTTTTTGAAAAACTTAGTTAAAGTACTAGGCTTTAGCCTGGTACTTCTTAGATTTTAATTAATATGATTTCAGAGGATATATTGTGAGTTATTTTTGCAATCTTATTTGATACTTTTAGTTTCTTTCCTACATATTATGTGATTCAAAAAGCCGGGGATGTAGTCCTCAAATGATTCCATTTTAGTATGCCATCTCGAATCAAACACAGATAAAAGGCATACGTTTATCGGATTGCTATATCATTCATTTGTCACAGTGTGTTGAATAATGATAGATGCTACATATTTGGACCATTTTGGCCATGATGGGGAATTTGTGATGTGTATAAGGAGAGAAAGAAAGGTGCATGTTTAGTTGTTGGCGCTGTGTCATTTGAGCAGATTCAAAATTACTATGTTTAAAGATAAATGTTGTTGTTGTGACATTAAGGTAAAGTAGGACCTTTATGTGATTCTTTTAGCAGTGAACTCAAAACTATGAACCATCTTATATAGAATGTTTTTCTCACATTTTTAGGATTTTTAAAAAAATGTTATGTGTAAAGTGAATAATTTTTTAACATATCGTTATATGATGGAATCCTGCTTTTGGTGTCACTATTCCAATCCATTATGTTTGAAAGGTGTCCTGGAACTCATTATTTAATAATGTATAATTTGTTACCCAAAAATAATTGTTTACAGGTTAATTCTATAATGGTAGTTTACAGATAAATCATAAAATAAAGTTTTTAGTGATCTGAAACACTTTACTCTTTTCTTGATAAAAACTATTTAAAGTATTGAAATTTGGCTGGAAATTTAGAAATATGATCTAAAAATATCACTGCTACTAAAAGATTTATAATAACCCACATTTTTTAAATAGTGTGACACCAAAATGCATGGACGGCTTATCTTAACCACGAACAAAGTTCCAGATACAAACAACAATCTGCTAATTTATTCTCTCTGAAAAATTCCATCCAATGATAAGACACACCTTTCTAGACAATTTCGGTTCTGGATTAAAAAAACATCTAGAACCATGGAGCAGGTACACAAAGTACAGCTTTCTTTCATTCAATCTAGAAAATACCTGTCACTGAAATGACCCAAAATGGATGCCGTTAAACCAAGTCTAGCATTCTATCCTCCATCTAGTTTGGTATTGATAGGGTGGGAGTGGAGGGATAGTCTCCGTCCTATAACTACGGCTCTCTAGAAGTGATAGTCTCCTTAACGCGGATAAACTCACAATGATTAGCATCACCCATCGCCATCCACCCATACAGTGGCCGTGCCCATTATTGGAGCAGATGCTGTAACTATGTTCCTGGAGGTAATGACTGTACCCTCCTCCTCCTTGACTCTTTCGACCCCCTTCTACGACTGCTTAGAGACTGTTGCTTTCACTGGGTTATAACACCAATTATTTATCTGGAATTTATCTGGCTGCAGACTTAGGAGAACATGAAAATAGATTCTCGTAAGGGTGGTTGCAATTTCATAAATTTATTTGTACGATCGTGGATATTTCGATGCACTAGTGTAGCAATCTGGGACACTTTGAAATGGTAAGGAAGTGTTGGGCTGCATATGTGTTTAAATGGATTTTGTTTGATTTGTAATTGAATATTTTTGTATAGTCTTGCGATGGCAGAAATTGTTAGAATGCATAGAAATTTAATTTTTATTTATTCCTCTTAGTATTAAAAATAAAAAATACCTCCATATCCTGTTTTAAATTTGATGGGCATGATTGTTTTGAACGATTCAACTAAAACATCTTGAAAGAGTTTTGAAATTTCCTTTATTAAATACATTGAATTGAAAATACATTTATACATTTCTTTCGATATAACTTTACCATGATCAAGATGTAGGAATATGAGAAGATTGCAATTTATAGTTAATTCATTTCTTTTTTATCTATGTCAATGTTATTAATACATATTACTGAATTATATCATCATACAGTGGGTTTCTAAATAAAAAACAAAGTTAAAACAATTATTCAATTCAAAGGAAAATGCATGCTTTATTGAGTTTTTTTCAAACACATTTCATCAACATAAACGATAAAAAATAAAAAAACTTAAATGAGAAATAATTACAATTTTCTAAAATTATAAGTATATAGCAATTGTTTTTATATTGATGGATTGTTAAATATTTATAAGGAAGACCTTTTCCATTCCAATTGCGTTCTTGTACCTAGTTGATAGCAAATATATAATAGATGTTAAATATATATGCTTTATAATTGTGTTTGGAAACACTTGAGAAAATTTTTACCCTCATTCGATAAAGTAGGATTTTTTCAACATATAAAATGGCTGCACTATAACAAACATATTTTTTTTTCTTTCATTTCATAATAAAAAATAAATGTTATATGTTAAGTTTATATTGCATATACAGACATATTCCTATCAGAATAGACATATACACCTACCCATATCTTAAGACAATTACGCAAAAATACCCAAACCACCCTTCAAATACTCAGCCTACAAGACCACTAAACTCTAGTTGAAACTGGCTTCTTGGAGAAATGTCTGCGGAAATTACGATCGCCCATAACTAATCCCATCCGTGATTCGCCGTCGGCACGCCGCTTTACGTCCTGTGATTACGGATACGGCACTCAAGACCTTGCAAAACGGAGCAATATCGCCGAGAAATTAATATCTGTCCAACACCAATCCAATCTTCGCAGTACTCTAGTAGTACTGATGGATAGGTGGACTCAGCGTGGTGGGATGCATGCCGGAAGGGGTTTAGGAGGTCTGCAAGTTGAGATGTTTCTTGTAGTTAGTGGGGTAACTGATAGAATCGTTTTCAAGCTCAGTTGCTCGGTAGGTGATTATTAGTGAAAAGAAAAGTAAACGTTTGTTGGGGAGTTGATAAATAGATTTTTATTCCTTTATAATTGAACATTACACTCCACTCTTAAGGAATTCTGAGGAAGCTTTAAATGTCTACCATTACGTCGTATAATACAAACACGAAGGGTGAAGCACGATAATTATAAAGAGTGTACTGTAAATATATTTTTATTATTGCTGAAATTGGTTGTTGATGTTATTGTTGTTGGTATTGTTGTTGGTATTATTATTACTATAATAATAATAATAATAATAATAATAATAATAATAATAATAATAATAATAATAATAATAATAATAATAATAATAATAATAATAATAATAATAATAATAATAATAATAATAATAATAATAATAATAATGATAATAATAATAATAATAATAATAATAATAATAATAATGATGATAATAATGATAATAATGATAATAATAATAATAATAATAATAATAATAATAATAATAATAATAATAATAATAATAATAATAATAATAATAATAATAATAATAATAATAATAATAATAACAATAATAATAATAATAATAATAATAATAATAATAATAATAATAATAATAATAATAATAATAGTGTTTTACTTGTATTTATGTGGAATACCACATCAATATTTAAAAAAAAAGTAATATAGCACACAACTTAACAGTGCTTTTTACTTTATCTATGATCTTCTTCCCAAATCTAATAAATGACAAACAAAACCTCTATTAACAATAATATGCTTTGAGTTCTTGTCCATCAAGAAAAATCTGCTTTATAAATTGGTGAAAGCATTTCTAAGGAAGTAGGTACGTTATTTACTTGGATATGTTTTGTTATAGGCCTTATTAGAACATGGTAGTGGCATGCATTACGAAATATATTCCAGGGTAATTTTTTCATGCACAGATCTATCACACAAGAATAATTGATTAATTATTAAAATAACATAGGTGCATATAAGATTTTTTTTTTTTTGGCATTAGAGGTATTCAGTCAAAACTTAGTAAACTTTAAAAAAGTAATCGAATGAGATATAATAAAATTACCTTTATGAAATGCTTTCAAACCAGTTTAATGTGCTTATAAAGAAAATTGTATTGAACAATTTTAATTAAAATATATTTTCTGCGTCTTTTTTTGAAGTCATAACTCTACTATAATTATTGAAGTCACGTCATGTAATATTTTAACGTAAGTCACGTTATTGTAAATTTTAGTAAATTTATTTCATAGTGTCAAACTTTAAGTAATAGTTTCTAATAAGTTCACTTTTATTCTTTTCTTTACACTTCACCACTTCCCCGTTGCATTTTCCGAATAGCTAGCAGGATTATATCAGTACTTTTCAGTAATATCAGTATGTGCGTGTCATGAAAGCATTTTAGAAAGAAAACAAACTTTTATTCTCTAGTAGGGGTCAAAGTGCAGTAGAAAAACTTAAAAAGTATTGAAATAACAACTCAATACATTCACATAGGAAACAGACGATCAAATGCAGGCTCAAGGGCGCATTTATGTAGCTTTAATTCAATTCTATCTTGAACAAACTCGCTATGTAGATCTAGATTCTTTTTAAAACTACTTAATCTTATACAACTTATGATGTGGTCTTTAAGATTGTTTTATTTATGAACCACTTTATTATAAAGTGTTTTTTTTTACCTACACCTAGTTTGAATGGGAATTAGAAAACTTGTACGCATGACCTCTTGTTCTGTTCCTTGTATTATACTATAAACTTTTGAAACCACCTTGTTTGATAAAACTAAACAACTGAATCAAATCTCCTTTAGATCTTTTTATTTTTCCTATAATAAATACGTATTTAGATATCTCAATTTGGTACCATAATCCAAGCTGCAGCATTTTTGGCGTCCAAAGCTGAATTTTAAAAAAAAAAATCAATATCTTCCTTGAAATTGCAATGCATCGAGATATGGCTCACCAGTTCTGTTTAAAATGGCAAAATATAATCACTAGATTAAAATGAGATAATTTTTTGATGAATCTCAACATCTTACTTTTTCACTTACTGCCCTATATTGAAGCCTAAACTTAAAAGTTCCATTAATCGACATTTTTAAGAGCGGGTGTCAAAATTCCTTTGCATTATTACTACTGGCCAATCATATTTTTTTTTGTAAAATGCTGATGGATATTTAAATAAAATTAATCATAAAAGCACTATATTTTCAGAAAAAATACGAACAACACTTATTTTAGTCGCAATAAATTTCAATAGAATTGCTTTTTAAAAGTGTACTGAGAAGATAAAGATATCGAATGAAAATATCGCTTAAAAATCACCTCACATTTAAAAACATTTTGAAATCTACATTCTAGTGACAATTTTCAGCTTACGTCAATCATCATTGGAAAAAAACATTAGAGATTTTTTAACTTAAAACTAACCGATATTATCAGAAAAAAATTACGTTAGACGGCAAAGAATGACTGAGTGATTTCTCATAACGAAGAAAATATTTTCGATTAGATTTTTTTAAATTTACTATTATCGTTCATTTGAATTTCAATTAACTATTTTTGATGTTATATTAAGCACTTAAAAAAAAAGAAAAAAAAAAAAAAAAAAGAATTAAGATTGAATTATATTTTCCTAAAATGTAAATGACTTATTTAAGTGAAATATATTATGCAGAATGAATTATTAATGAAGAGAAGTATCAGTTCATGATTCCATGAATTTAAAAGCATTTATAAAGACAATCTTGTGTTTATTTATATTTTAATTTATTTATGGAATTCCTGTTGATACTGCATATATCTCTTCATAACAGATCAAAGTTAGTGTGTTTTACTATATTCCATTAATATACATATTGAATATTGAACCAAAAAGATTTTAATTAATTTCTTGAGTAAAATATTTTTTATTTACGTTTAAATGAAAAACATAAATGCATAAATTGTAAACAATGTCTTTTAAGTTTATATTAGTTATTTATTGCTTTTTCCAAAAGGCCTTTGAGATTAATATTTAATTAATAAAATTATTCCAAATCTGATCGCTTTATTCAACAATTATCATTAATTATTATTCAAGTAATGAATTATCTCGAACCAAAAACTTACCGAAATATATGAAGAAAGTACAAATAATTTAAAATTGTAATTAATTACTTAGAGAAAAAAATATTTGCGTTTCACTATAGCATTATAGTGACTTCTCAAAGAAGAGCTGCATATTTCCGTTTTCATGTAATATTTATGAAGGCATATGCTATTGCATGCATTTAACTTGAATCAAATATTCCTATCTGACGTTCCTTACTTCAGGGAAATCATTTAAAATTAATTAAATAATTCCCAAATCCTAATGAAGAAATCTTAGGAGCAAAAAATAAGCTAATTCTTTTAATGGCTTAAATAGATTTTAGTAATTTCTAAAGCACTGAGACGACTTATATGAGAATTAATTTATTTCTGAAAAAGCATGTAAAATGGGTTTTACCTGCTGTTTTTTTACTGTCTAATCAAAGGTCTTAACTTGATTACGGTCTTCATAAAAAGTTGTTTGCATCCAGATAAGTTGGATATTTTTTCTCCTTTTTGTACTATTAATTAGGAGCCTGGCTTCTCTTGTAATTATATTTTAGTTGGGATTACTACATAACTTAGTTTATATGCAAGCCTATACATATTGATCAGTAGTTTTTAATAATTCATGCATATAAAAATTTAAAATCTGATTTTCGTTCATAGTTGTTATACATTCTTTTTCGTATAATTTTACACCATAAGGAGTAGGATGTATAAATATTTACTCTTTTTATTTGATATAAAATGTATATTTTCAGCTTATCGAAATTTGTTAAAAATGTATTATATTATTAAAATTTGGATGTACAAAGGTTCAATCTGAGTTGTATAAAATGGCTGTATACTAATTAAAAGTTTAAAAAATATTACTAATTTTGTTTTTTTATAAAATACTTCAACCAAATAAATTGGCTAAATGCTACCAAGTTATGGAATTTTTTAAATTCTGACCTAGAAAGTGAAAACGTAATTAATTGTAAACTATTTTCTAAGTACAATGCTTTCAACAACGATTTTTATTACTGGAAGTCATTAAAATACACCTTTGATATAATATTGTCTTAAAATGAAGATTTAAAAATATTAGTTATACTAGTAAGAAAACAATATATATGTTCTAAGAAAATAACTCATGGGAGATAAATTATTCTTTTAGTTTAGATTATAACATTAACTGATGATGATAAGCTATTATTGTTGAAGATGGATATAAGATAATGATAGTACAATTATAATAATATTGTGATGATAACTATACTGATAAAGAGGTTGTTTATAATATGAAGATAATACAATCATAATGGAACTGTGGTTATTATAAGATGATAATGAATACAATGGTGATAATACTTGTCATGCAACCTAAATTTTACTAAATTATACTATGATGATAAGTGGATAAGGATGATAATTACAGTATATATGGTTGTTAATTAAAAGAAAATATCTAATTGGTAAGTAATGAACTAATTACTTTCAATAAGAATTTATGTTTCTAAATGGGAATAAATAAGCATTGCTTAAAATAATTTTGTACAAGTTTTTAGGAATTGTTCTTAGATTATTTCTCTTTATTTTCAACTTCACTAAAAACATCGCATTCCAGAAACCATATCCAATAGAATCTATCGGAAGAATTTAGAATTCAATTGTCTGATTTAGTGTAAGCCTTAAGCCTAAGATATGCAATTCTGCTCCAATCCTCGTTTCATGCAGAAAGCTAAAAGAATGGGTTCTACCATCCCGGCTGACGTGCACAATTTATAGATTGTATGTCTCAGGACCACAATATCAAATGCATGAGATATTTTTTCATGTCACTCCTTTTTGTGTAAATCTTTTTTTCCTCGTTGCAAATATATGTGGTCGTATATTTCCCTAGTTTTTTGTATTTTTGGTCGGTCTTTCTCTTAAACGGCCAAATCAAATCTCCAATCTGTAACGAACTGGATTCTTTAAGATGACGTATTGGGAAGGGATTTTCTTAAAAGGAAATGCGATAAAAGTCTGTCCTGTTTGCGTCTGCTATCAATTGTTCCAGTATGTTATGGGGAGCTGATATAATCTGATTTAGAAATGCTTGATTTTTTTCCTTTCCAAGCTAGTTTGAGATTTTGTTCTGCATGGATCTTTTATTTTTTAAATTTAAGTCAAAAGTTTTTAGGATTGTGGTATTTTTTGGTTACTATAATACACTAACTATTTTGAAACATTCTTTAGTTTTTTTTTCTTTTCATTATCTTATGTTTCGTTTTCTTTTTTTATTTTCTTTGAATGTTGATACTATAAATTTTCTCAGACCATCATAATTTTAATTATTTTATGCAACTTATAAAATTAAAATAATATTAATAATAATAATAATAAAACATAAATCATTTTAGTCAAACGATAACAGTTGAAAATTTTCAACAATTTTGAATACTGGTATAAAATAGACGAAATAATTAAACTAGCATAGATGAAACACATTATTTATGTTCTCAAAGTCTTTGAAAAGTATAATATTTTAAAATTACAACCCAAATTTATAAGGTAGATTTATGTATAAATCTAAAGATTAAAAGACTTTTTTTTTTTTTAAATCAGAATACCTCAATTTCTGTTAACTGTATTTCGAAGGGATATACGGCAAATGAAGGAAAAAATTTAATTTTTATGTTTTCAGAGAGAAATAATATTCATTGCTTTCATTTTAAAAGAAGTAATGGCATTTGAATGATTTCTAAGTTTTCCATTTCGATGAACTGGACTAAATTTTTTTTTACCTTTTTAATTCGTTTAATTACAGAAAAATAAGCGAGTGAAGAAAATATGGACTGCTGTCGATTAACCAAAGATCAACCACAATCTTTCTAAGACCAAATGAATAGCATTTGTATACAAGATAAAAATTGATAAACATTTTGGTAAGATTGGTGTCAAAATACTATACGATGTTTGTATGGCAAACTTAGAAATGTAGCCTGCTGAGAATCGTTGAATTTCTACAACTAATTTTAAAATGTTTTCACAGCCTCCACATATTTTGCTAGAAATATTGACAAATATTTCTTGAAAATCGGTCATTTGTCAGTAAAGAAAATACATGTAGGTGGTAAAGAAACCCACCAAATTTCCAATGTTTTGGTTACCACTTGTAATGATATTTGTAATTAGATAACATTTGTGTATATAATTTATATCATTCGCTTATAAAACAATTGAAATATAAATGCGTTTTAGTAAAATATATCGGTTATTAAAATTAAAGTTTTTTTTTGTGGGATGTTCGCAATGAATCAATGCGAATTCTTGCTCTGTTGTTTCACCCTAAAACAATGGTTTGTTTCATAGTTACTATATTATAATCTACATCAGTCTTTCGTTGTTCTAATAATAGAAGTGCATACCCACCAAAATGTGTGAACAAATTTCAGGCAAGAAAACATACAGTTGCGTTTTATATTTTAGACTGTGTTGGTATTATACCCAGACAATTATGAACGGTAAAATATTAATTGTACATAAAAGTTAACAAAGTATTATTGGATAAGGATTTCTTTAATTTTTGAGATGTGAATAGAAATAAAAAATCTAAAATTTTTGAATAAAGTCAAGAGGTGGGAATTAATGTTTGATTAATGCAATTAATAAGTATTGGACATTTAAATATACCAAATAGTTTTATATTTGTCTTGTGACTAATATATTGCCCAATTATTATAATAATCTTAAAATATTATTCAAAATTCTCTTATTACTAAATAAATACTTGTATTCAAGTATATAAAGGATTATTCATCATTGTCATTACTTTTCTACAATGGTAAAACAAGAGCAAAATAATATTGCATGAAGCATTAAAATGAAATAAGATTTGTAATTTTGTTTTATATATCTTTCTTGTACATGTGTTTCTATCAAAGAAACCATAGAATTTTTCTTTCACATCAATTCCCCAATTCCTACTCATCACAATGCAGGAGCAGGGAACAGAAACCTTAGCAATTCATCCTTTCATTCGTTTGCCATTCACCCTTGCAAATAAAAGACTCCAATTTCAACAGGTTCTCCTCATGAGTAAGCCTTCTTCTTCTGTACTCATCTGTACCTAGCAGTTGGTCGTTTATGGGCAGTAAACTCCGATTCCATCACTAACAAGTAATCTTCGTACTGCCTTATTGCAGGATCACCCTCTGCGACTACGCTCCAGATTCGATGGGACATTATCAGTCGGGCGTAGTCCAGCTTTGGAAACTGTTTAACCTCTTCTCGTAATTAAACTAGGGATGTTTGGGCTAAAGTTGGTCGGGTCTGCACAGTGTGAGATCTGTGTCCTGAGAGGGAGGGAAGAGATCCATGAGTTTGAGTTCATTAATCAGTCAAGGCTTATTGAGAGAGGTTGGTACTGGACGGACGTAGGTTTGTGTGGCTGGGACGTCAAGCGAAAAGCCCTTTGCACATATGTGTTCCTGGTCATCGATGTTCAGGGATATAGATTCAAATGAGGATTTCAAATACACTTTTGATTTGGAAAGTGATATTTTATTATTCAATACTATATTAAATTAATTCTGTAGAGGTGATATAAATAAATATATACAAATCTCTAGGAAACGTTAATAGAAAACGATAATAACAACATTGTACGGAATTTTTATTCTCCCATAAATATGAATACATATATAGAGTCTGATATTTCGCAAGCATTTTCAACTTTTTTACTGAAGTAATGGAAGTAAACGTGGAAAAAAGATTCTACAATAATATTAACAAAATACTGAATTTATTTTCTAAATTTTTATTTTACCAAACATTTGATTATAACACATCGTAAATGCGAGTACTACGACTTATAAATCCTATTAGATTTTCTTCAAAAAAAAAAAAAAAAAAAAAAAAAATTACATTTCTTCTCATATAGATATTTTTCCAAACGTACTGGCAGATTGCAGAAACTATAAAACAATATCCAGACTTATGCTATTATAAAACTCATTAAATGGTGAATTATCTGGTACTTCTTTCTAATTAAAAAAGCGTTCATGAATATCTCGTTACAGCACATGATTGATCTTGAACAATGAGACATTTTTCATTATAATACACCGTCACAAAAACTAAAAAGTATAATTGAAAAAAAAAAAAAAAAAAAAAAAAAAGTTGTGGTCGACTCATTATGGTAGTTGAATTTCGAAAACTCTTCAGTCTTTAATTACGCTTGTTCAAAACACTATTTTTACTTGCACTAACTCTTCACGCTTTGCCGAGGAACAATGAAGTTTCGTAGGGTGAATAGCTGGTGATACTTCAGTTCTAATAACGTTCAAGAGGTAACCACATTGTCCCATCAATAGCCACTCTCAAGAACAAAAAAGAAATTCGTGTTGTCATAAAAAAAGTTCATACTTTTATGCGTATTTTCCCGGGTTTGTTTAATGAGTATCTGTAAAAAAATGGGTACCCTATCTATTTCTAGTTGAAGTGTGACTACTTAAACTAGTAATTACAATGCATTGCGGTAATTAAAGATTCCTAGTTAGGAGTTTTCATACAATTGAAAATGTTCGGTTTCTGAACTTGAAAAGCTTTTATTGGTGAAATATAGCAACGTTGTGCATAATAGAATATCTACGTGGTACATTGCAGGATTCTTTTATAATTTGTATTGGTGTCGAGTGTCAAAGTATTCCTCTGATCACAAAGATTGCTTTCTGAAAAAAATGTTTTAACTCAATTTTTAAATCAATATTCCACGGACAGTTACTTTTTAGTTAAATTTTATATAAAGAGGAAGACTAATCATTGAATATTTGTTAAGAGTGAAAAAAAGAGCTCGATTTTTTGGTTCTGTGCAATAACTTTAGAATGTTACATAGTTATTTCACATGAGATTCGCACTTGAATCAGTATATATATTAAAATTATTCAATTTAAAGACAGAAACTCGTAAGATTGGCAAAAATCCTTCATGATTTTAACTTTGTCGTCGTATGAAGATGGTAATGCTGAATTTTTCTTTATGACCCTAGCTCATGTTGGAAATCAAAGTTTTAAATCTGAAAAGAAATTTTTAATATTTTTTTTTTTTTATATAAAAGGTATTATAGATAAAAATATTTATACATAGCTCTATACACTGAAGATACATAATATAATTTTGAGAGAAAACACGTTTCTGTGTATACCGGAAATTACGTGTTTGAAAAGTGTAACGTGTAACGTGTTTAATGTCACATCGAAAAACCTTTTCTACATAATTTTTTTTTTTTCAAACAAATTATTTGTTTTCGATATATATATATACTCTTAAAACTGATTTATGAAGTAAATATTAACAAAGTTTGTAATAAAAACAAAGTTTTTAATACAAACCATTATATGCATTGACAATTTTTATATTCATTAACATAGCGCCGTTTTTGTTGTCAGCATGTGCTTAGAATATGCATCTAATTTTAAATATTAAACACATCTCTATCAGCTAAATATGCGATAAACTACTTTTCAAAATTTATTCATTAAAAAGAAAGTGAATTTATGCATTCACATCCAAATATATTTTATTTATTCTGATTAAAACAATTTTGTTATTTATTAAAACAATTTTTGCAATAGAAAAGAGCTTTTTCAATTATAGTTTAAATGCTATTTTACGCGATTTGATGACTGGAAGCTGTTTATTATTTTGTATTCGTAAAGCGATCTCTTAGTGACAGTGACAGCCACCAAAATTTTATAGAATACATTGTCAATAACATTGAATCTACCTGTCAAGTTTCAGATCGATTGGATGACGACGAAGGGGTTAATTAGGTGTCCGAATATTTGTCCGCCATCCACATACACACCCAACCAACAAACCACCTACACACATACACAAAAAAATCGAATTAATATAAAGTATTTCCGCAAGGGGAAGTTAGAAGATAAAAACACAGCATAGAAAGCAGTATCAAACTAAAAGCAGGATAAAACTATACGGGAACTGATTCCTTTTATACAATAAAAAAACTGCACACATGCGCAAAACTCAGGCAAAGAAAATTTGCTTGAGAGACATACAGGATTTCAAGATTAGCAATTGTTTCAAAACAAAAAATAATAACATTTCTCGAATGTTTGAAATTTTTAAAGAAAAATTTGAATTTTTTAGATTACTGTTGTTATTAATTACAGACTTTTATGTGGAAAAAAGGTGTATTATATAAATTATTAAAGTGTTTAAAATAATAGCGAAAATTCACAATTTATTCACTTTTCCTTACGATTTATCCACAAATGCGTATCTAATGTTCCGTTTGAGTAGAAGATTTGCAATTTCTCTTTGGCTGAATTTTCAAATGGAAAGTTGCACTTCTTGTCGGCAGTAGGTTTTCGATTCTTAATCCTTACCTAAAAGAAAGATTTAATATGCTAAGTATAGATAACTAAAGAGTATTAGTTTTCAATAAAATTTAATGTACAATCTTGCAGTATTATAATTTTTCTTTGCGACTTGTCTATGTGTAGCTTGTGTTCTCTTTTAGTAGATCATTTCTAAAGAGAAATTATATTTCTTGCAAGCATTCTAGTGGTGCTTCTTAATCTTCAACTAAAAGAAAACTTATTGTAATATAAATAGAAAATTATTAGCTTTCAGTCATGCTTCATTTTTGCTTTAATAAATAATTAAGAATTCCTTGACGATGCGTATCTCATGTTTTCTTTGAGAAAAAATTGTGCTATTTCTCATTTTTTTATACATTTATTATTGCTGGCTTTTGTTTTCTTTAAATAATGAATTATTGTGTTAAAACAGAGAAATGGAAATAGTATTAATTTTCAGCTAAGTTTCATGCTCCATTTTCATTTACAACTTTTTTATTGTTCTCTGTGTAGTGTAGAGTTTCTTTGAAAAGAGGATGTGCATTTTCTTATTTCTTGCACTTTCCATAGTATATTGCACGCATTCTTCAAACATCCTTTGAGAAAAGGATGCATTATAGTGATGTAAAATTGCTTGAAACTAATAAAAGCATGAGGTCATGTAGTCATGAAGTGCTTCTTTCCTCATATATTTGGAATTTTGTTCCTGGAGGTAAGTTTCTTGTATAATGCCATCACAGAAGTTAAACAATGTGAACAGAAGAAGTTAAACAATCAGGAGCAGTGGCACAGGAACTTATATCTTAGAAGTATGGCAATGAAAAACTATTTTTCAAATCCGTAAGTTTTTTTTTTTTCAGTTAGAAGTGTCAGAATTCGGAGAACAAACTTAATATTTTTTAGTCGAGCTTTTATTATTCTCTATAAATGGAGTTGATTAGGTAGAACACACTCTCTGTAAGTTTAATTCTTTTTCGGCAGTTAATCATTTTTATTCTATAAAAAACAAATTTAATGTTTATAGGCTAAAATACAAAGCTCTGTATGAATTACGAATCTAATTCAACGATTTCATACAAAGAAACTTGAAGAGAAATACAATGGATAATTTTATATCAAGCTATGTAAAATATTTGCAATAAAATAAGCTTTCAATATCAATTTCTTAATGTATCGTATGAAAATTAAATAGATACCATAATTGAATGGATTAATACTTTTAATATTTAACTTTTGAAAGTAGAAAGGTAGTAAAAAGATCCGTCGATAACTCAGTTAGGTTATACATTATATTTAGTTCAGAAAATATTTCCAGGACGGAATCAATGACTACTTCGTAAAGTCATTAAATTAAGAAAAGAAAAAAAAAAAAAAAAAAAAAAAGAAACGCATATCATATGTAACTATGTTTCTCACTGCTTTCGAAGTACTTTAAAAGTTGGTCATTTTATTTTAAATTAGTGCAATTTCATTTGCTGTTCGATAAAAAAAACTTATATACTAAACGAAAAATCACTATAAATACTTGAAAAAGCACTATAATACTGAACAACAATAAGTTGCAATAAAGATTGTCGTACTTCCATTTTAGACGAAAATATTCTTAATACTTTACTAACAACGTTAATATTCCTTTCAACAGATAAATGATGACTTTAAAATATTATAGAGAAGTTTTTTCAGAAATAAATAAATTTTAAATTAACAAAATGAAACTAAATGAATGAACGTTTCGAATTAGAATGAGTTAAATGACTTACAAAAAAAAAAAAAAAAAAAAAAAAAAAAAATTACATTACTTGCGTATTCAGAAAATTAATTAAATGATGGATTGTCTCATTATTAATTCTGTTAAACTTACAATTTTAGACCCTTAGTATTAAAATTTAAAAAATATTCAGATTCGATTTTCTTTTCTTCATTCGTATCTATTGTCTACATATTGAGTGACGTGCACGCTTATGAAAATAAATTTGAGGCATATGAAGCTCCATTGGGACAATCATATCAATTTGGTTGGTTAATATCGGAGATTGATACAAGAACTTCCATGAGAACTATACTGTATTGTCCCGCATTTGCATCTCATAGGAAAGAATACCAGTGGTGGTCCGTTGTCAGAAATGTTAGTGCAGCCGGCACAGTGACCCCCTCCGTTCTCCACTTCCCACAATAATTCATAAATGGAAATTCTTTAACCTTAAATCCTCAAACGCAAAGTTTCCTTTCAATATTTATAAATTAATATGAGAAAGAAAAACGAACAAAACAATTATTTAAACTTACTTATAACTAGGATCTATGTTTCAAAATGGTTCAATGATAAGTTTTAGTATTAACTTAAGAAGTAACAAGAAACCACATGTATAAACTCATCACGGAAAATAGTGGTGAAAATTCTGAGAAATGTTAATTTCTCTCCCATCCACACATCACGACTCACTCACACCACTCACACTAGAGCCAATCAGTTCATCGAATTTTCAAGGGCAGCTAAAGTTGGGAAAACTGCTAATTGACTATTTCGCTACACATTGCTTGGAGGGAACGGCTATGATGTGTTCCAACGGTTACCATGACAACGTCACATCCGAAACGCGTTTCAGGAACACTCGGCTGCTGTTGGGGTAGATTGGAAGCGTTTTGAGCTTGAATTGAGTATTGAGGCAACAATATTGCTATTTATCATTTTTTTGCTTTTTTTTGTTTTTTTTTTAGACTTACCGTAGAAGTTGGATTTTCATTTTAGAAAATTGTAAAATATATAATTTTAGTTTTGCACTAATAAATTTATATGCATCCCGGCTGTACTGGCTGTAGTTAACGAGCCGCCACTGGAAAATAATCAAATAACTCTCACCAGGCAGTCCGATACGAGATTATCTGTCAGAATCGCTGTCTTTTCTACTCTGAAAAAAAGAGGGGCTGCAAAGCTTTGCCAAGACTCAATTCCAAAACTCTTGCTTTTTTGGCATTGTATTCTACGTCTGCAGTGAGGATCAAGGAGGTGCACTTGTAACTCCTTTTTTATTATTAAATTATTAAAAAATAATGTGTAGACAGTGGTAAAATTCATAGGAAAATGAAGTGCTCAAATGAAGGAAATTGAAAATGAGCACGTAAAAGTAAAATTACGAATTTTGGAATTTGCCGGTTAAAGAGTTAACAAATCTTAAGTCTCGACCACATCACGTAAAAGTAATGTCATGATCGTTCTTTTTTTGTTTATTTGGAGCTTGGAGGCTGGATACTCAACAAGAAATTGACAAATAATTCCCTTACTTGTTCATGAAATAAAATGGTCTGCTCGAAGATAATGAAGAACTCAGTAGAAGTTGAATAATCATTAAGTTATTTGTCATGTTGAGTTGAGTGAAAATCGAAATGGTATTGCCAATTAGTCAAAAAGCAAAGGTCACTGACACTATTCTCTTTCAAATATTTCCCATAATCAATAAAGAAGTTTCTCATTGGGTCTCCGGAGGCAACAAATGCATGGATGTACATCGTTGTCACCACTCAGTTTATCACTTCCCATCTTGTTGATGACGAGGGGAGAGAGTGCAGATTATCTTTGTGTTTTGCTTGTTTCAAAAGAAAAATTAGCGCTCACCGTTGAAACGATATTTACCGTGGCCAGACCCAAGCTCGCACACCAATATTTTTATATGATAAAACTAAGGAAAAGTTCACACGCTGACCAGAAACATATGTTCATTTAAAAATGCATACTTATTAAAAGCAAACATCATACTTATTCTAAAAAAAATAATATATATAATTTGTGAAAAAGTTGATATGGCAACTGCCATACTGGTTCCAGTGCCACTGATCAGGAGTACTTACTAACGTACTTGAAATTTAAAAAGAGAAACGGGCAAGAAATCGATATTGTTGCACACATTGTCTGTATATAGTGTAAATAGTGACGTATTATTTTAAAACTCTATTGTAATTGATTTTAACTTATTTTATTTATCAGCAGCGATTATACAGGTTTGAAAAAGGTGGCAACACCTAAGCAATCGAGAAATTTCGAGATGTTTCTTTTCCGACGAATTGGGTGAAAATTTCGCCAATGTTCTCTCGCGCCTGGTATATAAAGACCGAAGATCGGGAAAGTTTTCAGATGGACTTCGGACTTCATTGAAAGCTGATCGCGATCGCTTTGTTGACCTATTTGAGTGAGCTTGTATAATTGCTGTATTCGAAGTTGTTTTTGTTGAAGCTTGTGTTGAAGCTTAAGAGTGATTACACTGTTGCCTTTGAATAAATTTTGTGAGTTTTCTGAAGAGAATAAATACTAGTTTTTATCTGAAAAACTGTGCCATCATTGCCTCAGTGGAAAAATTCATAACAATATGAAAGGAGGTTATGATATGTTATCTGTACATATTAAATTGTTAGCGATTTTGCATGAGGTTATTGATCAGATTTGTTTAATTGTGTGACAATCTGAATATTTTTACAATAAGTGGCCATTCAATGATTTGAGCAATATATTAAAGAAAAACTGGATGCGAAGCTTCACATTCTTGAAATAAAATTGTTTTTATATCTGCAAACATTTAAGCGAAAATCCTTTTTATTGCATAGACGGTAGTCTTTTCTCGGTGATTTTTAGTTGAGCAAAGTATTCAGTACGGAATCAAGATAAAAAATTGTAAAGCCTAACAGAATACTTCAACAAGAATTCTATTATAAGTTGTAATTACTCTTTTAGTTATTGCACACATTAATAGAAAAACAAAGAAAATACCACAAACATAACGTCATGAAATAGGTCCTCGTACATACCTTTATTGAAGTTGCGACTCTCAGAAGAGGATCTAGATACTTTTGAAACAGAATGAATCAGAATAAGTCATTTGTGGAGATAGCATTTCGATTCGAAGTATAGTTAGTACATTCAATACTCGAAAAGTGAAGAAATGCCCTTGTTTTTCTCTGTGCGGTAGACCAGTTAGAAAGCTTAGTCAATAATTGGAGGCAATTGGGGAAATAGTTTCAAATTTATTTTTGGTGTCTTAACCTCAACCTTATGGTAATTGGTCTTCTCAGTGACCTATTAATTAAAAATCAAATTCATTTAGGCTCTCTCTATGCAAATACATAGACTTAAAGCTTTCCCAAAACGTTCTCTTACCTCGGCTTTTCAAACCTTTGCTAACCACGACCTTTTGCCTTTTCAAACCTTGGTATGATATTAGCATGCAACAAAAATCAGTATTAAGTAAACTTAAATTTAAAATCTTGATTATATCAAAATGTAAGAGTATTTACGTACTATCCCATTGATTGTTAGTGAGACGAAAAATTCGTCACCAAGGATTCTATTACTCCGTTCAAATGGTAGCAACTGTAACTTTCCACGGAAACTCCCCGACAATGGTCCAAGCCGTACTGGACTTCAACAAATAAATCTGTATTTATATTAGTTACATATATGTATTTTTTATCTATTACGCCCTTTATTTTTTCTGTAAATAAGAAATAATGGTTGAGGAACTACAAAAAAAAAAAAAAAAAAAAAAAAAAAACCTTTTCATGTTAATGGGAGATTTTGTACAAGTGTTATATTTATTATTAACACTTTTGATTTCTTTAATTAAATAAAAATCCATGAAACATACTAAGATTCACGTTATATAATACTAAGAAGGAACATAAGTTGTACTTAGTAACAAGTATACCTAATGTGAAAAATTAAGGCCCTTAGGATCCTTAGGATAGGGGCTCTAGGATAAACATTGTAGAATATGATTACAATTGAAATTCATGAAACAATTGATTTTGTAAAATAATTTTTCAATTATAGTTCTGCTTTTATGCTTTGTTATGATTTTTAGTAGTTATCACCACACACTCTACATATCTATCACATTCGAAATTACCATTGGTCATCCAAAATTACCTTCTAAATATAAAATCAGATTTATGGAACTTAAAATATAGGCATTTAAATAAATACGATACGGTTCCATTTAAAACGTTCCATACATAATTTTTCATATTTTTATTAATTTTAAATAATATTTAAGAAGAAAAACGTATAGAAAAAAATGTATGTACAAAAGAATATTAGAATATAATACAATTTAACATAAGAGTATAAAAAATTTAACCTACATCTGCAGAAATAATTATTACAGTAACTTTAATTATTTTTTTATACTAAGTTAAAATTCAGTTAAAGTTTTTACAGTCATCCTTTAACTTAGTTTGTTTAAATGGTGAGATTAAATTGATGGCTTAATAACAAAAGACAAAATGTTTGAAATTAAGATTTCGGTATCGTTATATTCATCTCGTCAATGTCTTATTATCATTTTGGTCTAAAATATTTATTAATTCATGAATTGTTTTCAAACTCTTAAGCTACTCTCAATAAAAGTATGCCCTGAAAAAAATCTTTAAATTTATTTTCCTGGATGTCACACAAACGTCTCTTGGTACTGTCATAATATCATTTAAATTTAGTCAATTGTTGCAATCTACTAATTATATACTGTGATTAGTAGTTAGTGTAAGAGAGAAAATTTAAAATGCATTTATTGATACAAAGAAAATAGTATTTTATTTATATAAATTGGTTCTTGGAACATTTTACATTGTGATTGTTACTTTTAAATACGTGTACTAGTATTTCTCGCTACTCAATTGCATGCTTTATTAAAAAATCATAATAAGCCATAATTAATTCATAATTTTGAAATTCTTTCATTTGTAACCTTCAACTTTTAATGTTACGGGTGAACAAACAGATATTTTAGTAACTCTACAAGTGTTACGCTTCTTGACTTTGGGTTACTAATCACTAGAAAAAACACTTGTATTACTACCATACACTTTATGATAAATGCGTTACAATTGAGTTTCATTTTTCTCTTTTGTATTTCTTATCCTTTGAAAGTCATCCTATTAGCATCTCATAATTATGTATACTATTTTAAAATATAGGTTTAAGCATGATAATTATTTTCATTGTCAATGTACGATTAGAAAGAAAAGGGTCAATGAAAATTTCGACGTTGCCTCACAATGTGCATAATAACATTTAAAATTTTATGTACTTCTAATTTTTTAGTTATCTGAATTGAAGTCCGTTGGAATAATAAGTAAATCTAATGAGTGAGAATTACATTATGTATAGTAAATATAAATTACAAATTTAAAATCATACATTGTGATAATTATTATTCTGTATTCAGTATTTTTTTTTTTTAATAGTTTACATTTTTTTTAAAAATTACGATTGAGTTAGTAGTAGTTATTTTAAGTTCATAATCTCTTAAAAAAGTAACCAAACGAAGTCGACAAAGGATATTTCTTTTGCTCCCATTTCTTTAAGAATTAATTTTTTTTCCTATATTCAGGAATTTTATTCCTGAGAAAAATCACCATCATCATCAATCTATTTTGTCTCTCAAATGTTTGAAAGTTTCAATATATACTACTTTTTTCCTTTCAATGATGGAACAAGAAAGGCTTCTTACATAAAGGTAGCGTGTATCATTTTTATGATCATGATATGTAATTTTCTATTTTTACTGTTTTACGACATAGTACTTTAAATACATGCTTAAAGGAATTGCAGTTGGAAAACCTAACAGAAATGTATCGGCCACTTAAGGTATCAGACCTACCTTATAAAGTCAAATTTTCATAAAATTTCACAATTCTTTTTTATATAATTTTATGAAAGCTTTTTTAATACGTTTTTATCTATACTTTTCTTCTAAGTCAATTATAAACAAAATTATAATAATTTTAATATTATATCAGCATGTGTCCTAAGTAACTTTGCATTTTACCTCATTTTCTATAAAATGGAACTTTCATCATTTTGTTAACACCAGTGAGGAGATAACTTAAAAAAGTAACAAAGATGTTGTCGCGAACATTTCCATAAAAGTTCTTTATAATACTTATTATTAAATGACATATGATCTAAGTGTCAGGTGTAATTGTCATGAATTTATAAACATATTTTTTCAAAAAAATATTTTTTAAAACGCTAATTTTTGAAATATATATTTTAAACAACCATATCTCAGTAACTTCTATAGATATCTCTTAGATTGTAGTTCATTTAATAGATACTTATCATATATGAAACCTGTTCCAAGGAAATTACATTATATTCATAATAATTTTGTTGCCAGTGCTAACCGAAAGCATTAAATACAACTATAAATTATCATAAATTTATTCAATTATTATTATTATTTTTTTATTTTTACGTTTTACACATTTTCACTCATTTTTCTCTTTTTGTATGCTGTCAAGACTAATTGCCATTAAAAAATATATTGACATTTTTCAAAAAATTATCATCAATTATATATAACAAGACAGTTTAAAAATATGTATTTACACTATGGCAATAAAGTTATGCATAAGACATTCTGCTTTCCCTTTTTAAAATATCAAAACAAGCTCATATGAAATTTTCTCAACAATAATGAACATGTATTAAAATGGCTTAAATGATGGTTATAAACGCATCTACTGGTATGGACACATTTCTTCTGAGTATCTTCCAGACAGCTATATGTCATATATCATCCCAGAAGTAAAAACACGAGTTATACTGAATGCATGGAATAAAAATATAGTTGAGAAGAAGAGCATCAGCTTGTATACGTGCTGGCCCCCTCCAAGTTAAAACAACTTCCAGTATTCCCCAAACAAACCATATTGAAAAGAGTTTGAGGTAGGTGGAAGCACCAAAAGACCTTATGTAAATATTGAACTTCAGGGCTCCGAACACGTTTTGGCAAAGTCAATACAGATATCACTTTGCGATACGTGAGTTGAATAGGACTGGGAGTTGAAGTATTTGTGGGTTTTATTTTTTGGATATGTTTACTGTTTCTCCCTTCAAACGAATATAAACATTGTAGGTTTGAAGTCGGTATTTTTTAAGGGTGCATTGATGGCCTTTTGTATCAGTTTCCTTACCTTCGGGCGCTGACTGCTACGATCAATTTGATTCGAAGTTACTTGAGACGGATGGAAGAATTTAGGTTCGAGGAAGTGGAAATTCTGCATTGTGAAACGCTTACTGTCGATTTTGCTTTGTTGCTCGAACCCTTTTTAAGTATTTTAGTTGTATTCAATATTATAGATAAAACTAGTTTTTTTTGTTTTGTTATTATTATAATTTTGTAATTATGAATGTATGCACACTTTCACATGCGGTTTTAATGAAATATAAATCTAGTTTATTGTACTGCGATAGTGAATAAAAAGATTACTTATTTATAGAGATAAACATAAATACGACTTTATTTTTTGAAACATTTAAATTACAAAGAACTTTTCTTTCAAATTTGCTCAAATATTTTTTTATTTTCAATGCACAAGTTTTTGATATTTATACTCCAAATTATTCTGATTGTTGTTGATCTGAGATTATAACATTTATAACAAACACATTTTTTTTTTTCAAAAACTAAAATTAGTTACATCTAGTCCAATTCCTCTTGACATTCTTTTCGTTTTTTTCTATTAAAGAAAATATACTAATATATTTACTTTTTGTTAAAAATACCAACAAAAAATCTTTATATAATATACCATAGCAGGCTTGTGTACAAGGTTAGTTAAATCAAGCGTAAGAAAGTACACTATTTTAATTCAATTTTCATTAAATAGGCATTACCTAACAATTATTTATAATTTTGAATACAATTTATCTCTATCTAAAACAAAATTCTCTCAATTGTTTATTTCTTTAAATATGAAAAGAAAAAGTTTGCTATTTAAATACTTTATGATTTTTATCATACATCATTCCTAAATATTATGTTACAAGCAATTTCAATGTCCCATTCCTTTAATAGATTTAGTTTTTAATGCGAATTCTACATTTAGTACTTGTGATTCTAATTTGTTTAAAATTTAAAAATGTTTCATTCAAGATTGTCAATTTAACAATATCTCATTTACAATTCCATTTAGATAGAAAATAAGGCGTGTGTAACTTGTCACCTTATACAAAATAACACAATATGCATTTGAATTCCACACAATATCCCGAGAACAATTCATATTCTGTACCATTTCAATACTAATCCATTCTAATTTCGATAGAACGCAATCCTTCGATCCTAATAGAGAGAAATGGCATTCATTTGCCCCAATGCAATTTCGAATTATTTCACAGTCGAGGCGTAATTCCGGGAGTCCCCAAGAG
This sequence comes from Linyphia triangularis, assembly GCA_963978545.1. Lineage (NCBI taxonomy): Eukaryota > Metazoa > Arthropoda > Arachnida > Araneae > Linyphiidae > Linyphia > Linyphia triangularis. Next base: position 72,812,549 of record OZ021722.1, read on the forward strand.
GGCTCTTCCAATGCGTAAATAGCATTGAACCAGCCACAACATTATGCAACCAGAAACCTTCCAACCGAATGTAGGCAATATTAGAATACAGCCGATTTTCAATGAGCCAACACATTCCGCAGGAGATTTGAATCCACCAAGTCACAGGATTTAATCCGTTATATAGTCAAGAGTAGTATTTTAATTTAAGCCTTACGAATAAATGCTCGAAACGATATGTCAGCGGCAGAGGAGGGTTAGGTGATGCATGCCTATAGTTACGGACTATTTTAAAGTATTTTGAAACTCCACACCTGACGAAATCCATATTTAATTAAAATTTCTGGATATCGACGGAAGGTAGGTGAACTATGGATGGAAGATGGGTTTTGGTCAAGGCTTTTCTAATTGAGGGTTTGCTAGAATGGATTTGTTTGGGGAATACTACTTTTGGGTCGTTGGAATTTAGCTGGATTCATTGGTTAGGGAAAATATAAGGAGGTACACTGTCAAGTAGGTTATCTTGAAAGTGACTTGTTTGGTGATTCCTTTGATGACAAATGCTTTAAATATATATAGGTATGGGGAATGGATAATGTCTGCAGTATATCACATTCATGGAACATTGTGATTTAAGCTTAGAATTGAAATTAATTTTTCAGAGTTAGTTTTGAGTTAAGTAGAATTTTTTTTTCATAGAACATTATTTTTTGTTTCTTTGTTTTGATTGTATTAATATCGATGTACGTTATATGTTAACTTATATTAGAATTAAAATATTTTAATTGTTTGTGATTTATAACAGACTATTCAATAATTATTCAAAACATGTTTTGAGTCAAAAGTATCTTGATAGTTAATTCATATCTATGAATTTAAAGAACTAAATAAATATTGTTATGAAAATTAATGAGGTATGTATCCTATTTCCACTCTAATGTGCCTACAAATTACTTTGAATTTATTAACAGCCTTCAAATATAAGTTATCATCATAGGCACACATCAATTTTAATTGCTGAATAAAAATATTAACTATGTTTGGTGAATAAAAGTGTTCACTGTTATTTAAATATTCTGAATATTACTATTTTTATGCTTTAAATTTAAATACCAAATAAAATGTATCACAGCTATTAAGAATTTTGAAAGAAGCTGAAATATTAACTTTACATAATTTTCTTAAAAACTATAACTGCTAACGCTATTTAGTACTTTTAATGTGAATGTATTCGAAGATAATAGTTAATGTGGGTATTTTATTATCCCCTTTCGTTGAACAGAATAGTATTTCTTTATTAAAAAAAAATACATCTTTTATAATTGGGAATTCCAAATCCAGTTGTCCAACTAAGGAAAAGCACATTTTCTGTCTTTCTCTTAGTAATGTTTCAATACTTTTACTAATTCAAACTAACTAGTCTCAATGAATGGCTCTTTTTAATTAGTACCAGTCAAATTAAAATTGGTTTTTATCAAACTTACCCGTCTTCGATTGCCAATGATGCAATTTGAAAGGACTATAATAAACGACCAATCACCTTACTTCTGATCAAGACACCACAAGCACAAAAATCCCAGTAATTTTTCATCGGCGAATCTTCTCGCCATCCTATCCACAAAACAAATCACCCCAACTCACACGTACTACGCAATTCAGGCGAAAATGCCCATCAGGGGGCAGATATCATCGGCAAGCGTAAGTACCGATCCAGTAGGCGACAACCAACAGCCATTCTTAACTTTCAGAAGAAGAAAATAAAAACACATATACAATCGATTCTACGAGTATGGCCCGTATATAAACAACAGCACCCCGAGCAAAACGAAACAGCAACAAAAAATCCCAATGAAAAGCGGGAGCAAATTCCTGGAGAAAGGGAATTATGTGGAATGGATGCTTGGTTGACGTGTGCCGAATACGGAGCGACAATAACGACTGCAGTTTAAAACATTTTAGGTTAAAAGGTTTCGATGCAGGGATGGAATGGAAATTAGGACCATTGGACCCTAAAAGAAAATAGTCTTAGACTTCCCGTTAACTGGTAATGTGAAACTTCAAAGTGGCCATTACATGGCAAGGAGCGTGTTCGTTAGGAAATGGAGAAGTTTTCGTTAGGGAGAGTTGGATCGAAGTGTATGCTTCTGGTCTGGGTGTGTTTCCTTTGTTGGTTGTTGACATATTGTTTAACGATATGTGCATGGGTGAAGTAATTTTTCTTACATAATTTAGAGATGACTTGGTGTGGTATAGTAGTATTTTATGTTAAAAATAGTTTTGATTTTAAAATATGTCTTGAAAGTTGCTACGGTTAAGAATTCGTAGGTATCATGATGTAGGAAATGTTCTAAATTCGAATATTTTTTATTTAATTGGCATGCTGCTTGTTGGATAGTTCATTATGAGAAATCTTGTGATTCAAATGATTCGAACTTTAATATTTTTTAGATCACATTTCATTTAAGAATCTGAGAATAAACTACAAAGAGTTATTTCCCCCTTTAATAACACAATTTAGAAACTATATTAATAAAAATAATTTATTATGATAACATATACTTCATTGGTAACTATAATAATTAACATGTTGACAGTTAATGTGAAACTTTAACCTTTATGTAACGATAACAATTTAGCGATGCATGTCAAATTCAAATTAAAAATACGCTATTTAGTTTAAAATAAATTGTCCAAAATCCTAATTTTCACCTTGCATAATAATTGCATTTCAATCACTAAAATAAAAAATACCTCGAATATAATAATTTAGTTTCTTACTTATTTTAAATAAGGTGAATTCTTATTGAACATAAAAAATGATGCTCTAGTTAAAGAAAATAGTTGACAGAAACCCATTTTGCGTGATATAATTTATCTTTTTCTTTAAGATATATTACTTTGTCATCTCTAAGTAGCAAAATGCCTCTATTAAGAACTGATTTTTATGATAATTTTAAATTGTGTTATATTTAAGATATCTTAAAATTTTCTTAAATAAGTAAGCAAACCATTATAGCATTGCATTATAGTAGGAATACCATTTATTATTTTTACTTCTGAAAATAGTTCATAAAAGTTGACTTTTTTGTCTTTTGCACTAATCCAAAGTTACCCAATTTTCAATTCTTCTATTTTTTTTTTTTATAAATTAAAAAACAAATAATCAATCTATTTGAGCTACATTGTCATTAATTTTGGTATTGTTGTTAACAGCCAATAAAGTAACATCTTTATCTTTCTTAGTTAAGGTTAATTGCTTGAAAGTTTCTGCGATGATTTGCTTTCTATTGTTTTTTATCCTTTGTAAAAATAACAATATATTTTGTCATCACTTGTTACTTTTGTCATAGTTGTAACTATAGCAATAGCATACTTTACTCTGTAACTGTCTCTCTTTCTTGAAATGTTGAATCACCGTACTGAAATGTATTTCGAAAGAATCGCTGCAAAATTGTTCTATCCCTTCGATTATTTGAAAAATTGTTTCTGTAATCAACTCGTAGTTATTTACTAAATTTTAATATTTTACTTTTTAAAAACATTAAGATAATGAATATTCGTTAAGAAATTCTGCTAATTCTTTGGAGATAGATTTTGAAATGTAAAATTTTATCGTAGTAGGTGTAGAAGATATGGTCCATAGATTATTTAGAATGGTTTAAATAAAAATCAATAATAAATTGCTAATACAAAATCTAAAGCAAATTGAGATTTTTTTTATTTTGTTTTTCAGAAATGTTTTTTTGTACCTGTCATATTAAGTGGGATCTGTATAAAAATGTTAAGTTAGAGATATAAATTTTTTTTTTAAAGTTTTAAGAGTGAAATATAAATTAAAATTAATTACCTGATTTAAACGTGATATGAATTTAACTAGTCAAAGTTTAAAATAAAGACAAATCAATATTACCATTAGTATAAAAAAAGTTGGAAATTGAAGGGTAGCTAAATGCTAAAATAAATATTGTCTTTTTTGAATTTAATAAATTACTTATATTAAAGCTGGACATCTACTATAGGCGGAGCAGAACAGAGCGAAGTGGTTTAGAGACAGCTCCAAGGCTGTCAACGTCCATTGAAGTACGAGCCAGCTCTGCTCTGATTTGCTCATAGTGGACGTCAACTACACGTTCAAAGCTGGGAGCGTTCTTGGCGGATTATTTTACCCACTCTATTCTGCTCGTAGTGGACGCTCAGCTTTATCACTGTTATTCCTTAGTACAGTGGTGCAAAATGTTGAGGTGATGGAAATTATAAATAAATACACATATATGGGTCGTAGAACACAACTCTTTTTCTATCACATCGTTAGATAAATGTTATATATCTTTAGGCAAACCAGTTGTATTTTTGAGTACACTTGCTGGGAAAGATAATTCAAGATATTTCTCTAATAAACCATTTCGCAAAAATCAATATAGAATATTAAGATGTTTATTAATTGTACTAATCTACTATTGATTCCGTATTCCAGATTGTGTATCATTTTAAAAATAAGCCAGTAAATAAGAAATTATCTTCTGTTACGCAATCTAAAATTTTGTAAATAGTAAAAGTAAAAACTTGAAATTGCATATTTATATAAGTAAGATCATTGCAAGTTCAATTCATTTCAAAAGAAATAAAAGGGATTGTTACAGATATAGAAATAAAAAGAGAAAAATCTGTCTATTTTGTGAACATATTTCTTTATACTTTCTGATGATGCCACAGATGTGATTTATTTTCAAACTTGCATGTATCACTATTTTAATACGCAAATTTCAGTCCATCCATGGACCACTTTTTTTTCTCTTCACGAACTATAATTGGTAACCACTGTCCTAGTAAATATATTAATAAAGCATATGATATAAATTTAAAGAAATATTAGGTAAATTATTTATTTGTCTATAAAATTATACATTTCAGGAGCATTAAAGCTCACATTCTAGTAAATATAATAGCATATAAAACTTTCTGGTGGATTAAATATATTGAATTTTACATTTTCCAAACAGTGACTCTGATCACTACTTTTCCTGTGCCATGTGTATGTAACGTGACCGAAAGCTTTCGGCCTTCCTCTATTTCAGATGTTGGATCGTCCCTCGACTTAATTTTGCCTAATATGCTTGTTTATTTTGTCTGATTGCTGCTTGATTTCTTTTATGATAATATGCTTGATTACTTTTCTGTGCCTCAGACTTCAAATACATACAATACCATACATCTCACATTACAATATGCTATTTTAGAAAGGAAAAGCATGATTTTAATGTGAAAAATACCGAAAGTCAGAATAATATTAACTATTTATTTAAATAATTAAACAACAAAAAATGAAAAAAAAAGAGAGAAAGAAAAGAGAGAGAAAAAAAAAGAAAAAAAAGAGGTAGTTTAGGATTTAGAGAGAATAAATGTTCAAAGATATTGTATAAATTTATTTACTGGTGGCGGATTATGAGGTATAAACTTTCGGGTTTATGTCTATCTCTAATAAGTCTATAGTTCTCGAGATACAACTTTGCAACAGAATTTAAGAATAGAGCAGTGGTAAAAATGTCACGAAGAAAGTCTAGCTATAAAAAATTTATCACTGATTTGCTATCAAGAAAATAGGAATATTATTAAGCAAATGAAAATTTGTCTGTTTTCAGATTATCTGGCGCCGTCAGCAACACAAGGGTTACAATGCGCCAAAACATTCGTCATTAGACAAGCCAACATACATTTACAAACACCCATGCCTAACACGGGACTCGAACCCGCAACCTCGCGGTCTAGAAGCTAGCACTCTAACCACTATACCGTTTGGTCGCAAATGAAAATTTGTAAAAATTGATTTAGTACAATTTGCATAGACAATTAAAATATACGTTAAACTATTAAAACGTTTTATTATAACCTTAATTTAATCACCTTAGACCACCAATATTTTTACATGTATTTAAAGAGTGTAAGAAGATTTATTTATGTGTTAATCTGAAATGAAAGATTGTTCGTATATGGGAAATATTTAGGCACAACGTCTACATTAGGGATATACTTGGCTATGCTGCACCGGATCATCCTTAGAACAGCAAAATTGAAAAGAGTGTGCATGCACACATCTAAATATAAAGTATGAAAAACTGTAAATATGCTGTATTTTTATTTAAATGGCACATGTATGTGCAGTATCTTATATGAAGAAGTGTTTCCATTTTCTAATTTATATGAGGATTAATGTATTATACATTTATAATGAATTTTAGAATTTTTTAAAGAATTAATAGGTAAATGTAGATTCTAGTGTAACTCATAGTATCCAACATAAAAAAAAGAGCTGAATTATATAATGAAATATCAGCATTATTCTATTAGGAGGCAGATCAAGAATTATACAAATTAAAAACATGAGACCGCTTTGAATTAATTTAAGATTACAACATTTTTTAAAGTTCACTCACTTGCTCAACCTTTGCAGGACATTAGATGGACAAGAGCAACACGACCATCCAAATCTTTCTTTTGGGTATAAAAAAGAGACAAGCAACTAAAAGTAGATTCAAATAACTTTGTGTATCTCAAGACAACACAATGAAACAGAAAAAAAAAAAGTCTCCAGAGCCTTACATTTCTTAATTATACAGAAATCTTTAGGAAATGTCAAGTTCCATCTCAAAACTTCAAGAAGATGACACGGTGGTTGTCAGCTCGATCTTCCATGGATAACTTCTTTTACGAGAGTGACCTTGTCAGCAGAGAAGTAGAGCGCGTCTTAAGAAAAGAAGGGAAGAAATCCCTCAAGAGTTAAGGAAAGAAATTCACAAACAAAATATTTTGGTTTAATTTTTATTCCCTTTAGTAGGAGATAAGTAAATAAGTAAAACGTAAAACTCGTACCTCAAAACTTGCAGTGATAATTCCTTTGCGGAATCTTTTGAAAGCGGAATATTTAGCTTGCGTTTAGTTTTTTTATATAGTTGACAAAATTAAGTGTGAATGACAAACCTTAAAAATATAAAGGTAAAGAGTTTTAATGCTGTTTTCTACGTTTTTTTTTTTTTTTTTTGGTTATACAATGAAAACTGGAATAGGTTATTTAAAGAAATGTGTATGAAATTGAATTCATAATCAGTTGTCTTAAATAAATATTTTAATTATTTTTCTCATCTTAATACACTTGTTGGATTTTTTTCTTATGTATATTTAAAATTTAATAGTCAGGATATAATTTCTTTTTTTATGAATTCCTGTGCTATTTCAAATAATAATGTCTTGTGGAGGTTTTTTACTCCTTATCATTTATCCTTAGAATACTAACTGAAATATTTGATTATTTGTCAAGATTAAATAAAAATAATTATTCTGGAAGCATTTAGTAAGAAAGAAATTATATTTGCTTAAGTAAAGTTAATAATTTTAGTTAGATTATTTTTCCTTTAATTATTTAACAAATGAAATGTGTGCGTAAGAGAAGTTTGCTACTGTATTGAATAAAAATGTCAGTCAATTAAATTTTTCTAGTATTTATGTAAGATTATATGTTAATTAGTAAAACATTAATAGTTATTTATTCTTGACCATTTAAACATATTTTCAAAACAGTTTTTTTTTTTTTTTAAATATGTTCGATTTCTCAATTGTTGAATATGTTTCTTTTTTGTTGTGTTTCAGTTTTTATTCTTTCTTTGAACCTAAGAATCTAAAATAGATATTGATAATTTCTCGTTAAAACATGCAATCGTATGAATAAAAGGTTAATAACTTTTGATTATTAAATTTTCAATAAACGTAAAAAGTTTATTCCTTTTGATTATAAACATAAAAATGATAACTAAATATTACAATTATATAATACTATTATCAGATATCAGAGTACTAATTTGTTAAATTTTAATGTTCCTTTCGAAAGGATTCATAGATATTCTATATGTTTATTCCAAGGATGTATATTTATGGTGTGAATGAAATATTTTCAATTTTCCCATGCCTTTTGGTAATAATGCACTGATTTGGTTCATCTGATTTTTTTTAGATCGTCAAATTTTTATATTAATCACTATTTTTCAATTTAAATAGAAATTCTCAGTACAATTTCTAAGGAAAGAAAACAGTAAGAGAATATTACCATTTATATTATACTTGAAAGACAATATGAACGAATGAGGTAAATTCATTAAAAAGAAATCTGGATTTGAAAGTGCTTTAATTTTAAAAAGTTTTCTAAATAATCTGCAGTTCAAAAGACTTTTCATGATAATAGAAATGTAATGAGGCGAGAAAGTTCCTACCATTAACAGGCATGTAATAACAATTAATAGATATTTTTAATCAAATTTTTAGGGGACTTCGTGGATATTTTTAAGAAAATTTATGAATAAATTTCAATTTCAATATATGCTCTGGTTGTCTTGCTTTGAAATACTAGATGGATTCATAGATAGCAATCTATATAGTAAACACATACCATATTTTATATAAAGCGCAGGATAATACAATATATACATATAAATTCCATCATTTATGTACGCCGATGAATGTACTTTTTTCTCCTCAGAGTTTTTGTGATGTGATCTTGAATTGGCAATCAGCTTAATAAATAAAGTAGTCTGCTTGTTAATAAATAAAAGATCAGTCCAAAGTAATAATAGCAATCATAATCTTACACTGCCTAATCCTTCCTATTCCTTTCAGAACAGAAATGCAAAGATGCAATGCATTAACGACAGTACACAACCCTTTAAATCTGATAATGGTGGTCTACAACCTACAACCCTTCTCTTACAGTAATCCTTAATCTCTTAGTAATGGTTTATCGAACCCCTTCAGGAGATGCTCCTCCATTCATAAGCGACGCCTTCTTCTTAATCCGAGAGTACAACTCAAATCCCCAGCAATATTTCTAGCCATTTGACTTACGCGACCCTCTGCCCACCGATGACAGCTAATAAAGGGTCTTTCCTCTGCCAGGAATGGAACTCTATACTTCCCAGATGCACACCAGTAGACGCAATTACTGTAATGGTGGTGGCATCAGTAGGTTTGGTAGATCAGTATGAAGGGCAGATATGGTAGTGGTGGTGGTGGATGATCGAAGGACTCTGTAAGAGGATTTATGATGATGGATTTTCGGTGGTCAATGGGTTGAGAATATTGACTGTTTGTGGGATGGGTCAAAAATTATTATCTAATAAATTATGAGTGAAGGATGTGAAATGTTGCTGTGACGCGTATGAATAATGTTTGACAATAGTTTTGTGATTGTTGTTTGGCATGCAAAAAGTGTTGGGTTGACTCCGCAATTCAAAAATTTGATCAAGAGAAACTGGAATCTTAATGCAATGTTTGAGAAAATCTAGATACTAAACGAGATGAAACAAACCATTTTTGTTATGAAATAAAATTACTTAGAAATGCTAAATGTGGGTGAGAAATGCTAAATAGTGGGTTAAAATAACTTACTTTCCAATGAAATAGAAATTCGAGGATATTCATTTAAACGTTGGCTTCAATTTATACATTTTTTAGGTTATACATATTAAGAAATTTGGTACAAATATGATATGCATATCCTTTTCTCAAGAAACTAGGCAAAATGAAGAACATTGCGGCATTTCATCATTAATAAAATGAACTCTTTGAAAATAAACCACGGAGGACTGTAAGAAAAGAAATTACTCCTCTATACACCGAGTGGGATTTCTGAGTATCTTGTTAAATGATTTTGTCAGTTGCAGCACAGTGGAGTTTCTGTTTGCTGCAAATGTGTGAGATTAATGCTTTGGGTCTGAAGTTGACTTAGGAAGAAGTTCTATTTATTTAACGTTAACAAAATTTAGATTTTTTTTAAATGCATTTTTTGTAAATTGTAAATAAGTTCTAAAAATTCTTATATTTGGTTGAAAACATAAAAGGCTCTTGTATGCAAAATAATGTAGTTCCTTTCTCCATCTATAAAGTTGATGCGTTAGTGTACTAGTTAATCAGTAAAGTGTACTATGACGGTTATTGATGCTGTGTATTGCAATAAATTCTGTTTTTTTAAACTGAAGTCTCCTTGCTGAATAGGTAACCCTAAATTGGTCTCCTAGACTAGTCAATTAATAAGGGGGTGTTTAACTTGATTATCTGGTGGCTGATCAAGTTTATGATATAACAAGTTTAAACCATCAGACAATAATATTTGCAAGACATAAATAAAATGACAAAGCAACTAATTGATTTAAATAATTGAATTACCAGGACATTTTTACAGAATATTTAATTCATAAACGAATTAGTTCATTAAAATTTCAAGAAGAGTAAAAATAAATGTTTTTATTTAACAGAGTACAAAGTTAAAAGATAAATAAATCCTTTACAATAAGCGTTCCAAAAACTATTTTATGTGACAAGCTAAAAATTAAATTAGAAAATGCTTTATGCCTTTTTTACTGCTGCCACTTTTACATTTTCGCATTTCTTTAATATTTGTCTAATTATCCTCTTTTTGAATATGAAAACGAAATTTTGTTTTTCAAATATTTGTATATCAAAGAAAAATCAGCATATGTGTGTTTCAAAATATTTGAATATAATTAACACATTTTATTTATTTTAGATGATTCAAGTTGCAAAACATTCTGAAAACTATGTTTTTAAAAAATGAAATAAACAATATTTCTCATAACCATATAAGTCGCAACATGATTTTGAAGTCAGGGTTTCTTTTTTGCCCAGGCAAGAAATAGTAAACAGAGGTATCATTAATATAGTTATAAATTCTACATAGCTAATTTAAAAGATTATGAGTAAAGACAAAATAGAAAACAGTCTACTCACACATATAGATTGCATGTTTATGAAAAAGAGAAATTGTAGCAAGATTTAAAAATACAAAAAAAAAAAAAAAAAAAAAAAACCTTTAGTGATGCTACAAAAAAATTATTTCTCTTTCGGTATCATTAAGCTTAAATTAACATTTCTGAATGTGTAATGAGAATGCGAAGGAGTTTGTACTCGATGTGTAATTTAATTTTGCCCCGGAGAAGTAACAAAAAATACATTCCATCGTGTCTTATTTCACCCAGTTCATTTTCAGATAAAAGAATTAGAAAGACTCGAAAATTGTGCGCGAAATGGGAAAAGAAATTTCCTCTCTTTATTTTCTTAGAGGAAAGACAGCCGAAGAAGAAAAAAAAAAAAAAAGAAAAAAAAAAAAAAAAAAACACTCAAGAGATGAATTTTATATTTGTTTTCCCTCTCTTTCGTATAATGTATGCACCCCTTTCTGGACTGGATTTCCGACTACCTGCCGAGAAACAGGGCAACTGCTTAATACTTTTAAGAATCCAAAGTCGGAGTTAGTGTGGAAAGTAGGAGCTATCCTATGTGCAAGTGGAAGTTTTAAGGGAAGTGACATTGCAGACTTTCCATCTTCGCATATTCTGATAAAGTATTCTATTTCATGTGATATACTTTTCAATATTAGATGGTTTACAGATGAAAATTTATGTATATTATTTAAATACTTTAACTTTTAAAGGTTTGTGAGTTACTACTTAGTCATCATGATAGATGATTGCCCAAACCTTCCAATTTATTCTTCTGTAATTTTTGTATTGAGTCGAATATCTTAATTTATAAATGCACATATTTTAAATCTGTTTATTCTATAAGAGTTTCATGTTTTTTATATTAGGAACTCCTTTTAACTTGATTTTTTTTTCTATAAACGTTACATTTTAATGTTTCATTGATTTTACTGCCTTTGGTAAAAAATACTTTGTTTGAAATTGCAATCGGAATTATTACAAACTCTTTTAATGTGTCTTAAATATAATTACTTAAACGACTTTTTATGTTTTAGATCAAGTAGAATAATCAAGAGTTTTGTTGATTTCTTTTGCAAACTGTCTCCTTTTAATTTTGACTGAGAATGTACTTATCTTTTTAAAGGAAGAGTTTGGTAGCAAAACGAAACTTAAAAAAAAAGAGATTGCCCTTGAGGTAAAGAGGATTTTGTTTTTGATGTGAAGATAATTATTGAACTATTTATAAAATTTTGAGGAATAGGTTTGTTTTACGTATGTATCATACAATCAATTATCTTTATTTTAGGTAAAATGGGACTCCATATTTATACTACATTTTGTATTGCAATTTATTGTTTGAACTGAAACTGACGAATAAAGTTTTAAATAAATATAGACTCGGTCAATACTTTATTTTGATTACTTTTACATTTAAGCTATCGAAACATTTAAACCCTAAGCTCAATCAAACTTTAACTTGAAGTTTTTTTGTTTTTTTTTGTTGTCATTTAGTACAAAGAATAACTATTGTATCCATTTCTCTTTCCATTAATTTAGGAAACTATACAATCATCTTAACTAAACGTATAGCATATTAAAAAATTTCTTAGTGCTTCTTTACAAAGACAGTGCTTTTCTGAATTGAATAAGGAAGATGAAACTCTTACAGTCCTTGTTAACAACAATTTGCATAGCAAACACATATAAACTGGATACCTCAACAGAGGGTTGACGAATTTCTGAAAGCCAAACCCAATACCAATGAAAACATAAATAAAATACTGACATCGCGGTTAAAAATGCTCTTATTTCCACTAACTTCAATCCACCACTCTCTTAAATACCTAGCCGAAACAAATACTAAAAATAAGCGAACACAAAAATTCGATATTTGTCTGCACCAATAAGGTCTCACCCAACACAACATTGCACCAGCTTACAAACCATGGAATTTCTGCCTTTCTTTTCGAGAAAAATCCAGTCTTTCTGTGTGGGACCTCCAATCATTGTTTGTCGTTTTTCTTTTTTTTTAAAGAAGCTTCTTTCAAATAAAGGATTTTTCAATTTCCTAAATGAACCGGGAATCTCGGCTTAGAAGGTCTTAACAGCAGCAGGGCATTTCAACGCTCTCCCATTATTGATCAAATATACAGGAAAATAAAAGGAGAGGTCTTTAGAAAAGTCGGGAGTTATTTGTGGAATCGGTGGGGGAAAGTCGAGTCATGTTGGTGGATGTTCTTTGGAAATTAAACTCTGGGTTTTGACCGGCTCTTCCATACACATTCTGTTGGTAACAAAGGATAAGTTAATGGACGTTACTGGTTGGTTGGTAAGTTGTATTGGATTTTATGGCGCAAAATCTTCAAAAGAGCCATACTGTGCCAACCATTCGTAAAGCTTACTGAAGCAAGAATCTTCTCTCTCTAAATGTTAAGCTGATTGTGAGAAGCGAAATCGGGAAATTGTATGTACTTTGAATTCGCCCTCTATATTTAGGCAAGTATTCTCTGTTTATCAGTAGAATGGCTCGCTTTAGACTATCTGGTTAGTGGGGGTGTCGTCGATATAGAATAGGGGTTGCATGCATGGTATTGACGTTCATAAAGATTAAAATACATAAAATTTAAATGCCTTTCTCCAGGAATCCCCAGTGAAAAATGGGATTAGTCTTATTTCCACTGCAACAGATAATTTATAGGCTTTGTAGCGAGCATTATTTTTGTAACAGACAGACAGTAAGTACTCTTAGGATTTTTAACCCTTTGCACCTGAGTCCTTTTTAGCGCGGAGGAACCCGCAACTCGAGACGTTTCCCACCACTTTTGGTTCGGTTCGGGGTTACAGATTCACTTCAAAGAAACTAAACACAGTCATTGGATTTGCATCGAATTTCCTCATCAAACCTATAGGTCATCTTGAGTTGCGGCATCCAATCATGTGGTGAGTGAGAGTCACCTTTCGAGTGCAAAGGGCTTACAGATTTTTGCAATATTGTATGCTCGATCATTGACATAATCCTCACAGAGTTTGGAACACCCAAAAATCTAACGTCCGAATTATTTTCTAAAAGCTTGAAATAATGTAATTAATATTAAATGTGAGATGATAAAACAGGGCTATTTAAGGCTTCAAGACTGCAGCTTCTAGAGTCTGTATATGTGATCCAACATGCTATTCAGTATGTTCGACATTATCATGCATAATTGATGATAAGTTTCTAAATCTGTATAAGCGTCAAGAGATATACGTTTCACTTAGTTTTGTCCTTATTGTCATTAAATCCTTAAAATTAATTTAAGTACACTTTTATAAACACATGTTTCTTAATAGTGCACTTGTTTGAAACTGTGTATAGAAATAACATAAAAGTAGAAGCTGTTCTTGTAGAGTGAAACATTTTAATAAAGACACCGGATAACAAAGCTCCTAGATGCCAGTATTAAGAAATTACTGGCATTCAATAAAAGCATGACTAGGTGACTAACTTGTCAGACAAAATGGAAATTGCTTAAGTCTTTTATTTTTACAACTCAGAAGTGAGTTTTCTGATATTCAAGTCTTTTAAATTGGAGACCATTTAAAGCATTGAGAGTGCCTTTCTCTATAGAGATTTCTTTTCGTATTACATTGGCTTAAACTGCAATACGACTTTACTTGATTAACTTGAGTTTTGAAATACTATGTTCTCATTGGCTGAATTAATAAAGCATGAAAATTTAAAACAAAGAATACTAAACAAAGGACTAGTGGTCAAAAAATATTCCAATAAAGTATATCTGTAATTTTAGTGTTATTACATAAATTTACCTTGCATATGAACAGTTTGCAGTAGAAGGTTGTGTCTTAAATAGCAATTAAAATATCCTTGTCCAAAGGTTGGATATATAGTAAATTAAGTATTTTTTTTCTTTTATAATTAGAAAGTCGAGTATTTTTTAATTTGAAATATTTTCAGTTTCAAAAACAATAGGTAAATTTCAACATATTTGTGTACAACCGGCATTCTAGTTTTAATTGGATGAAATATACACTTAAAGTAACTAAAATAAAATAAAATATTGAAATTTAAGTTTATATTAATTAAATTTTTTGGTGTATAATATGTGCTGCTATATGATATAGTTGTGAGTGCAAAACTTTTATATAGTTTTGAAAGAGAAAGCAATTGATATAATTGTAAAGAAAATCTAATCAGTAAATTAATATGGTTTAAACTTTCATTGTAATGGTTTCTAGTAATTTTAAGGTAAAAATGCCATTTTAATCAAAATCCTTTTAAAATTAAATTACTGAATAATTATAAATTTGAAAAATAATTATTACAACTTTTATTAGCTTCCAAAAAGAAAAATATTTGTTAAAATATATTTCTATTTTGTTTTCTGTAAAAAATAACTGTCTTATACATTTAAAAGTGTTCAAATGCTTATTTTTTTAAAAAATTCTTTCTAATTAATAGGTCCAACGCAATAAATATTTGCTTAATATCATTACTATTTAATTTCTTCAGCATTCTGAAAAATATTAATAAGATTTTTATGTTTTATTTAATATATTTTTTGTCATTATGAATAATAATATCAACGATTAGTGACTTAAATAATCGACTCTGATAATTAAAGATATAAGCTTTATGTAAATGCCTTTTATATCACTTTCAAGTTGAAGTGGGAAAATATTTTACAAAAAAAATATTGCTTTTTCTGAAATTCTACTTGAACTATTTTTCAGAACCATGCAATCCATTATACTCTTCAGTTATCCTGTTTTTAATTTTAGTTTCAAAGATTTCAGTGAAGTGCTTGAAGAATAAAAACTATTATTTTGACCCGCAAGCTGTGTCTGGAAATAAATTTCTTTTGAAAAAATATTTCTTTAACTTTTGAGATTTTTTTTAACACACGCAAAATATTTTTCTCGTCTTTTTCATTTAAAAATTTTTATCTTCTAAGTATTGCAAGCTACATGAAAGTAAACAATATTAGTAACAATTTCGCAATATATTTGATTGATTAAAGTGTAGGTATGTGTAGAGATAGCGAAACACATGTTTTTATATGTTTTTTTTTAATTGCAATTGAATTATATAGACACTTTTAATTTTATTAATATTGAATACATATTTTAAATTTTATTGATTTAAATATATATTGTTGAGCGTAACTACTTTTGCTGAAGGAAAAAAAAAAAAAAAAAAAAAAAAAAAAAATGAAAGCTATTTTTTTATAGGAATCCATTATTGGCTTCATCATGACACGATTTTTTTTTTTACATAAACTTTTTAAAAGGTTATATGTATAAAACTTTAAAACTTAAATGTATTTAACGTAAACAACAACAACAACAAGGACGCTTAGGTTAAACAACAATTTTAACGGGTGCGTCTAAATGACTTGGTGCGTCTGAATGATATACTAAGCCGAAAATGGCTTTCTAGCCCAAGCCTTCCAAAATATTCAGATTTCTGTGATCTGAAGTTAGGAGACTTTCATTTTAACTGTAGGTGATTTACCAATGTTAGGCAATATAATCCTTTTACTTTCAAGAACAAAATATGGTCTTTTATCAGAAGTATGTTTCTTGCTAATACTTATTAAATTATTCTAAGGCTTAAATGATACTTATGTGTAAGAGCCGAACCTATTATATCAACGACCACAGAAAACGTAATATCCTGTCTGTATTCTGTCTCATAAAAGTCCAGAAATAGCGCTCACTCCCAAACGGGACAGAAGCAATTATCAGTCTGTTTTGGAAAATTAAAGTTCTGTGTTCCCCGAATGGGGGGGGGGGGGGAGTGTGTCTCAATGTATGAGTGATCTATTAGCATATCCAAGCTGTCCGCTAAAACGGATGGAGCTCTTCAAAAAATGATGGAGCACTGGCGAAACTCTTCCAACTCTGTGGTCGTCCTCGTAAATCGGTTCCTCTAATAATTAATCCGAACGATAATATTAATTAATCATCAAAGATAGCAATCCTTTAACTACCGCTGCTCTGAGCAGCTCGGCTTAATGGCTTTTGCGGTTGTTGTATCTTCGATTAAAAGGTCTCCCGATTGATGATTGGGTGACGGCCGCAGACTTCAAGGGAGGTGGTTAGTCGAGTCTGAAACGCGCATTAATAAGAGCAGTCGGTTGTAATGGACTAATGAAATATTGATGCAGTTGTCCGTGCTTGGGGTGAAGGGTTGCTGAACCCTTATTTTTCTTCATGGAATGTTTCAATATTATAGAAACGAGTAGTTTCAGTTTTAGAGGATATACCTAACTTACCAGATTCAGATATTCATTTCGCTGAAATTTCTTATCCTTGGAGTTTTATGTAAGAGAATGACAAATATGATCCAAAATAGCAACTAATCTTCTTGATTTTGAAAAAATGGATGATGACTTGGCAATTTTTAGCAACACAGTTTTCTTCAAATACGTATTGTGGTTGGGGAACTATTGAATATTTACTTGTCTAGGGTGCATTTTAATGCCAATTTTTATTCGTAATAGACTTTCCTATATCTTTTTTAAATAAATGGAAAATTATGAAAAGAATTTTAACATTAAAAAATTATGACATCATCAATTGAAATACTAACGACACATTGTCCCTTAGTTGCATATGCACTAATTGCACTTATTTTTTGTCCATGAATGTAATATATGTGTTATGGTAATTATTTATTTCATATTTAATTTATTTAGAAACTATCGTAAAAATTAATAATATGGGGGAAAATTCTTGTTTTGTTGCATTTTTAACTCTTAACTTAAATGTCTTGATATTACTTTTATTGAATATGTATTTTAATCAAAAATATATCGGAGTTGTATTTCTGTTTTTCTAGCCTTAGGACGCCAAATAAACATTTCCAAATATACTTGGATATCACAATTCTTTCGAATTGCAAACATCTACGCTAGATATCAAAATTGGATTCTTATATAAAAAAGTACTTTTAGATTAATGTAATTTATCATTACCATTCAAAGTAATTTCAATTTCATATAATTTTAATTTAAATTTGATCACCTACAACTCGTATCATGACAGGTAGAATTTTTTTAAATATATTTTTTAATTGAAAGTTTGAATCATTGTGTCAATATAATAACGTATAAACATTTAATTATTTAAAGTCTTAAAGCATATTTAAATAATTTATAATCGTTATATTATGCACGATAAATCATTATATCATTTACGAAGTACGCGTTTCGGATATTTGTCAGACCTCTTTTTCCTTTTATCTCAAAAAAGAATATTTATTTGATCGTATTTCCTCAATAGAAAAGAATGTGCAAAGCACTTATCTGCTTTTTTTTTTATCTAACAGAGAAAAACTAACGTTACATAAGGAATAGTCAGAATTCCAAGAGTATTTGTAATCCAATAGTAGTTAGTAGAACTATTAGGCAGAAACCATTTTTACTAAAATTTATCCTAAACAAATGAAACTTGTGTTATTAAATTCCACTCAGATAGAAAAAGTTACTTTTATTTAAACATTTGGATATAAAAAGTAATTTTTAAAAGTCAAGAATAAAATGTATAGTAGTAATAGTTTATGCAGTGCCTTGTTTTGATTCCCCAGACACTTTTTCTTTTCTGCAGATATTTTTAATAAAACATATTTTACGTTTACAATAACTGTATTGATTTATTCTCAACTCATGTCATGACATTTGCTTCATTTTCATTTTTAATTATTTAAAAGAAATATATCAAATTTCGTGTCTCGTTATTTTAATTGTGTGTTTTTAATAGATCTTTTCTCATAATGTTATATACCCTATACATCTTTGTTTTAATTTCCTTAAATAAAAATATGTAAAGGAAACATGCAATAGATGAAAAAACTGAAACATTTAAAAGCACAGTTTGGCATAATAATGCTTGCATAAGAATTTTAAATGCTTATTCTTTTAAAATCATGAAAATTGAAATAACTATGTAACTAAATAGTCTCATAATATTGTAGGGTTTACATATAAGATGTAGTAGCACGCATATTTTCAAAATATAAATAACAATGATCTAAAACTTTAAAATGTAGTTTTATAAAATAAAATAAGTATTAAATAAATGTTGTGTTTACGATTAAAAAAAAAGTGGGGACTTTTAGATCATATTCAGATTTAGATTTTATCAAATTTTGTAATACAATATCAAAATGTCTACAGTTTACTTTACTACTAATACTTATTTTAAACTGATGTTTTCGCATTTAAGATTTCATTTTATTACTTCAGATTAATTAATTTCACCCAAATTAAATACGGTAAAATTTTTCCAACGTACTAATACTTCATACTTTATTCCATTAAAATATCCATTTTCACTTTAGGATCACAGCCAGCGCCCTATTTCCCAAGTCACGCATTACAAATGGATCTGAGAACCTGATCAATTGCTTCCCACATACTCTTCGTGAATTTCCCGATTTCATCAATTTTCATTCTCATTCTTCTATAACTATTTATCTTTTCAAAAATTTCTATTTCCATTCATTGCCAATTTCTTGAATGGAATCTAAAATGCATGCAACGCGCATATGTTAACAATTTCGGCCTGAATCCCAAATCTTTTTTTTTTCCGGTTGCTCTCCATCCTCCCAAACTAATGACTGGCCGAATTCAATCACTCTTTTTACTGCCTGTAGTGTCGAGATTTTTCTTCCACGTATCACGAATTCCTAGACTTGGAAGATTGATGCGATATGCGCTACCGGCACCTGGGAACCTTCTCACACTCATATTCCAACTTTTTCTCGTAATAACATCCATCAGTCAAATGTCATTTACAGCGGGCATATAACCATGCAAAAAGGCATAATAGACACTTCTGAATAAATTAACAGCTGTAAACTACATCAAATAAATGTCTGAATCCATCTTATTTAAAATTGTATTTATGACATTTCTCACTGTAAAACTCTGTTTGAGAAAATTTTCTTTAACATGGTGTGGAAATCATTTGAATTTTTAGTAATAATTATGCTCGTAATTTCCTGAATTGCAAAATAGCACAATTTGCACATAATCTGTATTGAATATATACATTTCTAAAAGTTTAAACTGTGGAGAAAAATAATTGGAATTCGAAAAGTAAACAAATGAGTGCTTGATTTATGTTGCATATGATATGTAGGTACTTTAATTGTGTGCTTAGAGAATATATTTTCAGGTAATTCGATGAAAATATACTATATTTACCTTAAGTTCCAACTGCAAATTCATCATAAGTGTGTTAATACATAATGCATGAGATAATCACATGCACTTGTTTGAAAACTCTTTAGAATTTTGTATTTCAGATAAAAATTATAAAAAATGCATATATTTTTGACTTTTGCAATATTGTTGAGGCTACACAGTAATGATATATACTTTGTAATGATATACAAGAATATATTAAGAGTTTTAGTAGAAATAAAATAGTTTGGGCCATTTTTGGATGTATGAATATAGGTATAGAAAGTCTAGGCGTGAAAATATTAGCACTCATACGTATTTACATTTGAAATAATACATATGAATTTCTCTTAGGATCTGGACATAAATTCCATTTTAAATATTTTTAAAAGCATATATTTATAATTGCATTTAACATCGCTTTAATTTACTGTAAAATGATTTCAAATAATTAAATATAGGCACTTGATTAGTTAGCACACATTCTTATTTATATGTGAAACTACACAAGTGAATTTTATTACCAACTGGATGGACATATGTTCACATTTAAATGATTGATTTTTAAAGCATATATTTATAATATACCTGCATTTTATATAGTTTTTTTTTGTTTTACTGTAAGGGATTTAAACTTAGTATCTATAGATCCTTGATTATTTTAGTAGAGAATTACAGTCTATATCTTGTTTAAGTTAAAGTAACAGAATAGACCCTAACAAATCTCCCCAAGCTAAAACAGAAGGAAATCACAGTAACTAAATTATTTCCTTCGTAGAACCCAATTAATCACCCAATGCAATGAAATTCCAATTCCCACAGGAAACTCACTAATAACTTGAAACAACACGTACTCCGCTCATTTCCTGATACAAAAAAAAAAATATCTAACCATCTACAGAAAAAACGGTAAGCTGTGAAATAAAAACGTATTACAGTACTAAAAAAACAGCACTGGCCTAGGCTGCAATATCATCCACTTATTGTTTCATTTCCTCCTCTTGATGGAAAGGGGTAAAAGCAACGATGTAAAAAAACCGAAGACCGGTAATTGAGATCCGTCATATTAAATATTTTTTCCTTTGCCAGCTTATACTACTGGAAGATAATTACATTTGGTTCTGGTGAGTTTCGTTTGCCTGCGTAACAATGTGAGTGTTTTATGGCACGAGGCAAACCTTTTATAGGTTTATTACGTAAGCTTCTCGTCTTACGAGATGACCTGTCTCGCTTAACAAAGGATTAGAAATTATCTCGGGCTATAAGGACGAAAAGTAATGTGCCGCCGAGGAATTCTCTCCCAAAAAACATTGCTGCCATCCCGGATAGTTATTTCGCCTGCCTTGCCGCAATAAGATATTTAAGATGCTTTTTCTGCTTGAGTTACGGTAGAGCGAGAGAAGTTTTACCGACATGGCTCGCGGTGAATAAAGCTTGGTTACTTGGAGGTACCATGTCAGACGTTATTGGGCTTCTCAATGTACTTTTAGAGCTCTATATTTGAAGATCAGTTTTTAAACTACTAAGCTCCCAATTGTGATTGAAAGTATAAGAAATTAAACTAACATAAAAAAAAAGAAGTTGAATTGTGATAGTAACTGTCATTGAAAGGCTACTTCTAAGCATATTTCTGTTGTGGTATTTTAGGTCTACGCTATGCATGTATAATTAGCCACATTTAATGACTGAAACATCACCCACGAAAGTTGATTTATAGCAAATACCCTTTTGATATGGCGTATAAAAATGTTGCCAAAATGGCAAGTTTTGTGACAAACTTGAACAAGAAACTTCTGTACCGAATATTCAAATTCTAATACAGTTTCTCTCTCTGTGGGGAAAAGGTGAAGTTCTCCTAAAGTTGGTGTGGATACGCACTTTAGGTGGAATTTTACCCAATCCTTATCAAGTTCTTGAAACTGATACATGACACACTTCTGAAGCTTTTATAGTTTAAGAGTCGAATTGTAAATTGATTTCAGAGGCCACCTTATCCAGATCTTCTGGTTGTAACTTATGATTTAATTTCAACATGAAAACTCGTTTAGGCGATACCTTTTGTGTTACATATCGCGCGTATCTGTATCGTTTACATTTTCCCCTCAAAATGTTGACATCAATCGAAAAGTCTGTTTTTATAAGCTTCAGATTAAATAAGTCTTGAGTATAAGCAAGTCGGAAAAAAAAGTATTTGATTTCTAAATTTGAATTATGGTGAATTTTTTTACATAAGACGGTATTTTCTTTGTTTTAATTAAATAACGATTAAATCCAGGCATAAGTCTTACAATAATATGCTAAGTAAAATACTTTGAGTATAAATGATGATTCAGTGTTGAGTATGTAATACATAAACGCAAAATACCTTATAATTAAATTAAGCTCCCTAATTTTGCCTTTTAGCCTTGAAGTTTAAAATAAGAACATAATTAAAAGTAAAAACTATGTATGTTAGGATGAAATTTAGATGATTTTTTTTAAATTTTTTATTTCTTTTTGGCAAGAATGTTGAAACTGTATGAGAGTAATATATAAAAAGAACTAGATATGTGCAAACAATTAAGTGCTATAAAATTTATGATACTGTTCTTTTCCCTCTATAAGTTGTAGGTGGAGTATTTCTTTTCTGGATTCCTAACACAATCTACTTGACTTTTAAACCTCACGTTGCAATTATGAAATGCAGTTTTATGTAAAATAAATATATATAGCACTTAAGTATATTGTGGAAATAAAATTACTACACAGCATCACAAAATTTCGTTAAATATATAATGAGTAATGAAAATCACGGTTAACAATTTTTGTATTTATTTAAACATATTTTCACTTGTTACATCCCATAAATATAACCAATGTACAGTTACACAATTGACCAATCAGATTTTTTTTAAGTTTACGATCATCCACTTTTTCTACTATGGAAGGTTTAGCTATACAATGCAGGTCCTAACCCTTTTAAAGGCCGCACAGTTCATTACCGTGGCAAAACCCTTAAGCCCTTAAGCACTGGCTTTATCCACTTCATCCAATTAAGTACTAACTATTTGCTCATCCGAGGGAGTGATGCTATTTAGGAGTGGTTGTGGACATCTCCAGTAATCCATTCAGAGGCCAGAGGATGTCCGTTTCCTTAAAGGTCTTCTTTTGGATGATATTGGGATTCTCAGAAAGAAACCACGTCATTGGATAGAATCGATCTGCTGTCAAGTTCGGTTGGGTTTTTGCAGGAATCAGAGAGTTGCTGACAAATAAAATGATCTTTGATTGTTTCAGTTCTAAGGCGGAAACAGTGAAGTATGGTAGAATTTGTGTTTATGGATTTCAAATAGGAATTTTATTTGTGTTATTGGGAGAGTTAATTTGATAATTTAAAGTTATGTCTTTTATTTATATAACTTTATTTTGTAATTAGCATTCAATATATGTGCAATTTGATTATAAAAAATTTACATTGATTTGGTATTGCCACATTCAAAGCGAGAAAATCTCTCTTGACATTATATTCACGAGGTAATTAACAAAGGAATTGAAAGAAAAAAAGTTTCGAAACTTCTTTAAAACCATTTATTCAGATACACATTCTTCACAACGAAGACTAAAGAGAAGAAATTTTTACCTTGATCAGCAAATATCCCTTCTGCTAAAGGCAGACTCATTCTCCATCATTAATGATGGAAAGAGAAATCCTTCAGTCAGCGGATCTTTGGACATCACCAAGAAAAGTGAAAGAAGAGAGGTGAAAAAGAAAAGAATGAAATAGAATAGATTTATTCCACTGGAACGCCCGTCGTTGTTCGACTGCAGACGACAATAGGAGAACATCGTCAACGTCGGCGGGAAAACTCGTTCCAATCGGAAGAAGGCGGGCGATAAAAGTTCAAATGGGTGCTAAAAGCGGCTCGAGATCTTAAGAAATCAAAATTGGAGATTAAAAGATTTGGATTATGATTTCTGTGATGTCGGAAAAGATTGTTTTGAAGTTGAAAATGGCTTCCGAAGAAAGTAGACGGCTGATTTAGTGATAGAATTTTAGAAAACTCATGAGTTGGCCTTTTCTATTTTGAGCAAAATAGAAGTAGTATAAGAAATTTGTGCATTAAGCTTGGTTTTCAAATCTTTCTGTATACTTGCAAATTATAAGATCTTCAAAATCTATTTCGCTTTACTTTTGTTGAAACTTTAAAAATGTCTAAAAACTGCATATTAATATATTTTAAAATTAGAATACTTTGTGGCTCATAGTAATGAATTATTATAATATTTTAATAGAAATAATAGAATCTTTCCATTTTGAAGCACTTCAATTAAAAAAATCTAGAAGTTCATATTTGAAATTAATTGTTTCCTTGAATTTTTAAGGATTATATTGCAAACCATGTATGCCTATAAAAGAAAAATTACATTCGAGGATATTTAATGGCATGACCTTTTTATAATTTTTTGTTGTATTCTTTTTCTCCCTGAAGAACATAATTTAGTTAGTTAATCTGATATTTTTAATGTGACAGTAATTCTTAAAAAATAAGTTAACGCTATAAATTATCATAAAAACGATTAGGAAGTCTTAAAACTTAAGATGTCTTCTTTAATTCAATATTTGTAAAAATTTATTCAAATTTAAAAAGCACAGAGATATGTATTGATTTTTAGTTTAATCTCAAAGTCTTTAAAAACTACAACAATAAATACTTTTTTTTAAAGTAACAAGAAGTAACGTCAAACATACTTTTATAAATTTTAATAAGTATTTTTTTCCCACTTTTATAAAATATTTTGATAATAAAGATGACTTATTTTTATTTTGAAGGAAATTGTTTGAAAAAAGCAACTACTGTCGGCATTTTAAAAATAAATCCCTTAACATTATACAAGTCAAAAATGTAAGTAGAAAGAAAAATAAAACAGGCGAAAAAGACTGCCGAATTAATATGCTTTTTTTTTTAAATTTTTTTTTTTATTTATTGAACTTAGCAAAATGTCTGCAGATAGTATATAAGCGTTCACCACTAAGACAGATATCAGAATTACAATAAAGAAAAATAAATTCAAAAATTAAAAATTATATCTTACATATTTTATCTTTAGTTCACAATTTCTAACAAAGGTAATTCTTTTTTTTTTTTCATTTAAAGATTTTTAAAAGGGATTTAGAAGTATTTTATTGTTATTTTTATATAGAATTATGCAAGGAATAAATAGTTCAAATAAAATTTATTTCGATACTTTAAATGCATTTTAAATTGAAAAATAATTTTTTCATACTCGTTGTTCATTGTCATTATATACATATTTCATAAAATAAGGTAGTTTCCTTTATTTTAAAATTGGTTTTAATTTTCAAAAAGAACTTCAGTCCTATTATAAGTGTCCTTGAGGTACAGTAACATGGTTCTATCTTTTAATCATGTTTTAATTTTGAAAGGTAAGTTAATAAATGGCTGAGAGTAATCTCTTCTGATATAATCTATTTTTAATTTTTAATTAAAATGTCTTTTGGATTAAGTTTTCAGATATATTTTCCTAGTTGCATGTAATTTATTTCAAAATATTTAGAATACTCAATACCCAGAAAATAAAATTGCCAATCAAATTAATTTTCCTTCAAACATAGCTTTTTTGAAATAATGTAAGTCATGCTTTTGAATGCAAATTATACACGTTAATTTTAAAGATACGTTTTAATCATCTAAATATATTTTTTTGTGTTTTTAATCTTAAATTGATTTTGCTTTAAGATTACTTGCTACAAGGGATACATAAAAACTAAACGCTTGTAGTTTAAAAAATTTACTCATAAAAGTCACACTCTCTGTTTACCTTCAACTACTCACATGTTAACTTTGGGTAATGAAAGTATTGGATTTGGTAAAAAAATTCAATTTTTTTCTTCATTTCTTCAAGTTTTCGATCGTGCTGAGTTAAAAAAAGTGGTCTAGAAAAAAAAAAAAGAAAAAAAAATGTGTGAATGTGTCTGTGTGTGTCTGTGGTCAGTATAACTACCAAACGGATTGATTTGCGATGTTCAACTTTTGTAAACGTGTTAATGGTGACCATGGAACCAGTCATTAAGGTTTTTGTCAAAATTTCTCATGTGCATGAGGTAGCTGCCATTGAAAAATCAAGTATTTCAGCAATTGCCAACAAGCACGAAATCTCTGGCGATTTTGATTAAAATCTTTATGGCAATGCTTCCTAAGGTGTTCTAAACATTCTTATCTCCGAAATTCGCGTAGAAATGTCTTTAACACAGAGTTCTCTTCCCTTGAGCATCGCTCATCAACGACTATTTTTCTCCTTTGTTCCACTTATAAAAAGGAAATTATATCGACAAATTTGTCCTTTTAGTGGGTTGTTTAAGCCATGGTAAAAACTTCCACTAAACGGGCCAATTTTTCTAAATGCGTGAAATATTAAAATGGTAAATAGTACCCTTCTACATCAACTTTAAAAGCAGTAAGCAGTATAAGAGAGTAATTGAAAATTGTGCGATTTTTTCACCCCTAGTTATAAATTCTTTCTTATTTTGAGCAGTTTTGTGTGTAAAACTGGTGTTGCATCGCTAATAGTTGAAATAAATAAATCATATACCGACATTTTATTGGGTACTCTGCATAGCAGTTTAACAGGGACATATAGATTAATTCTCTTAAGGCAAGATTAGGTAGACTTTAGCTCGAACGTATGATAAGAATCAGCTATTTATCAGACTTTTTAAATCCGTAGCAATTTGATGGTTCTTCTCCAAAGTTATGTATGTATTTGCCCAAGGTGATGACCTCTCCTTCTGAGTATGCAATTGTAAGTGTCATTCAACAATAGCTTGTATTTATTCTACAATAGAATAATAAACTAAAACAATATTGTTAATTAATTAAGATCTATTTGGAACATTTACATTTTTTAAAATAATTTCGGTAACATTTCCTGTAATTACATGAAACCAACTAAAATTGCATATCAGATCAATATTAAAAAACTAAATCATTTTATTCAGAATGTATTATTAGCATTTCAAAAATTCAAATTTAAGTATATATGTTTTGTTTTAAGATTTTAATAGCATTTCTAAAGAACAATTTTTAAGATGTCAGTATAAGTAACAAAGATTGATAGACCAAATTTCAAAAGATTCGGAAGAAATTATATTTATATCATATATCAACCACAATTTCAACAAACACGGATTGAACTATTTTCAAAAATTTTTCTTGACTTAATCAAAATTTCAATGTGAAATAAAAAACATATAAATTTAAACATATTTAATTGAATAAAAGGTAGAGGAGAAAGATGTAATAGCTGTTATTGGTGTGATTTCAGGTAGCTGTTGAATTCGCGGCACCTGTTAATGTGAGTTTTTTGCTATGTCAACTGTAATGCTTTTTTGTTTTTGAAGTATCATTTTCTAATAAACATTAGAGCTATAAAAACTATTTTCAACCCTGTTTGTTATATGCTTATTAAAGTTTTCTAGTCAAATGAACAATAAAAATTCAGTTTATTTGTAACAGGATTTTGTTGCGTTTGTATAATCCCTGAACTCGGGGAAATACCAGGTACTCTGAATGGAGAAAATCCATATACTATCCGATCTTTTCTCTCAATGTTAAGACACAAATTTAGTTTTTATTATTTAAGGTAACACGCATGAATTCTCACTATCATGCATGCCTAAATGATTATTTTAAGAACGTATAAATAATATATAAAAACAATTAATTTTTTCAATCTATGTATTTAAAATTTTTACACCATTACATAATTTTACCTCCATAAGCCTTTTGATGGTTTTTTTTTATGTACTGAATGATTACGTAAGTATTGTTTAGTAATTTTATGTGCATGGCTAAACATTTTTATACCTTTATTATTAAAATCCACTAACGTTATTAAGAACTGTACTAAATAAGCATAAAATCTTTTCAGGCGGCATAAGAGCAAAGTGTATTTACGTATGAAAAAAAGTAAGTTTTCAATAAAAGGGAAAAAAATAAATGTAGGTGTAAGGAAAATTTGCTAACAGTGTTATATATTTTATTTTTTAAGAAATAAATATGATCCAAATATGTATGTATGAAAAGGTTGAGAAAAACCGAGAGAGAGAAAAATGAGAAATTAAACATACCTGAGTATACTTTCATAATTCAGATATTTGCAATTCTAATTTTAATCGCAAATCAATTGTTTTGCACAATATCATTAAATTTTTAGTGGTTTATTTTAGTTCAACTCCGAAATATACAGAGGAGGGACTTCTTCTGGTGGTATTTCTTTGAGAATTTTGTAACTATTATTTTTAAATTGTCATTTAAATTAAACAAAAAGATTATTTTAGAGTGATGATCTAATTGTTTTAGTTATTAATTACGTTAGACCTTGTCTTATTCAACCAATGGGGATATAATGGGGAGATGACTTTAAAAAAATTCATTTGATTTTGAGTTTTTGGACATTATATAATTTATTCAATTAAACAATGAATAGTTTAAGAAATGAATAATTAAATAATTAATGTGTTATAGTTGTTACTCCCACTTAACATAAAATTTAAATATCTATCACAACACCTAAAAAATTGAAATTATTAATTATGTAGTCATAAATTAAATTTTTAATTTTATATTTAATTATTAATTTTGTAGTTATATGCTGTAAGCACTACGAAAATTAACAGTATGTAAATATAATTTACATAACACAAAATACAGAAATTGATTAGTAACGCAATAGAAGATATAGAATTTATAGATATTACAATAAAGAAACACAAAAGTTGCATATTACATAATATACTAAGATAATTAATTTTAACAAATTATATTTCAAAAAGTTACAGGATCATACATACAATATACAATAGTTACAGGATTATACATAATAATACAATACAATATATAAAGTTGACACAGCGTTTGACAAATATACTGGAAAAATACAATACATAATGCAAGCTGACAAAGTTTATAGTATCTAACTATACACGCATATAAATATACTTTTTATCACTAAATAACCAAATTTAGTACACTAAACAACCCAAATTAAATTCATAAAAATTTTGCTGCACAATATATAAGTTTCTTACTTAGCCAGTGTAATTCAATCATTGCCCATTGATGATCCCCACGTGTATATCTCAGTGTTTCTTAAAACTTTTTACACTCACGAAATTTTACTTTTGCTGTCAAATCATTCTAATCATTGATTAACCTATTGTAAAAATAGTGTTTTCGCCCTTCCCGATTAAATTGAGATTTGAACAATTTGCATCCTTTTTCTGGTATTCTATTGTCAGGGACATATTCTAAACCCTTAACTCACCCCTGTGCAAAAAATTTAAACAACTAAATCAAATCCCCTCTTGCCCTTCTTTCCTGCAGTGTATGGATGTTTAATTTTTTCAATCTATCCTCATATGCCATGCCCCAAGTACCCTGAATTATTTTTCTTGCTTTGCTTTTCTAGTAAATGTATGTTTTTTTTTTTTTTTTTTTTTTTTTTTTTTTTTTTTTTGAAAAAAAGTGAACAAAATTTTACTGCATACTCAAGTTGTAACCAAACTAAATCTATATACAATAGTATTATAATATTACTAGATCTAGATAAAATACTTCTTTCTATATAACCTGACATCCTATTTTCCTTGTCACTAGCTGTCCTACATTGTTGCCCCATCTTAAAACCTCTAGTAACCAACACCCCAAGATCACTGACAACATTAGTATAATTTATTCTAATAGCTTGTAAATTGTAAGACGCATTTTGATTTTGGTTCTTGATATTTATCTAATATTAAATGACATACCCCATTTAATAGCCCAATATGATATTATGCTCTGATAATCCCAATCTTAATTTTCTGAAATTATTCAAGATTAATAGTATCTATAATAGTCCCATATATATCTTTTTAATTTCAAGACTATTGTTTAAAATGTACACTTTATAATCATATCCATAAAGTATGAATATATAATATGGAAAAGTCATATATACGACGAAAGTAAGTTTCAAGAAAAACTGAAGAAAGTACCCTTTATTTAAACAAAAAAAAATATTGTAAAGTTTATACATAAAAGCTTCATTCAAAAGAATAAAGTTTACAAGCTCAAACTATAACTTTTTATTTATATAGAGTAGATAATTTAGATAGAAAAAAGAAAAACACATAATATTTTTGCACGTATCGCACCAGAAAATCTAAGAATACTACGAAAAAGAATCAATAGAAAATCGAAGTTTCCAACTGAAAGAATGATATTTACCATGGAAAAACATTTCAAGAGAAAAAAAACCTTTTGAAAATCGACGAAACCCTATTTTCGTCGTGAATGCCGTAAAATAACTAGCTGAAAACTAACGTAAACTTGAGGGAGGTAGAAGAGGCTTGTGTCAGCATTGACAAAATCTGGATGCCGTGTTTGTCTACTCCTTAAAAAAAGTCTTCTATTGAAAAGATATGCCTCCCAACCATTTAGAACTGTTGATACATTTAGCTTCGATCAAACAGATGTGAGGAAACAAGCATCGTTAAGATTGAAATATTTCCTGCGCACAATAGAGAGAGATACAACTTGTATATCGCAGAAGTGGGTATTGGTAAACAGATGGTGTTTAAGTAAACTTTGGATATGTGATCACGTTGAAGGTTGTGTGATTACTTTTTGCATAAAATAAAATGTTTAAAGTCTATTTCTCAGAAAACATTATTATAAGCTATAAAAAATGAGTTACTCTCTAGTTAATGGGTATTTATTTATTATGTTTTTGTAAGAAAATTATTATACAAGGCTTTAGATGTCAACAATTAGAAAAAGGTTTCAGTTTGAAATAAATTATATTTTTTGAAGGTTTGATATCTCATTTTATGAATGAGTATTGCTTTCATGATCGTTTAGATTTCAATGTAAATTGTGATTGAACGAAAATGCTTTTGGTAAAAAAAAGTTGTTTTAAAACTCCAAAGTAGAAACTGGTTTTACGAATTTTGGGGGAAATTATTACAGTATCAAAAGCACAACACAGAACTGAAACATTAGTTTAATTATTTAAGACAAAATGTACTCAATGATGCAGGTCAAAATTTGTAATATGTAAGACATAGTCTAGTTGATTTTCTTTTAGAAAATTGCATTATAATGATTCATATGTTAGCTTTCAAAAAATGAATGACTAAAAATATTTTAAACAGTATTAATACTGTATGTTATTAAGTCATAGTAGGAAAGAGACATGACGGCCATATCGGGAGCGTATATTAAAAAAAAAAAAAGGGTTGCGTGGATTATTAAAGCTGCATATAATCACCAATTATTTTTTTCTTAATTAATTGCTAATTACTTCAGCTTTATTTAGTTAATTACATTTTTGCTGAAAAAATAATATTTTCTCGTGATATGTTATGAAAATAAAATTAAAACTATCTTCAATGTATTTAAAATCAATGTTTGTGAAAAATTACTGAATTTGGATAAATAGATGTGATTCCATAAAATATAAAACATTTTTTACTATAATTTAAGATATAAATCCAGGTTTTGATAATCTGAACTCGAGTTCCGAGTCTTCGAAAAAATGACAAACATTTTTTGGAAATAGGTTATTGCAATATCATTATTTGGCCTAAAATAAAATAAAGTAGAAATTGCTAATTTAAAACTCTCGAAAATAATTGAAAAAATATATCTTATAATTTAAAATGATTGCTTTAGACATATTTTATTCCACGAAAGTAAATGCATACTGTGCGAAACATTAAAATATATTCTCTCTCCAAAGAGTTTGAGAGTTTTTCTTCAAGAAAACCAGAAATTCTAGGAGTAGTAATTTGAAAAAATAAACGATAATAGTGAGTGGCAGCTATTTTATGAGAAAGTGCAGATACAATTTTAGTTATGCAATTTCTTCAATTGAGATTTTCAGTTTTCTTCAGGAAGTGTGTTAATAAAATTAATTAAATTGATCCGGTTTCATTTCACAGGAGAATTCAGTTTTCATTAATTTCAAACCATTGTTCTTAATTCTTAAAAGACTCTATGACTTTTGTTAATGTAGCAGAATAATTACAATAATTTTCTTAATTTCAATAATAATTTCGACTGTAATATAATTAATGAAATAAAATCGTAGAAATACATTATCATTTAATACATTTTTATTTTTTAAAAAATTGAGGAGAATCGAAGAATACTGGTTTAAAAAATCTATGTCAAACATTTTAATAAATGTTTATCAATTCTAAAAGCTGTTTTTCGACGGCCATCATGATTTCATGTGAAACATTTAGTCATGATATTTTCTGTTTATTTACCAGACGGTTCAATAAAACATAACAAAAAGTTGCTTGCACACGGACTGCTTTGAGTCTAGAATTTCTTTTTAAATTGATATATTTTTTATTATATCTATTGATATTAAGTATCTGAATTTAAATATTGTTGCACAAATTGTATGTATATAGTGTAAATAGTGACGTATTATTTTAAAATTCTATTGTAATTTATTTTATCTTATTTTATTTTTTAACAGCGATTATACAGGTTAGAAAAAGGTGGCAACACCTAAAGCAATCGAGAAATTTCGAGACGTTTCTTTTTCGATGAATTGGCTGGAAATTTCGGGAATGTTCTCACGTGCCTGCTATATAATGACCGGCGATCGGAAAAGTTTTCAGATTGACTTCGGACTTCGATGTGAGCTGATCGCTTTGTTTACTAGAGTGAACTTGTATAATCGCTGTATTCGAAGTTGTTCTTACGGAAGCTTGTGTTGAAGTTGAGGGTGATTGAACTGCTATCTGTGAATAAATTTTGTGCCTTTGAAGAGTGAATAAATAGTAGTTTTTATTTTAAAAACTGTGCCATCATTGCCTCAGCGGAAAAATTCATAACAGTGGTGTCAGAAGTGGGATCTCGTAATTTTGAATGCCGACAACTAGAGGAATGATGGAAGACCAAATGAAGCAACTGATGGAAATGATTGCTGGAATGAAGGCCCAACAGGAAACTACCGCTGCTGAAATAAAAGCCGGTCAAGAATCAACCGCTGCTACAATTGCCGCTGGTCAAGCCCGTCAAGAAACGACAAATGCCGAACTCGCCGCCGCAATTGCCGCCAGTCAGGAAGCGACATCATCAGATATTAAAGCTTTGCAAAACGCAACGTCATTTGACATGAAAGCTTTGGCCGATAAGTGCGAGTCCACATCCGCAGCCGTAATCAAGATCAGAGAAGAAATGAAAACCGAGATAGCCTCAATGGTAGAATCTACTATTATGGAGACAACATCATCGGTCCTGCATTCCGTGAAAGAAGACGTTCTCATTGCTGTAAGGGATGAAATGGAAGAAAAGGTATCTACCATAAAAAGAGAAATCACGACTGCGAGAAATGAAATGAAAGAAAAGGTTTCCACCCTGAAAGAAGAGCAGGGAAGATTTATTGACGCTATGGAAGAGAAACTCCGTAAACTGGAAATTCGCGGTACTGTGGCAGCTGTATCACCGAACTGGGAGAAGGTTTCCACTGCAGTTTTGTCACCACGTCCCAACATCAAGGCTTCAACTTTTGATGGGAAGTCGGCTTGGAGCGTCTATCGAACTCAGTTCGATATGATAGCCACTGCTAATGGATGGGATGACCTCACGAAAGCATTCCATCTCGCAGCATCTCTTCGAGGTGAAGCTGCTGACATTTTACAGACACTACCTGAAGAGAAGCGGAGAGAATTCGTGACGCTGCCAAATGCGTTGGAGTTAAGGTTTGGGGAGCAGCATCTAAAGGATTACAACAGACTGCAATTGAAAGTGAGACAGCAAAAGACAAATGAAACTCTTCAAGAATTGGCTTCAGATATCGAAAGACTGTCACTCCTCGCTTTCCCAGACTGTCCCTCGGACGTACGAGATAATCTGTCTCTTCAGTATTTTGTGGATGCCATCAAAGATCACGACATACAGCAAGCTACCAGGATGTCAGACAGCAAGGATCTGAAGTCCACCCTCGTCTATGCCATGAGAGTAGAAGCAGCAGAGCAAGCTTCTAGAAAAGATCGGCGTTTCGTACTTGGAACATTGACGGATGATTCCTCTGAACTTTTCACGAAGAAGTTTCAAGAACTGGAAAACAAGATGGAGCGAATTATGAGAAATATTCCTGGCTCAAGGGATCGGAAAACTAGAGTGGTTTGTTGGCTCTGCAACCGGAAAGGACATTTTAGACGCTAGGTCCCTTAGGTACTAGGTTTTATACAAACGGTCTATCAATTTGTTGTCATAATTTATCCAGAATAAAATTTTAATGAATTTAACCGTATTTCTTTGAAGAGAAATTCCTTCGTATATCTTGCCTATTGAAATTTTATACTTCTTGTGACACAGACTACTTAAAGGAATTTTCAAAATATAATCTGATATTATAAGAAAATTAAACTTATTTTTTAAAAAATGTCTAACAAAATGTCATTCACAACATTCTTCTCACCCAAAAATCCCTCATTGAAAGAAAAATAATCTCGATTTATTCCCACAGCTCCTCTAATTTCCACATTTGTACACAATTCCAAATCAAACACTCCAAGTCCATAACACTTCAATTTCACCCCTAAAACGAAATCTCCCTCAAGGGATACTCTTGAGGTGACAGCCTTAGCCCAGAATGAAGTGGAGGGAAAAAAACATCCCTTACTTTCTCCTTTAAAGGATAAATATAAGGATTTTATAATATTAATAAAAATAAAGTATCGTACAATCTGGATTCAATTTCTCACCCCCTTGTTTAATGCCTTCTTTTTCCTCTCAAAGGGTATACAGGGCAGACGAAGCACAAAGGGGTCTTTGTATAGGAAAGTCCATTAAAAAACCGCTTGAGGTCTTTTTTAAGCAAGTTTGGACCAAACAAGGGGCAAAAATACAATGATGAGAAGCTTTTATTCCTATTTCTAAGCTATTGTTTTCATGTGATCGTTTTTTATCTTTATATATCGTGTTTTTTTTTTGTTTTTGTTTTTTTTCCCACTAGTTTTGTTTTTATAAAAGAGGCGGTTTGATTTGTCTTCAGATTAGAAATTGAGGTTATTGGTAATGGAAAATTTGAAAGTGTGGAATTGGAATGTATGCAAACAAATAAAGATATATTTTATAAACAAACAAGATGTCTTAATTTTTTTTAAAAATGAATTATTTTATGTATTTAAAATTTCTTTTTATTTTCAGAAAAAATTCTTGTTTCCATCCTTTTTTTTTTAATGATATTTCACTACTTTTCTTAAATTTTATATAATATATTTCTAATAATAAATGTATTCAATGAAATTGACACTGCGCATGATTATAACAAAATATTAAAGACTATTTAATGTACATCTATATGAACAATATCGTTTCCTATTGAATGAATCTTTATAATTTTTATACGAGAAATTTTTTGGGGTATGAACATCGTATCTCAGCTCTATTGCAAATCATATTGATTTTTTCATTTTTTTTTTTTTTTTTTTTAACTTTTGGTTTGACATTTGCACGTTGAAACAGCTCTACGTATTTCTATGAAATTTTGAGCAAGTATTTAAAACATCCCAACAATGGAAGTACGCTAAAATGTCATTGTATTTTTCATTTTTAAGCTCATATTAAAATTCACCATTTATTGCTGTCTTTCTTAAGCATCATGATTTAGTAGCGTGGATTTACATTTGGAAGTTTTAATTACAGTTATGTTGCTCATTGATAGTTTAAGACATGTGCTGTAAGTTGTATAATGTTGTGAACGATATTTTTAATTTTAAACTGTGTATTGTTATCTAATTTTTAATATATCACACCAGAATGCTTCTAATGTGGTGTATAATTGGCTTTCTCTGTGAAATTCATCTTTGGTGAAAGAGTTTTGAATGAAAGTAATAACTATGTGGCAAACTTTTAATTTAACTATTTTCCGTTTCAATCTTACCTGAATAGTAGAAATTCTTTGTAACTAGCTTGCTGTAATCATCCAGAATCACTTTTAGTGAGGCCTGATAGTATACAAAATTAGAATAGTAAGAAGTTTACTTTTATTATTAGTAAATTTAGTTTATTAATGATGATTTTGTAACACTTCTTTACCAGATTTTTCATATTTAAAGGTTTGAAACGTTATAAGTAGTTAGGGTTTTTTTTAAATACATAAGGAGACTTTTTGTAATGAACGATGGATTTTTATAAAGTAATATTGTCTCTATAGTGTGAGAAATTTTTATTTTTATTTATACACAAATTAGTGTATATTTACTATCTTTATAAACAAAAAGTTTTTAAGCACAGATCACAGCTATCTTAGAACGAATCTATGTATTAGCAAAAATACCAATCGAAATTTGAGTAAAGAACAACTTTGGTGAATGAAATTTAGTTTATTTTAAATAGTTTCAGAACAAATTTAAACAAACTGATAACAGATTTAATTAAATGTACTTAATTTTTTAAAATGTTGTGTAAACACCAAAGTAATTAAAAAATGCTATTTGATAAGACAAAATAGACTTGCTTATGTAACGACTTTCTTAAGACCTTTTATGCCCAACTTAAATATTGATATAATATGCTGAATTAGTTTTATATCTTCAGAATATGCTCATCACTAGCATTAATATAATTTGTATAACATATTATCGCAAAACTATACGTTCTCATTTAAAGTAAACAAAACATTACAGCAAACATCAGTAACCAAAATATCTGGTTGTTGCCATAAATGCTCAGAACATAACAGGCGAAATAGATATTTCTACAAAAGCAAGCTAAAAAGTTATTGAGAATTCCCCAGTGGCAACATCTGGTCTGAAGAGCTGCAGAAATAGAGAAGCAGAACCATAACACTTGCTGTTGGTGGCTCCGATCTTTTATCCTACAGTTTTTAAACATTATCCTTGTACAGAAGCAGATCTAATCAAAAGATAATAATAAAAGAATATAATAAAAGAGGATATCTTCTTTTCTTTGACTGAATTACTAGAAAAATATCCAATTCTTTGTGATGTTTCGATCTGGTTTTTTACCGAATTAGACCTTGATAGGCTTGTTTAATTTAGCTTCCATTCTTATGAATTCAGAACGAATTAATGTATTTCTGCAACGAAATTAAGGTATTTTAGATACAAATATGTAAGAAAAAAGGTTAGCTTTAAGTGTTTGATATTTTTTTAAATCTAAATACGGACAATTAACACTAACTATAAATTAAGTTTTAGTTATATTTAATATATAGAAAAAGATTTTATGCTATATTTGAAACTATCGAATTGTATAAGTGAATATTTAAACTAACTTTTGAAGAATTATTATTTCTTATAATTTTTTGAAAAAAATAAGTAAGTAGGCACAGTTGGTCAATTTGTATGTTTTAAAATTTATATTATGATCTTTAGCTACTTTGATAAAAATCCTATATTTAAAAGAAAACTGTTACTTCTCTATTGGAAAC
Source organism: Linyphia triangularis (assembly GCA_963978545.1). Lineage (NCBI taxonomy): Eukaryota > Metazoa > Arthropoda > Arachnida > Araneae > Linyphiidae > Linyphia > Linyphia triangularis. The sequence goes on from OZ021722.1 coordinate 72,849,939, forward strand.
ATAGAGCGTTGAAAATACAGCTGTTGAGAAAATATATACTGTTAAGAATAATAGTGACTCTTAAGCCTGATGCCTAGTTGAAATTTTTTTGCATACTCGACACCAGACGGCGCTTGAAGCGACCCCAAGATAATTTCGCCAAATGGATAACGAGCCAACACTGTAAGCCGATTCCTTTCTCTCTGTACATCTACATTGAAATCTAAAAATAGCCTAAACGGGTCAAAGGTCGAACCAGACGGCTTATTCACTCCAGCGTTTTAACTAATCTCACCCCTCGAAAAACCGGTCTCAACACGATGGAAAGACCACAACAATTCACCCTAGAGTCATCCCCCCCACCCCCCGTGTTGGAAAGACTGCTTTGTTATGCATGAGTGTAGTACATGTTTATCGGTAGAATTTTCGCGTACCAGTTCATCATTTGGTTCAGCAATGATTTTTTCTAGATAGTGTGTTGGACGTTGGTACGGGCCAGAGTCGTACCAAAGAAATTCGATTGTGGGGCGTTACCGCATTATTTTACCGATTGATTTAATTACCGATTGTTTTAAATTATCGTTGAAACAATTCTAAATTAATGTTAAAATATATATCAATGAAATGCAATTGAAGCCAACTTTAACATGATTGTATGTCATATTTTAATGTTACATTCAATTTTAATTTACACCTTCCCACTTGCCGTTATCCAATTGAACTTAAAATTGACACACTAGTTGTCATTGGCAATGCCTTCTACCAAGGTCTGGGGAAAAAGACAGAATCCATGGTTTTCTTCGTAGTGGTCGCACATTGTAAAAAGTCAATCTAAGCTTAGTTTTTATGGGTTAATTTTTTATCAACATTTAGTTGTAAAACTTTATAAAGCATGATTTCTGGAAGACATTTTTGAGACAAATATTCAAGAACTTCATTTCAGTATTATTTCATTATTTTTATTTCTCTAAATGCAGTGAATGGAAATTGTATTTCGATACGGAATAAATAATAAAAAAAATGTCCATATAAGTGAGTCTTTCATTAAGAATTATTTAAATGTTGATAAAAGGAATTTTAATTCGTTGAAAATTCCGATAAACCATTGTTATATACAGAAATTTATCGACACGAAACTCTACGCTTTTTAATAGAGATTATGGATGTAATGACATTACTATAAACACTTTTTGAAACATTTCGTTAAATATTTACTTTTTATATGCTTTTTGATAATTTTTCCGACCAATAATTTTTTTTTATTTTCTTTTAAAAAGAATAATACTAATCCAAAAAAACGCAATACAACCAGAGAATAGGTATATATATATATTTTATCTAGCTTCGTTAATAAAACATTGATGTCAAGGAGAAGAGTTGAGAATTTAGCTTGTAAAGTACCTAATTTGAGTTCATATTTTAATTAAAATTACTGGAATGAATTAAATAATTTTTTGTTGTTTTTAACAGTAAATTAGTCATTTTTAGGAATAATAATAATAATTTGTACTAGAACAATACAAAGGTTAAACTTGAAAATGCTTTTTTTGTAATATATACAGATAGAAATTCAATAATTAAAAGCTAACTTAAAAAAATGTTTGATAACTAATAAAAACTTGAATAACCTTATTATATACATAAATATAAAATTGTAGAAATTGTCTGAAATTTGCTACTTCTGCTGTGCAGTCTACTTTCCAGCTTTGGTACTTGCTGATTGGTTACATTGAAATTTCCTTGTCCCAATAAGTTCATAAAGGCTAAAGTGCACCAAAATACTCACCCATGAATAATTTACAATTTCAAGTGGGAAGGCCTTCCAGGAAGTTTTTCAATGGGAAGCTATCAAGAATTCGTGTTTCCAATGGAAGAAATCTTGTAAAATCTAGTCAATCTTTCACATAAGATTTGAACAATTTTCTTATCATACATTGAGGAATGTTTTATATTAACGTTTACTTAAGTTTAAACTTCTATCACTGTTCTTGAATCAGCTACATTATATATTGCAAGAAAAACAAATTGTGGCCTTCGATACAAGTATTTCATAGTACAATATAAAGGCTGTTTCTAAATAAATAAAGTGCCTGATTACAAAAACTGATTTTTAATTGAATTAAAAGCAGGAGATTATAAGTAAAATCAAAGAGTTAACCACCATTATGTTAACATCTAGAAACATTCAATACGATCTCTGCCTTCTCCATTCAAAATAGGGCTGATTATATTTATCTATCTATAATAATAAAACAAGCTGTGTGTGGGTCTGTGGATCTATAGAAACCTACTTAAAATTGGAGTAGAGGTCTGGCATTTTCAACATAAGAAGTTTTGGCTTTCTAATTGTACATATGTCAAACAGAATGTTAAAATTTTAATTAGTTCTTTAATTTAATTTTTTTTACAAAGTGACTTTAAACAGAAATACAGCTCCGAAATATTTAACATAAGTAGGTTTAGCTTTATTTTCTTTTTCCGTCACAACTTTTACAAAAAAAAAGAAGCTATAATTGATCCTTCACTTAAAGGCCTCACAAAAATTCTTTAAAACAACAGTGAACTCGTTATCAAGCTTTAATAATAACTTAAGTGCATACAACTTAAGGCACAGTGATAATTTAGGCTCCACAGAAGTAAACAAGCAATAAGTTACCAACTAACTCATTCTGCGCATTGGAGATACTTAAATACTCACTGGCAAACTTTCCTGAAAAATCAAATGCAAACAATTTGGCAATCGGAACACGAAGTAATGCCACAGTAATAGTTGACATTCAACTGCAAGTCCTGCATGATATCCTAACTATATTCTACTGGAAAGTCAAAATAGTACAGAAAACAAACAAGTACTTAGATTTATGAAGTGATTGATAATAATTTCACATTCCTAGATGAAAGTTCTCTATCTTGTCAGGACACATGGGTGTAAATTTGGGGTTATACTGATATTTAGAAAAAGGCACATCATGACACAATTTTTAACACAGGCACGTATATACTATTACTGTGAGGGAGTGATTACAAATAAAAATATACTATTTGAAATTGTTGACTAGTTCAAAGCTCTCAATCTTGTCAAGAAAAATGGATGCTTGGTTATACTGATATTTGGAAAAAGGCAAATTATGACACAATTTTTAAAATAGGCAACTGTAAGGACGTGTTTCAAATAAAAAGATAATTGAAAGTGTTGACTAGTTGATAGTTCTCAGTCTTGTCCAGAAAAATGGGATGCTTGGTTATTCTAATATTTGAAAAAGGCACATCATGACACAATTTTTAGAATAGGCATATATACTGCAACTGTGAGGGCGGGATCACAAATAATACTCTCAGATGGAAATTTATTTGGTTTAATTACATCCAAGTGTTTAACAATCAAGGGTTCACAATGATGAAATTCTACTTCTACTGCATTGAAAATGGATGTTGAAGTTGATGGTGCTCCATAACTAGAATGAAGACTTATCAGTTGAGCCATTATAGGAAACATCTGTTACACTGGCCATGTCTGGGGCATCCAATGTCATCTGGCCAAAAACTGTCTGGGACATCAAAATTCCTGAAAATAACAAAAAGATGTTTAATTTTACAATACCATAAATAATTGACACAATGCAAACAGTTTATGAATTTAGAATCCCAGATCAAAAAATGATGTAGAAGTTGAATTAAGAAATTGGTTAACACTGAATTACAACAATTGTTCATAAACATTCCTAAATAATTTGACATGTTTAAATAACACCCAATATGTTATAGAAAGTGTGAGACACACAAATACATACAAATGCTAGGAAATTGCTTTATAATATCAGGAATTACTTCTGTATTATATCATAAATTACGACTGTAACCAATTTTACATTGGAAAAATTACATACAAGACGAGAAGATTTGAAATTAAAATTCTTCAACAAGCTGCTGGTAACATCTGTTGGCCAAAATGAGACATAATTGAAATTATCAGTATAAAATGTATATTCTATAGGCAATATTAGGTAAGAATAATTAAATATTTATTTGATAGTAATAGTTGAACAGATATCAATTTAGCAATCTCATGTTTATAACTCTTCCATTCGGAGCTAAGCAATAGCAAGAAAATTGTCATGTTTTGGACCACTCAATGTTGTTACTATGGACGATTTCTATATATTATCAGACAATCTCTGCCAATGTCATAATTGTATTGTAATTGATAAATTATATTGGAGAAACTTTGTGAGCACTAAATATTGACAATTTATCATACTAATTTACTTTTAACATTCAAAAATATAAAACAAGTTGTGACCAATATTTACCTTATATATGACCAATAATCACCTCAAAGCCAGGGTATATCGGGCACTTGATTAATGAAATTAATCAAAATGTAAAATGATTTCCAGTAAAGGGATTATTTCAATAGATAACATTATTTAAGCCTGCTCTATGCCCAATTTAGTTATTTTGTATAACATACTTTTGGAGGTATACATATCTTATTATTTTTTGACCAAGAATTCTCCTGTATGACTAAACAAAGTTGATACAGCATATGAGAATCACACATGAAAAATGCAATGCATAATACAACCTGACAAAATTTATAGAATCCAACAATATGCAAATATAATAAATAACCATTCTTATCACTAAATTACTAAATATAATTTACACTAAATAACCCATTCTAATCCTTTACTTCTCCCAGTATGATAAATTTAAAGAGCTGGATCATTTCTCCCCTTGCCCTTCTTTCCAGCAGTGTATACGTGTTTAAGGATTCAATTTCAATCTATCCTCATATGTCAAGCCCAAAGTACCATGAATAACTTTTGTTCGAACTTTACCCAGCAAATCAATGTTCCTTCTTTTTTTCTTTAGACCAACATTTTAGTACTCTGTGGGTCAGAATGATTCTGGACTGTGCGTTTCAAGAAGTTATAAAAATATAGGTATTATTCTAGATTTACACAGAAACTACTTGGATTTATAGTGTCATATGTAACACTAGATTAATAAAAATTTAGTATAGTAATTGAAAAGGAAAGTTATTTATTAAAAAGGTTAAAGATTTGCCAGCTTCACCAAAAGTAAATTAAATAGCGGAAACTATTATTTTCTATTGCAAAAACATAACGTTTATTATCGGTGATTATAATATCGATCAATCGAAAATTTAGGAATTTGGTAACAATATAGTGCAGTTTTTTTATAGAAACGTTATACTGTCAACACAAATATAATATGAATGTTGAAATTTTGTATTAAATGTAATTCAATTTATAATTGTTCATTAAATGTAAATTAATATATTTCTAACATCTGTGTATCTATCTCTATTTAGAAAGGCCGAAAATTTGCGTTTATTCTTCTCATACTATCTCTAAAACCTTGTAAATAACTGTCGGTAAAGTTACCGACTACTTTCTAACAAATAATAAGACTTGTATTTAAGTCTCCAAATGGTAGGAATGTGCATGGGTTGGTAGCATGTGCTCCCTTTTAAATAATGAATAAAAAAATATACATTTGATATAAAACAATAATATTACTAGTTACTTACCCAATTTGAGCTGTATCCCCTTTCACCTTCTTGGCAATATTTCTTCTAGCTTCCGACCTTTCCCCTCGTTTAAGAGGTCGGTTACGGTGGAAATTGCCTAATAATTAGAAACATAGAATTCGAAAAATCGCTACTTAATAACTTTATTCCTGAAATTAATCTCGTGCGAGAAACGCTCAATAAATTCCAAATCAACTGTACACTGTACTACCTTTCAATCTGGATCTGACGAAGTTTGTTGACGTATATTTAAGGTTGCCAGATTCTAGATGGCTAATTTTGGCGAAGGCTCTTGTTTGTGTATTTTTTATCGTAGCCAAATTCGCCAGCAATGATTAATAACTCCTAGCCCAGTACATGCTTTTACAAAACACGTATGGTTATGCAACGAAAAGTTAATCGATAAAGCTTGATAAAAGGTATAATATGACATATTTTGTTTTTATTTAATGTCTATATATTATAAGTAAAAATTAAAAAAGCAGAAGACTGTGTAGATAGCGCTGCTGCATAGGCATTGACGTAAGGATTTCAAATATAAAATAAAATATATTAGACGTTATTTTTGAATTTTTAATTTATGTCATTTTATTAAGTGATCATTTTCGTACCTACTCACCAAATTTCAAGGTTTTATACTCAGTAGTTTTTAAATGCACTGGGCTAGAAGATAGTGCCATACTGAGAATAAGGAATGATCCTTACTAGGACTTCCTCTTAAGATTAATATAAAGAGAGCCTTACTTTGTCAAAATCAGTATATAACTTATTTAATTTTTATAGAAACTTATTTCCCATTCTTTTAGTTAATTTTCGTCAAACTTATATTTTAACAAGTATTTCGTTGATAAAGTAAAACTATTTTATAGCTTTGATTTTATCTATATTTGTTCACATTATAATCTTTCCCCTTAAAATCTGATATCTAAATCTCTAAACAGTTTTGAGATTTCTCTATCAACACTAACAGACTTTATCTTGAAATTTTCTGATATTTTTCTTTTACTTCAATATTAACTCAGAATTTACTATTATTTTTTTTAATTTGGTTATAAATTTTTTTTTAACTTCAGATTGGTATTATTATATGATATTATTTTTAAAAAAATATACCGAATAAAAAAGTCAAACTGAAACTACCAATTTGCAGACCAAACTATTTTAAGTAAATAGCTTTATTATTTATTCTGATATTGGTATTTCTTGTTACAACAATTAAATAATCTCATTCATTGATTTATTTAAAAGTAAAAGAATAAATATAGAAGAAATTAAAGGCGTAGTATTTAAAATGGTTTTTATATTTTACTTAATGAGTTCTAATTTACTTTTTAAAAACTCCTTTGAAATAAAATTACTTATACTATAGTTTGTCTAATGAAAAAGAATTATAATTCAATATAAAATTTAATCCATGAAGAAGGCATTTTAATATTTCTTTCAAACACTGTCTTCTGTGAGCTTTGATTACAATTTTATTTCACTCAATTTTGTTATTTTTCTTATGATTTAATTAAAAAACAGGAAATAAATAAATGTCAAGTTAAAAAAAAAAAAAAAAAAAAAAAAGAGCTTATCAAGGAAAAGTTTTAAAATAAGACTCGCGAGTTTTCTATAATTTTAAGAATATGCCGAAATATTACTTATTATTGAAATTTAATAAATTATAATTCGAAAATTTATTTTTATTTTGTGTTGCTTTTGTATACGTGCCAATTTCTGTGTCAAAAAAGATATAAGGTAATCAAATTCTCCCTTTTACAACTACACATAATTTAAAATACATTTTATAGTGTGTTATAAAATCTTAGTATGTCGTGGTTAGCTCACGTCATCAACTATCGTGGTTTGCTTTCTCCATTAGCTGGTCACTGGCACCAGAAAATATGAAATGTTGTACCGAAATAACTATTATTCATAAAAAGTATGGCCAAATTTGAAGTCGAAAAGGTTCGTTAGTACTGAGTCTGAGAAACAAGGAAGAGAATCATTAACAGGTAAAAAAAGTGATTTCTTTACTAATTTAAATTAATTTAAACAATTATTAGCAGCAAGTTAGATTTCTTTGTGCATTACTAATTAAGGAAGTGCAGAGATTTGTTTAATTAAGAGAGGGGAGTTTGATTGCGCTGGAATGTGCTGGGATCAGGGCAGGGCCAGTGCGGCTGGCTTTTGGGTGCTGGGCTCTATCGGTTGAGTGCTGCTGGATTGGATAGTCTGAACAGGTAGTCTTTGTGGGATTGCATTTTGACTTCTCCGTTATGCGTCGCTGGAAAGCTCTGTTCGTAACGGTTTAAAACTGGGTACAGCTGGAGCATACGGGACTCCTTGGAGGGAATTGGAACCTTTGATGACGCTTTCCCTAAGGATATCTCTGTCACCTGGACTTTTCCATGCCACTTTCCTCTAGCCCTCGTTGATTGCGCTCTCTAGCATCTTCAAAATGGTAAAGTGTGTGAAAAAGTGGCTCCTGATATCTTGCTTACCCTTTTACGTCCAAAAGGGATTATCTCTCTTCTCCGTGGCCTCCAATTGGACTTGAGGGTAAATTCACCTCTGACCTCTTGACCCGGTCCTGCCACTTCTTGGACAAAACAGCGACAACGAGTCAAGTCCCCTGTCATAAAAATTGCACTTGCATCTAGGGTAAGTCTTTAATCAACCATCCATTACATATAAAAATTGTGATGGTGTATCTACACCTATTTTCACCTAGACCTATTTTTAATACGATGCAATAAAAGGGCATTTTAACAACGCTATAAAATAAAATAATCTGTTAAACTGTTTGACTATAAGATATTTTGAAATATCCTTTATGTTGAAAAGCAGGGTCTATCATTTAAAGAACTAAATTGAATATACTTATTATAAGCTTATACATCACTATTTACTTATACATCAGTAGCACAAATACGCTGACCAATATTGCTCAACACTGGCCAATCTCGATTTGCCAGTGCTGCAGAGTTTTATAGTTGAAATATATTTTTATAAGAAAGGATGGAGGGAAAAAGCATATGTTTTGATGCATTTTTATTTTTCAAAAATCGTGTATTTTGGGACAATGCTTGAGCTTCGGCATGAATTGGCCAATCTTCTCCAAATCTCTGTTTCTGACACTGACCAATACCGTTGTGTTGCATGGGTAGCTATCTGAAACGATAAGCGTCTCAGTTAAAACGTTGTCTATTATAAAAAAGAGTATCTGTGAATGTATTTTTTTTTTATATAAATACATTTTTTATTCATATAGTGAAGATATTTTACACTTTCCCACCTTCAAAACCATAGAAAGATTACTGTCTGCATGAGATTTCAAAGATCATCTTCTTTCTCTTTTTCTACCCTAAAGGAGTATGATCACAATTTGAGAACCAATTTGAATCAAGTAATTTTCTATTGGTAAATCGACTAGCCCCGATTGTTGAGTACTCAAGTACTCAATTTCATTCTTATGTTTTGTTTAAAAGGAGATAAATATATAATAGGATGGTAAAAGAGTGCATGATTATAATTTGAGATTTATTGATGCAATTTGTACTTGGTGGTACCGGGAATCGCCTGGACACAGTTATTTTAGCCCTGGTAAACGCAGGAATTTCATCTAGTATTACAAAAAACTAATTGAACAATTTAATCAGACACAAACAGTCACGATAAGCTGCACACAATTGAAACTACTCGCAGTAAATTCAAACTTTATGAATACCTTCATAATATAAATGAAGTAAAATATGATCTATTACTGCAATTATTTTTATTTTAGGAATAAGTGAATTATTATATGAACAATGTTTATTAAAAGTCGATATATATTTGTATTATATGTATAAACATTTAACCTTTTTGGAAAAATGTTTCAAATTCTTCTACTTATGGAATATATAATAAATATTTAAAAAATTTTATAAAGGTATTTATTTATAAATTATTTCCCAATGGCTAGAAATATAACTTTTATTCCATTGAGATCTAAGTTTCTAAAGAGAATTATATTGGTAATATTCTATTTGGTTTTTACTTTGATCTCGAAGGATTACGGTAAACAATTAACAAACTTTTATGAAATAAACTTTTTGCGAAAAATATGTATCCGAAACTATTTGTTTACAGTAATACTATTGAAATGGTGAATAATTTTCAATGAGACATTAGGAGTTTATTTGTACATAAAATAAATTTAATAACTGCATCAAAAGCTGTTCATAAAATCATGTCAACAAAAATAATGAAGCTTGAGATATTAATTTGGTACAAAAACACAAAGAGGTATTGGTGGGGGACAAAGTGGTATTGGCTGCAACAAAAAAAAAAAAGTTGCTTTTCATTTGTAAACACAGATTGTCGATAAACAGAAGAATGTGAAAAGTAAATTTTAACATAAATGATTTCAACTATAGGAAGCTACCTTTAAATTCAAAACAATTTATTCAATTACTTGTTATATAAGTTAATTTATAAAATTAGAAATGAAGCTTTTGTTTCCTTAATTTTTATTTTATCATATCATCAGGTGTATAATAATGCCGCATAAAAGCATTGAAAAATATATTAAAACTAAAAGCACGCTTTTAATGAGTAATATACAAAATAAATTAATTAATTCACTCATTTATCTTGACACTAAGTTGCAAATCAGTTATGTTACTAATTTGAAATATTAGTATCTATAAAGTCCACATATATAAAAAGGAACTTTTTATGGACTGCATTGACAATTAACATAGGTTTGTTATTCATCTTACGGTGTTTTTTAATTTGATTTGAATTGGATGAGCATAATTAAACTTAAAATGATTTTAAGCGAATGATGTCTTTTCATTAGATTTTTTTTTGTGTGGAACAAATTAAAATTTATTTCTAGTAACTATTTAAGCATCATCTGTTTAAGTTAACTTCATACCCCGCCTGTATTAAGTACAATTTTTTTTTTAAAATTCTATATAGACTTTCACGTCCACAAAAGCTAAATAAGACTTTAAAAAAATAAAATATTTCCTCTTTGTATCTAGCCTCTGACGGCCATCAATAAATAATACATATACGAACGTCTTTAAATAAAAAGTAAATAATTCCAAATCGAATATTCTTTCGACAGTAACTCCCTAAAATATAAAAGAAGGAAATAGTTTAGGGTGCTGGGGTTTTCCTATGGGAAAAGCACAGAAATCCTAACGAAAACAAAACAAGTCTTTCGGACACGGAGGCTTGTGTTCTTTTGGCTTCTCCCACTTTTATTTTAGCCAAAGTTTTGAAACGATCTTGGTAGCGTCGTTGTGGAATTGTTGCCAGAGATTGTCGCTTAACCAGGACAGAGAATAAGAGATTTAGTTGAAAGAAAAGGGGGAAAGGAATGACACAAGAAAGTTTTGTTTGAGGGGGACCTGGGTACAAATTTTTTATTTTCTTAAAAGTGCCAGGAAGAATTAGTTTCTTTTTATACTTAGTCATTTAAATAAAAATATTCTATTTTAAGATTTCAGAGTAAAAAATAGTACACATATTTCAAAATTGATTTTTAAAATATCACGAAAATCCATTTAGGAAAATATTGTCGACTTAAAGATTAACATCTATGATTAAAATAATGCTTTTCGAATCTTTTAATGTAGCTATTTTTGAAGTTTTTGGTAAAAATTAAATTGATTCCTGTTTTTCTTTCTTATTATAATTACAATTATTTTTAATTAGGTTTTAGCAATAGTATTGTTTTAGATAGAATTAATAATGTGAATTTGCTGTAATTGAACTCGATAGTAAAGTTTTTTGTGGCTTGGATATAGATTACTATATTATACATTAATATAATTAGACAGAAACACAATTATACAAACATGTTATTTTAGTATATTATTATTATTATTATTATTATTATTATTATTATTATTATTATTATTATTATTATTATTATTATTATTATTACTATAATAATAATAATAATAATAATAATAATAAAAATAATAAAAATAATAATAATAATAATAATTATTATTATTATTATTATTATTAAAGCCATAATTTATTATGCACTTCTCTATTATTTATAATTAATTGAAGAACCAGAATTGGCTCAGAAATTGTGGCGATTAAAATTACGAAGCTTTTGTCCGATAGTTATAATTCAGGGATTAACCTTGTATTTTCTAAAGAAGTGACCTTGAACCTATTTACTTTTGGCCAAAACATTACACACTTCACTGCGATATTCACTGCGCTGTACTCGCGTGACATACGTCTCTTGTACTGCTTTGTCATTCTCCATTGTGACTCCCTTAGAGACATCACTAGAGTGGTCACTTTTTAACCTGAAAACTTCTCTCCGGCAATAAAGGTCACTTTTATCTAAAGGCTATAGTTTCAGACCTAACTAGGCGGAAGCATGATTTTGTGGGATAGATTCACACCTAGTTCTTGTACTCGCTTCATAATTTATTTATTTTATATAAAAAATATTTATGAAAAAAATATAGTATATACTGCTTTTAGCTATAGTAAAAACAAGAAAGAAGAAGAAAACAAGAATGCATTTAATTTTTAATATGAATTCCTTTTATTTTGGTTTAAACACAAGTTATATATCATGCATAATACGCAATATAATAGGCATTTAACATGTATGTAAAGCAACAACCATGAACAAGCATTTATATGCTGGGTCCCAATTTTTTATATAAAGACTATCGTTTTCCAATTTAAATTTACAAACAATAAATTTAAATAATTGAGGTACATTATATCAATATTTAGCACAAAAAATATATTTTGTTTAGATTTTCACATAAATACTTATGCAAACACTATCAAAGGTCAAGCGCAGACTTATAAAAACAAGGAAAGGAACACGTGCATCTGCTATCTTTTTAAAATTATCAGGTAAACAACATCTGAAAAAGAAAACTATTTATGATTTTACATTCACAATTTTAAGTTGATATAAAACGTTATCACAAATGCAATTAAATAAATAATATAATAACAATAATAACAATGAAATTAAATAATCACTTCCATAATAAGTTAGTTATTTCACTAAACAGCGCTCTGCTATCTTAAATAATTTATTTAGTTGTTGATGTATTGTGTAAAGCCATCGAATTTATATTTAGATTATATAAATTACTCTACTGATGGTTATTGGTTTTAATGTGATGAATCAAGTTTAAAGCACTTGTACTTCACGAAAGTTGCGTCATATATTATAAACCATGGACACAAACATATTATAAAGCACTTTATTTATTGCAATAGCAACATACATAGATTTAAAAAATAACCTAAGTTCTTAACCACACACACTCGGATTTCGAAGTAGATTCATTCCATTTCCCAATATCAAAAATAAATACCGAAACTCAAGTGATTATTCATGATTTTAGAAACCGGAATGTCAGTGTAAGTTCTATTCTGACATTATCCTTGCTGACACATACTACCGAAATAAATGTTTATTGTTGTACCAAACCAGGAACAGAGGAACTTTTTCTCGAAATATCCGCGTCGACTTTTTATTTTCCTAGTAGAGAAAGTAGCCATTTTTTCTTCCTTTCAGTTGGGCGAAAATAAATGTACGGCTATACCCTGTTCTATATGGTTCAAGAGCTTTCGAATCTAAAATATATATATCTATGTCAAGCTGCCATCTGAGTTATCAATTTCATGTTTTCCCTTTTCAATTTATTCAAGTGCTGTTTCGGTTACAAAAAAAATAAATAGTTTTTTTAAACGCACAGGATTCCACTAGAAGGTTGCACTCATGAAACATTGCAGTAGTTTTAAGATATTAATTTGTATTTACAATACACCAAGTTTGTATTTTAGTAAGAATATATTAAGTAATGGATATATTATGGTTGTTTTTCTATCATTATACTATGTGCTGTCGGTCATTCCCATCGATATAGATAAACAACTGGATAGACTGTTAATGTTGGTTAAACGAGCCGTTGTCACCGCGGAAGCGAGATGCTTGGATGGAGGAATTTGTATCGCCAATGTGGATTTTCTTCGATCTTTATGGTATATTCGTGTTACTTTTAATATTTGGCTAGCAAAAAAAAAAAAAAAAAAAAAAAAAAAAAAAAAAAAAAACACACACATATTTGAAGAAAATAACTGATCCAAATAATTCTTAGTATAGGATTTGTATATTTGGAACAAACATTTGAGATTAGTTACTGTCGATATCTGTAAACGTGTTTTATCTTTATTTATATGAATTTAATTCTTTAAATTTTAAGTTACATAAATTAACTGTTTTAAAAATAAATTATTATCTACAAGTTATGAGAATACAATAAACAAATTAAATAGACTTTAAAAATACATTTATTTTAGAAGTAGAAATTAAAGATAATTGAAGAAATACAGTAAATCAGTTGAAAATAAGTAATAATAAGATTGCAAAATGCAAATTCATTTTTTCTTACACATGTATTAATATACGCGTTTGAATTTATAAAATGATCTTTCGGGTGCAGTTTGTCGCTTCTGGAAAGAGAACTTGTTATGTTTCTTTTTAAATTTGGACAAGGTGGTGTTATTTTCAATTTTCTTTGATACCACGGCTGCATTGCGGACCGAGAATCCTCCTAAACTGACCTTTTTGACGGACTAAAGGAATCCGTTTGGTGAACTTTTTTTTTGTCTCGATGGGATAATAAGTTAGGGCCAAACAAGTATATAACACATATCTGAAGCATTTAGAACAAAGACGAACTTTAATTGGACTTCCGGTTTCCACTTCTAGTATTCATGGTTTAATTTTTGCATCCGAACAGCTTGATCTATCATTTCCATATGAACTACGCTCATCCATGACTCAATTACTCGTTAACTGACTTTATAACGCTGTAAGATTGATCTAGAATGCAACAGTTTTATATTTCATTAAAAACAATTTATGAGTATAGTTTAACAAGAATTTTAGGGAAGGGGGGGGGGGACTTATAATATTTTTTTTTATGTAAATATTGTCAATATAGTTATATATTGCTAAAAATGATAAAATTGTTGTTATTGAAATGCAAAATTTATGCGATACTATCACCATCTTGCAGATTTACAGAGTCAGTTAATGAGTAAGTGAGTCAGTGATTAACATAACTGTTATAGTAAAAATATTGACAATATTTACGTAAAAAACTGTTTTTCATTTTAAAACAGCAGTAAAATTATTTTTTTTAATAAATAATTACCATAAGAGCTACAATCATCATTGACTCACAAAATTATTGACTCCTTAAAGCATTAGCTCTTGCATCGCATAAATTATTCAAGCCAAAAATTCTGTAAGTGCAATTTCAATTTTTTTTTTTTTTTTTTATCATTTCGTATGTATTTATCAGACATAATTTTTTTATATCAGAAATAATTTTCATTGGCGTAAGTAGTTAGAAAAGGAGAGTCCGAAGCCATGGACTGACCGAGCGACGGTATGGTATGGGGGCGTGACCGGAAGGGGGCGTGTCCGGATATGACGTCACAGGAAGTGACATCATCGGATATGACGTCACCTGAAGTCACGTGACCTGAAGTGGAGTGGAGTTGTTCCCCTCCTGCTGTTGTTTTAGTTTCATTATAAGCTGTTTGTGTATGACGTCACAGTAGGTATGACGTCATAATGTGTTTTATATCAAAGTTTTGAGCGATGGCAACACTTTTTAGTTTCGATTTACCTTTAAGATGGAGTTGAGTTGTTCCCCTCCTGCTGCTGTTTTAGTTTCGGTTTCATTTTAAGCTGTTTGTGTATGACGTCACAGTGGGAATGACGTCATAATGTGTTTTATATCAAAGTTTTGAGTGGTGGCAACACTTTTTAGTTTCGGTTTATCTAACAGACGGAGTTGAGTTGTTCTAGGACTGCTTCTTAATAAGAACGTTATGGTGATAGGCTTTTATTGCGTGACGTCACAGTAGATATGACGTCATAATGTGTTTTATATCAAAGTTTTGAGTGGTGGCAACACTTTTTAGTTTCGGTTTATCTAACAGACGGAGTTGAGTTGTTCTAGGACTGCTTGTAAACGAATAAGTTAAGAGTGATAGATATTTTTACTAGTGACGTCACAGTGGGTATGATGTCATTATATGTTAAAATTTACGTTTTAAGTGATGATAACACTAGATATATACCAAATTTAGTTTTCAGGTGTTGGCAACGAGTTCTGATCGGTCAGCTAAATGCTCGCTTGTGACTGATAAGTTTTAAACATGTGACCAAAAGTTAACTCCTGATTGACTGTTTGGTTTTCTAGCGAGTTACTTACATATCCTTTAGCCAAGTTAAAATACCTGCAACAAAGTTACACAAAAAAAAAATGTTAAATTTGAAAAGTTAATAAAAGGAAGGCCATTTGCTAAGGGTCTAAAGAACCCTAACCCCGAACTACACGTGACATTTCAATATTTTACCAAACAATTGTTAAAATATCGACTATCGGACGTTGCCTTCATGGTAACTCATCTACCCACCCCCCTTCCCTAACTAATTTTGAATAAGTTAAGACTTTAGAATTACAATTAATAAATTTTGAAAAATTATTTATTAAAGGTGAGGACCCACCTCCAGCCCGATACCTCTTTTAGGAAGAATTGGTACCGCCTCACTCCACCCTATCAACAACAACAACAACAAAAAAACTTATTTCAAAGAACGTATATTTCCTTGAAATATGAGGTCACTAACCAACCATCCAATAATATCTTTTAAGAAGACATCATTACCTTAAATCCTAAACAATTTTAAATTTTAAAAAATCTGAAAAGAAGACTTGTGAGAACGTATATTTCTCTCATGAATTAAATTTAATGGTCACATACAAAATCCTGGAAAAAAAAAATTAACGCTAAATAAGTTTTTAAAAAATTAGTTAAAGTAATATTTTAGTTAAATTAAGGGTTAAAGAGATAAAAAAAAAAATTAAGGATTAAATGAATGATTTAAGGAATTTTGAAGTGACCATAGGCATAGCTGGTTATGCCATCTTCCAGCAGATACCGCTTGTCGTCATAGGCCGACAAGGCTCTCTTGGTTTGTTGGAGTGAGAAGATGTTTAAAAATTCACTTACCGAATAATCGAAACGAAATCTGCGAAGCTAAAATAACTGTGAATAACGACACAAGTACGAACAAAATCGCGATGAGAAAAAAAACACGAAGTATTAAACACGTCTTTCACACTCAGGTATCCAAGTAGAAATGGCGAGACGGCAACCGGTAGCGTCTATATATGAGGGGT
This sequence comes from Linyphia triangularis, assembly GCA_963978545.1. Taxonomy (NCBI): domain Eukaryota; kingdom Metazoa; phylum Arthropoda; class Arachnida; order Araneae; family Linyphiidae; genus Linyphia; species Linyphia triangularis. The sequence continues at coordinate 72,866,715 of OZ021722.1, forward strand.
GATCACGTGACTTCACCGACCAATCAGGTTTCACGGTAGAGGGTGCTACTGACTATCGACCCGTCAGACGGGAGGGGAGCGAGACTAGGGATGTTTCAACACGCTTCAACGCGTTTGCGAGTTGAGTTGTTGTGTAACGATCTTGCTTGAAACAGTTAAAGTGATAGATAATTTGTTCGTGACGTCATAGTGTAGCGAATGGGTTTTTAGCGTAGACAGTTGTTTCAATTGGAGTAATTATGAAATTTATTAAATATAAAGATAATATTTAGTAATAATTATCAGATTTTATTATTATTATTATAAAAAATAAACTTATAAAAAAAGTGAACGTGAAAATTTACTTTACGAATAAAAATCATGTCTTTAAAATGTGTACGAATATCACTAAATAAGAGAAAAAAGTAACATACTTAAACTCTTTACGACAAATAACTTTAAAATTAACGAAAAAAACTTACTTTACACATAAAAATCACTTTAAAATGTGTAAAAATATCGCTAAATAAGAGAAAAAAAGTAACTTACTTAAAATTTCTAAGATAAATATTTAACCTTTACGCGAAAATTCCCTTCATGTATAAAAATCACGACTTTAAAATATAACATGCAAAAGAAAAGTAACGTACTTAAACTTTCTACGACAAATAACTTTAACATTAACGTAAAATTTTACTTTACACATAAAAATCCCGATATTAAAATATGTAGAAATATCGCTAAATAAAAGAAAAAAAGTAACACACTTAAACTTTGTACGACAAATAACTTTGACATTAACGTAAAAAATGTTCTTCACATATAAAAATCACGACTTTAAATTTGAAATGTAGGATGAAAGTATAACATACCTATAATTTCTACGACAAAGAATTCAAACATTGCCGTTCATGTCTTTAAAATGTATAATGACAACTCTAACTTTTAGAAAAAAAAAACACTAAAAATTTACAAGGCAAAGAATTTAAAATTAACTTTACATGTACTATCATACTCTTATATCAACGATAAATAAGATAAAAAAAAAGAAACTCTAAAAATTTATAAGGCAAAGAATTCAAATAATACGCGAAAATTTACCTCACATATAAAAATTATGTCTTTCAAATGTGTAAGAATAACGCTAAATTAGAGAAAAAGAAATATTAAAAATTTATAAGGTAAGGAATTGAAACAATACGCGAAAATTTATTTCACACATAACATTTTTATCTTTAAAATGTGTAAGAATAATGCTAAATTAGAGAAGAAAAAAAAATAACATACTTAAACTTTCTTCGACAACAATTTAAACAATACGCGAAAATTTCATACACAATTATTTTCTTAGGTTAATGTTAAATAATGGGAAATTTAACAGAATAAAAATTTCAAAGATAAAGAATTTTAACCTTTACACGAAAATTTACTTCACATATAAATATCATGTCTTTAAACTTTAACGTGACAATTTACTTCTCATATACAATTAAACTCTTAGGTTAATGTTAAATAAAAGAAAAAGTAACATACTCAAAAATTTCTAAGATAAGCATAACGTAAAAATTTCATATCATGTGTTTAAAATGTAACATATAAGAGAAAAAAAAATAACATACTTGAACTTTCTATAGCAAAGAATTTAAGCGTTAGCGTAAAAATTTACTTTACATATAAAATTCACGTCTTTAAACGGGGTGATAAGCATGTGACGGTAATTAGCCAATCAGGTTAGCGGTAGGTGATACGCCACTTGCCGGCATTTTTAGACCGGAGGATGAGTCACGCTAATACTTGTTCAAACAGGTAGGGAGACTTGTACAGCAAGAACAACAGCATCGACGCGCAAGCAGCGGGTGATGCTGCGGTGTGTCAGCAGGTCTTCGAGATTATCGTTTTCCTACTTTTCCTTTTTCATAATGAAATGTTTGTGAAAACTTGGAATGAATGAAGTGGATTTCAAAGACACATTAGTAAGTGAAGGTAGAATTCGCATGGACTTTCTTCCAAAAAGTATGATTCACTTGGAGAATTTAAGATCATTTCTACTTGAAAACTTTTCTATTGTCTAAAACATTGAATATTGTTCAAACTCAGTGAGATTATATGCTACAATACGGGTAAAACTTAACAAAATTGTTACATAGAAGAAAAATAATAAGAGATTTAAAATAAATACTAGTTATAGATACTCCAAGGAAAAAAAATTCACCTCTACTTTTCAATCGGAAAATCAATGCAAGTTGAAAATTTATGTTACTTCAAGAAAGACTTAGACAATTTACTTTGTAATAATATACGTTAAGGTGTCGTATTAACTCGGGCAATACATGCTGACTAAGGTTTATTTTACTTATCTAAGAAAGGTGAATTGGGGGAAAATATTAAATAAATTGTAGATATTAAATACATTGTAGATATGCATTTAAGTTTTGAAAATCACCTGCAAGACTTTTAAAACATCTTAAGAAAAATTGAAAGAAACTTGCGAATTATATGTAAACTATATAACTTTTTATACTCTGAAAGGAAATCACAAGTAATTTAGTTAACTTTTTTCATGGTAACACTCATATTCAACGACATGTTTTTAAAATTTAACCTTCTTTACATGATAATAGTTATAAATTTTTTTTCAATCTCAGATGCGATATACTATTATTTCTAACATATATGTTACGAATTGTGTAAAGTTTTTAAAACTGTATATGCAAATCACCAATCAGAAACATAAAAATCTAACATCAATCAAACAAACTAAAATAATAAGATATTTTCCTTAGTGGAAATAGTTAACTACTCATGTGATGGAATATACTTAGAAAATTTAAATACTGAAAAAAGTTTGCTAGGCAAACTTAAAGAATATTTTTTTTTTCTTGTGAAAAACTAGCATAAATTTGGAAAATGTAGAGTTTGTTACTACGTAAAATTGAACATCATCTGGACAAACTAAATTATACATGAATTTTTTTTTTTTATTTGAGAGGTGCTGACAATATATCATTAATATAGAGATTTTTAACTTCCACCCATAATTTCTAAATAACTTATACATAAATTTCAGAAAAACTGAAACGGAATGTGTTTTACAAGAGGCTTATTTTGTAAGATGAATATTCAATATTAATATAACTGAGCAAAGTTCATTCCGGAAAAAACTTGTAAAATATACTTATATTTTGAAAATAGTTTGAAATATCCTTTTAAATTTATGAATGCTCGCTTTCGAAAGACACAAATAAAACTGATATTACTCATGATAATTAACACCTACATAACATTAGTCAAACAAAGTGAAATTTTTATTGCTTGTGACCGATAACTTTTCAGTGAAGCAGAACTTACATAGGAAATTTGTGCAAACTTTTTCAACTTTTAAACCAAGTATCATGTAAAATTATAAATTACGATAGGAAATAGCATACTTCAGAATCGGAACAAGTCTTGTAGTTAAGCTAAATGTATTTCTCAAGGAATTGAAAGCATACCAGAGAAGTCCTTATCATTTCGCATCTTTTCTCATGTTGCAAGAAGACATACATTGTAAAAGATCGTCTTAGAACTTAACAAAAATCAGTAAAAATAAATATATTTTCTATGGCAAAGATAAAACTTCACAATTTAATTACTTAAATTTAGCTAAGTTGCATATGGTTTATTCACATAACTCGCATGTGCTTTGAATGTTGAAATATATTTGTCAGTTGAAATCAAACTCATCGAAAATAAATGCTATCTACATTTTCAAGTCGGAAATTACTATTAAATAAACTTTACATGTAAGACATTATCATGTTAAAAAGAAAAATCTACAAAAATGTAAATGATAATTTTACTGTTGGTACATAAATGATGAATAATTTATGATTTTATTCTAGGCAAACGTTTTATTGTCTAACAGAGAACTTAAACTTTAGCAGAAAAACGAAAAAATACAATTTTTATATCCTATCATGCTTGTCGAAAATTGAATTTATTAGCTGTTGTAATAGATTTTTATTGTCCAAATTTCTATAGTTCTTCCCAGTGCAATAATATTAAGTTCATGTGTAATGAGTAGGTTTTTTTTTTTTTGTTGAATCTTATAAATTTAATGAAATTATTATGACCTAAGAGATTGAGTGAACTGAATAAATCAATGACGTAAATTTAAACAGTGACTTGAACTGATACATACTATAACTGTAAAGAAGTATGACAAAGTGATAGATGAAGTGAAAATAGAAGTTGAGTGAAATGTGTTGAAAAAAGTTGAAGACGACAAGAAATTCATAAATGAGAATTATCATTGACTTATATTAACTTCGTTTTTCTTGCTTATGACAAGAAAATACACTCTTGTTTATTAAGAACCAACTTGATATCTTATCATAGAATGACAATGATGAAATATCTATACATTAAAAAAAAAATACCAAACTTAGACATAGCAAATTTCTTGAAATTCATGTATAATGTGAGAAGTTTTACTGGAAATATAGAAGATACAACATTGAAAAATGTGAATGTTTCGAAGTACTTTATCAGAAATTAAAAAAAAAAAAAAAATGCGCTGAGGTCCGCTATAAAATTTTTTAGGAGAAAGTTTAAACAAAATTTAAAATCAAACATGCTTTTAAGTGGGAACACATATATTAAAACTATAGCACATTTAACAATTTATATTATGTCATCTCAGTTGGTATCAAACTGAATAATATGAAAAACAATCACAAACTGAATAAACATGAAAATTATCAATATATGTGGAAAAGTTTCCTTTTTTCACATATAAAAAAAAAAAAAATAACACATTGACATACGTTAAGATCACGAAACATGCGTAATCATATACCGATAAGAGCAACCAATGTTGCGGGGAGATATTCACGTGATGGACAATATCCCATGAATAAATTGAGTGATTTAATTTCTAATGCTAATTCCAATAGTATTCCACGTAACTTCAACTTTATATGTTACACTATAGATATATTTATTTTTCAAATATATTGACTTTCGAAAAATCATCCTTCAATATAAGAATGATCATAGTAAGAATAAAAGAAAAGATACTAAGCATTGATTTAAAGTGTATTTATTTCAACTTAGCAACAAATCATATGCGTGAAACGAAAATTGCCTCGAACCAAAGTATAACTATCCAATTTCATTGATTCCTACAAGGAAATTTTTCTCATCTAGTAATTGATTTTTTTTTTCTCGTACACATTATAAGTGTTGTCCAATCAGGTGTAGAATAGCTGAAGATATCCGACCTCTTTCTAAATATTAATAAGTCACTGTTGAAAAACTTATAAAAATTTCAATTTACACTTAAAGTTTTTTTATATATATATATATTTCAAAGAATTTTTTCAAATCAATATGTATATTTAAATACTGAAACTTATTCACTTCAATAAATGTATGTTTAAGTTATAAAACTTGTCGTATGTATTGAAAAATTGTAACTTTTCGTCTTCGTATAAATCAATAACTTATACACTAGTTCTTCATCAATTAATCTTCTAAGTAAATCTTTCAAAGGTAAAAACATACCCATAGCTTTGCATTTGTAACAAGTTAAATTGTACATGTTTCATGTAAAAGTTACAAAATTTTATATATTTTCATGAAAAACATATAAAATTTTAATTTCACGAGAAACATGTACAATTTAACTTGTTACAAATGCAAAGCTAGGGTATGTTTTTACCTTTGAAATATTTACTTAGAAGATTAATTGATGAAGAACTAGTGTATAAGTTATTGATTTATACGAAGACGAAAAGTTAAAATTTTTCAATACATACGACAAGTTTTATAACTTAAACATACATTTATTGAAGTGAATAAGTTTCAGTATTTAAATATACATATTGATTTGAAAAAATTCTTTGAAATATATATATATATATAAAAACTTTAAGTGTAAATTGAAATTTTTATAAGTTTTTCAACAGTGACTTATTAATATTTAGAAAGAGGTCGGATATCTTCAGCTATTCTACACCTGATTGGACAACACTTATAATGTGTACGAGAAAAAAAAAAATCAATTACTAGATGAGAAAAATTTCCTTGTAGGAATCAATGAAATTGGATAGTTATACTTTGGTTCGAGGCAATTTTCGTTTCACGCATATGATTTGTTGCTAAGTTGAAATAAATACACTTTAAATCAATGCTTAGTATCTTTTCTTTTATTCTTACTATGATCATTCTTATATTGAAGGATGATTTTTCGAAAGTCAATATATTTGAAAAATAAATATATCTATAGTGTAACATATAAAGTTGAAGTTACGTGGAATACTATTGGAATTAGCATTAGAAATTAAATCACTCAATTTATTCATGGGATATTGTCCATCACGTGAATATCTCCCCGCAACATTGGTTGCTCTTATCGGTATATGATTACGCATGTTTCGTGATCTTAACGTATGTCAATGTGTTATTTTTTTTTTTTTTATATGTGAAAAAAGGAAACTTTTCCACATATATTGATAATTTTCATGTTTATTCAGTTTGTGATTGTTTTTCATATTATTCAGTTTGATACCAACTGAGATGACATAATATAAATTGTTAAATGTGCTATAGTTTTAATATATGTGTTCCCACTTAAAAGCATGTTTGATTTTAAATTTTGTTTAAACTTTCTCCTAAAAAATTTTATAGCGGACCTCAGCGCATTTTTTTTTTTTTTTTAATTTCTGATAAAGTACTTCGAAACATTCACATTTTTCAATGTTGTATCTTCTATATTTCCAGTAAAACTTCTCACATTATACATGAATTTCAAGAAATTTGCTATGTCTAAGTTTGGTATTTTTTTTTTAATGTATAGATATTTCATCATTGTCATTCTATGATAAGATATCAAGTTGGTTCTTAATAAACAAGAGTGTATTTTCTTGTCATAAGCAAGAAAAACGAAGTTAATATAAGTCAATGATAATTCTCATTTATGAATTTCTTGTCGTCTTCAACTTTTTTCAACACATTTCACTCAACTTCTATTTTCACTTCATCTATCACTTTGTCATACTTCTTTACAGTTATAGTATGTATCAGTTCAAGTCACTGTTTAAATTTACGTCATTGATTTATTCAGTTCACTCAATCTCTTAGGTCATAATAATTTCATTAAATTTATAAGATTCAACAAAAAAAAAAAAAACCTACTCATTACACATGAACTTAATATTATTGCACTGGGAAGAACTATAGAAATTTGGACAATAAAAATCTATTACAACAGCTAATAAATTCAATTTTCGACAAGCATGATAGGATATAAAAATTGTATTTTTTCGTTTTTCTGCTAAAGTTTAAGTTCTCTGTTAGACAATAAAACGTTTGCCTAGAATAAAATCATAAATTATTCATCATTTATGTACCAACAGTAAAATTATCATTTACATTTTTGTAGATTTTTCTTTTTAACATGATAATGTCTTACATGTAAAGTTTATTTAATAGTAATTTCCGACTTGAAAATGTAGATAGCATTTATTTTCGATGAGTTTGATTTCAACTGACAAATATATTTCAACATTCAAAGCACATGCGAGTTATGTGAATAAACCATATGCAACTTAGCTAAATTTAAGTAATTAAATTGTGAAGTTTTATCTTTGCCATAGAAAATATATTTATTTTTACTGATTTTTGTTAAGTTCTAAGACGATCTTTTACAATGTATGTCTTCTTGCAACATGAGAAAAGATGCGAAATGATAAGGACTTCTCTGGTATGCTTTCAATTCCTTGAGAAATACATTTAGCTTAACTACAAGACTTGTTCCGATTCTGAAGTATGCTATTTCCTATCGTAATTTATAATTTTACATGATACTTGGTTTAAAAGTTGAAAAAGTTTGCACAAATTTCCTATGTAAGTTCTGCTTCACTGAAAAGTTATCGGTCACAAGCAATAAAAATTTCACTTTGTTTGACTAATGTTATGTAGGTGTTAATTATCATGAGTAATATCAGTTTTATTTGTGTCTTTCGAAAGCGAGCATTCATAAATTTAAAAGGATATTTCAAACTATTTTCAAAATATAAGTATATTTTACAAGTTTTTTCCGGAATGAACTTTGCTCAGTTATATTAATATTGAATATTCATCTTACAAAATAAGCCTCTTGTAAAACACATTCCGTTTCAGTTTTTCTGAAATTTATGTATAAGTTATTTAGAAATTATGGGTGGAAGTTAAAAATCTCTATATTAATGATATATTGTCAGCACCTCTCAAATAAAAAAAAAAAATTCATGTATAATTTAGTTTGTCCAGATGATGTTCAATTTTACGTAGTAACAAACTCTACATTTTCCAAATTTATGCTAGTTTTTCACAAGAAAAAAAAAATATTCTTTAAGTTTGCCTAGCAAACTTTTTTCAGTATTTAAATTTTCTAAGTATATTCCATCACATGAGTAGTTAACTATTTCCACTAAGGAAAATATCTTATTATTTTAGTTTGTTTGATTGATGTTAGATTTTTATGTTTCTGATTGGTGATTTGCATATACAGTTTTAAAAACTTTACACAATTCGTAACATATATGTTAGAAATAATAGTATATCGCATCTGAGATTGAAAAAAAATTTATAACTATTATCATGTAAAGAAGGTTAAATTTTAAAAACATGTCGTTGAATATGAGTGTTACCATGAAAAAAGTTAACTAAATTACTTGTGATTTCCTTTCAGAGTATAAAAAGTTATATAGTTTACATATAATTCGCAAGTTTCTTTCAATTTTTCTTAAGATGTTTTAAAAGTCTTGCAGGTGATTTTCAAAACTTAAATGCATATCTACAATGTATTTAATATCTACAATTTATTTAATATTTTCCCCCAATTCACCTTTCTTAGATAAGTAAAATAAACCTTAGTCAGCATGTATTGCCCGAGTTAATACGACACCTTAACGTATATTATTACAAAGTAAATTGTCTAAGTCTTTCTTGAAGTAACATAAATTTTCAACTTGCATTGATTTTCCGATTGAAAAGTAGAGGTGAATTTTTTTTCCTTGGAGTATCTATAACTAGTATTTATTTTAAATCTCTTATTATTTTTCTTCTATGTAACAATTTTGTTAAGTTTTACCCGTATTGTAGCATATAATCTCACTGAGTTTGAACAATATTCAATGTTTTAGACAATAGAAAAGTTTTCAAGTAGAAATGATCTTAAATTCTCCAAGTGAATCATACTTTTTGGAAGAAAGTCCATGCGAATTCTACCTTCACTTACTAATGTGTCTTTGAAATCCACTTCATTCATTCCAAGTTTTCACAAACATTTCATTATGAAAAAGGAAAAGTAGGAAAACGATAATCTCGAAGACCTGCTGACACACCGCAGCATCACCCGCTGCTTGCGCGTCGATGCTGTTGTTCTTGCTGTACAAGTCTCCCTACCTGTTTGAACAAGTATTAGCGTGACTCATCCTCCGGTCTAAAAATGCCGGCAAGTGGCGTATCACCTACCGCTAACCTGATTGGCTAATTACCGTCACATGCTTATCACCCCGTTTAAAGACGTGAATTTTATATGTAAAGTAAATTTTTACGCTAACGCTTAAATTCTTTGCTATAGAAAGTTCAAGTATGTTATTTTTTTTTTCTCTTATATGTTACATTTTAAACACATGATATGAAATTTTTACGTTATGCTTATCTTAGAAATTTTTGAGTATGTTACTTTTTCTTTTATTTAACATTAACCTAAGAGTTTAATTGTATATGAGAAGTAAATTGTCACGTTAAAGTTTAAAGACATGATATTTATATGTGAAGTAAATTTTCGTGTAATGGTTAAAATTCTTTATCTTTGAAATTTTTATTCTGTTAAATTTCCCATTATTTAACATTAACCTAAGAAAATAATTGTGTATGAAATTTTCGCGTATTGTTTAAATTGTTGTCGAAGAAAGTTTAAGTATGTTATTTTTTTTTCTTCTCTAATTTAGCATTATTCTTACACATTTTAAAGATAAAAATGTTATGTGTGAAATAAATTTTCGCGTATTGTTTCAATTCCTTACCTTATAAATTTTTAATATTTCTTTTTCTCTAATTTAGCGTTATTCTTACACATTTGAAAGACATAATTTTTATATGTGAGGTAAATTTTCGCGTATTATTTGAATTCTTTGCCTTATAAATTTTTAGAGTTTCTTTTTTTTTATCTTATTTATCGTTGATATAAGAGTATGATAGTACATGTAAAGTTAATTTTAAATTCTTTGCCTTGTAAATTTTTAGTGTTTTTTTTTTCTAAAAGTTAGAGTTGTCATTATACATTTTAAAGACATGAACGGCAATGTTTGAATTCTTTGTCGTAGAAATTATAGGTATGTTATACTTTCATCCTACATTTCAAATTTAAAGTCGTGATTTTTATATGTGAAGAACATTTTTTACGTTAATGTCAAAGTTATTTGTCGTACAAAGTTTAAGTGTGTTACTTTTTTTCTTTTATTTAGCGATATTTCTACATATTTTAATATCGGGATTTTTATGTGTAAAGTAAAATTTTACGTTAATGTTAAAGTTATTTGTCGTAGAAAGTTTAAGTACGTTACTTTTCTTTTGCATGTTATATTTTAAAGTCGTGATTTTTATACATGAAGGGAATTTTCGCGTAAAGGTTAAATATTTATCTTAGAAATTTTAAGTAAGTTACTTTTTTTCTCTTATTTAGCGATATTTTTACACATTTTAAAGTGATTTTTATGTGTAAAGTAAGTTTTTTTCGTTAATTTTAAAGTTATTTGTCGTAAAGAGTTTAAGTATGTTACTTTTTTCTCTTATTTAGTGATATTCGTACACATTTTAAAGACATGATTTTTATTCGTAAAGTAAATTTTCACGTTCACTTTTTTTATAAGTTTATTTTTTATAATAATAATAATAAAATCTGATAATTATTACTAAATATTATCTTTATATTTAATAAATTTCATAATTACTCCAATTGAAACAACTGTCTACGCTAAAAACCCATTCGCTACACTATGACGTCACGAACAAATTATCTATCACTTTAACTGTTTCAAGCAAGATCGTTACACAACAACTCAACTCGCAAACGCGTTGAAGCGTGTTGAAACATCCCTAGTCTCGCTCCCCTCCCGTCTGACGGGTCGATAGTCAGTAGCACCCTCTACCGTGAAACCTGATTGGTCGGTGAAGTCACGTGATCACCCCTCATATATAGACGCTACCGGTTGCCGTCTCGCCATTTCTACTTGGATACCTGAGTGTGAAAGACGTGTTTAATACTTCGTGTTTTTTTTCTCATCGCGATTTTGTTCGTACTTGTGTCGTTATTCACAGTTATTTTAGCTTCGCAGATTTCGTTTCGATTATTCGGTAAGTGAATTTTTAAACATCTTCTCACTCCAACAAACCAAGAGAGCCTTGTCGGCCTATGACGACAAGCGGTATCTGCTGGAAGATGGCATAACCAGCTATGCCTATGGTCACTTCAAAATTCCTTAAATCATTCATTTAATCCTTAATTTTTTTTTTTATCTCTTTAACCCTTAATTTAACTAAAATATTACTTTAACTAATTTTTTAAAAACTTATTTAGCGTTAATTTTTTTTTTCCAGGATTTTGTATGTGACCATTAAATTTAATTCATGAGAGAAATATACGTTCTCACAAGTCTTCTTTTCAGATTTTTTAAAATTTAAAATTGTTTAGGATTTAAGGTAATGATGTCTTCTTAAAAGATATTATTGGATGGTTGGTTAGTGACCTCATATTTCAAGGAAATATACGTTCTTTGAAATAAGTTTTTTTGTTGTTGTTGTTGTTGATAGGGTGGAGTGAGGCGGTACCAATTCTTCCTAAAAGAGGTATCGGGCTGGAGGTGGGTCCTCACCTTTAATAAATAATTTTTCAAAATTTATTAATTGTAATTCTAAAGTCTTAACTTATTCAAAATTAGTTAGGGAAGGGGGGTGGGTAGATGAGTTACCATGAAGGCAACGTCCGATAGTCGATATTTTAACAATTGTTTGGTAAAATATTGAAATGTCACGTGTAGTTCGGGGTTAGGGTTCTTTAGACCCTTAGCAAATGGCCTTCCTTTTATTAACTTTTCAAATTTAACATTTTTTTTTTGTGTAACTTTGTTGCAGGTATTTTAACTTGGCTAAAGGATATGTAAGTAACTCGCTAGAAAACCAAACAGTCAATCAGGAGTTAACTTTTGGTCACATGTTTAAAACTTATCAGTCACAAGCGAGCATTTAGCTGACCGATCAGAACTCGTTGCCAACACCTGAAAACTAAATTTGGTATATATCTAGTGTTATCATCACTTAAAACGTAAATTTTAACATATAATGACATCATACCCACTGTGACGTCACTAGTAAAAATATCTATCACTCTTAACTTATTCGTTTACAAGCAGTCCTAGAACAACTCAACTCCGTCTGTTAGATAAACCGAAACTAAAAAGTGTTGCCACCACTCAAAACTTTGATATAAAACACATTATGACGTCATATCTACTGTGACGTCACGCAATAAAAGCCTATCACCATAACGTTCTTATTAAGAAGCAGTCCTAGAACAACTCAACTCCGTCTGTTAGATAAACCGAAACTAAAAAGTGTTGCCACCACTCAAAACTTTGATATAAAACACATTATGACGTCATTCCCACTGTGACGTCATACACAAACAGCTTAAAATGAAACCGAAACTAAAACAGCAGCAGGAGGGGAACAACTCAACTCCATCTTAAAGGTAAATCGAAACTAAAAAGTGTTGCCATCGCTCAAAACTTTGATATAAAACACATTATGACGTCATACCTACTGTGACGTCATACACAAACAGCTTATAATGAAACTAAAACAACAGCAGGAGGGGAACAACTCCACTCCACTTCAGGTCACGTGACTTCAGGTGACGTCATATCCGATGATGTCACTTCCTGTGACGTCATATCCGGACACGCCCCCTTCCGGTCACGCCCCCATACCATACCGTCGCTCGGTCAGTCCATGGCTTCGGACTCTCCTTTTCTAACTACTGGCGTACATTAAATTAAAGAGTTTTTTTTATGATCATCATTTTTTCAAATGCCCCTTAAGGGCCTTATGACGTCAAATTTGGTATAATGCACGTGTCTGTAATATTTTTTTTTATTCTTTCAAATTTATTTAATTATTACTTTTTTTGCAATATTGAACTCAGACGGAATGGGAAAAGCCATTGTATAAGCTTCTCTTTACATTGGTAAAGTATAGGAATTAAACAGATGTTCAAAACAGTTTATAAGACTTTCTAATTTTTTACTCTCTTTTTTATAATGATGATGCCCGTGTTTTAGAGAGCAATTAAAACTGCCAGTCTTTTCAAATTTAATTACTTTAGAAATAATTTAGTTTAAAGAAAGATATTTTCTTCGTGATTTCCTGTCGGCTTTTAGGTTGAGAAGTTTTAAGTGGGGACTTCTTTTAGAGTGTTCCACTTCTCAACACAGACTCAATTGAAACGAACATACTTAAAGATGATATACTGGTTTGCTCTAAGATTAAATAAATGTTATGAAGTTATTCTAAGACAGTTTCCCAAAACTTTTCAAAAAGTGCTATTGAAAAAGAATCATTTAGGAATTTGAGGGGAACATCAATTATACAATAACATGGTTATTAAACGTTTATTTTCTAATTTTTTTTTAGTAAACGCCTAAAATTTTAACATTAAAGTTTATTCAAGATTTAATTCGTAAATCCCCCCCCCCCCCTTTCATAAAATATATTCCTACTAAAACGAATAAAACTGCGTCTATAAATTTAAAAATAAATTTTAAAACTAATTTATTGAATATTTACTAGTTTATTTAATTATAAAAATTTCAGCTGTGTTCATTTCGTTAATCCAAAATATGTACTATTCAATAAATAGTGCATATTGTGAATTTACAAAACGAACAATGCTCAAATTTGTATTTTAGATCTTGTACGATGATTACGAGAAGTTATAACGAAGTTTAAATGTTAGAAGTAACAATGATTTAAATTTCAGTCTGATCTTGGCATTAGGATTATTTATATATTGTTGTATTAAAATATGTGTTAATATGGATGCACCGAAAACATTACATTACATAAATTTTATTTTTTACCCTTTCATATTCGAATTAAATTAGAAAAATCAATTTGTGTTGCGTTTGAATGTAAAAAGGATTGAAATATGAAGTTGTTTTTAACAATTTTTAAATAAAGTGATATGGCTAAAGTGTTCAAGTTTCTTAATATATATCCCATAATTTTTGAAAAAATAGTGTATTAATAGAATAAATATCTGTATTTGTAAATGATTGAATTTTGATTGAGACGTATTCAAAAACGACGACAAAGTACATGTACAAGGCTCATCTAGGTTGATCTAGTTATATTTTCCCGAACAATCCAGATACTATCAAAGTTTAAAATATGACAACTTTTAAGGATGAACCTAGATAGTTACATAGAATTAGTTAGAAAATGTGGATTTAATTATTTATTAAATTTATTGTATTTGAATAGCTGATTTATTATAATTTTTCTTGCATGGGTTGCTCATAGTAGTAACTATCATTTAGTTTGTAGATAGATAGAACATGATAAATCGAAAGAACATCTTAATGCTTTTTCATCCACTTAAAAAAAGATTATCTATTCGAACTGAAGTGTGTGGGCTGGTACACAGATTACTTGAGAAATACAGGTTCGATTTTAATAAAAAGTTCTGTAAAAAAAGGTCAAATTACTAAAGTTTTTATCCTCGAGCACCCATGAAATACGGAAAATTAAAATATACCAATTTAATAAGATGTTTTTATGTTTGTTTAATAAGAAATTAAATTGTTCGATACTGATACCAAAAATGTCGAATAGATCCAGGAAAATCCATTAAAGTGAGGAATGCGGAAAGAAACACAAAAAAAAAAAAAAATAACAATGATTTGAACTAATTTACTTGTTTTGAACTTGTTTAATGATTTGAACTAATTCACTTGTTAAGAACTTGTTTAATGATTTAAACTAATTTACTTGTTTTGAACTTGTTTAACGATTTGAACTAATTTACTTCTTTAGAACTTGTTTAATGATTTGAACTAATGTGTTATTTAGTTGTTGAAACTGTGTAGTAAAATATTTTTTTTTTAATCGAATAAGTTTTTCTAAAAACCTTGAAAATCTGGATGAATTGCACTTTGTAAAATAATCAAAAGCTAATTTTAAATACATATATATTTTTTTGTCTTAAGAAAAATACTTTTTTTTAAAATATGCCACTAACTGGTGCTAAATAATGCCACCACTAAAATGTAATTTACACTAATATCTCGCAAACCAGTTAATCCAAATTAATTTAAAAATAATTTGTTTAGAAATTTGATTCAGAGAAGTAGTTTAAATTAATAAAATACAGAAATTTAAAAAAATTCCGATATGTTTGGATGATCCGGTTGCAGGTTGCGGGTTGGATTAACTTAAGGTATACTGATTTGGGTCATATAATGGTTTTGATATTAGACTTTTACTTTAAATTCAGATAAAAAATCTTATTCTAGATGAAATTTTAGTATAAATTATACTTGTATTCTAAATTGACAAAATATATATATATAAAAAAAATATTTAAAAACATAAATCCAATTCAAAATGCACTAAAAGGTAAAAAAAAATCTTCGTTAAACTTACCAAATATAATTTTTTAAGATGGCTACAAATTAATTTTAAAGAATTTATTGTCTTTATAAGAGCAATAATTAATGAGTTTCAATAATAAGAGTAACTTATTTTGATTGGCATTGGCATTTGTATTAATTGACTACGAAGAACAACAGTAAAGTGAAATAAATAATTTTAAGATATTAAGAAATGCATGATTTCGTTCGTTTGTTTTCAATTTACAAAAATATTTCTTTTTAAAGGTTTTTACTAAATATTTTAACCTTGTTGCAGTTATGAACACATGAACAGTGAAACGAAACTACACAAATATGCACTTGAAACTACACAAACTTTAAGTCAACCCCACGGTGAAAAATGTTCTTTCATGGGATGGGATTAAAAATGTGCAAGTAAAATTTCTAAAGTTGCATCTAAAATATCAAGTTAAAAATCACACTTTATTCTTCTCACACTTTTCTCTGGCGAACTAATTAGTGTTTTCCGGAATGTAAAAAATATTTATACTCATCGTTAAAAATAGTTACGGAACTTGAACTAGCCTGCTTCTATTGATTCTAGTAAAAATTCCCAAACTTTTAAAAAGTTATCGTTGAAGATTTTTCTAAAAGAAAACCGGCTTCGAGTTGCGGGAAGAATTATTAATGAGTGGGAATTCCCAAAACTGTTACTTTAATTCTGGGTCCAACATGTACCAAAGTCATCATTAGGATCAGCTTAAATTTACGCGAAGACATTTTTATGATTGGTGGGGAAAACACTTTTTCATGATTATGTTAATTTCCCCTTAGGCCAGCCGCGGATGCAAAATTATTTAGCTGTTGCCAAAATTACGAATAAAACTTCCAAATTCTAATGAGGTGGAAACTTGGCGATAATATATATTTTTTGTTTATTGTTATCGGGTCTTCTCCCACAATTTGATTCTGGTGTTTTAAATAAAAATTGCGCTTTAATTTTTATTTTTGTATCCAGTTCCCTTAGTATGCGAGTGAGCAAAAATTCAAATAAATCTTGTTTCCCACCCCGTGGGAGTTTATTGAAATGAGGATTTTGTTAAAACGAAGGAAAAAAAAGTATTTAAATGTTTGAAATTCATGAGTAAACTATTCCTCGAAGGAAACGGGAACATGAAAAGAATAGTGATTTAATTAAGATATCTTCCGTGCATTGATTTAGAACATGCGAAATAGCTCTAAACAATTATAAATTTCATTTATGTTAAAAGAGAAAATAAGGCTTTAATTTTTATTTAAATATGTTTTATTCCCTGAGATAAATATGTTGTTTGAAATTATTTTCAATGCAAATTAGAAATTATTTCCAATGCAAAATGCAAGATTAAAAGTTCGCAAGTTCTAACAAAAATGTGACGAATTATAATTGACTGAAAAGAATTTAAAATATATCTACTTATTTTACTTTTGGAATTATATGTCCTGGGAATGGATCCTATTTTAATGCGAAATTTTGTAAGATTAATTTATTTAAATTCAAAATCATCTTGAGACATCTTAATTGAAACTCAAATAGTTATGTGAAGGTGCATTTCTTTTAAAATTATACGATAAAAAGTAGGTAGATACTATGTTATTTTTAACAAGAGGCTCCATGTTTCGTAGCATACAATGTACTCAAAGTGTAAGTTAATATATTTTAAAATATTCATCATATTTCGGTAAACCGTGTAATACTTCCAAATATATGAAATGAAATTCGGACTCTTTTGCTATGATATATTTTACTGACGAATCGTCTTTGTGAAGTTTAGCTATATTTTTATTTAATAACTCTTTCATACTCAATATTTTTAAAGTTTGGATTAATATTTTGAAATTCTTAACAGTATTCTTTTCTTTGATATGTTATTTTGACATATTTTAATAGAACATAGTAAATTTAAATATTTGCTAACCCCATTTATAGCATGCGATGAACATTATTATATTTTTTTTATTTTATTGTTAATTTTAATTAAGGATGGATGATGTTTTGTTTATTAAATAAAGCATTTTAATAGGGATATTTTACATCCATTATTTTTAACAAAACCAAAGGCATTGAAATATTTTGCATCAAATAAAATAAAGGTTATTTGAAGCAATTTTATAAATTTTATAAAACCTTGATTTTACTTTAACAAGATTTATGCTGCGCAATGAAAGCAGTTGATATTGTTTAGGAAATAGAACTAATAGTAGTTTTGAATAAGCAGTTTAATAGATTAGGAAATGTATACTATACTATTAACAGAAGAGTCTTAGTCATTATATATTTATATAATAAAAATTTTGTAAAACATAAATTTCACTTTAACAAGATTTATGCTGCACAATGAAAGCAGTTCATACTGTTTAGGAAATAGAACTAATATTAGTTTTGAATAAACAGTTTTATAGACTAGGAAATATATACTATACTATTAACAGAAGAGTCTAAGTCATTATATATTTATATAATAGAAATTTTGTAAAATATAAATTTTACTTTAACAAGATTTATGCTGCACAATGAAAGCAGTTCATATTGTTTAGAAAATATAACTAATAGTACTTTTGAATAAGCAGTTTAATAAATTAGGAAATGTATACTATAATATTAACAGATGAGTCTAAGTCATTATATATTTATAAAAAAGAAATTTTATCGAACATAGATTTTACTTTAACAAGATTTATGCTGCACAATGAAAGCAGTTCATATTGTTACGAATTTTCCACAGAGTGGCAATGATGGCACAGTTCTTATTGGATAAAAACAATTATTTATTCACTCTTCAAAGGCACATAAAATTGAATTGAAGAACAGCGCAATCACTATCAAGTTGCAGCACAAGCTTCAGTAACAACAATTTCGAATTCAGTGATAATTCAGGTCAAGAACACTCAAAGCGTTAAGCTTTCATCCAGTTCCAAAGTCAAACTGAAACTTTCCCGATCTGCGGTCTTTTTTATACAGGCGCGTGAGAACATTCTCAAAACATCCAGCCAACTCTACAAACAAAAGAAATATCTCGAAATTTCCCGATTGCTTTAGGTGTTGCCACCTTTTTCTAATCTGTATTATTGGTGTTAATAAATAAAATAAGATTAAATAAATTACAATAGAATTTTAAAATAATAGGTCGCTATTTACAACTATATACAGACAATTTGTGCAACAATATTGTTTGGGAAATAGAACTAATTTTAGTTTTGAATAAGCAGTTCAATAGATTAGGAAATGTATACTATACTACTAACAGAAGAGTATAAGTCATTATATATTTATGAAGAAGAAATTTTGTAAAACATAGATTTTACTTTAACAAGATTTATGTTGCACAATGAAAGTAGTTCATACTGCTTAGGAAATAGTAGTAATAGTAGTTTTGAATAAGCAGTTTAATAGATTAGGAAATGTATACTATACTATTAACAAAAGAGTCTAAGTCATTATATAATTATATAATAGAAATTATTAATAAGTTATTGTGTTTCTTTTACATTAATTATCTTAATATAAAAGAAACATACTCTTATTGAAAGATTGTTTTATCTCTTCTGGAAATTAAAAAAAAAAAAAAAAATCCCTAGTCATATAAGTTTTGTGCATCGTATAATGTAAATTATTTGATGAACACATTTATAATTCTCAAACATGTTTTCTGACTCTAGGTATCAATTTTAAACTATACTTCATGAGAATACAGGAGTAAAGTTATCATTTGAATGAAACTCATCAAAACATTTAAAGTGGATTTTAATTATTAATGTCTACAAAAAAAAAAAAAAAAAAAAAAAAAAAAAAATCTTTTAAAGCGTTGATATAGATTAATTTAATTTCTTTTTCATCATCAATACTTTATTAAAATACTTTTTTAACTTAAATTTACTTTAATTATTCTATATTCTACGAATAATTGATTTCTTGAAAATACAAAAGAGTAAACGATTATATTTGTATTGATATAGTTAATAAACAGTTAGCGTTGTCATGTATTGTGATGTATGTGTATGATTTCTGACATTTGAAAATGTGATTACTGAATGAATTTTCAAAACACATTATGAACACACAAATTATCTAACTTTTAAATTAAGAGAATGCAGTTGATTAAACATGCTGTAATAACATTTACTATTTCATAGGTAAATTCTGGTAAAATCTAATGTCGCTTTTTCTAAAAAGATGTTCAATAAGTTACATCCATGGAATTGCTAGAGCAATTTCACGATGTTTAGCATATTTGATGTAACAACCCTTATTATAGAATTAATGAATGTATAACTGTATATATATTTAATTATACTAATTTTTTTAAACAAAATTAGTGTTATTTAACGTACATAATTTAAAAAATACTATTAAAGTTTGTTCTATAACATTAAATTGCTTTGAATAAATTATTTGGTTTTGACTAACTTTATTGGAGATATTTATTGACATTAATACATATATTAGTACATTTCTCATAGATTAATATTCTAAAAAATTCTAAAAAATTTAAATCGTTATTACTGAAAGTGGTATCATCTAGAAAGGCTGAAAATGTAATTTAACAAATACAGGAATTGTTGTATATAATGCATTTTAAATACATTTATATAATGTAATGTAAAACAAACTTCCAATGATTAAGTTATTCCGTAGTTTAAAATTATTGCATACTTTAATAATTTAAAATTTTATATTTAGTAATTTAGAATATTGAAATTTATATTCATTTATTAGCAGTTGTGTTTGCATGAACTAATATATTAAAACTAAATTTAGATAGTTTAGTAACCTAAATAAAAATTTGAGTGTTTGCTTTATTTAGCAACTATTTTTAAATTAAAAATATCCATATGTTGTTACAAATAAATACAAAAAATATGTCTTTTAAAGTAAAAATTGAAATAAATATATAATTTATCTAAAATCTGAATCTTTACCTTATAGCCTCGGGAATATTGCCCTCTCTTTAGCTGAGCGCAAGCTGTTACAAAAAATAGGTTAGAAAATCGCATACGGCTCCACAATATTCAATCTTTTCAATCTATTTGTTCGCCTCTAAAAGGCATTGGTCAAGTTGTTTTCTTGAATAGAATATTTCAAGCGCATATATCTAGAACGTTTTGCTGACCAGGTGAAAAGATACCCGTTCCAGAAAAAAAAAAAAAGAAAAAAAAAAAAAAAAATGAAAATTCGAAAAATCCGGACAAAACTTTGCCATACAATTCTTTTTCCTGCTCGAGTTCGTTTAACTTAGGACGTAAGATTCTGAAGGAAAAAAAAATTTCCCAACAAGTTTAAAGAGAAAGTTTTCTTGATGAAGCTGAAAAGTTGAAAGTTCAATGGAGCTCAAGAGAAGGTTTGACAGCCACCAAGACAGAATTCGGTCTATCAATAGACAATCAGTATTGACTACTATTTCTCTACAACTTTGACTGCATGCATTTGACTTTATGCTATATGTTTTGTTTGCAATAAAATATTACACGTCTGAGTAATTTAAATATGATGTTTTAATTTATTTTTATAAAATATATGAATTTAATATTTATTGATTGAAAAAACCTTCTTTGTTGAACCCTTTATAGTAAACTTCTAAAAATGGAAAATTTAAAAAGAAGGATTTAGTGGTCTACAGTACAATATAATCTCTACAACAGGGAAGTATAGCCATAATTTATTTCTTAATTTACTTTTACAAAAGAAAACATCTTTTTTACAAAAAGGTGTTTGAAATGATGTAAAGTTGAGTTAAAATGTGTCAAATTGGAGTACAGTGCACGAAATTTTTTTTCGAACAATGGCTATATCTTGTATTCCAACTGTTGAAATAATAAAGGAAAAATACCATTATAATTCATGGAAGGATTTTAATAATTGCAAATCGTATTTTGTCGTCAGAAGTCATCTACATTTTAAAACTAACACGAACTTTAAAAAGTTCAATGGCAATCCCATAATATTATACCAAATTCAGCATAGAAAAACGTCTAAATACCACATTTATTAAATTTTCAATAAATGGTTAGTAATTTAAATAATGATAAGGAAATGGCATATTAATAATAAAGATAAAAAATGATATTTTTTAGTAACAATTGGACATGACATCATAATCCTCTCATTTATACTCCTCTTTCCACACTCAAGCATCAGTGTTACAGCTGCACGATTAATCAAAGCAATATTTTATTTTAAATTTTCAAATGTTTCTACAATTGGAAGGAATTTTCTTCAATATTTGGACGTATAAGGTACGTTATCTGGTTTTTACTCCATATTTATTTCAAAAATTTCATTATTTTTTTTTCCTTATTTTTTTTCATCAAATCGTTCTTTTTCAATGCGCTTTCAGGGTATAATGGGACCACCTCTTGGACCATATGTCTGTGTCCCATAACAGAAAAAGTGCTTTGTTTGTTATTGAAATTGCTGCTTATTATGCCCCCTGATGAAGTAATCAGCTCCAGTACTGTACCTGCAATTGGTTGCTATTCTTGTAGCTGTTTTTGCATTAATAGGTGGAGGAGTTATTATGCCAACTTGTATTGTGTCTTCAATATTTGTGTAACTGTACTAGACTTTGAAATTTGGTGCATATAGAAAAAAATAGTGAGCGTTGAAATAAGTTCTGAAATACAATTTTTTTTTAACTAACATTATTTTTAAAGATAAAAAATTAAAGATTTTTTTTTTAAATAAAAAAGCATTGAAATTAGTTGAAATAAAAGAATTCTTATTCATTTAAGGCATTTTATATTTGTGACTCTATTTTTTTTACCGTTAATCATCTATTGTTGACATATATGGAATGTTAAATACACCGGTTTGTCAAATTAGTCACAAATTTTGCTAGTAGAGAACATTGCAGTCGAAATGTAAAGTCTTTTAAATAGTCGGTAAAAATATTGACATTAAACTTGGGTAAAATCATATTATACTAAAATTTATTTAACATGAATCAAGTCACAGTCATATGGCATATGGCTACTTTGTATAACAGTAACATGACGTAAGCGAGGAGAAAAATTCAAAGCTAAGTGCTGCAGTGCTAAAACGGATGCAGGTTGCACATGCCTCACAGATGAACTTGTTCCCATTGAGGATTTTTGCAGTAAACAGTGAATTTCAAATGGCTCCATAGAATGAAGTAGCACGGATACAGATGCGGGGAGTATGAAAGCTGAAGGCCAATCCATACCGATGCCTATTTCGCTGGAATAATTCCCCAAGTAGTACAGAGGGTATTAAACAATGTCGGAAATAGAGATTCTGGGAAGATTGACCAGTCCATGTGATTCTCGAGGATTTATCCAAAATACTCGATTTTTTTTAAAAAAATAAATATGTCAGAACTATCACTAAACATATTTTTTACCTATCCATCCTTTCTTATAACACTATATTTAAATTTTAAAACTCTGCATCAATATTTAAACTTCCAGTATACTTTATGCAACACTGGACCAAGATCTATAGCAACGGACTGTACAACGTCTGTCCAACGATCCACATCGGGATTGCTCAGTGTCAAGCCGATGGTGGCCAGCGTATTTAAGTTACTGGCTACATTCAGTAACATATTTTGGGCACATTAACATCTGGTCAAGTCGAGACCAACAGCTTAAGGTGGATTTCGAAACACCCGCAACTAATAACTAGGCTTTCTTACTTATGAGCATTATTTAAAACTAACTGAAAGTGCAGCGCTCCCTGTTAGCAGAAACTGCAACTAAATTTGAAAATTGGTGTTCTTGAAACTCCATACCACTTTTTTTATATTTCTGTCTCTCACTGTTTCACAGTTTTAATAGCTAGGGTGTCCTTTTGAAAGATCCTGTATATAATTTGAACTTTCAGTAATATTTTGTATTGTTTATTTGCTAACGGTGAAAATGTTTGTAATATTAACAACTAATGACTATTGACTAATATGAGCATTTTTAATATTCTCATGTTTTTTAACTGTACCGCATAAATAAATGGATGGTTTAAAGTAATGATGTCCATTTATAAATATTAAAAAATGTATTGATCACGCGATAATTTCTTTTGTAGTCCATCCGAAACCCTTAAAGCCCTCCCTTCCCCAAATCGAATCGTGATCGAAACTTGAAACCTCTCCGTTCCTTTAAATCCCTCTCTTATCTATTCAAGCTCAAGTGACCCTCCCTAAGCCCACCATATTTCAATTAAAAAGAGAAAGCACAAAGTACTCTGCTAAGAATGAAAAAATGGCCGGGATATATGTCTTGACCGATCATATATCTTGATAACCTTGTTTTTTCAGTGGGTGCCTCCGAAGATTCTTTTCACTTAGGGTGGTTGCAAGTATTGATCCTCTTCGCTCTTTGGCTGTTCATAACGTCATCTGTCTTGGTAAGAATACCTCTTCCTTCAATAGATATGGATCTCTCGTCATACGGCAGAAAACGAGTCCATGTTGTCTTCCTTCTGTTAAGAATGGGAAATTGAATATTTTCGACTTGGATGGGAAGATCTACATATTTTATTTTTTAGAAGAGTTAAGATTGAGTTGATTTCTGAAGCTATTGTTAAAGCAAAAATATTTTTATTGTCTCCCAAACACAAATCTGAAACATACAGACAGTGAAATATGACTAATTATTTTCCAGGAAATTTATCAATGTGGTTGACGATATCAAAATATGTGTTTGAAAATTGAACGTTTGCGAAATCTACTCCCCCCCTCCTTCCTTCCACATCCCCTATTTTTCCACTAAATATCATAGAAATTTTTAACAAATATAACTGTCAGTATTTCCTTCTTATGTTATTGTTATTTATTTATTCTTATTATATTATGTTAGATTTCTTTTTTGATGCTCGGGATATTATATTCTTGGCATATTTAATTTACTTTCCTTAATTTTTGTTTAAAGTTAAGAATGTTTTTGAATGAAATTCTTTTAAATGAACACTCTAAGATTAAACCGAGCTTCACTCCAACTGGAATCGAAGTCTTTAAACGAATTCCCTCCATAATATTTCTTTGATGCTGCAACTCGCTGTTTCTCCCAACCTAATAGTTATGTTCCTTACATCACGATTGAATCTTCAGCATCACTCTCGGCAATCGCGATTCAACGCATTCAGCAACGAAGGCCAATGGCTTGAACGATGCCCGCCCTATAGCTATGTAACAACACTCGGAATAATGGCTTCCGCCAAAACGAGGGGCGAAATTGAATAGAGGGGAGGGAGGTGAAATAAAATGAAGTGTTAAATGGCAGAAAAAAGGGCCGCATTTACGGAATGACGAAAGAAAGGGCAAAAACTGCAGACGTGGTTCCCGACAAGAAACATCGGTTTGGAAACCGGCCAACTAAAAACAAAGCCCCCAAGAAGAAAAGGGGTAAGAAAAAATTTCACCCTTTTCTTTATTTGTTTGATCTTTTTCTCTCTCCCTTCATCTTGCTGGAAAGATTTCGAAATAGAAATGCCCAGGGTGAGTAGAGAAACCTATCAATGTTTTAAGCTGTCCCTTGTATCAGAGTCCTCTAGGCAACAGCATACTCAGCAGAGGAGACTGATGGAAGAATAGAAGCCATCTTGGACCGGGTGTTTCGGCTCATTAGCTGCTTAACGAACTTTGCATGCAAGAGTGATTTAAGGGGTGCTGGCTTTTGGAACTGATCTCCCATGTATGTTTATTTGGAGTTGAGGGGCCTTTGAGCTGTTTTTTTTTTTTTTTTTTTTTTTTTACTAGAAATCGACAAATACTGGAAACACATGTTTACTGGCGAATTTTACTTGAAATTAGATTGGTAATTTGTAAATTTAAAAAAGCTACGAATTGAAACATACGCATTGATTGCCATTTCTAGAACTAATCAATGAACTTAAAAGTTGTCAGGATTTTTTCTTTCATGGAACTGATAAATTAAATATAAATCTTAATTTTGAAAATGCAGAAAGATCTGAATTTATAGCACTCTAAAACGTTGACTTGATACTTATGTAAACTGTATTAACAATAGATATAGTATTAACTTAGCTTTATGTAGAAGAATTTAAAACATTTTTCAGAGTTAAATATTATAATTAAAATATACTGTTCCTTTAAAACAGCCTTTCTGTAAAAAAAAGAAAAGAAGAAAAGAAAAAAAAAAAAAAGAAAAAAAAAAACGAACTCTTCTCAACATTATAATTACTTAAGTTTAATTTCTACGCCTTGTTATAATGAGGTTAAGCTATTTATAGCGGTCAACATGCGAGTTTCTGTTTGTAGATGCAAACTTTTGTTTTATTGTTATTAGTGTAGTTGAAGCAGAACTTTTCCGTTTTCATGAGTAATTTTCTCTATTTAGCTTAGAGCCATGTTTCAAGATAAAAATTCACTGGCGCGAAATTAGAGTCTTTCCGTCATGGTTACCGTTACTTAATGCATAAACCAACTTATACAACAAATGAAATTAAATACCGTGAACTTTGTATACATCTCTGTATTATCCTAAATTGGTTTGTAACTTGTATTTTTACTTTTTTAAATTCAATGTGAGGATAGCTCTACTTTTAATATACATCTTATAATAAATTAGAAAAATGATTTAGAAATTGATGTATTTAAAGTAAAACAAAATTCTATTATTATATAATTGGCTGGTGATTTTAGTATACAACCCCTTTCGTTGTGGTATTTTGTGATATTATAGGGTAAACTTATCATTACTCTCTGTGAAGAGTTCTTTAACTTGACGAAAATTGTTTTTATCCTGAAAAATATATGAGACACTGCATACAGAATATTGAATACCACAATCTGATTCGCGATGGTCACGGACCTCGTTTTTTCTTTGAAAAGAACAAAAAGGGAAGAAAAACTGACAAATATCAGTGACAAATAGGAACTGTAGATTCGTACTAAAAGAAAGTGGAAAGTAATACATAGCTTTTATTTATCTTCAAAAATTCTACCCTGGAAAGAGAAGGGTACACAAAATGGAAATTTGAAAGTGAAGTTAGGTAACTGTGGAAGCCGAAGAGAAAATGGCTTTTATAGTTTTCGGAGCTATATTCCTAACAAGGTTAGTTCAGTTTCTCTGATGTCAAAAGAATATATTTCCTAAAAGACATTTTCTGCGAACCCGTCGTATTGAATTCGTTTTCGTAGCGTATTACTCTAGTTTTGCTTTTTTTATGCCTTTGTTTCCATTTTTCGAGGTACTCTACAAAGAATATATGCCGGAAAAATTCAAACTGGATTTTGTTGCAGTATGATTTAGAAGAAGGACTTCAAGTTGCCCAATAACGATCTCGTGACAAGTTAATTTCAACTCTCGAGTGAATTGTACCCGTATAATCCCTAGAAAACAAATTTGAAGAGTTTGAAATTCTTTGAAAATTTTCTGAAAATAAGAGGATAGGAAAATTGAACTCAGAATTTAAAAATATTTTGGTTAAATAATAGTTACAAAACACATGAAAGAAACTAACATATAGAAAACCATAAGAAAACACGACATTCTTGATTTAAAAATATCGAATAGAATTTAAATAGAGTTTTTTTTTATTTATTAATTACAGCCGAGTTTAAATTTATTATGTATAATGTATTTTATTTTCTATTGCCGATCAAAACCATTTTAACCTTTTCCAAATCTACTTAATACACACTCGTATATTCTCCTTTGAGCAGATTATTAACCTCAGATTATAACAATTTTGCTTGAAATTATTATTTAAATTATACAATTATCTGATTGAATATTAAACCTTTATTGAATGATACCTTTTCATATTTTAAACACAATCATATTCTCCTTTTCGCAATATTTAATCCGGGCAAAATGCTCTTTTTAATTAATTACACTGTGGTTGATTAAAAGACATGAATGATTTTTCTAAACTATAACCATCTTTTCTAATTATATGACATGAATGAATTTCCCCAGGAACAATTGTTAATTATGTCTTCTATCTTTGCAAAAAATTTCAGGTATAGTATTTGAGTGATATTTACATTCAAAGCTTAGATACAGCAATAATAATTTATATTACATTTTGACTTCATACTAGACATTGAAAGGTATAAAACGTATGAAAACTTTTGAGTAACAATTGAATCAACTTCTTAGAAAAATTATAACAAAGTTCTACTAATTTCTTTGAAATCATATTCATCAAATTTGTTACTTTTAATGCCCTATTTAACTTGAATGAAAGCTATATTTCTGCACATAATAACCACACACACACACACACACACACACACACACACACACACACACACACACACACACACACACACACACACACACACACACGGCTTGCGAATATATAGAAATATTATCATAGCAAGACTTTAATTATTAAGAAGTCATGGAAAAGAAATGCATGAACATCTTTTAACTACTACAATTTTAATCTTCTAGTATATCACCTCTTACAAAAAAAAATATTCTTGGTACATTTTGTTCTATATTTAGTAGTAATTTAAATTGTAATATATTAGTATTTTACGAATCTGAATTCCTTTACCTTGTATTATTTCAAGAAATAAATAATAGGTCTTATAATTTTAACTAGTTTAATCCAGGCTTTTTATATTTAATCTTATAATGTTAATACTATATTCTAAAAACAAATTATTTAATTATTTTCAGGAAATTCGCCTTTTATCTGACATAAAAAATAAAATAAAAAATAAAAAAAAACTTGAGTTAAAGCCATAATCACTGATTAATTTAGACTAGCATTAATATTCAAAATTTCGCAAATTACAATCATCAATTATTTTCAAAGTAAAAGCCAGTCCCTGTTGTAAACGTAGATGAATTTGAGATACACTGAACCAAAACAACATTGAATGAGCATTGTAAAATACATGCAATTAATTATTGAAAACAGACGAGTGTGCATTTTTCTATGTGGCTCGATCACAAGGATAAAAATTAAACCTTTTCAGTGAGAAAAGTTTTTGTTTTGCATTCTTATTGAATGGATTATTAGCGCAGGGAGAGTTTATTCGTTAGTCGAAAATACACAATCTTGTTAGTATTGAATTTACGCTTGTTAATTATTTATCGAAACAAACTGATTTGACTTTGAACTACTAAAAGTAATAAATAGTTACCTAGGAATGGTTTTTTCTTTTCCCCGCAGCTGGTTTATTAAAATATTAATGAATTCCGGAGATTCAGTCTGCATAGTTGAGGAAATCAGTTATATAAATATTTATAATAAATGAATTTTTAGTAAGCTTGAAATATGAAACACATTTTGTGTGATAATAAACTGAGGAAGATAATATTTTTATTCCTAATTCCTAAGTCAGAGTAGGATTTCACGAATATTAATATCCATTAATATAAATTACACTCATCATATGCTACTTAAACATGAATATGTTTTATACGATTTTCCAAATAGATTTCATAAATACATGGAAATGATCACGAATCCAATCTTTTGACTTATTAAACTTTGAAATGTATTTCTTATATTTTTTATAACTCCGACTCTGCCTTGTTGCTGATTAGATTGAAGCAAATTTGGAATCGCAATTTAAAAGTTATTGAACAAAATGGATTAGAAATAAAATAATTAAAGACAACTCACCATATATTTGTCTTTTTAAAGTTTGAACCCCGTTTTAAACTCGAAAATTAAAATGTAAATTCATTGTACTATACTAATATTATTTCCACCAATGGTGAAATGCTCTCAAAATTTAAGCAAGAATACTTCCCCGTATTTACCGCAACCGAACTACTCACCATAATTAGTCGCACAAGCATTTCTTTCACACATAACCTTTTGGTTTGGCCATTTGTTTCAAAAATGCTTTTTTTAAGACAGAACTATGGAGTGGAACACCGTACAACTTTCAATTACACTACATTTGTATAAACTCGTGAACTGTATTAAAATAAACAACACGTTTCAAATCACATAAGCATCTGATTTATTGTATTGGGAATTCGGGCTTTTGTACAAAGGTTCGCCACCAGAGGCGCTATTGATGTGCGCAGGCGCAAACATGCCGCCCCACATTGCAATGTTTACATTCAATCAATTGTACTCCAATAGTTAATCAAATGTAATATAAAAAGGACACAATAAAAATGTATCAATAAAAAACTGCATATCAAATTACACATTACTTAAAAAGGTTATCCGTATAAAATTACAATTGCATTTCAGTCCTGCATAGGCAGCAAACAAACCTTAGAAATTCCCCTAGAAAATGTACTATATTGGGTTTTTACCTGAACTACTCTGATTTTGCCGTCGCTTCCATCTTTGGTACTTATAATACGGCCTAATAACCATTTATTGGGAGGGAGATTTTCCTCAACAAGCAATACCAAATCACCAATTTTCACGTTATTTTTCTCAAATTGCCATTTTGATCGTTGTTGCAACTGATCTAGATAATTGCGATGCCAACTCTTCCAAATCAATTGCACAACTCTAGTTATCTTTTGCCATTTACTTAATCTATTTTCATTTATATTAATTAAATCAGGCTCAACTAGAGTGCTCATTTGTCTTCCGATGAGAAAATGGGCGGGAGTCAATACCTGAAAGTCATCTACACTTGCAGATAAGGGGCTAAGTGGTCTGGAATTCAAAATTCCTTCTATTTGTGTTGTAATGGTTAGGAATTCCTCGTAAGTTAAATTATGACCACTCACTGATCGCTTAAAAATGGACTTAAATCCCTTCACTGCAGCCTCCCACAAGCCACCAAAATTGGGAGATCTAGGTGGGATGAACTTCCAAACTATGCCCTCGGAAGACAAAAACCCTGCCAGTTGCTCATCCCTGAAGCGTGTCCGCTCAAAATGTTTCTCACAAATATTAGTCTCGCTACTCTGTTTTAATTCCTCATTTACGTTTTCAATTTCCCAAAATTTTTTGAGAGTTTCCTCTAAATCCTCTCCAAGAACCAATCCGCAATGCATTTTTGAAGGCTCGACTAGGGGTAAGCTGCCGCTCGCGACATATCCAAAAACTGTATTTTGAAATAGTAGCTGGGAGTTCTGTGAACGTATCTGACCAGGTCGCAGTAACTCATAAAAAATTTCGGCGCCTAACAACATATCAATTTTACCCGGA
Organism: Linyphia triangularis; assembly: GCA_963978545.1. NCBI lineage: Eukaryota > Metazoa > Arthropoda > Arachnida > Araneae > Linyphiidae > Linyphia > Linyphia triangularis. The sequence continues at coordinate 72,897,474 of OZ021722.1, forward strand.
ACGCCAAAACTATCGTCGGCCAATGAAGGAACAGATTCCAAAATATTAACATTAACTTCAAGCGGCTTATTAGGTATAAGGTCGGTGATCTTTTTTACAACCAACAATGATAATTCCCGCTCGTAATTTTGTTCTAAATTAGTAAGTGTAACAGTAACACTACCGTTGACTGTCATACAGGTGTCATTTAGGCAAGATATCACAGTGTTTATTTTCTCACGCTTTAGTTGCAACTTATCAGCACAATCTTTGCTCATTATGCACGCTTGACTTCCAACGTCCAGTAAACACCGAACACCCTTCAACTCACCACCCTTTCCGCGAACATACCCACGGACAGTACTCAATAAAACAGTCCTTGAATTCGCTTTAGAAAAATTAGTGGCCACAATAGTAGTCGGGTGTTCACCAGGCTGGGAGGATACACCTACAAAACTTTCAGAGGTACCAATACCCTCTACCCTCTCATTTGTCTTTGGCAGTTCCTGACTTTGGCCACTTTCCTTAGGGAAATGAATCATTTTGTTGTGCGGTTTTCCACAAAAACAGTTTCTATATCGACACTTCTTTACATGGCAGTTGGGTGCTAAACACTTAAAACACATTTTATTTATCCTAACAACTTCCACTCTCTCCGAAACCGATAGAGTCCTGAATCTCGGGCAAGCATACAATAAATGATTTTCGTTGTTTCTACACAGAACGCACTTAGCGCTTCTTACTTCCGAAAGAAATGTTGTACTTTGGTGAAAACGCGCATGCTGATGATCCTGCACGTTGTTTGGAAATCTCCTTGTATCGGTTTTAGACAACAAAAAGTCAGTTTTACCATTACCTCTGGAAGACAGATATAAATCACACTCGCGTCCCAATTGCTGTGGCTCAAAAAAGGACTCTCCCTGGCGGACTCCAATGTGAGTCATGAGCTCGCGGTCCAAAGAATCAAAAATCTTATCGGAAACGATTAAGTCACAAAGTGAAGCAAAATCGTCAACTTTCCTCACCTGACAATAGTATTCAAATGCCGCGCTCAATCTGGAAGCAAATTGAACATAACTTTCCGATGACAGTTTGTGCGCCTTACGGAATTTATGTAAACATTCGCGAGGAGTGGGCAAAAACTCCCTTTCGATTAAGGCTTTTAATTTTTTATAGTCACCAATATCTTCAGTATTTACAGACATCAAAATATTACTAACTCCTTCGCCAAGAATATTCAAAAGAATTTCCGACTTAAATTCCTCCGGAACATTTTTGTACTTAAACGCTTTTTCCAAAGATTGAAAAAAAAGATTATAAGACTCTACACGTATTGGTACCGGAATTGTTAGAGTTTTTACACATTTAATAAAGTATTCCAGGCCATGATTTGAAGATTGCGACTCAAGAGCAATTGTTGTCCCCTGGGATGAATCTTGGGTCACGTTCTGGGAAGTATCTCTTCGAATATTTGCGATCTCTATCTCTCTTTCCAATTGCGCCAACTTAATCTTTTCTATTTCTAATTGCAACTCATTATCAGATTTCTCAACTTCCCGTTTCTTTTCCTTAACCACATTCTCCACCACACTCTGAACAAAATTATTATTCGAAGCAAAAACGTCGCTACCTTCAATTAACCTTCTGATTTCGATGCTTTTGGCACCAACAGGGGCATCTATATCCAATTCTTCGGCAATAAGTCTCAACTCGTCTTTCCTTAGTCTAGAATTTAAAGACATTACTAAGGAAGGTTGAAGAGACTAAAAAAATTTCAAATTAGACACTTTGAGTATCACAAAACTCAGCAGGACCTGAAACACCGCTTTATACTAAAAATACACTTCATAAACTGTTCTCAAAATCTCGAACCACAATATTAATAAAACTTGAAACGCTAAAAACCATCAAAACTCGACCACTATAATAAGTAAAACCCGAAACACAATAGCAGCAAAACTCGAAACACAATAGCAGCAAAACTCGAAACACAACTCGTGGCTGCGAAATGCTCAATAATTCGCAAATCTCAGATAGCCTGAAACACCAATATAACTCGCAACGTCGCTGGTTTGACTCCTCGACGGACCATGTATAAACTCGTGAACTGTATTAAAATAAACAACACGTTTCAAATCACATAAGCATCTGATTTATTGTATTGGGAATTCGGGCTTATGTACAAAGGTTCGCCACCAGAGGCGCTATTGATGTGCGCAGGCGCAAACAACATTACTGATTTGGATTTGTGTAATTTACCGTTTTTATATTTCCATCATTCGTTTCGAAAAAATGCCCGATTTGGCAAATTTTTTGCGATAATTCTGCTGAGTCTATATGTATATATATTCAAGCAAAGAGGACTCTGAGCTGAAGGCATTCATTTTTTTTTATCTTTTTACGCCATTAAAGCATTATTACGGAACATTTGGAGGTGCGGATGTTTAGAACACCTTAAAGGGACTTGGCACCCTTTGTTTTCACAAAAAATATAAGAAGAAATATAAATTTTCTATTTTTGCGTTTTTATAATCTTTGAAACCTTCTCTTTATTCTGGCAAGTTTTTGAGCTGATCCGATAACTGCAACAGCAGAAAAACTATATTATTATGGAGAATTTACATTGCTGTAATAGTTCCTTCGATATTTCGAACGCATTTTTCTCAGTTCGTGATTTTTTGAAATACCCACTTTATACAAAATGCTAAGACTTCAGCAAATATATATGAATGAAATTATTTGAATTTTTTTTTTCTCATTCTTAAGATCTATTTGACAATATTAGGAATTAGATTTGGGAATAAAATAAAAATGGATACGTGAACAAAGTGTGTAACTTTTTTTTTTTTACAAATTTAAATGTTGAAAAATATTCGTTTTTTACGCTCTTTTACATATAGGTACAGTAATTATTATTTTTTTTTTAAACTATCTTACTTATTATAAATTCGATGCCTACAAAGTTAGATTATATTACTATTAAAAAAAAAACACTCACTAAAAATATTGAAAAATGAAAAAGAAGATAGAGTTTGAAATTTGATGAATTGTTTTACAAATTTTTAAATTTTCAAAATTTAGAGATCTATGTTATTATTTTATTAATAACATTTAGTTTTTATTTAGTAATACTTCCAAATAAGTAAAAATTATTATTTTAAAGGCTTAAATAAAAAAAAAAGTTTGAAGGGTACCAAGTCCCTTAAGAAGTATTACCACAGTGATTTTGATCAAAATCATTAGAGCTGTTTTTTAGCAATATTTGAAAAACATGATTTTTTCAATGGCAGCTACCTTATACGCATGCGTGATTTTAATGATAAACCTTAATGGTATGTCCCATGACCACCACATTTGAACATCTTAGGGCAATTTGCACGGGAGTTATGCTGACCACAGACACGCTAATGGACATTTTTTCTAGATCACTTTGTTAAAATCAGGATGTTCCAAAATGTGGAGAAATGCAAAAAAAAAAAAAAAAAAAAAAAAAGCAATTTTTTTTAGGCTGAATCCTATACTTTCATTACCCTATGTATACAAATGGGCAATTGAAGGTAAGATCCAGTAAATGAAAATTGAAATCATAGTCATGGTGTATAAGCAATTTAACAATTTCCAAAATATCAACATATTCATACTAGAGAGATGTAAACATTAAATACATTTTTTTTTTCTTAGAATCTTAGTTAGAAGAACTAAACAAATCATCGGAGATTTTCCAACGTAAATTTAATGTTTGAATTTATTACAGGTTTTAAATGCGTTATATTTATAAAATACTTTCATTTGTATCATTAACTTAATAGCAAACCTAAGATTCTTGAATGGAAAAATAGTGTTCCTGAAAGTAGAAATTAATTGGCAACATTAAAATATTTCGTATTAAAAAAATAAAAAAAAATAAAAAAAATCAATTTTTTGATACTTATGAACTGGTGATGTGATAAATGTAATTTCTATCATTAAGACTATTGTCATGTGATAATCTTTTTCTTGTTTTGAGAAACTTTGGTTACATACATGAAAAGGTTCTGGAAAATGTCCCATTTATAATAAGTCATTGAACATTAAAAGATGTATTCTAAAAAAATGTGTATATTCAGAAACAGTGACATGAAAATAGATTGAGAATTGACTTAATCAGTCTAATAATACGTTATAGCACTTTTTTTAGTTATGGTGAAGAATAAAGGTTAAACTTCAAGAATTAATTCCAGTTATAAAAATATAACTTTATACTCCATGTATACTTTTGTTAAATGAAATTTTTATTTTATCAAAACTTGTCTTTCTCAGTCTTTTGATGAAAAATATGTGGTTATTGAATTTGATGCCGACGTGAGTTCGTTACATCTCTTTTTTAACAGTCTGCATAAAATCAACATTCACTCAATTTTTCTTGCCTGAACTCAAATAAGATTCCATGGGCACTTCGTTAAGTCCCTGAGAACACCGCCTGCTTTGCGGCGTCAGTTTTAATTTAGGAACCTCTCTACGCTGAAATTCATGAATATCCCCTCTTTTTACTTACCTACAAGGGTCTGCTTCTCAATGCACTGTAAACCCAGTTTCGAATTAGAAATGCAATGTTTGAATTCCCTCAAAAAACGAGAACAAAAGAAGTAAAAAACAGATTCTCACTTAACTTTCCAAACGAGTAATTCGAAAAAGAAAACTGCATGCTGTACCCATTCTAAGGTCTGTTTTAAGTTGTAACATCCCATACATATATAAACACTGTAAAAAAAAGAAAAACTCGGCACTTTTCTTTGATTAAAATTTTTCAACTTTTAGACTGTGTGTGTGGGAAATTTGGATATTTTTTTATTATTTTTTCACCATCTCTCTCACCTTAAACTCAATTTGTTCTTCCCGAAAAAGTTTTTTTTTTTATTTACAGCCCCTCTCCACAACTTGTTTCATTTCGGAGTCTGTACATTATTTTTTCTCCCCCGGTGATCTTAAAAAGGATCTAAGTGAAGAAATGCACGTCAGAGGGAACTGAATTATAAAATGCATGGCGACGTGTGCAATGTTCATCGTTAGCTTTGGGGATCTTGAAGGAAGATCTTGAATTCAAAATTTCTATGGTGATATAAACGATTTAAATCATTAAATAATGCGAACTCAATTCAAGATGTTCAAGTACATAATTTAGTGCGTCAGTTTAAAGGGAAATTGAAGGCATTTTACAAATTATTTTAAGAGCATATTTCCAAATTTTCAGTGTGTAGTCAGGTATCATCTTTAGTAACATTAAGTGTTTAAAAGGTTCTTTTTAGAAGTCTGTGATTGTGTTTGTAAAAGCTATTATAGGTTTACGTACCATTTGAGGATTTAAGTTGTTGCATTTCGCATACTGATGAATTATTAAATTTTTATATTCTTGAAATAAAATATTATTCTTTTTTACTCAAAGATTATTCTTATGAAGGCAAGTTGAGACTTTCAATATTTTTTTTCTGTGTGTAAAGCAATTGCGTTGAATTAAGAATGATTTATAAAGACTTTCTTTAAAGGCATAAAACTTATTATTTCTATTTTCTGATAAAATTCTCAAATTTCAGCTAACTAACTGTTGCCGTTTTTTCTCATCGAAACAAAATCACATGTTTTAAGCTCAACAACTTATTTTTCTCTACACTTGATTTCTGTGGTGAATACATTATGGTCTGCTGTATTTTATGTGGCTGTGGATTTTTCTAATTTAATTTAAATGAATCAGCATGAATATATTAATTAATACCCTAAAATTTAATATTTAATTAGTTAGTGTGACATTGTATTTTAAACATGAAGTTTGACAAAATAATGACTGTGACTGTCTTCACACTATTGCCTCATTATGCATTAGTTTCATTACGAAAATATTCCTATCTATGATTCTCCAATCTTTTCTCTTGATATTAATCTCATGAAGAATTAATAAGCTACTTTTTAACGAAATTATATGTGAACAATCGAGCATATTGAACAAGAAATAAACGTAAAGAAGCGATTTTCAAAGCTTGATGTCAAAGTTTTGAAAATATAGTATCCTCCTATAAAGAATAAAAATTTGTAATTTTAAGCAAGTAAACAGTAATTGAAATACAGCCATTTTCTTTAATATACACTCTTCTTTATTTATATATACATTTTTTAAGGTATTTTTTAACTAAAATTATTTAATATATATGAAAAGGGGCAGGGGGTTCAATATTTAGTGGGTCATAATTACATCTAATTAAGACTCACTAAATATTGTATTCCTCCCTTTTATAAGTATTGAATAATTCTAGTTCAAAAACTTTAAACATTTTTTTATATGCAACTTATATTTAGAGATTATTTACGGGCAAATACGGGCATATCAGTATATATTATGTTCTTTTAAGGCATTTGTTACTCATTAGTTTTAATGATGCTTTTTTTTTAAACAAAATAAATCATTCTCCGAAAATTCTCCAATTTGTTCATATATTTCAAATATATCATTTAATATATATCAGTAAGACATATGATCCACAAGTGTTAATAAATTGGAATAGAGGTCTACTCAAAATCAGTAGTCAAATCAAATTACATTCCCTTTGTTCTTATATTCCTTTTGACTTATCTAAAACACTATTCTAAGAATAACCGAATAGAAAACTTCGTATCAAAATGACAATTTTCCACTCACAAAACTCCCTCAAATTACATCCCCTGTCATATGAGAAAACTCGAATTGACATTTTTAACATCAAATTCCGTTCTCTGGACCATTTACGCTTCAATTACAGGACTATTTGAGAAATAAGATGAAAGAAAATTGTCCCCGTTGAAAGGGGATGTCAGGGCATAGAATGTGACATTCTGTTGTCTCCTTTTGATTGTCGGACACGTGGGGTGGGAGAGGAGTAAGGGGAAAGTTTTACTGCCAGCTTCAGGTCTTGATTGGCTGTTTTTTGTTGGTGTCCCTCTGCCTTCTGGTGTCATATTGCTGTTGAAGATCTCCGTTCTTGCCTGATCATCCAAGAGTATTTTCATATCAGAATTTTATTAGATTCTTCTAAGCTACTAAGCTCTGCTGACCCGAGGTATTGAAGAAGGGATATTTCTCATGATAAAATTAAATATATGATCACTTTGAAAATAATAAAGTAGTACAACAAATTTTGTCTAATATATGGTATACTATTTTCTTTACTGATTTTCTATTGGCATTGGTGTATTTATGATTTTAGAGTGTGATAATGTTACTTTGAATCAGAGCTATTTTTAACAAATTATTCTTCTATGTAAAACAAATTATGCTACTGATAAAATCATTACGTTTCTCAATACATAAAGTTAATTTATGGATCATCAGATAGATATATTTAATGTATTACAAAATTAACAATGTGATAATAGATTTCTTTAAATCTTAAATTAAAAGAAAAGTTAGCAAATATATTTTCACTGGTTGCGCCAGAAAAGGTAACACATTTAATAAATATTTAAAAAAAAAAATTAGCATAGGTGAGTGCAGCTTGACAGAAGATTCTTATTTTAGAATGAACATATAAGTTCAAAATATTACTTTAAAGTTATATCTGGTACTCTAAAGCATTATGACAAAAGGTAGATATTAATATATGTGTTTTGTGTTTCGTTGCCCATAAATGGCAATGTACCATGAAAACATGAAAGAATCTGCGCAATTAAACGCAGATAATTACAATTACAATCAGAGTAGTCTAAATTTTTGAATTTTGATATATTACTAATTTTTGGTGAAATTTTGCATTATGATAAAAGTTTTATTACAAACTGGGCTATCTCACGTCAATTTCTTGTTTTATCGATTTTTGTAGCCATATATTGTCAAGTAACATGTAGTAAAACGAAATAAAAATACTATCAAGCATTTACAAATTGAAGTATATTTTTATTTCGTAAATAATTCCTTTTAAACTTTTATTAATATGTGAAAGCCATCGAATAAAACAGGCAGTCAAACACAATTTTAACAAAATAATTTACAAAGCATTGTGAAGATACAAAGATTATTAAATTTTTTTCGATAACCTATAAAATAGATTAATAGCCGACTTAATACCTTTCACAAAGATTACCTTCAATTCAAATTTATACAGTTTCCTGAAATCATTTTTATTTTGAAAATTTTTCATCAAAAATTAATGTCTAATAGTAAGAAAATAATTCATTAAAATATCAATAATAACTAAAAGTTGTTGCTAATTTTAATACTATAATGATCATACTTTTATTGGAAATTCAGTTAGTAGAGAATCCTAGCAAGATTTTCTAGACCTATAATATTATATTATGTAATCATTCTAATTCAGCAGGTTATGAACTGTATACCATAACCTAATACTAAATTTAACTTCATAAATTGTTATTTTCTTAAATGTATTTTAATGAGTTTTCAGTACATCAATTGCTATTTAATCGAAATAAAATATAATGTTAAAACAGTGTAAAAAAGTTATTTAAAAAATTATGTGTTCATACCGAAATTATTCACTGGTTTATAAAAAGTTATTTTTTATGAATCTTACATAACTGTAATATTTTCTTTATTAAAATACTTATTAATTATATACTGTATTATTGTATATTGTGTTATTTCCTTCAAACAAATTTCGGCTGATGAGTTAAACATTATAACAAAAGCAGACCTATAAAAAGTAAGTCTTCAATATTGTCAATACTATTCTAACCCCCTTTACACGTCCTAAAGGAGGCGGGAAGTGTTTGGATCTTCTCTCTTTACTAACGAAATATCTTAAAGATCAAACATAACTGGAGAAGAAAGCAAGAGAACAAACGAACGACAAAAAAAAAAAATAATAATAATAATAATAACACACAATAACAAGGGTAAAGTGAAACCGTGGGGGCAGAAGCACACTTTCCCTCTCTCAACAACTCGGACAAGATTCCTTTTTTGTTCCCTTTATTGATATTTGATTCGTCAGTTTGAAAGAAAGAGGGTTGAGGAAAAGTTCTCCTGTTACTCCCTACCAAGATTTATTGTTCTAAAATTGCTTTGGTAAAGAGATTGATTAATAGGAAGCGTCTGCAATTACCTGATTGCATCGGCAAATGTCGCCAAAAGTTCACGGATCATAAGATCTGAGTCGTCCCCAATAAGTATGGTATTAGGGAGAGGCTTTCAGGGTAAGGGGATTAGTTGAAGAAGCCAATCATTAGATTAGGAGCTGAAGAAGTGTGTCCGCTCAAGAAATGGATAGGTTATGGCTTAAATGATTTGTTTGTCAGAAGCGGAATAAAATATTACTCAATGCAAGCAATACAAATTAAATGCTTATATGTAGTTTGCTTTGAATGGTAATATAAAGAATCACTGCTTAAAATATTTTTTAAGTAAAAATATGGGTTGGAAATAACATTCTTAGTATCAAAGTTCAAAATAACAGTTAAAATACTGAATATTCGTATATTCTGTTTTAACAGTGATTATCAATCTTTAAGAATTGTTATATTGGAAACCTCACTGACAAGGTGATTAAAAATATTTGCTTATTAATTGGATAGTCATACAATTCAAAATAAAATATCTGAATTTTATTAACTATCTAATAAACAAGCAAGTATTTCCAATTCCATGGGAGTTATGGTTTTCGAGAATTTTTAAATCTCTTTAATCTCTTTTGGGATACTCTCTTTATATTTGTTACCACAGTTAAGATAGAGAAAATTCAAACTATTTTTTTCTCAAATATGTTGTATAAAAATGTGTCTGCAATAACTCCACAACTATTCAATAGATAATTGAGCAATTCACACAAAGCTTTAACCAAAATCAAATAACTGTTACAATAATGAACATTCAAACGTTTGTGGGCGTAAATCTAAGTAACTATTGAAATAGTAAATGTTCATATGTATTCATAAGATGATTAATGTGTATTGTCATAAGATGACAACTAAGCCTTATGAAGTATGGAATAGACATATTTAGTAAACTATATCTGAAGTTTTCATTATTTTTGAATGTGACACATACATTCTCTTGAAAATAGATTCCTCATTTCAGGTTTCCTATTAATCAAGAATTGATTACATTGTACTCTTCATTAGATCATTAGTTTTATTCTTCAGGGAATTATAATCCATCTATATACTACTAATGAAAGATTTACTTACTAGATATATAATACAAACTGTTGCAAAAAATTGCAAAAATAATGGAAGTTAGACTTAAAGCAGCTTTCTTTCTTAACATCATTATTTAAGAAAATCTGCAATTTATTAATTGCTATTTCAAGTTCAGAAAAATATTTATTTGAATGAAACATCTGTCATTCGTACTATATGTTTAATTGTTTACCTTATACTTTAGGACATAGTTACAATGCAAGTATGCAGTATACTAAAATTCCTTAACCGTAAAATTTCTAAATCATAGAGCAAATGAAATTGCTTGAGATGATCAGGGAGATGGAAGTAAACATCGTGTGCTTGTTTACTTTATTATTTTTCATTCGGATTTCAAAATGAACTACAATTAAATTATCACTATCTTTTTACTTTTAATTACACATATGTTAACATAGGATAATAAAAGTATTGTTTTCGGTCAAAAAATATATATTTTTAAAAAAAATTTTTCCCCCGTTTTGGATTATCCTGATTTCAAAAAAGTGGCCAAGAAAAAATATTTGTCGAAATATCTGTGTATACGTATTTAGTATAACTCCCGAAAGAATTAACCTAAGATGTTCAGATTTGGTTTGGGGGTTAGTAGTGGCCATGGGACATACTAATGAGGTTTTCGTCAAAATTGCGCTTGCACATAAGGTTGAAATGATGAAATATCATGAAAAAATTATGTTTTCAGCAATTGCTGAAAAACGACTCTAACGATTTTGATTAAAATCTCTGTGCTAATGCTCTTAAGGTGTTCTAAAAGCCCTCATCGAAAATTCTGTAGAAATGCGATAAAAGCTTTAAAAGTTGAAAAATGAGTGTTTTTAACACATAGTTCTCTGCCCTTGAGCATTGCTCATCAACGATTGATTTTCTTCTGTTTCACGACCAGAAAGGACAATGTAATGTTTTTCGATTAACATAGCCAACTTTGTTTTTTTTTTTTTTTTTTTTTTTTGATTTTCATCTTTGGCCTAAGTAAAAATTATTGTCAAAATATAGCCAAGTTGGACATTTTCATTTAAATGAGTCAAAATTGAAAAATGGTAAATAACACTATATCAAATTCGAATGCAATGGCCAGTATTATAGTGTAATTGAAAGTTGTGCGATGCTCCGCATCCCTAGTTAATTTTGAAGCCTCATGACATTTTATAGCTTTAAAATTTCTAAATAGTTTTAAAGTAATATGTTCACTTACACGAAAATTCTTTATTTTGCACAATTCTTTGATAAATGCTAATTTATAGTATTAATTTATTCTATGTAAATTCAAGTTTAAAAATTATAGGAGTTGAATATTCTGTATCATTTTAAAATCCACTGATTCAATATATATAGCTTAAGTTAATCAAAATAAGTTAATAATTGTTTCAAGTTCATAAAAATGTAATTTATTTTTTCATCAGCGTATATTTTAGTGATAATTTAGAAAACCTAATTAAATACGAATTAAAATAACTCAATATAGTTAGATATCAAGGGTATTGGCTACATTTAAGTAAATACATTAAGTCATTGTAATGATACTGTTATTTATTCTCATGACTATAAAAATATCTGAAAGCTTAACAAACACACAAAAAGCTTTTGATGTTTTTTAATAAATTATCATTTCTAACCCATAGATAAAAAATACAGCATAAAAGAAAATACACTTTATTAAGTTTAATCAGACTTATAAAAACCATTGTGAAAATGCAGGATATATATGCAAAGATTTTTTTATATTCGATTCAGTGTTGCAAACACATGCTAATGAAAAGAATAAATTACTTTAATTGTATAAATTAAACTCTTCATCATTATAAATAAGAAGTGGATATAAATTAATTATGTTATTTTTAAAAGGTTTTATACTATTGAATAAACAAACTAGTTAGAATGTCACACAGATGATACTTTACAATTACATAAGGGATAGAAACGTATGTGTTGTTTTGAGTCTGTATTTTTTATTTCTAGCACAAGTTGTTTGTCAAGAATGGTCTACTAATTGGAAGGAAAAAAAAATAACGTGCGATCGGTAGCAAAACTTGGGACAAAGATTGGTATTTAAGAATTTTTTTCGTCTCTCTTTGACAAACTTTTATTGGTAACGCCTAGTTTGCTCAGTGGTCCGGTTCGCTTGAGGTTGCATCAATCTGTGCGATGTACCGGATAGCCGTCTGGGCCGACCATCTCGACGGCCTGAAGTATAACGTTTGGCAATTTTTTAAAAGCTGATAAACTAATATATTGTCTTTATTTACTTTACGTGTACAACTGGCGATGTTTCGTTCTGGGTCTGTAACAGTTTCAAATTTAATTGAAAAGTCTAGTGATAGTCGCAATTATTTGATATTTAAACTTTGGATGTATACATATATTAATTCAACAAGATTATAGTAATATACGGAGAAGAACTCTAAGGACTTAAAAATCTAAAAGTTATTTGCATAAATGTTGTTTTGGACTTATTTAATCTCACACAGCCTTTCATCCATTACCCGTTTAATATTGCATGTGAAGGAAAGCAATATACACCAATCCTTGTTGCTGGAAGATCTTTCCAAAAACGACGACGCTACGTTCCTGCAAAACATGTTGTCACATAACATCGTAAAGAACGCTATATTTTTTTTTTTCATAGGGTGGGAAGAAATGGAATGGCTGGTGGAAAGAATCTCTAATCATTTCCGGGCCTGGCTTTCGTCACCATCCTCTGGCGGGGGGTGATCACGTGCAATTTAAAGACACTAAAAAGACCAGGACGGGTTTGGGTGGGCCGATGATTGCCCTCATGTGCCGTTCCCTTTCTTGCCATCAATCTCTTTTTATCGCCTACAATAATTTGATGAGAGACCATGGTCGTCTGTGAGGAATGACAATAGTGGAAGGGGAGGGGTGGGATGTCTTAGCAGGGGGTGTGGGGAGCCATAAAGAGTGAATGTTTGGTGAGGTGATTTAAGGGTTGATTCGATGGAGGGGGATGATGAGATTTCTTTGTTTTAGTGTTCTGGTTTTGGCTTATGTCCTTAAAGGATGTAAGCCACATCCATTTGTATCCATTTAAATTTGACGAGTATTGTAAATTTTGCTTAGGGTTGATGGGAATTTTCGAAAATTGCAGGCAATTGGAGGATTAGTATGCACATATTGCACTACGCATGAAAGACTTTGAATTAAATGTAGAGGAAATGAGGTGTGTATGTGAGTAAGATGTATGTGCACTTCCATATTACGCATGTTAGGCTTTGGTAAATTTCTAGGCTTAGGATTTAAGACAATTTGTGAGGTTTAAAGAGAAGTAAAACTCCAATCAACAAACTCTTCTAAGTGATGAGTGATGTTATAAATTTTGGTTTTATTTTGTATGTTTTTTGTTACTTTATTGCATTACTATATGAGCTTTCTTATATGACTAAATATTCATCTTTCTGCCAGCAAAAAGGGTTGAAGTATACGCTTTTTGTTATTTTATGGTATTGCTCTATGAGCATTCTTTTATGACCATATAATTATCCTTTTTCTATAAAAAAAAAAGGGTAGTAGTAAAAGAAACATTTGTCTTTAATTAATGTGTTTTAGTCATTTTATCTCTAAAATCCATTGACAAACAATAAAATGATATTGTTTAAGTTTGTATTTTAAAATAATCCAAAATAATATTTTGTTTACCTTCAAAGTAATATTTTTAATTTTATTTTGTGTGCATAAAGGTATGAATAATTTTTTATCGATAATGTGATGATACTTAACAATATTTATGAGCCAATAATATAGTTCCCTGTATCTACAAAATGTTATTAAAATCCGCAATATTACTACCTTAAAATTATCAACTGTTACTATCAATGCTTATAATTGCTAATATTCACTTGCTTCACACTAAAAAGAAAGAAAAAAAACTTTATAACATAATTCATTCATATCGTAATGATTATTTCGTAAAAACAAATTTACGATTATATCCATCAAATGAGAGAGATATAAGGTCACAAACGACCCAAGTGGTACATGTTACGAAGCCTCATTATCGTCGTAAGCACCAGAAACGACTCCAATTCCTCCACTCCACCCCCCTTTAATGCACTCTTCCCATGATTAGGTTACCCTAAAGGGGGAAAACGACAGAAGAGACCCTCTTTGCACAACAGGAGGGGTGGAAGATATGAATAACTAATAATAATAAAAGCAAAGGAATAAATAACAGAATAAATAAATAAAAACAACCCACCCAACCCCTTTCCGAAAAGATAACAGAAAGAACTGCGGGGTGGGGATAGAAACGCTAGCCCCTTTCCCCTCCCTCACAAAAGCAGCATTTGAATATTAACTCCGAGGGATGTGTATTTAAAAGCATTCCTGGTTATAAAGTATGCGGGGAAAAATGACATTCCCGAAGAATTCTTGAGTAGTAACGAACTTTAAACTAAAGTGCAATTACCTGTCAGATGGGGAATATTGCATTTTTCTCTTTTGCAAGAGTCAGAATTTAAAAACTGGATTCTCCCAGTCTTTTAATGGACTCCTGCGTTATTGACGAATGAGTACGGGGTTTTATTATTAAAACGATTGGGTGAAATTGTATTCGGGATGTCTCTTAAGATCCGCAGGGTCAGAGCTTGTTTCTTAATGATGTTTCTTTTCTGAGTCTTCTTTAAGATTAGCAACGTTTCAAAGATTTTTTAGGACTAAGAGTATTAGAACGACATTTTGTTTTGATTATTAAGTTTTCTCATTACCTTTCGAAGTGAAATGGATAAAATGAATATTATTTAATATGGTTTTTCGAATGCATAACTTGGAATGAAAGTCAGTGATTGAAGCCGTAGTAGCCTCCTCGTGTATTATGATTTTCTAAATGAGATAAATTCTTGTTTTTGGGATGATGTCTTTAATGAACCTAATGAACCTCAATTATATTAAGATGTTGACATCTGCTAAAGATATGGTTAGTTAGAATATAATTTCTTTGTCTCGAATGTTCTTTGTATATAATTTAAATAATATATGGTATTTTATGTATTTTAGAGTATCGATTGTGTATATATGTCTTATCTGATATTAGATTAAAAACTTCTGGAATAATTTATACTTTATTAAATTTCGTCATCCCTAAAAGACGGTAGTATTTAGCGAAGCTAAGGACAAAGTGGCAAAACTATGGTTTGCCATTTTTCTTAGATTTGAAATCAAAATAATTGTATCAGAATTAATTGTTATATACTTTAACTTATCTAGTGCATAATAAATAGTTTTAATTAAAAACTATAAAATAATATAATTTTTCCAAAAGTTATTCAATATGTTTCGCCCAAGTGACCACTTAAACTAACAACAAAAATGAGTTATTAATTAGGAATTTTTAAAATTTATTTTGAAATGTATTTTATTTATATGAAAGTCAGAGAACTTAGAAAATAAAATTAACTTAATTTTAATTTTGCAACTAAAAGAAGTTACATTTTCTTTAGAACCAGAAAAAAAGTTCGTGGCCTAAATATGAACACATTTGGCATTGGATCCATTGTTCAGAAGCGGAAGAACATTTCATTGCAATAGTTGTACTCTTGATCTTCTTTAAAATTATCATCAACAATAAAAAATAAAGCTAATGTTTGGTTTAATTTTCCTGTACTAGTATTTTTTCCGTCATTTCTTTTTTTCTTCGCTTTTCTCTCTCTCTGCTGCTATATTGCAAATTTTTCTCTTTTTTTCAATTTTTGCAACATTAAGTTCATTTTTACAAGGACATCTCCTCAGAGCCTTTCTTTCTATAATTTCTTTTGGGTTTTTCTTTTGTTGACAAATGTCGTCCACTCAATATTTATAATTGCATGGTAATAAAACAAAAGGGAAAATGTTTGGTGCTCGGTGGGCAAATTGGCCAACCATCAACTCCAACTTGGATATTACATAGTCACATTGATGGCCTTACTCGTTCTAGTGTAACGACACTAAAGGACAATTTAATCGCCGAAATAGAATTGTGTAGTCAAATTACCACCTTTTCAAGTAAAAATTGGTCGTTCATAAATGGTAAACTTAGTGTGGTTGTAATAAATACGTAAACTGTACACTTAAAAGCCACAGAAGTTGTTATAACTTCGCCATTAACAGGATGCTCCTTGGAAAGTGATTGCCAGTAATTAAGGAAATAATTTCAGGTTTTCCCTGCATGACGGCGATAACTCATGATCCCCCTGTGAACCTTTTAGCTTTACCTGTCATGTTCACTTTTTCGTGCCATCCCCTACTACAATTATTTTCTTATTAATGAATGCACATTTCTTGTTGATGATAACCATAGTTTTTATTCAATAACTATATATATTTCATTATTTTCTTACCTTTCAATTAAAAGGATACTATGAATTTTTAATAAAATGTTGAAAGTCATGTTGTACGGCTTTGATCATAACTATATTATTCAACTAAATTGCCATTTTTGAAAAATTAGTTCTATGAAGCTTAAAACGTTATTTGTTATTTTATGCACTATTTTGCACATGCATCGAATAAATATAAGCAAATAATATAAGTAAAGTTATTGAATGAACATTATATAATAAAAATTCGCATAGTTACTTTATTTTTAAAATCCAAGAGAGTACTTGCAGGTATATCTTTTTACGATTTGTGAGTGTAAACTTGAAAGAAAGTTTGTTTTTATTGTATTTAAATTTATTATATCTTCTTAGAATGTTATTATTGTAAAAACTAGATAAATAAACTGTTTAAGATGATTAGATATTGATATAGAAATTTAGACAATTCCTTTTAGTAATTTATTTTACTTAATTATAGGGGGTTCAAATGAATGAATAAAAATTCTTTTTAAGAAATAAATGAATTACAATGTTTAAATCTTATTTTATAAAAGTGGAAACTTAATTTGAATTTAGTGAGTGATCATATATTAATTTTGAAAATGAATTTACTATTTCATTTTAAAAATAACTGATTTAATTTCATGTAAAAATAAATTTCATTGAATACAAAATAAATGAAAAATGTGAATGCATACATTTATGTTAATTTTTAGCACATGGATATGAAATGCATTAACCCATTAACCGCTGGCGTTGCGTTCACGCAACGCTTAGAAAACATAACTATAAAAAATATTTAATCAATTTTAAACTAATATTTGGAGGTTTATATTCATTGGTAAGGTTACACACTTTAATTTCAAACAATAAAAATTATTCTAAACCTTATTGTTTTCTCGTAGTAATAACTTAAACTTTTCCGAAATTCGCTAAGTTAGACTGACATTGCTAAATCGATTCCGAAAAATAAAAGAAAAGAAAATAATTTTTATTAGATATAACATTTCATATCTCCATAGTTCACTTGAAGGTCACACACAAATAAAAAATGTTTTGATGAATTCATCTTTGAGCTACAATGTTGGAAATACTGGTGTTGCGCTTGCGCATCGTCAGCGGAAAAGAGGGTCAAAATGTTCTGAACTTTTTTCTCACGGCCTTTTATTAGACTGTTATTACAACTGTTTCATTTTGATTTGAAATATCTCGAAAGCACTATCTTACGCTTAGTGAAGTTCTGGATACTTTTTACACCATTTATTCAGATGACAATGAAACGGACATTATTATTATTTCACCAGAATTTGGCAAAGTTACTAACAAGGAAGAAGGGGACAATACAGTAATAAGTGAATCGAACGTTTTACCAAATGACATTTCTGGTGAGGTTGAATTACATTCAAATAGAAAAGATAAGGACCAAAGTGAGAGTACAAGAGTGAAATTTGTTTAATAAGAAAAAAAATTTGAGCCTTTGAAATGGAAGAAAATAGATCCTATTTATACATCGATACCAAAAAATTAAGAAACATCACCAAGTTGAAAAACTGAAAAGAGAATTAGAAAATTCAAGTTGTGAGGAAATTTTCGTTAAGTTTTTTGACTCTGAAATTTATGCATTGCTCATTAATCAAACTAATATATACTCAGCAAAATAATCGGACTGACTTTTTTGCTTCTGAGAGTTACCTAAAAAGGTTTATTGGTTTACTTCTTCTTACTGGATACCATACATTGCCACAAGAAGTAATGCATTGGTCATTAGATAAAGATGTATCGGTCCTGTTTGTTAGGGAGTCATTGTCACGTATTCAGTACAGGAATATAAAACAAAATTTGCATTTGGCAGATAATATCAATATTGACAAAAATGACAAATTACACAAAGTGAGAGTACAAGAGTGAAATTTGTTTAATAAAATTTTTTAATAGTTTCAAATATTTGCACACGACCTAAGTATAGACGAACAAATGATTCCTTATAGAGGAAAACATTCTGCAAAAATGTTCCGAAAAGGAAAACCTGTATGATTCGGTTATAAAACGTAGACCCTTGCATCACATTTATGGACAATGTAAACATTGTCACTGTCAAATTATGTATCGCTGTAATGGTTGTAAAGTGGCTTTACATCAAGAATGTAGTCAATATTTTCATACAAAATAAGTCATATTAAATAAATGTATGTTCTTAGATAGTACGAAAAGTTTATATTCAACATTAACGGAATATGAAATTCTTGAAAACCGCCGATTTGAACTCGGTTTTACGCTGACGTTGCGCCAACGCAACAGTCATTTTCTCTAAAGATAAGTAAAATATTCCAATTTTTTCTTTAAATATGTTATATATGTCCCTAAAATCCCAAATGTTATAAATACTGACCATGTTTTTTAAGGATTTCGAGTTTTGGCGGTTAATGGGTTAAGAAGAAACTTTTACTAAAGGAGAAAAGGCAAATTTAATTTTGTTATTTGTAAATTTCTCGAATCTCGAAAAATTATCTTAATGAAATGTTTGAAAAATAATTACTTTACTAATGACTTTCAAATTGAAAACTTATTTTACAGATGCCATTCTTTTTCTTATACTGTTATTTTGAACTATGTTTAATTTAACTATCAAGCTTTCACAAAGTATGAAGGAAAATTATTTAAAACATCTGAGTTTCGTCAATTTAATTGCGCAAAGTTAAGATCCGAATATTTGAAACAAAACTCAATTACTAACAAGCACAACTACGAACTCTTTCATTTAAAGTAACAAGTTTAAAAATAACTTATCAGCTTTATTCTCTCTCTTTTGGAGAACTTTTCACAACGGAAATTCGGGTTTTAAATATAAATTGGATTTAAACTATATCTTAAAAATACTTCAGTTAATTTTTCGTTCATCTTAAATGATTAAAAAGCTGAAATCCATCATTGCGAAATACCATTTTTTTTTAAAGATGGAAGTAGAAAGCTTTCTGTCGAGAACCATTAAATTCCTTTCCTAACTTTTTATCATTTATTAGAGACCATTAAAAACAATTTTCTGTCTGAATTTAATCATCATCGCATGTTTTTAATTTCAATCCACTCATAAAAAAGACATTCAAATTATTGTCGATCAAAGAAGGTCATTATGCGAAAAGAAGTTCTGTTTTTAATGGTAAACGGAGGAAGAAAAACTGTCTCTCGAAAGAATGATTATGCCTTTAGTTTTTTCTTTTTGACCCTCGCAAACCCCGTTTATACTCTTGTTGTATTTTCCCATGCTATTTCTAACGGAAGCATTATATTTCAGGGTCGTATTTGAAGAATTTCCCAGAGGGCCTTCAGTGGCTGTGATTACAATTGTCCATGTCGTACAAAGATGAAAAATCTAAGGGTTCATTCCAGAGGAAGAGCATTCTTCGAGAAGTATTCCATTCTTGGGAGATGGCTCTAGAGACATCACTTTCTACAAAGGATAACTTTCAACAGAGGTCTAATTTAAGGTAAAGAAATTCTTAAGAAGTATTTTTCTTGATCATATTAAACAACTCTCAATCTCAACAACAACATTTTGACTGCATACCAACAAATGTAAAGAGTTGCAGAATTATATAGTCACTTTAGTAACAAAAAATAATAATTATTATATTTAAGTATACATTGAAGGCTATTTTGTGTGGGGACGTAACGTCAGTATATTAGTAACTGAACCGTTAAGCAAAAACAACCAATTTTAATACATTTAATCTTGTGTAATTTCACCAATGAAGGCAACTTTAACATCAAATAAAAATGAGTTTGAGTGTTCTGAAATTATATACGTAAAAGTGCTTGTAGATGGTTCGTAGGGTATGTCTGTTTTATTTACAAATGTACAGTTTTAAAGGGGGTCCTGTACTGGAAATTAAAAAAAAAAAAAAAAAAAAAAAAAATATATATATAATGTATGTGATATTATTTATATATATAATGCTATTTATAAATATATATATTTATAAATAATGTGTTTTTAAATATTGTGTTTATTTATTTAAAAAAAATTAAAAATAAAGAAAAATCCACAATAATTAATGTTTACTTATTTTGATACAATTCAAAAAAAAAAAAAAAAAAATATCAAAACGAAATTTTTCTGTAATACATAATTACATAAGAAAAAAAAATTGTGTCACTGTATTTTGATGGATGAATTAGAAAAAAATTTAAAGATTCTCAAAGTTAAAATATTGAATTTTTTTTAATGTTATCTTTCAAGCTAAATGTTATATGTTAAAACAAAATTTAAAAAATAAAATTCTGTGAAGACAAGATGTTTAAAGTATAAAAATTAAGTGTTCCAAAAATTTGAAAAGCCAATTGTTAGTGGTTCTGGAGATATACAAATTTGAATTTGCAACATCTGTGAAAAACACTGATGCTCGATAAACGCACTTTAAGCCATAGATATAAGCAACTGGATAGACTGCTTAACTCTGGGTTAATGAAGCAGTTGTCAGATGCTGTTGGCGGGATAAAAAATACGGATTGTCGAGGATTGAAAATAAAATGCTGGGTTGTACACAGCAGAAATGTCAATAGCAGACCTTGATTAGTAATAATGTGCACAAAAATATCTACTCTAGCACTTTACAAGGTTTTTCGCGTTCCCATCAAACTAGAAAAGTGAACTGTGATTGGTTAATCATCCCACCAACGTCATCAACCACCGGCGCGTTTTTCTCCTTGCATTGACATCGGAGCAGTCTGTCCAGTTGTTTATCTACACTATCTGGCCAAAAGTATCCGGACATCCAGTGTTATGGACTTAGATCGTCCTGAGGCCCATATTAATATGATGTTGGTCCCCCTTTTGCATCGATGACAGCCTGCACATTTTTGGGAAGACTTTCCACTAATTTTTGATAGGTGATCATAGGAATTGCCTTCCAGGCGTCCATCACAGCTGAAGTGAGTGCTTGCAGTGAAGATGGTCTATTTGGCTGGCTATGTAATCTGCCCTCTAATTCATCCCAAAGGTGTTCTATGGGATTTAGATCGGGGCTCTGAGAAGGCCAGTCCAGTTTTTGAACACCCATTTCATCAAACCACGTCTGTGCAAGCCTCGATGTGTGAATGGAGCAGTTATCCTGCTGGAAGAGAAATGGGCCTTCCCCGAAATATTGCCATAGAGTTGGGAGTGCAGCATTGTCCAGAATGTCCACATACATCTCAGAGTTCATGTTTCGAACCACAGGAACTAACGGACCCAGGCCAAACCACGAGAAATACCCCCAAACCATTATGCTTCCACCACCAAACTTAACAGTCGGCACAATGCAGTCACTATAGAAATGTTCGCCGGGCATCCACCAAACCCAGACGCGTCCATCCGACTGCCAGACTATAAAGCGAGATTCATCACTCCAAAGAACAGTTTTCCACATGTCCACAGTCCAATGACGGTGAGCTCTACACCATTGCAATCGATGCTTCGCATTCTGTGGAGTGATGTTCGGCTTGTGAGCGGCTGAACGACCATGGAATCCCTAGTCTTTTAACTCTCGACGAACAGTCCTGCTGCTAATACTAACGCCTGATGAACTTTGGAACTCCTGAGAAATTTCCACCAACGAGGACTTGCGATTTTGTTTCACTACCCTTTTCAAAGTTCTGCGGCTGCGTTCACCAAGTGTTTACGGCCTACCGGTTCGTTTTTCTGCCATTTCACTGCCTCGACGTTTCCACTTCATAATTATATCACTCACAGTGGATTTAGGCTTCTGTAGAATGTCCACAATCTCACGAACTGATTTCCCACAAAGGTGGCATCCCACTATTCTGCCAAGATCAAACTCACTAAGCTCCTTTGACTTACTCATTGCCTCACAAACGCATAAATACAATCTGACAAACCACTACCAACACTTTTATAGCTTTCAATTACGTATCAAATTGCGTCACTCACCAGAACCACTTTTTTAAGGGGTGTCCGGATACTTTTGGCCAGATAGTGTATATCGATGCTTTAAGGCGTTAAGCCCGTTAGTGATATTTAAATAACAAGTAATTTCGTAGCGTTCTACTCACCGGAGGAATAAGATAAAAGCACCATTCTCTTCAGGAATGTATAAAATATTTTTTTAAACCAGACAAAAAATTGCGATTTTTTACAAAATTTCGGTACTAGAACCCCTTAATCCATTCTGAATAAAATTCTATACTCTTTAACTTCCAAAGCAAGAAGAATGTCTGCAAGGCATTTTGAAAGCTCATCTCCATCTTATCATTCCTCCCCTTAAATTTTATGATCTTAACCATAAATCTAATGAACCAATTAGAAATTTTTTTTTTAAATAAGTTTCTTGACTAATTCAGATTATCATGGAATTTACTTTGATTATGAAATTGTATGTTCAAGATAGTTAAATCAATGAATGTGGGAAGAAATAATTCTAATAACTGGTAATCGACTGAACTGGGTTCTACGTACATATTTATAGCTATTTAATTATATCGATTTGTTATTATTTTAATAATATTCATTCCGCTGTATATAATTTTTGTAAATATAAAGAGTATTAAGCTTTGTTGTTATTTCTTAACTGATAAAATACAAAGTCTTTTTGACACCAAAGTTTTGCAATATTAACATTTGTAGAAATTAAATAAAGTCTTTGATAGCTGATTAAAGTCTGCAAAAGCCAAGAACTTAAGTAGTTACATATAAAACAAAAATTGTATGCACAGTTTCATAGTTTTGCCATAGTTTTGAATTGTTTATTTGTGAACTGGAAAATTCATAGTTGAAAGAACTTTGTATTTTTTCTGGATGTACTGCAGTTGTGTCTTTACAATTTTCTTCGCAATATAAAGGATAACTAGGAATACATTTTCTGAAATGTTTAAGATAGTTGCAATTTTTAAGGTGTTACTAATGCTTTTGATAAATATTTTTTACCCAACATTTATAAGTCTCTATCGGGTTATCTTCACTGGCTAGAAATAACGCTTTCGTAAAAAATACTTTAATGTTGTATTTCTCATCCTGGGCTCAATATTAATCCCTAATTAACTTATAGAAGAAATATAAGCAACTAATTAGTAATAGCTGGAAAAATTAAACCTGAAGATACAGATAATTTATGTAAATATTATAAATAACTCTGTTCAAACAATATTCGTATTGTTAAACAGACTGATTGAAATATATAGGCAATTAAAAATTAGTAAACCCCATTATTCACTAAATTAAACTACAGCCATGCTTTTATCTGAATCTTAATCCACTAAAATCACATTTTCCTCACATCTTTCTATGTATTAATATCGTTTCCAAAATTAAAAGCAAATTTGTGTCTATTGATAACTAATGTATGTATATTATTCATATGCAAAAAATACAAAAATTACAGTTAAAGAACGAAAGTTGAAAAATTAAAAATAATTAACATTGTGTCCTATAGTTTACATTTACACATTGTATTTATTTATAATGATATATTTTGCAATGTTTTTCTAATTTGAAATTATTTTTTACAATAATGTGTACTTTTACATGAATTGCCAAATGGAGATTCATATATATATAAATCAGAAGATTTTTTTTAATATGTAAGGCCTCATCAACTTTTATACCGAAAACAACTCTATATCATACATACCTAAAGTTAAATTCAAAATTTGTTAAAATATTGTTTTAATTGTTTCACTATATCAATTTTAAAAATATATATTACAAAATACATTCTTGTTAATTTTCTAGTTAAGTCACAATTCATAAGCATGTCATGTTTACTTTCTTCGGAAGTTAAATTTCGTTTACTTAACAGCTTTCCTTAACTTAAACAGCATTTCATTCACTCTCCTTTTAGAAATAAACATGATATGATACACGAAATAAACATTTTATTTCATTTAAAAAATAACAGAATGTTTTTAGATATCCCGATTCTATGACCTATTTTTTTTTTTTAGCTTTTAAGTAAAATTATTTTTAATATCTTTTATTTAGTTTTTTTGCTATCCCTTTGAGGAAATTGATGCGATAAAAAACATTATAGTTAAAAATGCATCAACTGTAACTCAAATGTGAAAGTAAATAAAATCTTCAATACATAATGCATAAGACCAAATAAATGAATTTTCTAAACAATCCTCTTTGGAAAGTGATTTTAACTACATTAATTTATAAAGACAGTTTTCTAATCAAACAACATACTTTAATTCCCTAGAAATAATTTATCCGTTTTAATTAATGAACATTATTTGATATTTATGTATCCAATGTAAACATAGTTTGTGAAATAGTCAGTAAAACTTTCACAGCTGTGAATCAGTAGCTTTACAGTACTGAGTAATAATCGATTTAGATTTCTATGAAGACAATTATTTTGGTAAATTAAGATTAAGCTAAACTAATCACACAACTCTTGCAACTGAACACATTATTTTAAATTTAATTAGTTCACACAAATATTATGGCATACTTTTGTCTGCTTGAATTGTCTTAAAATCTCTCTCTCATTTTAGGAGAACGTCTTAAACAATTTATGCGACAGGGGCTTTGAATTCGAAATGAATAATTAATAAATCTTACGCACTACACCATTAACAATAATAATGGTTGAGACACACAAGAATTCATTAAACCTAAATGTCAATTAATTGATTTAGCATTTATGCAATTTAGATTAAGAAATTCTGAACATTTGCGTAGCGTTATCATTGAGGATAAGAAGATTTGGCCCCATTGATATTTTTGAAAGTTTTCTTACTTTACTTGTCCTTAAGGAGTGCAAATTCAGAATAATAAAATACCTTTTTAACCGTGAATATATTAACTTTAAATGGTAATTAAATAGTTGATAAATTTATATTAATTAATCTACTTATTACTTAAAAAATATGCGCATAACTTTAATTAACCGTAAATTTCACATGTAAGCAAGAACATTTTTGCTTTTACTTACTCTTTTCTGTAGCTAGATTATAATTGGATAATTCACATATCTTTTTGAAAATTTTGAATTACTGATGGATACATTTTATACAAAAATACAGAACTTGTCGAGAAAAAAGAATTCACTGACATATTACCCATGTGAGGTTATTATATACTTGATTGTAAATATTTAAAATGAATTTCCAGCTGATGAACTTTCGACTTGGCCAGCAGTAATAAATAACTATATTAAACGACATTCATTAATGTAAAAGTTTTATTTTGTAAAAATAAATAGCAATTGTTTATATATTATGGCTGAAATGTATGGTGTTAATCTATATGCATGCATAACAATATCCATTTTAATTTAGCGTATTACTTCTATGCAGTAAAATGTAGAGTCAAATATACTGAAATAAGATTGAAATATAGAAAAATATCGAAAAAAATTCTATCAAAATTCTGACTAGATATTTTATCTGAGGGTGACATTTTACGTAAAAGTGTGTTAAAATTAAAGGCTGTTTACTAATAATAAGAAAATAGTGAAAGTAACCGGAATTCATGTGTATAAATGTCATTTTATTTTTGTGCGTTGCAAACTGTGAAAATTAAGTAAAAAATCATTGACAAATTGGGATTACAAATTGATAAATCTGAAAGTATTTAGTAAATTACAAGATCAATATATTGTACATTATTTTACATTCTACTTTCGCAATAAAGTATAAAGTTTCCTTACTGATAGCTAAATTTTCTAGAATAGTGGTTTTTATCAATGTTTTCGAAAATAGTTCATTGGGGTATAATTGTGATTTAATATTTAAACTAATAGTAGCTGAATTTACTTTAAACTTCCTCTTTCATTTCTTGAAGTGAGAGCATCGTATTCAGTAAGCCATTGGACGAGTCTTTTCCCAATTTTTCAAAGAAACCCATTAGGTATTTATTTATATTCAGAAAGAGATTTTTTCAAGAATTGGATGTTTTCTTATTAGTAGCCATTTAAATGCAAAGCTTTAGCGATACTATTTCCTTCATTTAAATAGATGTAATTCCAGCCATACATTCCAGAATATATTTCGTCCATTATTACTTATGAATTGCAAATACCCACCAGCAACTTAGAGGCTGGGCGTTTTTACATAAAATATGTTTTTCAATTGTTTCAATATATAATACTAAATAGTTTCTGATTTACTCATTTTAATTAAAAAATAATTTCAACTACAATCTGGGAAAAAAGCAATTGTTTAGGTGAAAAATATTATAAATATATTTTTTGAATTTTTATTTGTAATATTTTTAATTACATTTATATTATTAAACGTCCATTCTCTGTGGCCTGAACTACAAGTCCTTAATTATCTAGTCTTCAGTATGTTTTCTTAAAGCTTTGCTCTGTAACATTTGACAAGGCAAGAGCTATATGGCTTTCAAAGTTTAATGTTACAATCTGGTGTGCAAGCACATTTTCTTTTATATTGATACTTTGAAAGCAAGGATAACAGATGATGTATC
Organism: Linyphia triangularis; assembly: GCA_963978545.1. NCBI lineage: Eukaryota > Metazoa > Arthropoda > Arachnida > Araneae > Linyphiidae > Linyphia > Linyphia triangularis. Next base: position 72,924,342 of record OZ021722.1, read on the forward strand.
AAGTGCTACAGAGAAAATGTGGAAGAATACTTAGTGAATAGTTATGCTATAACAATTGCTAAAAGACTTGTAAAAGAAGGGGGAAAATAGTTTAATTACTAACATTTTTGGGGTTTTATATAGCATCTTACTACCCTTTTGATAATTTAAGTCCAACGTGTAACATATCCCACATAACTGTCAAACCACTATTTAAATGTAGTAGGTTACTGTAATTAACAATATAGCTAAGCGTACTATGTAATTAAAGTATGATAAATATATTATTCACGATAAATTTTTTTAGAATACATATTAGCAATTTAATATTTAGTTTTAAGTAATACGGCTGATAGAAAACAGGATTTAATTTGAATAAATGTTTTTATTTTTTTATTTTATTACAAGGTTTGGTAATAATCTATAAATTTTATATGAACATTCATTTAAACAACATCATAAAATTATGTTCATTCAAAAATTTATTGTTAATTAAATATTTACTTAAGACAGTTTTGTACTCATAAAGATCAACATTTCTAAAACAAATAATGCATAATTATTTTATTTTCATAACTATGAAAGTAAAACTAATTTTTTTTTTTTCATTTATTATAAAAAAAAAAATTAAAAAAAAACTTTTAAGTAACCACAATGAAATAGAACAATTTAATAAGGTAGCATGAAATAAATAAATGTCCAAGATAAACTTTATAATTAAGACACTCAATTAATTATAGGAAGAGAGTTCGTAATTCCATTACTGTCTTGTGCACTTGCTAACTAAAACAACGTACTAGTTAATTCAAGTTGCGATATTAAGACATCAAAGGAGTATTGGTTTAGCTTTAAAGATTGTGCTTAGAATTTTCCTCCTAATGGCAAGTCTGCACTAATGAAGTAATTATTATACAACATATGTGAGTAAATGTACGAAAGGTGGTTTACACGAAAGTCGTTTTAATTAGAAGAATAATTGCATTTTTGGGTTAGATGTAGGAATTTCATGATATAATGATTGACTAAATTTGTGTTTTAAATTGCTTTTAAGAAACTGAAAATTTCAAATATTATATAAAAATTAGTTTTATAGAAAAGAATGAAACTAAATTAAATTATATTAAAAATAAATTATTATAAAAATAAAACAATACCAATGAATATTAGAAATAAATTTTAATAATGTATTCTGAACCATACTCTGTGATTAGGGTTTCATGTTGACTCATGTTGGCACTCAAGAGTGTGACTGGCGTTGAAGTATTTTTTGCATTGTAAAATTTCAATAGTACGGAATATTTTGGATTAAAGAAAAAGATTTCAAACTTATTTTTAAGATTATTAAATAAATATGATAATTTGCAAAATTTAAAGAAACGCATTTTACAATTGGGCAATTATCTTAATCTTTTCTATAATTAAAATTAAGATTCTAACCTAATTAAACTTATTACAAGTTTAAGATAATAAAATTGTCTTAATTTTTTTTTTTTTCAAATATAGTTAAAATTATGTTTTCACAAAACAAATAACTTTCTTAATAAACTCGGCAATAGGATAAATTAACAAAAAAAAGCAAACATATTATTTTAATATGCCTTTAGGTTTAATATTCCAAATAACTAATGAATGTAAAACAGTTACTGAGAGATAAACAATTTTAAAGGTAACCTTGATAACTTTTAACAGTAAACTAGTCACGGAACTAAGCAAAATAATCTAATTCGAACAAAAATTATGTTTATTTATATTTTATTTTTTTGTTTTTTATATTATTATTTTATTTTTAAATTTTATTTATTATTCCAAATAACTAATGAATGTAAAACAGTTACTGAGAGATAAACAATTTTAATGGTAACCATGATAACTTTTAACAGTAAACTAGTCACGAAACTAAGCAAAAAAATCTAATTCGAACAAAAATTATGTTTTAAGAAAGTTTATTGTGCTTTAATTTTTCTTTTTTTTTCATAAGTATGACTTCTACTTTTAATAAAGCAACCTAAATCTCAAACAAATTTTATAAGTGAAAATTATACATTGAAAACATTCTTAATTTCCATGTTGTCGATACAATAAATAAATGTGAAAATTCTGAGTTACTTTTTTTTCAACTAATTTGTACACATAATAATGCAATTCTAAATATAATGATTTAAAGCAATTGATTTTTTTTTATAAAGATTTTAAAACACTAAATTTTAAAAATGCTAAGACTGATGCAAATTTTTACTCTAGTAAATGTGTTATTTTTATTTTTCTATCGTTTTAATCAATTACAGAAATTAAAAAGTCTCCCTATTCAACACAACACGCATAATTCACCTAACCAAATCTATGTGAATAGATCTTGACAAAAGGAGGAAGCTATAAATCAAAACTATTCTACCAGCCATTCCCTATGAACGGGACACAAAGCAACCGTTTTAGTAGCTCCCTCGCCCACCCAACGAAACAGAAAAATAAGGGGGAGTATGTTTGTGCAGCTCCATTTGACAGATGAGTTGAGTTGCACCCCTCCTGCTCGGTCGAAAATGACTGTCATCCTTGGGATACAGATAGGGAGGGTGTGAAACTGCAAAAAGGGTCTGGGAGGACCTGGATCGTGTGAAATGGCGCATAAATCTTGCACAGATAAACACGAGGGATTGTTGAAACAGGTTGCATCGCTGTCATTTTATATTCACTGGAAAACACATGGCTTTGTGTGCGTTTGTTGTTTTCTTTTGGTGATGAAAAAAAATCTGCCTTCTTTGTTTGTACTTCGCCCTCTTGGACTCAGCACATCAAAGTAAAACAAGTAAAACTTGGTAATAAATATATTTGTGTTAAAACTGAGGAGAAGTTTTTCATTTATCTTTTTTTCTAAAGATTATTAAAAATACTTTTAGGATGAACATAGAATTATGTGCTTACAGGGAGACGTACGTTCCTTTGTAACCCTTGTTACATTGACTTGTTTCATGTACCTTTTTCTCAGAACCAATCAAAGCTGATAACTTTAAATTTGGTACCCAAATTCCTTATACATTCTTAATACTACTGAAAAGAGCTTTTCTTATTTTTGAAATGAAGTATGTTTTTGGTAATTTATACTTAAATCACTTTCTTTTTTGTTTACATTTTATTACATAAATGGCAAAAAAAAAATTACTTTTACAAAAGTGTTTTTATTAATTACTATATATAGACATACGAATAGTACCTCTAAATTTTGTGTTAATAGTATAATTTCTTTCTGATAAAGAGGTACATAAAGGTACTTAAGAAGTACATGCATAAAAACATGTTTTGAGATACAGACATTTAAAATTTCAGTAGTGCATGATGAAAATACAAGAAGAGGAATTATCAAAAGTTATTCAAAATATAGTACTGGTCAAATTTATAAAATATGTAACTCCTTTCAAGCAAAAAAGTTTGAATTTTTGGAAAAAAATGAGAATTGAAAATTATCATGTACGTTTCTCTTTAATGTATACTGTATTGGCAAAAAATACTACGTGAACAAAGTTCAACTGTTTAGGAATCGCCTGAAGTCTGTTCTACCGTCATTAGTTAAAAGACCCTAAATCCATTCTCCCCTTTCCCCCCAAAAAATAATTAATAAATTCAAAGGCGTATTTGGACACTCCTGATTAGTCATTTGAAAATAATCTTTTTATTTCATTAATTGATTCATGTTTTTAGGTCATATTAACTTATACGACAGTAAAAAAATTGTAATTTCAAAGAACGAACGCAAAACGTCAAATTATACACTGTTTTAGATTTAAGGCTTTTTAACTTTTGACAGTAGCATAGTAAGCAATAGAATTTTGTAAAATTCTTAATTAAAATCAAAAGCATTTGTTAGATCTTCATGATGGAAAATGGGAGGTGAAAAAAGTTATTATAATGTGTAGTTTACTTTTTCTATCAGGTAATTAATAAAAGAAACTGCTATCAATGGAAAAAATGCAATTACATCCATGAATATAATCTATAAATACCTTTTCAAAATTAGGTATCTTTGCTTTCACCACTTATAAAAATATAAAACTTCAATAACTTTTTGAAAGAAACAAAGATACTAATTTTGAAAGGTTATTCATAGATTTTATTTATGGATAGTTGCATTTTTCTACAGATTGCTTTTTTTTTTAATTAAATACCTAGTAAAAACAGTTTCTTACCCATTGTATCTGCTCATTTCACAACTTAAAGATAATATATAAAACTTCAATGCTTTTTTTAAAGAAACAAAGTAATTCCAGTTAACGGTTTTTAAATGTTAAAAAACTATTTAAAAAAATTAAATTATTAAAAGGAAATATATTTGTAAATTTCCTCTTAGAAAATTACTTATGAAAATTCTATTTTATATAATTCTATATAAGCAAAAAAATACTTCATTTAGTTGTTCAATGACACATTACATACAGTCTCAATGAAATTGATACTATTTGTTGCTGAGCTCCACACTACATCAGGCAAAGATATAGTTTGATATTCATTTAAAGTATATCTAACAAATATCTCACCATAATTAATAATTTAATGCAATTCAACTCTAACACTAAACTGCAATGAATTTTTGACTATAAATATATATACAGTAATGGAATAGATTGGTTGTATTCAGATTATCTGGCGCCGTCAGCAACACGAGGGCTATAATGCGCCGAAACATTTCGTCATTTAACAAACCAACATACATTTACAAACACCCATGCCTACACGGGACTCGAACCCGCAACCTCGCGGTCTAGAAGCCAGCACGCTAACCACTATACCGTTTGGTCGGCAGTAATGGAATAGAATACGCATCAAGAGCACATATCTACTTTTAAATTTCAATCCTTAACAGCAGACTATAGCATTTGCCTATTAGAAGATATACCTCGGTTACCTTTGCTATTCCAACTATATTCTGGCGGAGGACCAGAAATAGTGGATTGCTAAAGAAAACATAATTTCGACGGTTAGTTTTCAAAAGAAGAATTTAATTTTTTTTTCTTTTAAAAAAACCAAAAAAAAAAACAAAAAAAAAAAAAAAACATAGCTTTAATACAATAAAACGTTGATTAATTTATGAGTGATAATGAATTATACAAAATTATAGGATATACACGTAGAAGTTGCACTGGTTGAACTTTTATGAAATATGTATATATTATATTAATGAAATAGTAGAATTAACAGATATGACATGATTTAATGCTGTATTTAAATGAATGAACTGATAAGCATCTTAACATTAAAACGTTGAATTATAACCCTAGAAGAAACAACTTTTCAGTTATATTAAGAAACAAATTAAAATGTGATGGAAATATTATCAGCTCTTTTAAATATGTATAGTTAAATATCAAACACACTTCACAATTGTTATTTAAAGAAAACATTATTAAACTTAAAAGTTTTTTTTAAAAAAACCAATTGCAATTGTTTTCCTGATAATTTGCACTAATTACTAATCTTAAGGCTACTTTGTACCTTATTTTACTAAAATATGTATGTATCTTTTACATTCATTGCTACATGTAAGGGTTTCAACACTGCTGTGAATATAAGAATGAGGATCAAAAGTATCTAATATGATCATAATAGTAATTTAAATTCAGTTAATCAAAAATAAACACAGGGATTTAGTATGTTTTACCGGTAAAAAGATTAGATCATTAATTTTGCGTTCGCATTCAAAGACAGTTGATGTTCATAGCACTAATTATATTTTAAACACGAGGATGCAATCTTTTAATCCGATGTAATATTAATCCTAGCTTATCTTAAAGAACAACACCATCTTAGCATTTTACAGAATTAATCACACATAATTTTTAGAACGTTACAAAATTAACTGGCTGGAGGATGAGGGAAAATAATACATTTTATTAAATTAAATTTAAACAATAATGATTTTTTTTCATGGAATTTTTTTTTAATAATTTTAGAATGATATTAATATTGATAATATATAGTAATAATGAAAAGTAATCCATTTTTAATATAGTGACAATAAATCTTTTTGCTTTTTAGTCGGACTCAGTACTCTAACAATAAAATAAAGTCATTCTGTGTTTTTTTTATTTCATGTTTTCTTATGTTTCTTTGCCTTTTTATTGATGCATTACTTTTGTTTGTACTCAAATTAGAAGTATGTTATATATTGATTTAAAAATGACAACTTTTAATGTAAAATATGTAAGACTTTTACCTTTCACTTTGATTTTCTCTAAATGTGATACTTTAAACTTCAATGTGTCTTTTCCAACTGACTCGTAGAAATATGCAAGAAATTTTTTAATTAAATTATAGTACATAACCTATAGATTAAACGAAGGTTAAAAAATTTAACAAGAAAAATTCTGATGATATTTTTTTTACCAAACTTTAACTTCAGTTCAATCTGTAGATTATGTACTACAATTTCATAAAAACATTATTGGTATATCTCTACTGATTAGAAGAGATACATTGAAGTTTAAAATATCACGTTTAGAGAAAATCAAAGTAAAAGGAAAAAGCCTTTTATAGTTAACATATTGATAATTTGTTTGTTTTTTTAAACAAAATTTAACATACTACTGATTTGACTAGAAATAAAAGTAATACATCAATGGAAAGTTAAAAATACATAGAGTAACATGAAATAAAAATCTCAAAATCAATTTATTTTTTATTTTTAGATTACTGAGATCCCTTAAAAAAAAGATTCTGTTTGTTGGAAATCTTTTTCCTCTATTAGTTCATTGGAATTGTTGGTTTTAAAATACAAAATTAGAATTGTGAATGGCACGGGAAAAGCGAATGACACACTTTTATTTTTGAGTAAAACTCCGTTAAAGAGAAGTCGATGAGGTCGCTGAAATTGTTCGTATTAACAGAATTTCGTGTTAAACGAATACATAAACGTTAAGTTTCTAAAAAAGCAAGAATTAATCTTAAACACTATTTTAGTTTTCAAATATCCTTCACTTGTATCTCTGATCACCAGAAACTTTTAGTTTCTTAAATTTTTAAAATAAAATTTATTCAAACTAAACTAATTATTAGATATAATGAAGTTATTAAAATATGATATTGATATCTCTTTTCAATGTGATACTTTTAAATATAATATTAGAAAGTTTAAGCAAAACAGTAAATGCAAAATGTATAAAATTTAGATGTATTTTGGACCACTGATGCATGAAATTGCGTTTCTGATGGTACTCAATAATTAAATGCACCTAATTTGTCGATTTCTTTTGAAAATGTAACTCATTCGTGTAAAAAGGAAAATCATGTCTTTAAGTCTTTAAAAAAGAGAAGAATATAAACAAGTAATAAAAATCTGGGTGAGTCGTAAAAATATCTCCTCACGTGCTACAATAAATTACTTCTCACCTTGGAAAACCTCGAATTTTTATTTTAACCGATTGTAAAGTACTGAAAGTTAAGATTTATTATAACATTATTTTATTCTTAAGATTTTATTTAAACAATGCATTCAACAATCATGAAACTCATTCGCATCAAGTTAGTATAATTATTTCTATGGATACAGATTTTTTTTTTTTAAATTCTATTTATCTACGTATTCTTATACGAATTTGTGTTTTAACTGTACATAATTATTTTATTACAATAAGAAATTACAATATAATAGTTTCTTTTAAATTGAAAACTATTGTTATTAAAAGAAATTGTCAGTGGTCATTAAAAAAATTTCCCGTGGTCGTTTCATTTTTTTGATTTTTTTTTTTTTTTTTTTTGCATTTCTCCTCTTTTTGGTACATCCTAAATTCAAAAAAGTTATTTAGAAAAAATGTCGGTCTGTGTGTACTTGGTCAGCATAACTCCCGAACAAATTGATCTACAATGTTCAAATTTGGTGTGCCGGTTGGTGATAGTACACGGACCTACCACTAAGGTTTTCGTCAAAATCGCGCATGCGTATAAGGTAGCTGCTATTGAAAAAGTCATGTTATTCAGTAATTGCTAAAAACGGCTCTAACGATTTTGATCCAAATCGCTGTGGAAATGCCACTTAAAGTACTCTAAACATCCTCACCTCCGAAATTCCCGTAAAAATGCTTTAATGGCGTACAAAGTTGAAAAACGAATGCTTTTAACACAGAGTTCTCTTTCCTTGAGCATGCCATCGACGATAGTATTTTCTTCTTTCCTCAGATTTACTTATATTAAAGAATAATGTAAGGATCATCGAAAAGTATATCGTCGAAAATAAAATTTAGGTGTTTTTATTTACAAAAAAGACCCATTCAAAAATATCACAAAAAATATCGCCAAACCACCCATTTTTTTTTTTTTTTAATGAATGATGAAAATATAAAAAGGGTAAATGACACAAATCCACGTCAATATTGTTATGAATTTTTCCCCTGAGACCACTGCCTCAGGGGAAAAAGTTTTCCCCTGAGGCACAGTTTTAAGATAAAAACTACTATTTATTCACTTCAGAAGACTCACAACATTTATTCACAGACAACAGTGTAATCACTCACAAGCTTCAATACAAGCTACAGTAAGAACAACTTCGAAAACAGTGATTATATAAGTCCACTCCAATAGGTAAACAAAGCGATTAGCTTTCATCGAAGTCCGAAGTCAATTTGAAAACTTTCCCGTTCTCCAGTCTTATTTATACTTGGCGCGAGAGAACATTCCCGAACTTTCCAGCCAATTTGTTGGAAAAGAAACATCTCGAAATTTACCGATTGCCTTAGGTGTTGCCACCTTTTTATAACCTGTATAATCGATGCTGATAAATAAAATAAGTTAAAATAAATTACAATATAGTTTTAAAATAATACTTCACTATTTACACTGTATACAGACAATTTGTGCAGCAGTATTATAGTGTAATCGAAAGTTGTGCGATTTTCCACACCCCGAGTTTACCATACTACCATAAAACTTAATGCAAAGCAAGAGCAATTAATTACATATTATTTATACCAGAATTGCAATCTTCACAATCTTACCACATCCAATAATATAATACGAATTGCCTAAGCCGTATTATCGTGGAATATCCAAACACTAGAATCCCCAGTGAATGCTCGAGCGCCACTATTCATTTAACGCAAGCTTTTGAGAAAAGACTTCCACCCTTTAAACAGAACCGCAGTCAATTATTAGGGCGCCTCGGCTAATACGCTAATTTTTCAGGTCCCAACCGACTCTATCGAGCCGTAACATTAAACTCTACGCCCCCTCCACCACCGTTATACAACATTACTTTTCGATGGGTTTTAGCGTAACGATATTTCCACAATTTTTGCTCCTAACACATTAATTAAATTCCCGCGCCGTACTCTAATACAGTCTCACTAAGTCATTTTAACATTTTTTTTTGTTTTTCTCCTCGATATTTTTTTTTTATTATTAGTTGGCTTTGTTTGCCGGGTACTTTTTTCTCTCATATTTAACCTAGTCCTTTTTCCTAAACTGACGAAGTATTTCCTAGCTAGGTTTTTTATATTTATAAAATTGAGTAATTTCTCCGAGTTCGGATGCTAAAAAAAGTTTACGAACCACCTTAGAGTAATGCATTGCTTTATTATAATTAAATATAGTTAACTCGAATTCCATTACATTGAGGATTTAATTGAACACACAGGATACTGCCGTAAGGGCTTAAGAATTAATGACTACTGCTGTAATGTTGTGAGTCAGACAATTTTTCATCAAAGTTCATACGAATAGCAATAAGGTAGCTAATAAAGTAAGCGATAAAGGTGCTGATTAAAAAACCTTTTTTAAAAGGTTTATTTAATTATGTTGTGTAATATTTGGTCCAACCAATAATGTGATTGAATATTATAATTAAGGTAATCAAGTTTAATTATGAATTCCGATAATTTATAGCATGTGCTCGGATATCGAACGTTAATAAGGTTTGAAACTTAGTTCATTTGTGTGATTATAATTATTTTTTTAATAACCACTAATTATTTCATTACATGAAAGTTTCTTGAAATATAATTCAAATTATGCGTATAAATGAAATAGGAAATTCAAGAAATGAATGTTTATTACTAGTATATATTTTTGGATTAATACAATTTATATCTAAATAATGATGAATCAATCGATTATTATTTTATTGAAGTAGAATATAAAAGTGTTGACTTTTGAAAATAGTGAATTCATTACAGGATATTGTTAAGAATTTTCTCAAAGAAAATGAGGGCCTGATATATTCTTCATTTAGATGCTCACAAAACTTATTTTAAAGACAGTGAACTCGTTAACAAGGTTTAATGAAAGCTTCAGTGTGCACAATTGCATACAAAAGTATCGCGTAATAATATTTTATTATCTATTTTGACAAATAAGTACTACATTGTAGTCAAAACTTTTATTTTAAACAATTTTAATTTATACATTTTGTACCTTCTAGTTAATTCGTGTTTTTAGATAATACAATTGTAGAAATAATTATCTCTAAGGATTATTTCTAGTGAATTTTAATTTTATATTTGTAGCTTAATGCCATTCGGAATTAGTTTTACTCATTTATCTTTGCTCTTAGGATGGACATTGAGCCATAATGTCTTATAAGTTATTCAGTAAGGGAATTTAAATATCGTGTATCTCAGTGTTGTAAGTTATAAGACCACTAGATTCGTATTTGTTCTTTCTATCAAGAATATATTTGCTACCAGCTGCTACACATCAAATCCAATGCTAATCATCCTCACACACACACAAGACACCAAATCTTGCTTTAAGCATTAACTTCCAAAAGGCATTGATGTGAAAAAAAAAAAAAAAATAGCGCCACATCCAAACAAAACAACAAGAAAAAAATCCAAGATATTTTCCCAACTCCCAAATAGCTTCCCGACTCCCCATTAAAAAACGAATTTTCATATAAAAATCCAAATCAATCGTACGCCTCAGGGAAGGAAGAGGAAAGAACATACATGGAAAAGTCCTTCGCTAATGAAACTTCGTACAACTCATAAATATTTATTTTTCTAATACTGGCCAAATCTCGGAGGATGCTACTTAACTATGCATTACATTCTCTTAGCTTCTCTAATTGAAAATGTTGTCAGGACAAGATCGATATATTTGCTGTGAATATTTCATCCAATTCTTGTTGTTCATCCGTACATACTCTTCATCAAAACATGATTTTCTAGAGATTGGGGGGAAAAAAGAGAAAATAATGCCTGACCTCTTATATAGTCGTCGCGTGTTAACACGTACATTTGTATAATTCTTCTTTTTTGTAGTATTTAATTACATTGTATTTTTTCTCTTAAAGTTTTGTTTTTTTGCTGTCATTGTGGTTTTCAAGAATTGTTAACGCGGCTGATTCCTTTAATGATATTTTCATTTGGTGAATGTCGCAGGGAATAGTTTTATTTTTTTAAGGGTTGGATCCTTGTAATCCGTTGTTATCTGTAAAGAATGTGTTGGTGAATGTTTGGATGGATATTTCTGGCTCAATCGCATATGTGTTCGAGTTGTAATAACAAAATTAAAATTTGAAAAAAATAAGAGATCTAAACCTAGTCAAGAATTGAAAGATGATATTTTTAAATAATTAATTTTTAGTACAGTATGTTCATAAGGTATAAAAACTGGGACATACTTTTATGGATATCCTGTATAATTAGCAAATCAGAAGGCTGGTAAAATAATTGTAACTGATGCACATATTGTTCTATAGATAAACTAGAAACTTCTTAATTATATTGAATAGCCTCGTATAGGGTAAATAATATTCATAGCTAAAGTATTATCAAGTTGGTGTCAAATGGTAATTTACATTACTTTTCACAAATACATAATGCAAGTAACAGAAAAACCTGTTTTAGAATATGTTTAAAATTTTATTAATGTAAAACGTCACTGAAATTTATAAGTCATTATTCTGATAATTTAGTCTTGACTATAAAGAATATTAGAATCTATAGCATGATTTATACAAAAAAGTAATACATTATTTTGTAAAATAACATTATTGTGAAATTTTTTTAAATACATACAGAAGCGAGTTTATAACAAACATAATAGATTTTAAAAATTTAAAAAGGACCTAAACCCGAATACACTAAAAAAAGCGATTTTTATTCTTTCTTACATAACGCGAAGCAAAGAATATTCAAAATACATTTACAAAACTTCCAAGTGTTAGGGTGCATCTAACAGATGATTTTTTAATTTCTGAAAACCATATTTGGAAAATTCTTTGGTGTAAGCCGGGGGCATTTTGATTCTATTATCGTAAGCAGATTTGAATGGAAAAATTATGCATTTATGTTTTATTTGATCTAACATTAGTTGGTAGAAAAGTTATTTGAGAAAATAGTTACTTTTACTAAGTCAAATATTAGAGGTACGTACTTGTAGAGGTACGTACGTATCTCTAAAAGGCTGTTTTCTTAGAATAGCCTTTTTGCAATTTTACAAATGTTCAAAAAGGTTTCGTATTTAAAAATTAACTTTTTAAAAAATTTGAATCTGGAGTATGGAGTAATTGTTTTAGGTTTTACGGTGATTTTTTAAAAAATAGCTCATATATTTTATGTACATTAAAAAATGTCAAACTTAGAAAATTTTCATACCAATTAATATGCCGACAGCAATTATTTTTCTAAGTTAATCCTTAGAAGTAAATTTCAAAAAATCTCACCCTAATTTTTTTAGTTTTAAACACTACACTACTGAAAACATTTTAAGAGAAAAGGAATTTAGAAATTTTTTGTCTGAAGGTAGAATTTTTAGGAAATATGTATATCCGTTTAAAAAACAAAAGTGACAAAATAAAAAAAATAACTGAATTTTTTTTACTGATCATTTCTTGAAATAATATGTGGTAATGTAATTAATAAATTTGTGCCTGAGAAGTTAGTTATAAAGAATTTTTTTGCATTCGGATTAAGATAAAAAGTTAGAGAAATATTGCGCAAAAAAAGTCAAAATTAACTAATGTAAAGTGTTTTGATACACAAAGATTATAAAAAGGAAATTAGGTATTTGCAGTAAAATATTAAATGTATCAAAAATTAACTTTTTCTTCCTTAAATTGCAACATATTTCTATCAACTAATATATTGATTAAAAAAAATTAAAGTTGATAACACATCCACAAAAAATGAATTTAAAAAGAAGTAAATAATTAAATTAAAAGTAAATATTTTAGCTCCTTCAAGTGCTAGGCTATTTAGGTTAAGGATTGTTCTTCAACAAATATTTTACAAGAAAATTAACAAAATATGCTGCTAATCACAAGCAAGTATACTTTAACTTCATTTTTAAAGCAACTTAAGGAAAAATGATGATTTAGAAAGTGAAAAAATTATTACAAACATAGAAATGAAGACTACCTTTATTTTCAAAAGGGTTAATTCTTAATATACATGAGGGATTTTTTTTTTTTTTTGTATTTATTATTATTAAAATTTAAATACCATATAAATTCCTAATTTTAAATATAGCACTTTTTAAAAGGTTTCCTTCTTAAAATGAAATGAAAACCATCGATTTAGATAAATAATTTTTTGTGGTTCCAACATAATAGGTGTTTTTACCATTTCATCAAAATTAAGACAAGTGGTAAAGAATCACGTTTACAAAATATGGATAAAACATATAAAGAACAAACAAGATGAAAATGAGCACTATACAAGTAAAACTAAACTACAAATAATTTGCATGAAAGTGTTTCGTACCTGTTACTATAAAATGTTGATTAAAATTGTAATTTGATTTTCTTTCTAATAAGAAAGCTTGTAAATTTACGATGTTATATAAATTAAAAGGTATTTTTTTGGTTGCTAATTGTTTTAAGTGGTTGAAGAAGAATTAATGTGGGCCTTCAAAGTGTCAAAAGTGATTAAAAGTATTTTTAATAGAATGTGCTAATTAAATTACAATTTTTACTTCAACAAATTGTTTTCTACACTTGTTATGAAACCATTATTGCAGAATGAATATTTAAAAATTGATGAGAACATTTAATTGAAATCGTTCTTATACAAAAGCGATTTCATCAATGTGGCGTAATGTGATTATAAAAAATACACAATACATTTCTTCAATGAAAGATGTTACTTACAATTTAACTACTTGCTTTCACTTGGCTTTTATAAAAAAAATTGTCAATTTTTTATAGTATGCTTTAAAAGTAAAAATTCATCTTCTTTCCAAATGCCGATTCTGTGAATTTCAGTTGAACAAACTGGTTTTATTGAATTTTACTTAAGTTTCCTATGACTTTTTATACGATAATTTTTTTCTTTTCGAATTTCTCTCTATTGTCGTTAAATTTTACCTAAAATGTATCATTGCTAAGAATTTTGTGTTGTTAAATTTTGAAACATTAATTAGCTTGTTAGAAAGATTGTCGGCAGGTCCATTCCCCATAGATTTAATGCCTCATTTTTTTGGCCACAAAATCTGCCGAAGTATTTTTTTAAACATATAAACTCTTACATCAGGTATAGCAATAGCAATAAAAACTATTTTAAAAATTTAAAAGAAACATAATGAGTGGTTTATTGTTACTATTATTTTTAATTTTTAAGCTAGTTTAAAAAAACGTTTGTGTCTACAATAAAAAACTCTAAATTATTTTCTCTTCAAAATGTGTTTATCATCTTTTATTAATGTTATACATGGTAAAATATTCATGTTTTATAGCAATACTTTGATAGATAATAACATTTGAAAAGAGCAAAATGTTGTAGATAAATTATATTTTTACTTTTGTGTATTGTATTGTATATTTATATAAAATACATTTTGTAGTATTAGGACAGGAATGTCTCTCATTTCCTTTGAAAATATGCCATAAAAATGTACCCTAATGAATACTAACAATTTTTGTGTGTGTTATATTATCCTTAAGAATGATTAGAAATCATTTTCTGATTATAAGAACTTATATTTTATTATGGGGGGGGGATGGATGTGTTTCGATAAATCCGATCCAGCCCTGGAAGGATTCATAAAATATTTGCATGAATACGATGGACATATCATTTTCAATAAACTCATTTAAAACTTTGTTTGAAATTTTAATCTCTCTCCTGGAATAAAATTTATGAAATTGGTATGGAATAAAAAATTTAGAACTATGCAGTGTTCTATCCATTGAAAATAAAAAAAATAAAAAATGTTAGTAAGAAAAATGACTTACATATGTACTTGATAAGAAATAATCATTATTTCCTAATGCATTTCATTAAAATTATGATTAAGTAAGTTATAATGCATTAAAATTACGTTATAGTTTTATGAGTTTTTGGCATTAACAATTGATACCATTTTATTTTGAATGAAATAACCATGTGTTCTTTTTAATGAATAAACTACTTTTCTGCATTAAACATTGTATTATGATGTATGTGGCATTTGGGAATAAGATGGATTTCCTTTTTAAAAAAGCTATCATAATTTAGTAAACATTTAATTCAACGATCCATCACCTTTGTCCTACTGACCGTTACACAATAGAAGTAAACTTTAGGGAGTAACTGTTAAAGTTACAGTTAGGGGGACAGAGGATAGGAGAGAGAGGGAGTGGACAAGGGGGGTATTTTTAGAGCCATCAGTGACTTTAATAGCTTTCCATTTAAACCGTTGCATTGAAATCCCTCGGGGTTATAGACCACTGGATTTAATCTCTTTTATTCTATCTGGTACAGCTGTGGAATAATGAAGCATTGGGTCAACTTAAAATCAGATTATGCCATCGATTTTCAAAGCAGTAGCGGATAAAATATCATATTTGTATTGGTTACTGGAGAAGCATTTAGTGGTACTTATTTTGATGCTAGCTAGTGTTTTAAAATGTAATATTAAGCATTATTTCAAAATAAAATAATTTATTTGAATAATTATTCTATTCTAGTTTACTGTGACGAAATTTACATTCTCCATTTCAAATGATAATATCATGATATCATGATAAATAAAATATCTTCTAAAAATGTCGCCCAACAACTTATAAGAACATAATTAAAATATATAATCTTATAGAAACTTACAGACGGCGTAATCCAACGGGAATGTCTATCTCTGTAGAGCAAACATAAATCTGCAAAAAAAAAAAAAAAAAATATATATATAATTTGGTTATTCAACGCAAATTGATTTTTTTGGATTGTTATCTTTGTTTTATAAAGAGATGCCTAGTTTTCGAACAAATTAAATATTTGATTTACGAAGATACACTTTCGTAAATGAAGACAGACATTAAAGTTACTTTGTATTGTAAAAATATGAGGTGACTCACTAAACTAGACGTATAGACTCGTTAAATAAGCTTTATTTCACTCAAGAATTTTTTTTTGCATTTCTGCTTGAACATGGAACACATACATATGCACCATTCAATAGTAATCGTCGACTATCAATGTTAGTCGCTTTCCCTGATACCTCTTCCCCATTCCTTTGATGTCCACGTGGAACCTTTAATCTTATTCCTGCTTCACAGCAACCTTAGTTTTGGGTGTGTAATATAAATTGTGAATGAAAGAAATGCACTCCCAAGATCTTCAGGAAACATAGTGTTTGAAAGGCTTTCGACAAATCCCAAACGAAATTTAATAGTTTAGGTTCTTGTTGTCGCCAATACAAATCTTAAAGATTTCGATGTCATCTTTTTTCTGTAAATTTAACATGGTGTTTACGAACTCATGGTTCGCTACAAGCCTTATATTTGCAGTCCGAAAACATTCCTCTCTTCTATTGTGTCACCAACAAACCAGAAAACTTGGTACCCAAGTATTTGAAACTCACCTACAGGGAAAGATTTTATAAATAGTTTTATTAATTCCACTATAATATGGAGAGTGGTAATAAAAGTTTATTGGGGGTACTAAAGTTTCTCCCTGGCAATTTGCTACAACGGCGCAAGAACTCTCTTGGTAACATAATTTTTTTTCTTTCAGTGATTTTTCGACTGTGCAATACATGTAAGGCACATGTGTGTTTGATATAAGTTTGTTGGCCTAACAGTATTCTCAAGACAAAAATTTCCTTGAAAGTCCGGTCACTTTTACCAGACAAAAATGTCCTGTACATTTTTACTTATAATTAATAAATAAATACACTGATTACTTATAATCCTAGGACTATTTTCAATCTTATGACTTGTGATGAATATTAATATAGAATTTTCAATAATTTTTATTTTTTGCAAATCAATTGCCGTTTTATCGAGCCTCATAATATCTGGCACCTTTTTCTAAAAAGAGACAATTTTGGTCGAGAATATGTTTCTATTGAATTTTGCTACACATTTCTCAATACATATCATGCTACATGCCTTGAAAATTTTTAATCTCCTTTAATAACTTTAATTTTTAAGCAAGTTCCTTAAGAGGGTACTGCAAAATCGAATTTTCAAAATAACGAAAAAATACGTAATATTGTACATAAAATCATCTATATTTTTATATCTCTTCCTAAGAAATTTGATATCTATATAATAAATGTATTTACACTATTTAAAATGCGCTATGTTCTTCAAAGTATGAATAAATTCAAATTAAAACACTCTTTTGAATATAATTAACATCACCTAAAGTGAAAACGGAAATTCGTACATTTTTATTATTTAGTGTTCTTCAATTAAAAATGATTTCATTCATAATATTATTATTCATATTCACTACACATACTCATATATCAATAAAATTTATGTAAAACGAAGACTTATAAAAGTTGTACCTTTAAAAAATGAGCAACTTTTATATTGTATATTACTTTTGCTACTCATGAAATAATTTTATGAGGAAAACAATCTAATAAAAATAATAAATTAATTAAAATTAAAATTAAATTAAAACAAAGCTTTTTAATTAAATTATAGATAATCTGTATTTGATATCTCACAGCACATCTAAAATTAGGTAATTTTCACTCCTCTCTCACACTAACTACCTGAAAAGCGGAACCCACCAGCAGAACCTTCGACCTTCAGAAATGTTAATTCTCACCGCATAATGATTCGTTAGGATGACAAATGAACAATAGAGACAACCGCCGAAAGCTTTATTTTAATTATTCCCTTGCCCACTAACAAATGCGACCCACCTTTACAAAGTCCAGCGGTTCATCTATCTTCATGACTTTGTTCACCTAAACTCGGTTCTTTTCGATCCTGGAATCTCTCTTCGAAGTGGATTCTGGTGGACAGAGAGTGGAGAAGGGGATGGTCCAGTTACAAAGGTACCAAATTTGTCTTTTAGCGGTAATGAGAAAGCATTGCTTTTGATTTAAGGCCCTTAGTTTTAGAGTGGATGTCGTCTAGTTGTCGTGTAAAAGTACCAAGTAATCGTGGTACGGGGATTTATTGTACGAATTTTTAGTTTAGTATGAAATGATACTATGTATTATTATTTTGACCTTATAAATATGTAGGAATGATTAATTACCTAAAAATTTATATTAAAATCATAGTTCTAGAATTGTTTATATACAGGGTGTTTATAATTAAAGTTCTACTTTCAAAATTTCAAAAAGATCTAACAAAAATGACTTGTCAAAATTATTTGAAATTTGACCTGTATATACTCGAAGTAAGGGTAACAGGCATACTGTAAGAAAATCTACTGCTTTAAACTATCATTTTTCTTATACTAAATCAATGCCTTTTTGAAATTCATGATTCGTTTCGTTTGTACAGTAGAGAATTGCCATGTATAATAAAGCTAAATATAAACTTTTGGTAACACCCATATACATCTTGATGCTTGATAAAATTATTTTATTGCATTAATAAAAGGCATAAATTACATATCAAAGAAATGTGCTAACTCCAATTCGTCACAGTTTTCATAAGAGTTAAAAAACCTATAAAATGCTAATTTAATATAAGCTTAGCGTTTTTAAGCAGCACGCATTTACGACAAATTTATTTTAGGGATCAAGTTGTGGTTTTTACTAATTGGTGCGTCTTCTCTTTTCATTTCCAAATCTGCAAAACGGCGCTAGAAACTAAAAGTAGAGCTAGCTCCTTTTCACTATAAGTGTACGATATATAGCTTCAGTTCACATCTATTCACAGAGTAGAGGTAGATATGTATATTAATGTACTGGAGGTATGGTCTTACCTATTGAGTTAAATGGAAACACAATTTTAAGGCATTAAAATATTTAATTCTAAAAATGATACTCATAAGATTTGAGATATAAAAAATAATTTACCTGCGACCACACTTATTTGGTAATCTGGATTTGTTAAGATACCTGTAAAATGAAACTTAGTTGATACTGGCTCTATGTATCTGGAATTATGAACATGGACCCTTTCATCCTTTTTTTACCATATTGCAACTCCCTAATCACAAAAAAAAAAAAAAAAAAAAAAAAAAAATCGAAATCAAAGATCTTTACAGGATTTAGTTTGGCTTATAATGAATTTTTTATTTCCAAAGCTCATACATTTGTTTTTTATTTATATTACGTTCTACTATTATATATTATATATTTATCGTATGTTGTTTACAATTAATGTTATACTCTTAAGGAGAAGTGAAAAAAAAAAAAAAAAACTTGCCAGAATGTCCTGAAATTTGACTTGTGATATATATATATATCAAGTCAAATTTCAGGTCATTCTGGCAAGTTTTATTTTTTTATTTTTTTTCACTTCTCCTTAAGAGTATAGCATTAATTGTAAACAACATACGATAATTATATAATAGTAGAACGTAATATAAATAAAAAACAAATGTATGAACTTTGGAAATAAAAAATTCTTTATAAGCCAAACTAAATTCTGTAAGGATCTTTGATTTCGATTTTTTTTGTATGATTAGGGAGTTGCAATATGGTAAAAAAAGGATGAAAGGGGTTCATGTTCATAATTCCAGATACATAGACCCAATATCAGCTAAGTTTCATTTTACAGGTATCTTAACAAATCCAGATTACCAAATAAGTGTGGTCGCAGGTAAATTATTTTTATATCTCAAATCTTATGAGTATCATTTTTAGAATTAAATATTTTAATGCTCTAAAATTGTGTTTCCATTTAATATTTACTCACTAGGTAAGACCATACCTCCAGTACATTAATATACATATCTACCTCTACTCTGTGAATAGATGTGAACTGAAGCTATATATCGTAGGCTTATAGTGAAAAGGAGCTAGCTTTACTTTTAGTTTCTAGTGCCGTTTTGCAGATTTGGAAATGAAAAGAGAAGACGCACCAATTAGTAAAAACCACAACTTGATCCCTAAAATAAATTTGTCGTAAATGCGTGCTACTTAAAACCGCTAAGCTCGTGTTAAATTAGCATTTTAGAGATTTTTTTCGCTCTTATGAAAACTGTGACGAATTGGAGTTAGCACATTTCTTTGATTTGTAATTTATGCCTTTTATTAATGCAATAAAATAATTTTAGCAAGCATCAAGATGTATATGGGTGTTACCAAAAGTTTATATTTCACTTTATTATATATGGCAATTCTCTACTGTACAAACGAAACATTTTGCCTCTTTTTTCTACTCATAAACAGATACAAATTATAAAATTAAGACGAATCTATCAGTTATGTTTTTTGTTTTATATAAGTCTAGTTATTAGCAAAGTTATATGAAAAAATAATTAACTTAACAAGGTCAAATATACATTTATAAGCCACCGACGGTGGATATAAATGCATATTTGACTTAGTTAAAAGGATTATTTTTCCATATAACTTAGCCACCACTTAGAGTTATATAAAATAAAAACGTAGCTGCTAGATTCATCTTAATTTTATAATTCTTATCTGTTTAAGAGTAGAAAAAGAGTCAAAATGTATCGTGAGTCAGCTAGAAAATTTACCTATAGCTAAATATTTAATAGATTAAATTGAAATGTTTACGAAAACCTGAAAAATGTCGGAAAATATTTAGCTGATTTTTCATAATTCGAAACTGTTTTATTATTTTTACTTAAATGGAACATATATTAATTTCAGACTTTACAGTAAATTTGTTCTAAATGTTTGTTATCCAACATAATAACCTACGTTAATATGTTTTTCTATTTGACGAGAGACAATTTTTAATTTCATAAATGATTTCAAGTTTCAATAAATGAAGGTTACAAAGGGAAAATTGGATGTTGAAAATACAATAAGTTCATGACAATGAATGACGATAAAGTAAACAGAATTAAACGATTGGCTTGATTTATCTTGCAATCTTTTTCACTAAACAATACGAACACATTCAAGTGATGATTACGAGTCAGAAATATAAAAAGAAAGGTTTCCAACAATATCAAATTCTGATGAGCGTATATGAACTAATTTAGGCGCTTCCAACAGATTCAATTTCTGAAAGCTATTTGGTTAAGATAATAGACTGAACAGAGTTTTAAATAGATGTTATTGTTATGCATGTGCATATTCTTCTAAAACGTTTAATGAGATTCCGTTATTTCATGAACTTTGTCGATTCAGGCAGCAAGTCCATGAAATTAGTGTATGATCAGTTTAAATAGAAAATATGTTTATGGAATTCCTGACTCCTGAATGAAATTGCAAATATAATAAATGAGGTTGGTCGAGGGGGAATGGTTGGTAAATCTAAATGGAAGGTAGTTGAATATTATTATTTTTGTAATTCATGTGTACGCCTATATTGTGATAAGAATTTAGCTAGAATACAAGTGATTAAAGTACTTGACTATTAATATATAATAAATGTTAAGTTGACCAAATCTTATGATTTAAAGTTAATCATTAAAATGTTTATTTGAGTTAAAAATCTAATATATTATTGTAATTGAAGCTAATTGCATAAATATTTGATTTCAGAAATTCTAAATAATTATAATCCTATCAATTGTAGGTGATATTACAATAATTTTGATTTTACTAGGTCAACTGCTAAAACTCATAATACACCGTTATAATGAATGTGAAATGAAACAGAAAACTTAATTGAAATTGCCTTAAAACTATAAAAATAAATTTATTTTCTTTGCAGATTAAATGAATTTCATATAATTTTATCTATATACTCAACAACTGAGTGTATGTCTGTCTGAAACCTGCAAAAATTTCTGATAAAACTATTAATTAATAAATTTTTCTTAATTTTTTAAAACATAAACACATCTCTTTTGCTTTCATTAGATTTATCATGTTAAAAAATCCCATGTATGTTTTCTATTTCATTTTTGACTTTTGGTATTGGATACTTAAAAAAAGCTTTTAAGGCCAATATACTAGATTACATTTGAAATTAGTTAAAGTTTATTTGTTATAAAAGTTGTTTTAAAGTAAAAATTTTAAAAATTTATTCTGTCTTTTTAAACTGTTGGAAATATAGGTGGTTACTTTTTTATAATTTTCACTAGTAGATTCAGATAATCACAAAAGAACATTGAAACGATTATTGAAATGTGATATTGAAATTTTAACTTGGACGTTTTAGGTGATGTGCATCCAATTCGTTCCTTTGAAAGTTTTATCCAGTGATATAACCAAACTCCTGGATCAGATGCAACTCTAGCTCATTTACAAGAGTTGGTGCTACGTAATTTTTGTTTTCAAAAATAAGCAGACTCAACTGGAGTTGTGTGTTCTAAATAGGAGTTCTCAATTCAAGACTTCTCCCATTAGAAACTTGAAATACAAGGATACTCTCCTCAAAAGACCAATTTCTAAGTTCTTCCATTAAATTGCTACTACTATAATAATATAGGAGTTACTATATTTTGATGCTGTGTAGTCTTCATTTATATCTTTTTGATTCATAAAAAATAAGGATATTACCAAATTGTGTTCGAAACCATAATAAGATTACCAAACAACTTAGCCTCATCGGTCTCGGGGATATTTACGGATACTTCAGAAAGACTCAAAAACCATATCTTATAGCTATTCAATAAGATTCAAACTTAACTAAAACTAGGGGTGAGGAACATAGCAAAACTTTCAATTACAGTATAATACTGACGTGGATTCGTGTCATTTACAGTTTTTATATTTCCATCATTCGTTTAGAAAAAACAGCCAAGGTCAATCTCGCAGTTCAAGGAGTTGATATTTAGTGTGAGATATGATCTCCCCTGTCATCAGTGTTGATTTTGCACTGTGTTCTCATACTTAACAGGAGTTTCTTGATGAATTCTACAGGCTAAATTGCTTGTCCTACCTTTTGAACTGATTACAAGTGGTGGAAAGTTCCCAATACATTACGCGTTTCACCAATGAATATCGTAGAAACGTTCCACACATCCTGATGAAATTTGGATAAGAGGAATGATCTGGCTTAAGTATAAAGGCGATATTCATATTTTTAATCGTCTATCCAAAGCAAAAGTGGGATATAATATACCACAAGGGACAATAAACATGATTTAGAAACCAATATTTCCCCATTAAAAATTTATCTTGATTACGCTAACGTAATTAATGTAAAAAGGTTGAATTTAATTTTCTCTTGCGCTCCTGGGGAACTTACTAAAGCAATCCAATGTATTGCATCAAAAGATCAAAACTCTTTTACCAATAAATCTTTTCTTGACTTGTCATTTACTAGGTAATATTATATTCTCAACTTTCTACAGATCCTTCTGACGTCCAATATTACTCATGCGACTGAAAAATTATTTTCAGTAAAAAGTTTCTGATGTTAAAAACTTTGGTATTGAATGCAAAATGTTGGATTGCTTTATTAAGCTTCCAGGCACGCAAAAGATAATTGAATTCGACTTTTTTGTTGTAATTACGTTAACTTGATTTAGACAAATCTTTAATGGTGAAATATAGATTTCTAATGCATGTTTATTGATACTGATGGCATATTTTAACTCACTTTCGCTTACTGATTAAAAAATATGAGTATCACCCCTATAAGTAGATTTCTCCTTTAATTCAAATTTCCTCAAGCATGTGTGTAACGCTTCTACAATATTCATTGTATGAGTGAATTAATGTAATGGAAACTTTCCATTACTTGCAAACAGTTCAAAAGGTTGGACGAGCAATTTAGCCTTTAGAATTCATCAAGAAACTCATTTTAAAAATGAGAATACAGTGCCTAGTAAACACTGATGACAGGGGAGGTCATATCTCAAACTAAAGATCAACTCCTTGAGCTGCGTGATTTTTAATGTGGATGTATCCTTACAACTACACACGAATGGTACTCCATTCTTTTGCATATGCCCGCACTTTACACTTTGCATTTCATTCTGCGACTGAGTTGTTTTAATTATCTTTACATTACATAAAGATGTCTTTTTGTTGTGAATTTCATATGTTTATGCTGCTTCACTAGGAAGTTATTAAGGGAAAAACTGGTTATCCTTTAATTTTTTTAACCAGTGTAGTTTCTTATCACTTTGTCTCCCGTGTTAGCCAATCAGACCATGGTTTGAATGCAGCTTTTAAAGATGTATCTAATATGTAACCTACACTGTTCTTTATTCAGGTTATGATTGTCTGATTGAAATAAATCAACTTAAGCCACACGTGTTATTTAAATTATGTCACTTGAACTGATCAGCTTCAGGTGGGTAGTAAAAAACGCAAAATGCAATATTGACTTCATTTAATATACAAAAGAGATACAAAGTACTAAAAATGATATTTGTTAATGCATGCATTTTTTAAACTTTACAATTAAATATTAAAACAAGTATTATGCCACCCCCCACCATCCACCATTGATAACTTAGTATACTGATATTCCATCTTCACATGCTTATGTGCTGTAACTCTACCCATTCAAACGCTAATCAAGTCTTGGACCTAGCTACCATTTCAGCAGGAAACCACGTAATGAATTTTGCAAGGTTGTAAAGGTCACATAAATGGATGCAAATCAATCACCGCCATTCAGATTATGTTCTCACTCTGCAGATTGTCGTGTGGACGAAGTGAAGGAAAATTAACGAGGAAAAGGCATTCCATTGTCCTATCCATGAATTACTGGCAAGATGGCAGGGCGCCGGCATTCAAGTCAGTACACTTGATTAATGGATATAAGATAACGGCCGGAATTTCTGACTCCCAAAGAATGAAGATATAATATTGGTCACGATGGTTTGTCAGCTTGTTGTTTACATAAATTTTCCTTAGATGAAGAAAAATACATAAACGGATAATAAATACAAAAATTATTGCATTGTGTTTCTGCATGATGGAACAGAACTGGATTTATGTCAGTGATTACTACCATAAGCATAAAAAGACTGTTCGGGGATGTACGAAAATAAATAAACTTGTTTAGTTGAAGATTTTTCAATTTATAATTATGATGTATGATACAAAACTAATTATACTTCTTAATATAGTCTGATTTTTTTTTTATAAATATTATGAAATGGTTTTCAAATCTCTATATTACACTGTGAATGAATTTTCATAAAATAATTTTGAGTGTGTTCTATATATTATTTTGAAACATTTTTGGCGTATTTCCAAGCATAAATATTTATTATATAATTATTGTAAGAGAAATCTCACATGATATAAGACATATCTTTCAATTATTCCTTATAAAACTAATTATATCAACGCTTTCTCGTTTTAGTACACACTTCTATAATTGCATTCTTTATCTTATCTTTTTTTTTAAAGTTGTTTAGCCCCTCATTAAATTTTTTTAATACATAACACATATTAATAGTATTTACTTTAAGAATGCTTGAGCTTATGTTCAGCAATAATATTCAAGAACACTTATATCAAGAAATGTTGTGCGTGAACAACTTCCAAAATATTATTTAGGTAATTTAAAGCACCCTCCTTCCAATATATGGGATCGTGTCTACTTTTAAACGTTACAATTTGGTTAACTAAAATTAACAAATCTTGATAATCTGGATTTTCTGAACGTGACAATTCTCGACTTACGGAGGCAAACACTTATAGGCTTATCGTTACGAGGGCATTAATTAGCATCTGAAGTACAGCGAAGATCCGTGGAGCTTTACTGCACTAAACATAAGGATCAATTAAAACTTTCTATATCATACACTTTCTGTGAAGTTTTGAGTTCCTCGATACGTAGTAGGTTACATTAGCTATCATTCATCTAAATTGTCGTCACTTTGGACATCGTTATGCCTACCGAGAATCACTAAACCTGATATATTTCACCCTGAGTAAAATCTAGAAGAAGTATTTATAAAGTAAATTTAAGAATATTTTTGTTATTTTGTTACTTATTAATTCTTGCTCGTAATTAAATTATTAGTTTTTAAATACATTGCAGTTGAATTTTTTTTTTTTTTTTTATTATTAAATTTACATTTAGAAATACAGCTCAATTATAATTATGGTTAGGAAAACTTGTATGAATTATTATTACATTATCCAGAATAAATAAGCATATAAGAACGGAAGTTGAAGATTTATTAAGATTGCTCTAGGTTCAAATAAAGTTTTTTTTTATTGTCATACTCAAATATGTAAATGCATGTACTTTTCCAGCAACGTAAGCTTTCATTTGTCCTTATAATATTTTATAAAATTATATTTAATACTCATTTGTGTTGTCATGATAATAATTATATTATTTAGTAAATTATTTTTTTAGAGAAAGAAAATTTCCCGTATATAAAAAACAAAACTAATAAACGAATGCAAATCTATAGTGTTATATTTCAAACTTATATTTCGATGATATACACGCAAAACAGAATTTTTATGCTTATTTGACTTTTAATGTTTAAGAGTATACAAAAGTAATACTTAAAAATTCCCAGTCTGTTTGGCTAGGGAAATCATATCTAGCCGAAATAAAGTTTTGAGAATATTGTTTGAAAAGTCTAAAAAATATTTTAAAAAACTAGGGGTGTGAAACATCGCACAACTTTCAATTATACTATAATATTGACGGGGAATTGTGTCATCTACCGTATTTATATTTTCATTGTAAGTGATACTGAGCAGAGAAGAAAAAACGATCATTGATGAGGTACGCTCAAGGAAAAAGAACTCTGTGTTAACGGCTTTCGTTTTTCATTCTTTCTGAGATGGGGAATTCTGAGATGGGGATGTTTAGAACACCTTAGGAGGCATTATCACAGTGATTTTGAACAAAATCGTTAGAGCCATTTATTGGCAATTACTGAATTACTGAATTTTTTCAATGGCAGCTACCTTATGCGCATGCACGATTTTGAAGAAAACTTTAAAGGTAGTTCCTTTTTGCCATCACCAACTCTCACACCAAATTTGAACATCGTAGGTCCATTTATTCGGGACTTATGCTGACCACTTATATACGTATACACAGGCAGACATTTTTTATAGATCACTTTTTTGAGATCAGAATGTTCCAAAACGTGGAGAAATGCAAAAAAATCGATTTTTTTTACCGAATACAATAATTTCATTATCCTATGTATTACATATGAGTAATTGTAAATAAAAATTCAATTCAATGAAATCAATATGAATAAATAACATGTTCAAACATGAATTTCTTTATAACGTTTATACGATACTTATAAATTCGATAATTCAGATAATAATGTTTAAAAATGTTTAAAAATGTGTTTCAACATAAAATTTTATGTTTTGTAAAAATTATTTCCAAAATAATTAAAAACAAGTTTGCATATTTACTTGTTTATATACCTTAACTGCATGCTGGTAATCTTTAAACATACTTAAGTTTTACACATACTCTAGTCATGAGAAATGCATTAAACAAATATACATAATCATATACTGAAAAACTATTAATTATTGTAAATTCAGATTTTGAAAAGATTAAAGCATTACAGAACTCAAGATACAGAATAAAAATTAATTGAACTTCAGTCTTTGAAAATTCTTCTCAAAGTCAACTCAGTGTAGGGATTTAGATTCCTACTATATCATTTTTTTTTTTTAGAAAATTCCGCAGAGTGAAACAGAGCAATTCCAATATGAAAATGTTTTGACCTAATTTTTATGTTGTAGGCCTTTAGAATAGTCACACACGCCTTTCATTTGCAGGGGGAAATTCCCATTTGTTGAACTGGTATATTTTGGCTGAATGCTGAATATTTCAATTTTATTAAATATTTTATACAAAATAATTAGTTTTAAACATTCCCTTTTACAAAATATAAAAATTGTTATGCTTGAAAATATGATTACTGCGTGTATTTGTATTTGAAAGTGCCAGGCTTTAACCCTTGGTTATATAAAATAAATTCAAGTCCCTAAACTTTCAAAATAACAATTTTATAAATAAAATATGTGCTACAATTAACAATAACAACAAAGGATGAAGGAAAAGCAACGATTTATAAGAAAACCTCGACACAACATTTAGTCGCTTCATAAATTTTTATTCCTTTTTCAAACAAAGAACGTTTATTTTCAGTTCACTAATTTCACGGACCAGAGAATTTTAAGACGTAGAAATTAATGTTTTAAGAAAAACAGTTCAAAGCAGTTTATTTACATTCTTAGTTATTTCATTTTGTAAGAAAAATACAGTTTTTGTTTCTAAATTAGGAAGGCAAAATAAAAAGAGATTTTTATATTTAATTATATGAAGGATTTGATTTCTGACAACTGAAATCTTGTTAATTGGAATTATTTGTATTAGGTTATTTTTATTAATATCAAATGCATTGCAACTGAAATAGAATGATTTTATTCGATTTGGGATATGTTCTGCTGATTTTGTTAGGAAATTTTAGAATCATTATTATTTAAAAAAAATTTGCACTGCTATACATATTCTTTTTATATCGATTGAGTTTCAAATGTTTTGAATAAAAAGAAAGTGTTATTTTGTAACACAAGTTACCATTTCTTAAAGAGTTTAAATGTACATTTCTTTGATCCCTGCTTCCAATAGTACTTGGTAATTCAAAATCATTAAATTATGAACAATTTAATTTTAGTTCATAGTATAGTTCATGTATTACATTAATCATTTTAGTTAAAAAAACTACAAACTTCATGGTTGTTAATGACTTATTTTTGTTACGACAAACTTCGGCTTTCATCTCCATATTGTTAGATCAGCAATCGAATTCCACTGAATATTACAAAAATCAATCCTCCTTATACGAGCAAATGAATCGCACTTTCTACAATGTATTTAATTATAACGTCTTCAAATCTATAATCTCTGTTAGAAGGTGTTAAAGAAGATCTATTACCATTACAACCCCTTAAGGGACTCTTCACCACACAAAATACGATCTCAGCTAATTTGTACAAGTAAGGTACTTATACCACATCCAATCCCAAAACAGTTAATAAATACCTTCATTATTTAATAAAGAAGATTACAAACAGAAGCGATAAATTATTCCCTAACTTATCTAATTGGTTAGTACGCGAATAGCATTATGTTCTAATTAGAAATTTTACAAGCTGATTATTGGCTTCTAGTATTTTTTTATTATTCTTTAGTTATTTCAACGGGATGTTTTTTATTAGCTATTGTCCTGATAAGTTTTGTATGAGCAGCTAGCTTCCGGCATATAGATTTTATCACGATGTAAATGGAAATAATGTACTTTTTATTATTATCTGTTTGCGTTTTAACGATACCGCTTTATCAGGAGGTATAAATCGTTTGGATCATCTAGTTGGAGCTCAAAGGCTTATTGATAATCATTGAACTTAATTAGGTCCTTTTACCGATTCGGTTGTACTTTGAGAGAAGGGGGGAATTAAATATGCCTCAGTGAGTGTTGGGGTGCAATTGAAAGAGTACAGGTCATTGTTCCTAATTGATTTATCTATTCGCTTAATTCCGCGGTTGATATTAAAGGATTATCCCCTTTTCGTTATGAAATCCATCCTTGTTTTGTATAAATGAAAGGGGGATTTTAATTTGTATTGACCAGTTATTTATTAAAGAATAATGGTTCGGATCAATCACATTTGCATGTAATTACATTATTGAAAATGTAAGTATACTTCATTTGAATTCAGTTTCTTATTGATGATTTTTACTAATTAATATTAAATATTGCGATAGTCAAACGGGTGTTGCTTATGAAATGTAAATAGTTTACTAATATTGAACTTTTGGTCTTACATTCAAACCATAAAAACTGTAAAGAAAGAAAGTAACATACGTTGTGGGAAAAACAAAATAATAAGGCTATAAGTTTCAGTAATAAACATAGAAAAATATGAGAATCTTTTGAAACCTTATTAAACCTTTGTAAACTAATAATTAATGTAACAAAATAACATTATTCTGTAACTTCAATCGGGCTGGGAGTAAATTATAAAATATTTAACAATATATTTAACAAAATTTATAAACTAGGTTGTAAAGGTGATATCTCTTATTTATTCATAACTGATTCATATCGCTCGCATTGGCTGTAAATGTTATTAAATTTGACTTAAACGTTTTTATTATAAGAAACATGAAGCTAACGAAATTTATAATTATGTGATATGGTTAAGTCCTTCCA
The DNA here is from genome assembly GCA_963978545.1 of Linyphia triangularis. Lineage (NCBI taxonomy): Eukaryota > Metazoa > Arthropoda > Arachnida > Araneae > Linyphiidae > Linyphia > Linyphia triangularis. The sequence continues at coordinate 72,954,686 of OZ021722.1, forward strand.
ATAATTTACTGTATATGTTTTTCAATGCAGCGTGGTTCCTCTTCAGTTCAAAGAATGAAAAATATGTGGTCATGCGATAAATGTCCTCATAATTAGCTTATGTTATTAAAACAATGAGCAATAAATGTGTGACGGTGCATCGCACGTCACTCTTCCCAATGTGCATGTTTTCAACGCATCCACCTGTAGTTAGTCTTTTGACCGGTAGGAGAGGCACGGCACGGCGCATGTGCGGACCTGCGACCGGCGCTATAAAACCGGCAACTTGAGGTGTAATCCTCAGTTTCGTAGTTTCGTATAGTTTTCGTAGTTTCGTACAGTTTCGTATAATTTCGAAGAGTTTCGCAATGTTATAGTCTCGTCTATTTTTAAGTGCAGTTATGTTTACCACGCGGCAGTAACGGAGACCGCATCCATCTTCTGGTGCCCTGCTGAAACTCTGCCCATGTGGCACTTTTTGATGCTCTCGTCTACCGACGTCTTAATCCAGCTGCCACGGTGAGCGGTATTGTTTTTATTTAATTGTGCTCGTGTATTTCCCCATCCTCCCCAGGTACCAGTCTGTGTTTTGTTGCCGTAACTATAAATGTGTTGAAGGTAAAAATAAAAGATATTCTAGCGCTACTAAAAGTCTTCTCATTTAGTGGACATATTTTGGAGTGTCATAAACTGGCGTCCGCGACAATTAGGCATAAGTGTTCGCGATGTCATAACCTGACCGCGACTTTAGTATACCTAAAATTAAGGTCTTTTTTTTCAACACAACGTCACGGACACGTCTGGTTAAGGTGGAGGGAGTATATAACGCACATTGAAAAGTCTGTGTTTCTTCTCCGTACCTCGCCACAACTGCTGCTGTGCTAGTATTTTTGTTGTTGTCATTTTTGGGAGATATTATTGACGTTCCGTGTTGTGTTCATTAATGGTTACTGTGTATAGTATTAAATTTATAAATTGAATGTAAGTTGTAAGATGGATACCTTTGATCAATATTTGGCATTTTGCGTTATTGCCGTCGGTGTTTACTTGGTCTGCTGGTATAGGTTCAGGCAGGGGAATGTTGTTGTTGTACATGGTACACGGCATATTAGGAGTACTGAAAGGCCAGAGGTCGTATTTTCTGGTATGCCTAGTGAAAATGTATTTAATTTCATTTCAAATATTGAGGATATTACTGGATGGGCTACTGAGGAGGACCGAATAGCGTTTGCGGTATCTCGTCTTCGCGGAAATGCAGTTCAGTGGTTCCGGTTCCGTGAATTTGACGTTAGAACATTAACGTAGGATGTCTTAAGGGCACAGCTGTTAAAGCAGTATGGGCGCATTTATACTAAGGTAGATTTGGCGGACGAGTTGTTTTCTTAACGGTTTCATATGGGAGAGGATTTTGAAAAGTTTGTTTGGTATTTTAGGGGCATGTACTTATTATGGAATGCACGGGCTCATGAAAGTGAGATTATTTGTGCCTTAGTAAAGAGGTTGCCTAATCCGTTATCATTTATACTGATGCACTCCTCGACCATTGAAGAACTCATTCGGAATTTCGACCGATGTCAAAATGCGTCAGCCCATACGTTTAGCGTGACACCCGCCGTAAATGCGTCCAGCGTTTCAGCGAATGAGCGATATAGGCAAACACCGTTTCGGGAGTTGCGAACTGAGCCGCAACCCGTGAGATACCCACGGACTTGTTTCCAGTGCGGAAGAGAGGGTCATGTAGCCCGGACTTGTCCGGACCTGGCCTCGACCTCTAATCCGACCTTTGTGGATCCGAGAAACGTGTCTCGTGGTGCTGTGGGTGAGACTCCTGTTCGGGATTCGAGAAGCGTCCGTTGCTTTAGATGCAATGACATGGGACATGTGGCCCGGCGTTGCCCGGTTAACCTTCCGGTACGTGGTGCTTCGCCCTCGGACGGGTCTTTAAACTAATGAGTGGCCTGGTTCAAGAAGGTACTAGACCACCAGATATAAGAAAACCTTCTTTCCTGTGCCCGAGGATTCAAGTGGGTGCATTTTATGTAAATAGCCGAGTTGACACAGGGGCCGATACCTCGTTTATTTCTGGTAGATTGGCTGGGAAATTGCAGGGTCAAGGGACAATTATTGAAGAACTAAGGATACCGATTAGATCTGTGGATGGTCGACATGTAAAAGCTGACGGGAAACTGACGGAAGAAATAGATTTTTTTGGACATCGTCTAAAGTTTTCTTTTGTCATAATAGCAGAACTACCGGTAGATGTTTTAATAGAACTTGACTTGCTGCAACATTGTGATACAATCATTGACTTTGCCAAACAAGGGTTATCCGTGGGATCGCTCCCCTTTAGAGGAGAAATAACGGAGGGTACTCTAGAGAATATTGCGGGGTTAGCACCGGATTCCCAACACCAGGTTTTTGAGATGCTGTTACGAGTACGGGACGTTTTTCGAAATAAACCGGGATTGACGACTGTTTTTGAGCATCAGATACCAACTGGAGATGCCCGACCGGTATTCCAGAATCCTTACCCTTTACCACAAGACAAGATGAAGGAGGTCAGAGAGATGGTAAGTGAAATGTTAGAAGCTGGGTACATTGAGCCATCTGACTCGCCCTTGGCTTATCCAATTGTTTTGGTAAAGAAGAAAAACCGAAAAACTCGTTTCTGCGTGGACTACCGGAAAGTCAATAATTTAACCGTTGCGGATAGATACCCATTACCGTTGATTTCGTCAATTATCCAGAGGGTTGGACAAGCAAAGATCTGGAGCACCTTGGACCTCGCCTCTGGTTATTGGCAGATGCGTGTGGCTGTAGAAGACAGACCTAAGACGTCTTTTGTGACTCCCTTCGGGACGTATTTATATCGAGTAATGCCTTTTGGTTTGAAAACGCGCCTGCGTCGTTCCAGAGGCTTATGAATAAGATTTTGGCGGATTTTCCAGGGGAGTTTTGCGAGGTCTATCTGGACGATATTGTAGTATACTCTGAAAACCTGCCTGACCATGTAAGTCATTTGGAACGAGTTTTACGGGCCTTACAGCAAGCGGGATTAACTTTGAACGTCGAGAAATGCGAGTTTTTTAGGGATGAACTGGAGTTTCTGGGTCATCATTTCACTAAAGATGGTTTGGTTCCTCAGAGGTCACAAATCGAAGCAATTGAGCACTTTTCAGTTCCGAGAAACGTGAAGACATTGAGATGATTCCTGGGCATGTGCAGTTGGCACAAGGGTTTTATACCGAATTTTGCGGTGATAGCTAGTCCCCTGTATGACATGACAAAGCCATCAAATCCGTGGAAATGGACTGATCAGGCTCAGCACGCTTTCGAGGGATTACGGAACGCTTTAATATCCGCTCCGGCATTACAGTTTTTCGCAACTGATGCACCGCTCAGGTTATATAAGGATGCTTCAGAAATAGGGCTCGGTGCCTTTCTAACCCAAGTAATAGATGGAAAAGAACAACCATTGGCTTATGCAAGTCGGGTTTTGAGACCTCCAGAAGTCAACTATACTGTGTCTGAGAGGGAATGCCTTGCCATAGTTTGGGCGTGTGAAAGGTTTAAGACGTACTTCTCTGTTCCAGTAACCGTTATAACTGATCATTCTGCGTTAACCTGCTTACAGGTCAAGAAAACGCTGAAGGGAAGGTTAGCTAGGTGGGCTATTCAACTGCAAGAATACCCTATTACGATTGAGCATCGGAAAGGTTCCTCTTTGGTAGTTCCAGATGCGCTATCTCGAGGTCCAGTATCGCAGGGAGAAACACCGACGTTACCTAGCAGATTCTGTTTCTTGGTTCAGGGTATTGAGTACGACCAGCTGGTCCATGAGCAAAGACATGATCCATTATTCTCGGGGATATACAATTTCTTAAAAAGTAAAGTATTACCAGGAAAAGGTGCTGAAGAAATCAAGGGTAGAAGTAAATACTATAAACTCGAAAAGGACGTATTATACTTTCAGAAGGAAGATAAACCGCATGGGTGGAAGACTGTGATTCCCAGTTCTTTAAAGCCGTTGGTGTTACAAGAATTTCATGACAGTGTAGCGTCCGGTCATTTGGGTTTTCTTAAAACTTTCCGGAAATGTGCAGCAAGAGTTTTCTGGCCGGGACTTAGAAAGGATGTTAAGAAATATGTCCGCTCATGTGAAATATGCCAAAAATTTAAGTTTACCCAAGTGCCAAAGTCAGGGTTGTTGCAACCAGTAACAGTAAATGCACCAAGTGAAATCTGGGGAATTGATTTGATTGGGCCGCTTCCATGGTCGACGAAGGGAAACACCCAATGTTTAGGCATAGACTACTTTTCAAGGTGGGTGGAATTGTTCCCAGTATGACGTGCAACTGCTCGAGTGATTTCTTCGATTCTTACTAAGGAGGTGTTCACCCGCTATGGATTTCCCCGGTATTATCTGACAATGGGACTCAATTTTTGTCGAATATTTACAAAGAAACTTGTGCGCAATTCGGCATTAAACGTAAACTAACTTCGTCTTACCACCCTCAAGCCAATCGTACTGAGCGAGTGAATCGAACACTAGGACCGATGATCGCAAGTTATGTACAAGGAAAGCACGGGAAATGGGATGAAAATCTTTCTGTTTTTGCTTTTGCGATACGAACTGCTGTTTCGGAAGTAACTGGATTTACACCCACCAAATTGTTTATGGGGCGTGATATAGCTTGTCCCTGGGATACCATGGTAGGAAATGATGCTTGGGAGAAAGCTCAGAAATTTGAGGAAGTCTTGGACCGGGTAAATCAAGCTGTTGAAAAGTCACAGAAACTGCAAAAGAAGCACTACGATAAGAAACGAGTAGATAAGACCTTTGCAGTGAATGACCTTGTGTGGTTGAGATCTCACCGGCTGTCTTCAAAGGATCACCACCGTATCTCCAAGTTCATGCCTAAATGGGAAGGTCCTTGTCTTATTACAGAGGTTATCTCAGAGTTGGTATATAGACTTGTGAATTTTGAAACGAATCGACCACTGGGTACACATAACATTGCTGATTTGAAACCGTATATTTCACGGGCAGATAAGTTTGAAACTATGGCCAAACAGTTCGAGTCTTCTAGATTATTGGAAAATTCAGGGAATTCTTTGAATATTTTTGATTTGGAAGACGAATTTGACCCTCTTTCTAGTGACGATAAAATTGCGGCTGGGCCTAGTGTTGATATTAGATTTTCCCCTGGAAATGGTCTTGATTCAGTAGATCCTGGTCTTGATTCAGGTAGCATGGTCCCACAAATAGGTAGTATTGCGAATCCTGTTTCTGAAATTGATCAGTCTGGTGTTCCGAAAAAGGTTCGGCCAACAAGGGTCCCGAGGGTTGACTATCGTAAGCTGGCTGGTCTTCGATGCTTTAAAAAGAAATAATTTGGGTTTTGAGTTTTTTTTTGTTGGGATTAGAAGTTTTGTGGGATAGGGCGTCGTTTCGGGCTTTGTGGATTTCAATTTTTGTATAAATAAGATGTTTTTTTGGGATAATAAAGGTTGTAAGGATTTAATTAGGGTTTGGGACTACGTTTCGGGAAAATGGTTGTAAAAATTTTGCTGAGTTCATTGTGCATAGCAATACTGGAATATGGTACAGTGTTGTGTTAGGTTATTAATTATTTTTGTGTCAGATTTAATTGTTGTTGAAAGTGTTGTGTAATTGTGTTTGTTTTGCATGGATTGTTTTAGGTGTGTGCGATTGGAATTTACAGTATTCGGTGTAGTTAGGTTCGAGTCGGGTGGTGTTTGTCTCTTGTATTGAACAGAAGATTTTAGGGACTTGTACTCGACGTTAGCTGATAGAATTACTGGGTGTTCATCTTTTAAGTATTTGTGTTTGTTTGCTGGAAATTTTTCCTGGATATGTTGGTAGTAGTAAAAATTGTTAATTGGTAGGGGTACATGTTTTCTGGGCAGGTTATTTTGGCACAGTGGCAGGTTTTGTGTGTGACGGGGGGAGAGGGGGCTCAGTGAAGCTCACTCACCAAGGAGTACCTCATCTGCGCCTCATCGTCTGTGTGTTTCGCCTGTTTACCTCGTCTGTGTGCAGAGGGATTGGAAGTGCGACTGCATATTCGTCTGTGCACCGGACATTCCAGACGCTTTGGACATTCTATACGCTTTGGACAGTCTGCTCGAGTCACGAGTTTTGAGTATCATGTATTTTTTTGTATTTATATTATGTATCTATTTTCAGCTGGTGCCTTATCGATGATGGAACGGGGATTTACGTATATAATAGGGTTGAATTTAAATTTTTGGAATTATTGAAATAATAGTTAAAGAAATGTTTTTCAGAAATTTATGCACTGAGTCGACGCAGTGTATTCTACGGAGCTTTTGGTGACGTTTTGTTTAGTTGCTAGTTATTCTTACTTATGCAATGTTTTCCTGTGTTTCCTTTTTAGCTTTATTGTTTGTCGCCTCAAGTCTCTGCTGTGGAGACTTTCTATGCAAACACCATAGGGGTGTCAACTGTATTAATTATGTAATTAGATTTCTTTTCTTTATGTACAGACTGGACCTGAGTTTTTGAAAAATTTGTAACCCCCAGTTTTAGCATAAGGGAGCGGAGGGGAGATGTGACGGTGCATCGCACGTCACTCTTCCCAATGTGCATGTTCTCAAAGCATCCACCTGTAGTTGGTCTTTTGACCGGTAGGAGAGGCACAGCACGGCGCATGTGCGGACCTGCGACCGGCGCTATAAAACCGGCAACTTGAGGTGTAATCCTCAGTTTCGTAGTTTCGTATAGTTTTCGTAGTTTCGTACAGTTTCGTATAGTTTCGAAGAGTTTCGCAATGTTATAGTTTCGCGCTAGTTAATTTACCTTAGTGTTCGTCTCGTCTATTTTTAAGTGCAGTTATGTTTACCACGCGGCAGTAACGGAGACCGCATCCATCTTCTGGTGCCCTGCTGAAACTCTGCCCATGTGGCACTTTTTGATGCTCTCGTCTACCGACGTCTTAATCCAGCTGCCACGGTGAGCGGTATTGTTTTTATTTAATTGTGCTCGTGTATTTCCCCATCCTCCCCAGGTACCAGTCTGTGTTTTGTTGCCGTAACTATAAATGTGTTGAAGGTAAAAATAAAAGATATTCTAGCGCTACTAAAAGTCTTCTCATTTAGTGGACATATTTTGGAGTGTCATAAATGTTATTGTATGCTCATAGTATGCTCGAAATTTTCATGAAAGAGTTCTTTGCTCTCCAACTTTTATTCGATAGAATGAGTTCCGAAATTGAATTACCAACTAGCGTTTAAACGGATCTTAATACTTTAGCAAAAAAGCCGCTATATTATATTAAACAGCTGATATTAAATCTTTTTATTTACATGATCATTTCGTATTTATAACAAAAAGAGAATTTTTAACTGCCTACAGAAAGAAAACTCTTTTTATAACTCAAATCAAAGTTTTGTTTATCAAGTGTCAAATTCATTGGTTACTATTTAAGAATTAAAACAAAATATTAATTTCCTTAATTTTATTTTAGCAGGCAAAATTAATTGTAATGATATACTAAAATGCTCGGTCATAAAATATATTCTAAAACATTTTATGCATTTTGAGTAGTAATGTGTCAAATATTTGGACTACACTATCAACATTTACAAATGTCAATATATATATATATATATATATATATATATATATATATATATATATATATATATATATATATATATATATATATTCAATTACAAGTACATATGGAGCCTTTTATTTTTGAAAAACTGGTATTTCTTCATTTTTATCGACCTGAATAATATATACCACTTATCGAAGAATGAGATTCATTGAAAATCTCAATATTCAATTGCAAAAATTGTAACCTTTGTATTTATTTGAACTGTTAATGCTTGTTAGTTTCAGATTTTAAGGTGAAATTGCACACAAGATGGCACTTGTGACTTACAATAATACAAGTTTGTGTAAGTCAAAAGTGATACCAATAAAAGCTTATTTCATTAACGATTACTTTTTACTGGTACGCACTGTACCTTAATTATGATCAAGAAACCCAAGGATTTTTATTTTAGAGACCATTCTCTTATTTTGCAAACAGATACAATTTGGCAATTTTACTACATCCTCAAGGTAAAACAATATTTCCAAAATAGCATGAGTTTGAAAAATAAGAGATTTGATAGAGCACGAGGAGTTAATTCGAGTCTTGGATTTCTCATTCTAAATTACACCTCAGTCTTTGTCAGTTAAAAAAGCTCATTAATTATTTGGCAAATTATGACAAACTGGCTATCGGTTTGTAATTTAACTCAATCGAAGTCAGTTTTTGAACAGTTGTGGTAAATTATTTCTTTCAAACGAGGTTTATTATTAAACTATTTGCATTTCCCTATATTCTATTAGACATTCCTTATGATTGTCAATGAAGTTACAAAAATCTCAATCTTTCCTTGGAAATGAAACTTAGGAAATGAGAAAAGTGATTATTATTGTACTGCATGTGTAACTTTCAGGAGAAAATTGTGGTCCATTTTGATTGAAAGTGGTAATCTCCTAAGTAGAACAGAGGCATTGGCAAATAACAGGGATTTCGGAAAGATTGGTCAATCCATGCCAAAACTCGAGCATCGTTTAAATACGATTTTTTTCAAAACTTCAAGTATATTTTACCCAGCACTGCGAGATATTAGCCAAGATCCATAACAATGGCAAGTCTACAACGGTTCACATCAAGATTGACCAGTTTGCAAATGTCCACATCGAGATTGTTCAATCTTGAACGATATTACCCAACGTATTTGTGCTACTGGGGTTGCATGATAAAAATTTTAGAAGGGTTTTATAATCTGACTGATCACTTATGTTTTTGTTGTTTTCAGTTCAAAGGAAAACTAGCTTTCCAACTAGTTTTGAAAAACAAACGCTAGTTTTTTTGCAAATTATTTTAGTTTCATACCACATTAAAAACTACATATTAAGTTATTTTCATAATCTAAACTTCTTTTTAAGGCAATTTACACGTGTTTTGAATATATGATTAGCAGATTTTGAATCTCTATAACATTAAAATGATGAAAATAAAATTTTTAAAGATAAGAAATTTATTCAGAAAAGCTAGTTGTCTAGAGTAAGCATGCTCTCTTTGATCATGCCTGAGTTTGTTTTAGGATTACTTCTTTAAATACTTACACATATACATTAAAAAAAACCAAAATATTTTTAAAAATCCGAAGAACATTTAACTAAATGCAGATATTTCTTTGATCAGAATCCTCCATATCTACCTAAGATGAGAACTGAGGGATTTAGTAAGCAACATTATATCGTATCTAATGACCTTTCCATCCCAGTACTTGTCTCCGAGTGACACAGCAATAATTAAAGGGATGCTGCATTCTCGCTTTGGAAAAGCAATAAATGCCAATTCGATTACATCCCACTCATTTATCACAGTCATTTCCCCCCTTTCTGCTCTTCATCCTCCATCTTATCCGTCGCATCCCTAAGTCGGAGTTTTTCTGCAATTTCCTATATTTGGGAAGTGATTGGAAAGCGTCCACTTCGTTTTGTGATTGGAAAAATCAAATGGGTACTCAAAACAAAGCTTAGAATGCTTTAATACATTTTCTGTTTGAAAGTGGGTAAAGTTCATAGAATTATATTCAAATGACAGTTCAATCATTATTATATATCATCTGGCAGACGCCTTCCATATAACTTTTCTATTAAAAATGTACACATATTTCTTCTTTCATATAGTTTATTTATACTATGCATAACTTAATGAGAAAAATTTAAATCTATTATAATGTGGCTTTTTAACAGTAAATCAAATAGTGTCATCCAAATGATATGTTTATGTAGTTGCTATATAAAAAAAATTAAATAAAGTTTGTTATGATGAAAACAAAGATCCAAAACTGGTGAAATATTATTCTAACTTTATCCATGCTTCAGATACTATCATTTGATAAATAATTATATTAATTTTTTATTTAAAATTATAAATTCATATTTTGGCCTGTTTTAAAAAAATCCACCCAGATAAAGAATCAAAATTAAAAGAAAGAAGCAATTTAATGATTAAGTTTTTTTTTTTACCATCGGTGCTCGAAAGAGCAACTGTAATACATGATTCCATGCTGTAGTACATAGACTGGTGGACATTACCAAACAAGCTCACTCACATTTCCAGGAGTAACTGGCTGACTGGCTATTAGATTTTCATCAGTCTCATTGGGAATTTTGTAGATAACGTTCGCAATTTGTCCCAGAAAGAAAAATACATACATGTCAAATCAAACGAACTTTCCATTATAAAAAGAAATTTAGAAACAGCCTGTATATTCGTGATTTATGCTTTTTTTTCTTCTGAATATTACATTATTATAGTATTTATTTAAATTTATATTAATTGAGAAAAATCGAAGAATTGTCGTAAACTTCAAATACTATTCAAACACTTTTTATTAATTTTGTTTAACTTAATATTATAATAGATGTTGGTAAACTCAATATGAATTAAAAAATTATATATAAAAGTATTTTACAGCAAATTTGAGTAAAATAGAATTAGTTGTATGAAATTGTCAAATTTTTAATGGTGGAACTTAATGTACAATTTTCCGTCATGGTTAAACTTTTTTAAAAATTAAAATAGAATTTTTCGCTGCTTAAGATTCAATTAAAAACATGTTTCTTTTTATCTTAGAGTTATGTTTTTCATATTATTTTATTTAAAAATACTTAAAAAGACCATTATAATTCAAAAATAATTTTATTTATAAAAATGCAAGAATTAAAGTTGTAAATTATTAAAAAAAAATATTGAATCGATAAAAGGATATTAACCAAAAATGACTGATTTTATAACTGGACTAGATCATAATTGCATAGGCCGACCAAACGGTATAGTGATTAGCATACTAGCTTCTAGTCCCATGTAAGGCATGGGTGTTTGTAAATGTATGTTGGCTTGTCAAATGACGAATGTTTCGGCGAATTATAGCCCTCGTGTTGCTGACGGCGCCAGTTAATCTAATAACAACCAACCATAATTGCATATTTATCTACAATAGGGTAAACCGGAATGGTATATTAGAAAAACGTGATAATTATTGCTACCAATAAATCTATAATTGCACGCGTAAGTTACTAAGTCCTTTCCCACACCTTAGGACCAGGCAGAGAATGATAACTCCTACGACTCTTTCATAAGTTTCCTAGATAGATTGATTGAGAGGTTAAAATATAATTTGGTACTGTTCTGAGAAATACGAATTTCGCGTCCCTTCGAAATATTTGTAATTTCTTTTGCTTTATTTCACTGAAATAATACCTAAGAATTGTTTACTTCAATCATCGATAAAGTTTAAGCTATTTTACGCAAATTCTTAAATAAAAAAAAATATATTTTTGGAATAGTGCATAAATGATGTTCAGTAATTTTTAAAATATTTAATATTTTGTATTATAAACAAACAATTCTAACTAAAAAGTTTTTTTTTTTCAATGGAAGTTCAATCAAAATAAGTGCAGCAGCTGAAATATGAATATATTTTTTTCGTTTACATTTTGCAATTTAAAGAATATGAGGAATATTATTAATTATATTTAAAACAATCTGTCATAATTGTGTTTGCGATACTGAATTCAAACTTATCTTTTTGCAAAATAAACTAACTTAAATAAAATCAAAAACATAAAATTGGTTTCGCCCACGAAATTCGATTTAATTATTAAATTTAAATTGTTTTACTTTTTAAAAAATATATACGAATTCGCTTTTAAGCCTTAGTGCGATTAAAAATACACTAAAATTGCTTCATTTATTGCAAAATCTGGACATTTGATTTAAAAAGCCTTTTTAAATTTTTTTTATAAAGTTAACAATTTCGCAAAGAAATCCCTAATAAGATCCCTATTCGGCTGTTTTGCCCCAATATACCAGTTGATCCAGTCCTCATCCAAAAATTTGCCAAAAAAGCTCGTGCAAAGGACAATATCCCAAAATTCGACAAAAAAAAAGCATCCGAAAGGGATGATTAACCAATTTTAAAGATACAAGAAAATTTATCACACTACCTATATAATTATTACATTTCTAAGAATTGGGAAGAAATTAATTTGTGCTACATATTGTTCTCAAAACATAGAATTCTAGCATTCTCCAAATTTCAGTTATAAAAAAAGATCAAGAAACAGCCATCCACACAAACTACAAATAAAATTTACTTGTTCAAAAGGTGAATAAAACTCTAGAATCTGCTTATTTTGTCGCCTGTAAAAGTACTCGAATTTGACATAATCATTTTATTTCACTTAATAATGTTAGACAATGCTTTCTAACAAAAGTACAATTCAATTAGTGTGAAGCATTGTATTTAAGGAAAGTGCTTCATCACCAAGATAACTAACCAAGCTACTTGACTTGCGAGGGGATGTACAACACTTATAAATTTATTAACTACATTTCTGATAAATTCAAATTTCTGTAATCAAGAAAACATTACAAATGTATCATTAAACATGTTTTTTTTCGATTATATTAGAGTTTTATGCACATTGTCTAGAATGCACATTGTCTAACATTATTAAGTGAAATAAAATGGTTATGTCAAATTCGCGTACTTTTACAAGCGACAAAATAAGCAGATTCTAAAGTTTTATGAACCTTTTGAAAAAGTAAATTTTATTTGTAGTTTGTGTGGATGACAGTTTCTTGATATTTTTTTTATAACTGAAATTTGGGGAATGCTAGAGTTCTATGTTTTGAGAACAATATGCAGCACATATTAATTTCATCCCAATTCTTAGAAATGTAATAATTATATAGGCAGTGTAATAAAATTGATTAATCATTCCTTTAGGATGCTTTTTTGTCGAATTTTAGGATATTGTCCTTTGCGCGAGCTTTTGTTTTTTGCAAATTTTTGGATAAGGACTGGATCAACTTTATAAGAAAACGTTTAATCGTTTTTACGTCAAAGAGAGATATTGTAGTGCTTTGGCTTCGATCAACATTTGTTTATGTTATTTAATTAACATTTGTTTATTTGTTTATATGCCATACCGATGTTTTGGGTTCCGAGCAAGCGCAGAACCTCCAAAACATCGAGGTGGTCATGTGACTTCGTTAACTAATCGTAGAAGGGCAGTGCCATTTGCAACCAATTGCAAACGAAGTATATCCTGGTCGTTTCTAATGCTTGTGAAGTAACCAGCGAGGAAAGGGGAGTGAAGAAGGAAAATCCTTTACCCAGACATGAAAAAACGTAAACTTTTTGCGGGAAAAATTTTTCCTGTTAGGAAAAAACACAGATCCTCGAAACATGGACAAAAAGGTGAAAAAAGAGGGAAATTTTATTTAAAAAACCAAAAAGAGAAAATCCTCTAAAAGGTGGAAAAATCTCATCCTTGAATATCACTTTTAGTGTTGTATTTACTCCCATTATGATTCCTTAATAATAACTTAAATACATTGAAGACTACTTGCATATTATGGCAGGAAACTTATAATGTAATAATATCTGTTTCAATTCTTTTGATACAGATTACTTTGAAGATCTTGCTTTGCTTATTGATTATAAAAACCATCCGTCATAATCTTTGCAGAGTATTCTTTCAGAAGTGAATATTACATCACAACAATCCTCTGGCGAGTGATCAATTATCTCTACCTCACACATTACATCGTTTCTAAACAAAAAATACATTCGTCTTCCAAAGTTAAAAGTGCACCCATTCTTTCGCAAGGAAATGTACTTTATCTGTGAAAATTTTTCCAGAATATACCCAACACTAGATCAATGTTCTACTGTTCCTTTCAATTTCTTTTAGCACACTTATAAATCAAGTGGAGGAATTTAGTGGCTATTCTCAACAAAGGGCCGTGCAGATAAATAAATGCCTTCTTCTTGGACGTTTCGCGCCATCTATTTCACCGGTTCACATATTTCAATGTTTCTTACATTTCCACTTATCTGGAATTGAAATGTATCGCATCGCAAACCTCAGAATGCTTACATCGGACACCATTTTTTTATTTGTAGCCACAGCTTCTACTCTGGTTCTCGAATTTCAGAAATAGATAAATCATACAGTTTAAAATTTATTTAGGAGAGATTGATTATGTGCTTGAATGTTCATTCAATTGGGGATTTCTATTTTTCATAATTTATGTTATTTATAAATAAATTTAAAATGTTTGCAAGAAAAGAGCATTTTGTTTAAGAGTATGAAAGGTATTCAGAATATTTACTCTCATCAATAATTATTTATATTTTTAACTTTAGATTGAAGCTTATTGAAAGTTGTAAAGGTAAAGTTCTAAGTCAGTGTTAGATACGCGTTCATTTTTACTAGTTGTCTTATTATCATTTATACTAAAGATAATAACCAAATATTTTTTTATCATTGAAAAACATTACCTTCACTTATTTGATTTCCATTTAATTGAAATTTTTAATATTTCATGCTAGCTGCGTGTCGCTGCATTGCCAAGACCGGCAATTGCGTATAGTGGCCAGGTTTTGACGCTTCGCTAACAGACTAACTTTGTTCATTGAAAGGCATATTGCTACGAAAGCATAGACTCCAAATTAAAAATTTGACATTCTGTTTGTCAAAAGTCAAATTAGAAGGCCAAACATGAAAATTTTCAGCTCACTACGCTGATTAGATGTCGTTTTCTGTAGAGTGAACATACACAGACTACCACACACATTCCTTGTTTTATTATTATAGACTAAAAAAATTCTTACCATTGTGAATCTTATATTCCTACTTCCTCAATGAGAGTTTCAATTTCCAACACTGAAACAAAAAGAGGTGTTTTCTTGATTTACTTCTTTAATTATTAGAGATAGGAAATCAAAGCAAACTGAAAAAATATGCTTGAATAAGATAAAGAGTCATAAAATATGAATTTCATGGGTAAATTATTTTTAAGGTTATAGAACTCATTTGGGAAAAATTTCAATCACAAAAATGTTCCTTAAGTAAAATTAGATTAATACAACAACAAAAAAAAAAAAAAAAAAAAAAAAAACACATTACTACAGCTGTAAACTTGACCGAAATAGAATGAAAATGAACTACTTCCGAAGAGTTACTTGATGAGGCAGATTAACGACTATAACCAAATTGATGTTTTTAATTTCCAGATCTAACAAATTCTAAAAAAAAAAAAAAATTTTTGTTGTGCATCAAAGAAAACATGTTAGGAAAAAGAAAAGTTCACCAAAAGTTTATTTTAAACTAATGAAACGTATTGTATGGCAACAGTTTTTTCCAAGTTTTTGTTAATGGCATGAGAATTAACTTTCCTAAAGTTTAAATTCTCTCAATTTCAAACTCTGTATTATTTGGTAAGTTTTGAAGAAAGGATGCAAATTCTTTGCATTAATTTCATTTGACCTTAAGACCATTTTTGATATTAACTTTTTTACAAAACTTAGATTTCATACCGATGTATAAATTAACTAACTTCTGTAACTTCTGTAATTTTTAAACTAAATTATCCTTGAAAATGCTGTTATCGTTCTCTTGAATGTTTACCCTAATTTGAGCATTTATGCAATTCACTCTT
Organism: Linyphia triangularis; assembly: GCA_963978545.1. Taxonomy (NCBI): domain Eukaryota; kingdom Metazoa; phylum Arthropoda; class Arachnida; order Araneae; family Linyphiidae; genus Linyphia; species Linyphia triangularis. Next base: position 72,970,240 of record OZ021722.1, read on the forward strand.
GTCATACCTTTAACAATTACAGATGAAACAATCAATAACCTTATTAGTACACACAATGCATTAAGTATAAAAAGAACTATGTTTCACAACACAGCAATTCCTCATTTCCAATTCTATAATACATCATTTTCCAATTCTATAATACATCATTTTCCAATTCTTAATATCAAATTAATTTGTTAAAAATATAAATAAGAAAAATGAAATTCAAAATTAATTTTTTATACAAATGTTTAGGCTAAAGTGATAGTTTTTTTCTATTTTGATAATCACTGGCTTTAACCGACCTATTTTAAGAGATGGATAGTTTATGCTGTCCAAAGCAAGACTACATACTATTCTAGAAATTATTAAGTTTTGTTAATTTTAGTAGTGTCGCACAGAGTTTATATTTTGCCCAATAAAATTTGAATAGTATTTTAAAGTCGCTAAAATTCAGGATTCAATTATAGATGTAAACATATCTTTAAGAAACTGTATTTAAAGATATATGATGATGTAATTTTGAAACATATCATGCAAATTTTTATTAAAAATCTACTTATTTTAAGAAGTTAAATTTGATGCAATTACAAAAATAAAGTTTTTCTTTTTGAAAATATTACTTTTGTTTCATAAAAAGAAAGAGTACTCTTTTAAATTAGAACAAAGTTTATATATCTATATGAACAAAGTTAAATTGCAAATGCATTCAAAAAATTTTACTATCCAATATTAAAAGAATAATTTAACGAATTTCAGTTTTCACAGAAATGTACTTGTGATGTTACCATTAAAAGTTATAAATACTGTCAGAAAGCTATTTTATAAAAGTATAATTTTGCAGAAAAAAAAGAGCTTATATTTTTGTATACTTTCTGATTTAATCACATAATCTCCCAATTCATCATTTAAAAATACAAATTATGAGATTGATAAAAGAATATAATTATGAATGAAAAGTAGTATTAGATCATGCTATAAATTTTTTTAATGAAGCAAATAAATAAAACTATTATTATTTTTATTTTTTACTTATAAGCAATTCATACAATTACTTAATACGAATATCTGGGAATAGTGCTTCCAAACAATTCATTCACTGACTAAAAACAATTATAAACAAAGAATTTTCTACTATTGAAAAAATGGTAATTTGATATATTCTGTATTTGAGACCCTTTGTTTTTTTTACTCTGAAGGATAAAAATTAAAATAGATCCAATAAATGTACTAATTAGATTTTCAAGAAAAAATATTTATTAACTTAACTATGTTTATTTTTAGTGCAGTATTTTCTCTTTTAATATAAAATTAATCAACATTTAAAAAGGTAATTAGATGCCTGTACGATATTAGTCTCCATTTTTAATCTAACCTACACTTTTAATTCAAAACGATACTAGCAAATTTAATTACTTTTTTTTAAAAAAATGTTTTAATTGAATTCCCGATAGAATTTATTTAGCACACATATATTGTTACCCAATCACTTACGAATACCCTGAAGGTTCATAACATTTTGGACGAACATTTTCTGAAGTTCCTTTTTTTTCGGATTTGTACTTTAATGACTTTCAAAACATTCGATTTTTTAAACAAAAAAAAACATATGTATTTTAATTGAGTGCATCTATGTTTCAGAAGAGTTGGTGTTTTCAATACCAAATTTCACGTCTGCTATTGGACGTAGGAAACTAAAAATTCACGTATGTTGTTTTCACATAATGTGCTTTTAAGAACACAGATTGTTTTCTTATCTATGAGTATTGGTAAAGTCACACGCAAACTTTAATTCTACTACATTAGAATGCTATTAAAGATATTCTAAAGATTATGTATTTTAACCATATATTCTTTTCATTCTTCAAAAGTAGTTCTGTTATGCACTTTTTCCTAAAAGAAAATCCTATTGTTTAAAAAATAGTGCATTTCAAAATGCAAAAATCTTTATATATATAAATATATTAGGAATTATGTGATGGTACTTACAGAGATTTTCCATTCAGTTAGACCAGTGTTCTTAAACTTTTGTCATCCTCCATAATCATATTTTGCGGAAAAAAAGAACACTTCCAAGATTTGATTTGAAAAGGAAGGAACGGGGGGGGGGGGGGGTCGTATTACTTATTACATGTCATGAACAAAGTGCGTCCCTGCCTTTATTATAGAACCTTTTCTATAAATTTACATTTATTCAAACAAAAAGATAAATATTACATATAAAATAAAGTATTCGTATTGTATATACATATGTAATTGAAAACAAAGAAAAGCAAAACGAAAAATATTTAATAAAAATTAATTACTTCTTTTTACTTGTTTATTACTACACAATTTATCAATATCTGGATGTATTGGTGTTAATTGGAGACGGATATCATTTTCGGCATCAAGCCAATTTCTAAACTTAATTTTTGTAGCTTCGTATGTGGAAAAGGCTTTCTCACTGAGGTAGGTTGTTATGTTATTACGCTCGTTTGGAAATTTTCGGATATTATTCCATTAATTTTATCCAGAATGGGCCAATGCCATCCTGTCCAAATGTATATTTAAATATGGTCACGATACATACTATATCAATAAGTTTCTCTTTTTCCTTTATTGGAAAGGTATCTTGGAAATTTTTGGATAAATAAAACAAATCCCTAAATAACTCAATCGAAAAATTTTCTCAAAACTTAATTTTTAATTTAATTTTCAATTGAAACACAAATTAATATAAACAAACAAATTTAATTTAATTTTCAATTGAAATTTTTTTTACAAATTTAATCTATAATAATAAAACAAGCTGTGTGTGTGTGTCTATCTGTGGCTCTGTGGATCCATAGAAACCTACTTAAAATTGGAGTAGAGCTCTGAAATTTTCAGCATAAGTAGTTTTGGCCTTCTAATTGTATGCATGTCAAACAGAATGTTAAAATTTTAATTAGTTCTTTTTTAATTAATTTGTTTTTTACAAAGCTATTTCAAACAGAAATACAGCTCCGAAATTTTCCACTTTTGTAGGTTTATTCTTCTAATTGCAGTTTTAAAAAACAGAATTTTAAAATTTTGATTTTTTTTTTAATTAATTAAAAAAAAAAAATTACAAAATGACTTCTAATAGGGCTACAGCTCTGAAATATTCAAGATAAGTAGTTTTGACCTTCTGATTGGACTTTTGAAAAACAGAATTTTAAATTTTTATTTAGTTTTTCTTTTTTTTTTAATTAATTTTTTTTAAATAATTAATAAATATATTACAAAACGATTTTTAATAGAGTCACAGCTCTGAATTTTTCAGTATAAGTTGTTTTTGCCTTTTAATTGCACTTTTGAAAAACAGAATTTTAAATTTTTATTTTGTTCTTTTTTAATTAATTAATAAACATTTTCCAAAACGACTACTAATGGGGCAACAGATTTGAAATTTTCAATATAAGTAGTTTTGGCCTTCTAATCGGACTTTAGAAAAACAGAATTTTAAGTTTTTGTTTTGTTCGTTATTAATTAATTTTTTTAATTAATATATATTTTACAAAATGATTTCAAATAGGGCTACAGCTTTGAAACTTTCAACATAAGTTAGTTGTGGCCTTCTAATTGGATTTTTAAAAAACAGAATTTAAATTTTTCTATTTTTTTTTTTTTAATTAATTAACAAATATTACTGTAGCAGTAATAACTGTAGCCCAATTCTGAAATTTTCAACACAAGTAGTTTTCGCCTTCTAATTGAACTGACAAAGAGAATGTTAAAATTTTAATTTGTTTTTTAATTAATTTTTTCACAAAAAGTGACTTCTAATAAGTCTAGAGTTCTGAAAGTTTCAACGTAGTTGTTTTAACCTCTAGTTTTGCTTTCCACAAACACGTGTTAAAATAATCTTAAAGGGGTTGTTGTATTATTGTATTAACGCGGATTTTTTTTCTCGACAAGGGATAGGCTTCCAATATTAAGGCTTTACGTAGCAATTAGATTTTAGTGAGCGAAGCGTGCCTATGCTTGCATAGCAATGAACCTTTCAACGAGTGAAGTAAGTCTGTGTTTGTGTGTCAATGAACTTTTCAGCGAACGAAGCGAGCTCGATTTTGCGTAGCGATAAACCTTCCTGCGAGCGAAGAGCCAATAACTGGGACCTATACACGAATGACAGATTTCCTCAACTCGATGCGTCACTGGTAGCTAAAATATTGTACATGTTAATATTTCGTAGTGAAGCACGGGTATTCAGCTAGTTTTTACATACGCACTCCCTACCGTACAAAAGTCATTTGAAATTTTTATAAACCGAGAAGCTCGCATATATTAATATTAATATCATAAATATTAATCTTTACTTATTTACATTTTATCTTTACTTATTACTTAACAAATTGTACGAATGTAATATCGTTCCCATTTCCTCACACTGAAACTTATATAGGCAATCTACGTCAGTCGTATCTCATAAAGTGATTGTGGGATACAATTAAACGTTTTAAAATGTCAAAATGTATGGATTATAAGAAACAATAAAAATCTAAATTAACATAAAACTATATAAATACGCTACAAATAAATAAAAAATAGCCTGCTAGAGCGATTTTGCGTGAAAATGTTGGAATGACAACTTGATTTTTGAGGGACAACTGTTATTGATGATGTGTTAAAGTCTCTAGTTTACTAAAAAAGCTACTTAAAAACTGGAATAAACTTCATTAAATAATTTGCCTTAAAAAATTATTCCTTCAAAATGTCAGCTGGTTCACAACCGATGGGGTGACAACAAAATAGATTTATTAAAATTGTTAGTTGCTCATTGTTCAAACTATTAATGTTGAAGTCAATGGTTACTAGTTCTATTTCCTCTTGAGATGTATGAGAAATTATTGTCATTCTTTGCATTACCATGTACCAAAATTTATAAAATTCTATAATTTTATTTCACTGTGCCTTGTGCTCTCCTATGTATATAAAAAACACACCATCCACATCATCAGTTTACAAACATGCAAAACAATTTATTAGTAATATAAAGCTTTATAAGCAAACATTCCAAAATTAAGACACTATTGTACACTTCCTACACAATAGCGAAATGACTTGTTGACTCTTTTCACTCCATAAAAATTCAACTTCATTTTACGATAATTCTTTTTATACACTAATTCCATATTATCTACTAGCGTTACATACAGTTCCCCTCATCCCCAATATCCCTATCCTAATCATCCCTTTCATCCCGGCTCCTTCATAATGAATCTCTCTCTCTCTCCCCATCCAGCATCCTCCAGCAAACTCCAGAGGTGAAACTTAATTGATAGAAGACAGCGACCGAAAGAGACGAAGATGGTGCGATTGATGTTGATGAAGTGGTGATCAACCTTATTGGAAAAGGGGGTGACGCCCTTGTGCAAATTTACAGTCGGGATTAGCTCCCCCTGTGGCTGTATCCATCCGTGGATGCGTTAAACAAGCTTCTTTGGACACGAGCTTGGCTAAATCCGGCGAGCAAAGTTGAATGTTTGCTCGACCCGCAAACTTGGCGAGGGGTGGGAATGGCCTTGTGGGGGAAAAGTAGTCGATGTGTGAATTATGATTTTGAAAGAAGTGTGCTGACGTAAAACGTAATTATGTTTCGCTATATTGTTAGCAAGGAAGGGCTTAGTTGGTTTGAAACTTTAATTAAATGGTTTGTTTAAGAACATATTTTTCTAGTTAGTTCTTTCAGAGAAGTAAATAAGTTATTCAAGTAACTTTTAATATAAGCCTATTAGATGAAGAAAATTCTATTCGATACTTTTTGATGATTTCCCAATAGTTTTCAGTAATGTTTGTTTTTGTACAATTGTACGACTTAATGAATTGTTACTGAAAATAGTGTAAAATTTAGTTTTTAGGTAATTTAGTTTTGAATACTTAGAATAATTTAAATTATATTGATTACGATGTCGTTAAGGAAATGTGCAATTTTTTTTTTATTGTAAATTAAATAGCTATCAAATAAACTTAAGGAGTTAATGTGATTGTTTTTCTATATTTTAATATTTCTTATGTATGAAACGATAGTGATATAAGATTCAACTATACTATAACAAAATAAATTGATGAATGTAAAAAAGGGTCACTCCACATTTTTTTATTTTTTTCTATGTTGTAATAAAATTGCGTAATAGAGCCGCCAACATATTAAATTGATTTCTCCTCTAGAGATCGAGTACAACAAGTGCTAGAAGTAAAAAGTACACAAAACGTCAATGCTTGAGGCTCACGAATTTTCCCACTAATAAAACCTGGTATACCATTGATAATCCCATAAAGCAAGGCTTATTCATTGACAAAACTTCCAATAACTAAAGAGAACCATTTGAATTTTAGTGCACCAACCATTAATTCATTTATAAAAGCACTCGTAAGAGGAATAATTTTTATCCATGTCTAACAAGAGTGTATAACACAAAAAATCTTAAGTCGGTGTTTATTAATGTATATTTGATTTTGGAGGTTTCCTGAAATTTATTGGGGAACCGAGGACTCTAAAAGTTTTAAATGTAAAAAGGGGTCATGTCCATATGAGGCTCGTCTCGCTCGTGACTATTCTCTAGAACGTAAAATTGTAAATTCTTCCTCGGGGTTTCATTAAAACTACTCCTTCGACACTACAATTAATTGCTTTACTAAAAACGTACTTTTGGAGAAGAATATAAGTCATAATTTCTTTGGAGAAGAATATAAGTTTTCTCTCTCTCTTGAACGTGTCATGACCCCTTTTTACATAAACGACTCAAATATATAATCACAATCATTTTCCCATTCACTTTTTGTAATTTATAAACTGCATTATTTCAACAAACACTCCTTTTGTTATTTTTTTATTGATTGTGTAAGGCTCTAAAAATATGCATCATACTATACACTACAAAAAATTTAGACCTACATTAGTATGTGTTTGTGTATGTTACCACAAATTAAGATTAAGTGTGACCAAAGATGGTGGGTATAAAAATAGCCTAGAAGTTTCTCATTGCCGCTATTGGATTGCACACAACTGTCCCCCTTCCTCTCACGTACATCCGGCGATCGCAATGGATGTGCCTCGTAAACGACAAGATTTCAAAAAATGCTGTCGCCGTAAAACTCAGATGCGGTACAGGTCTGTCCCCGAACACATGCAAGACGGCAAAGCCGACTAACGGACACACCGACGCAGAGAAATAAACGTCGAAAACTCGGTATTAAAACGTCGCCGATTACGTGAGCATCTAGGAGCTCTATTGAATCTAGTTTTTATGCCTTTAAGGACGCGACTTTGAAATACTCGACCCACTTTGTAAAGGAAGAAGAATCCTTTTTTCTTCTTCCGATGTTGAACTATTTTAAATGGAAGAGATGGGCAGAAGTCTTTTAGCTTCCATTAATGTTTAGGTATGTTTTTGAAATATGGATTCTGGTATTTAATTCCCTAAAAGCCTCAGCGTGTGTTCGGATCGAATTTCGATGATCATTCGTTAGCTGAATGGGGAATGGAGGAAGTTTTACCATGATTACGTTTTGAGGATGATGAGGAATTTTTTGTTTAATGTATATAAGATAATTGTTAATCTTTATTTAATTTTCTCTTGTAGCACACCAATTAGAATACATGCACTTTATCACCAAAAAGCCTTCTGTGGTATTAAAAATTCGATGCTTTTAACTGTAAACATATACAGAGTAATAACTTGTGCCTTATAAAGCCTTTAACTAACTGTATTTTTTCTTTAAATTTCCTTTACCATTTGATTAATTTCTATATGGTGATGTCTTCCTCACCATATATATCACGATAGGTGTATGTTTCTCTGCCATTATTTTTTCAAATATGGAAGACCTGATTGGGTGATATTTATGGGCTTCCATAAATGTAAATCATTATTGTCCTTATAAAATTGACTAATATGGCATTTGTTATTCCTTACAGCAACACGGTAGTTTATAAATAAGTAAAATTATTTAAAACACCTAAGAGATCTTTTTAATATTATTTTTCACTATTGAACTACTTTTGAAATACTTTTATCACAAAAAATTAAAAAAGAAAAAGAAAAAAGGGAAGTATAAACGTTTAGTAATTGGAATAACATAGAAATTAATGCTACAGCATTTTTAATAGGAGGCCTTACCACCAATTTTTCGTCAAAAATGTCAGGTTGGAAATAGCTAAAGAAATATATTTGTGTACTTTTATAAAAGTTATGAATATACATGTTAATATACTTGAATGTTTTTTCATTAGTTTAGTTTACTATTAACCTTATTTCTTAACGATTTTCTATAGCAGGCAATTGCCCATAATTAGGTGGGATTATATTAAAAATATTTGTAAAAGAAGCCATATCATATAGATTTAAAAACCTAATTTCTAACTTTTAAATTAATATTAAACGCAAGGTTATTGAAGAAAATTTGTTTAAAAAAATAATAATATAAAGTAATTTATAATTTGTTTATATTTGCGCATACATAAACTAGTTGCGTGCAATCATTCAACTAGATGGCATATCATTCTATTATAACATTTTAGATGGTTACTCAGATATTGAAGTATTCTTTTACTATACGTTTCTCGTCTTTTCCTTGGAGTATGAATTCAAAATTGTTATTTTTTAAACTTAGATGTATGATTTCTTAAAAGAAAAAAGGAGACTTTTTTAAATTTAAGGAACTTTAGATATTTTCTTTGAGCACGAAAATTTTTCAGAGCTAATCATTAATTTATATGATGATGAAATAAATGTGGAAAGCTCACATTGTGTAGCAGACAAGACACAAATATTTAAACAGAATCAAAAAGTCAAAATTCAAGTTTCATTATACAAAAGGTAAACATAATGACACTATTTTTTTAATTAGAATTAATCCGCACGTTATAAATATAAGGAAGAAACAGTTTTCGAACCATTATTCGTTCTTTTTATGCACACTCTTTCCTACATATATAAAAATATTCTTTTGAAGACTTGTTTTAGAATTTAATTTTTTTGTGTGATGTAACTGCAACTTTATATGGCATTATTCTCAGATTTTTTTTTGCTCAAGTTCCATTCCATTATCATTTTCAAAAACTTCATATTCAAAACTAGTTTGCCTTACTTCCATCTTGGATGCATAATTTTCCCGTTAAGCTCAAAATCCCCGCTTATTAATTTATGCCACACTATCCTGGAAATCCAAGATATCCCCATAAAACTAATTAAATAAAGAAGGTGCATAAATATTTAACTACGTCGTCAAATTTCTCAGTCGAGAACTTCAAGCAGGGAGAGTAGAGGGAAGACAGCTGAATAGCAGCATCCAAGTCTCTTAATAGCCCTCAGGTACATACGAAATTAGCCATTTACATCAAAACAAGATAGAAACGAATCAAATCTGGTCATTTTACGCGTTAATAGTAATGATCCACAAGATCTGGAATTCCGAGCTTCTAATGCTGGAAGTGGTTTGGGTCCTCTGTAATTACAATCGCTGCCAGCCGAAAGATTTTATTCCCCTGTCGGCTGTTAACGTCCCTGAGATCGTCTGCAATTCGTCAGACATCCTCCCTTTGGGAAGGGAGTATCGTTTGCGGTGGAATTACAGTAGCTGTGACCAGTGTTCCTTTTGGGGCCTGCAGGAGAATAGGCCTGGACACTGGACAGAGAATGGGGGAAAGCATGTGATTATGAAGCTGGTGCTGATTAATGAGCTATAACTCTGGAGTTATCAACAATGCAAGTTGAAACGGGGGGTGGATCTTGATGAACAGAGTGAACGTGAGGGAAGTCAACTAATGATCAACTAGCTAAACTTTTCAGGGTTTGTAAATATATATTTAATAATAAATAATGGTAATTTCTGATCGAAGAACAAAGCCAGAGTCTCTGAGCCAGAAAAATTTTATATAGTTGAACTTTTTTTTATTTACTTTTTGAAATAATAAGTCATTTAAGTTCTACACAAATAACGTTAACAAGGATTTTTTTTAGGTTTTACATAATATTTCATGGACGTAATACAAATCAAATTTAACTTTCAAAGGTTTAAGTTCATTTTATTTTCATTTTAAAGCAAATGTTAATTGCTTGATAAGTTTTACGATGTCATAATCTCAACTCAAGGGGTGATATGATTTTATACCTCCTCAGTTATTTTCCTTAAAACATTACTACTGAATATTTTAACTCTGTAATATTTCTTTATACACATTTAAGAAATAGAAAAGCGTGAAAGCAAATTTTAGATGCAAAAAGTTACCTCCACGATACTTCGTAGTTGCATGTCACTAGTACATCATAGTTGTATAACCAATTTTTTCTGCCTTCGAAAGGAGTTTTCAGGTTTTATTAGAATATTTTTGGTTATAACCATATATATATATATATATATATATATATATATATATATATATATATATATATATATATATATATATATATATATATATATATATATATATATATATATATATATATATATATATATATATATATATATATATATATATATATATATATGTATATATATATGTATATATATATATATATATATATATATATATATATATATATATATATATATATATATATATATATATATATATATAAAATTGAAAAAAAAAAAAAATCTCAACTCATAAAATAAAAGCTTTTCATATTCTTAGAAAAATAAGAGGACAATTTATAAAAGCAACACCAGGCGGCATTTTTTTTATCATTTTTATCCTGAATGCGAAAACGATCTCTTATAGAAAAACATAAATATTGCTACAGAACTTATTCAATAATATATCAATTGAAAATTGTACTTATATATTATCCATAAGCAAATCCATTAAGTTACCAACAAAAGAAATACACAAATATTTATTACTCGACCAAACACCACATATTAACTCAATTATGAATATTGCATTGTATACTTTTGTGGCAATCATAGATTCTTTTAAAATGAAATTAATTTTTGACAACTTTTAGATTTTATGTACCAGAAAATTGGTGCTAAAATCCATTAAGCGCACGTGTTTCAAATTGGGCAGGCAATCGTTTTGGATCATCATTTGTATATAATATATAAACCTTAAATAATTTTATGAAAGTAATCAAAACTGTCAAAAAATGAAATAGTTATCTAATACTTTGGATAAATAATAAGTTTCGACCAATTTGGAATTTATTCATGCACATAATTTTAACACATAATTTTTGTCGACAATTATAACTCTTTTAATTTAACATTGAGAAACGGTGAAAAAGAATGAAGTAGAAGTTCTAAATCATTAACATATCCTAAGAAATTTCTACATTTTCAGCAAGTTTCATTATGAATTTCAAAAAATAGTTTGCATTCGTTTTAGGGTATGGTAAATTCTGTAATTTAAATATTCTCTGTTACCAAACGTGTAAAATCAATTATGCAATAGGTGTTATCTTCAGTTTTCTGGCACACAAAGTTCTGTTTCTTATGTTTTTATGTGAGATTATTTAAAAAAATATTTGAAAAATTCAATGCATTATTATTGGCTTTCAAAGAAGCTTCTAACAGGAAAACAAACTGTTAGAGTTTTCTAGTGTTAAGAATTTTAAGACATTATTGTTCGCAAATTTTTAATTTGAGACAAACTTGGATTATCAAAGGGGAAACTTGGTTTAAAAAGTCGGATTTCTTTTATTTCTCACTTTAAAATATTTACAAATCTATGAGATGAGATTTTTACAGAGTGAATATTATTAAATATTAACATCGAATGATTTGTATATACGGAATGGATTTCAGTTACAGTAAACAAACCATACCAAACAAAAATATTTCTACCACAAAAAAGCTTTATACATTGGAATTTCAGCTAAAATTTAAAATTTTTATGACTTACATAAAATGTAGTACAATTTATTTACACAATCATTATAGGGATTTACTATCTCAATTGTCCAATCATTACCCATGCTTCAAAATAACTAATCTAAAACTCAAATAGCCAGAGCAATTTTCCCGATGCGCACAAATCAAGGAAACTTCAATAGAATTTCGCAATCAGAAACAAAAGTGCGTTGCGCCAACTCAATTCTCCCAAGCTAATCGAAGCACTCACAAATGAGACAAAACGTCTATTAACGTGAGGGGACGAGAATTAACAACTTTTCCATGTTCCCGGCAATTTAGCCATTGCAGACAATTAACAATTCGATTCAGTGCATACCCGTTTGAAGCGGCCGCCTATTGTGAAACTTCGTAAAATCATTATTTCACAAAGGCCTTCTGAAAAGGATGGCTCCAGCACCGAATAAATGACAGATGCGCACAAATAATTGCTTCTCGCTATACACACTGTTGGTTCCGTGTAAATTCGAAATAATGGAATTTGTAGGTTTGGTTTGATAGAACGGTTCGATACTCCGATCATTATTCTTTAGAATTCATTTCATTGGATGCTGAAGATTGAAATGAAATGTTGGAAGGATTGAAGAAAAAATTTCCGATTCGTCGTGTTATCATTATAACTGAATTGAAATCTTCAAATGATGCTTTATGATTCAAAATAATAACCTTGGTTAACTGGTTACAGAATTTATTTGTTGGAAATGATATATTGTTCATTAAAATACTTGTATCAAATAACTTGCATTTGAAGTACTTCCAACTATTATTGATTAAATAGTTTTTTTTAAGTTTTATTTTAAAATTAAGCTTATTCAGGATGCTTATTTTTTGGCTATTAAAGGTAGAAGCAAGATTATTACTTACATACCGATTTTGTTTCGATCATTCGTTGAGACCAGACATATCTCCTGAGATGGCCAAAAGCAAAGGCGTGAAGCCGAATCCTACTATTGCCCCAGCAAAACCCACTGCTCCTGATGCTGTTGAGACTGTTTCTGATGCTAACGTTGCTGGTGTCCCAGCTAACGAAAATCCTAATGATATCGTTCCCAGTGTTGATGTTAACCCAGATGAGGAGACTTCTCCTACATTCATCTTAGATGTCCCGCCAATTGAAGTGCCGTTCGGCTAGATTAACCTTACCACAATGTCTGGATCCCGAACCAGTATTCACTATTCTGATCAACACGCCACCTCGTCCTCTTAGCTCCTTCAAAGTTGTGGTCGGAGGTTTAGCAAATTCCACCTCCATTGTCGCTGACTGGCTTTCCTTGAAGAAGACGGATTTTGTACCCTTGCATATTACCCAAATGAAGAGGAAGTCCGGGCACAAGATGCAACTTTTCATTCTGGAATTTCCACTTTCGTATGATAGTATCAATGCCCTATCTGGGAAGACCATGCTATTTTCCAAAGTTACTTTAGAACATCTCAGAGGCAGGAAAGTGAGAGGTCCCCTATAGTGTTACAAGTGTTACCCCTGGGGATTCCACTTTGCTGCCGTCTGCCATTTTCCTACTCGATGCCGCCACTGCGCTTAGGAGCATTGCAGTCATAATTGCCCTATTAAAGTTGGTCCAAAGCTTTGTTGCAAGCAATTGTGTCCAAAGTCACTAGTGTTCTTCTCTTTCCTGGCCTGCCCCTTGGTGTTTGCTGTCCAGCATGCAGTCGGTCAACAAGGCGATCGAAACTGCTCCCCCCTCATCATCCAATTCAGATGCTACTACCAGATTCCTTCCTCGACCACTTGGGGTCTGGAAATTATTCAAAACTTATTCTTATGCATTCTGCCAGACCTCAGTTCCCTTGGTCTACCAGGAGACATGCACTGAGTTCTGCGTTGCCACTGATGTCTTCGATACCCCTGAAGTCAAGGAAACCGTTGTAGAAACTGACTTTAAATTAAATTTCTATCGAGTGTTTAGGACCCCCAAAAATTGCTTTACAAATGTTCTATGCAATTGCTGCTAAGCTTTTTGCCTCCCAAGAGGATTTCGAAGCCCATTACCAAAACCAAGAATTCTTGGCTCCTATCGCTAGTTACTTCAAGGCCTGGCCTAATCTCCTAGAACTTTATTATGTCCAAAAGTTGTCAAAGAAAAGCTCCAGATTCTCTAAACTTGCACATTATATCTTCCGTATTTTGATGTTTATATTTCAATGCTTTCATTGGAATGTCCTCTTCTGTTTGCCAGCCAAGTTCCGCCTACTTCAATTTCCTCGCTTCCTATTGGAAGTTGAGTTTAGCCAAGACTCTGATGTTGGTGCGTTTCGACCTAATCTTTTTGTCCTAGAGAGTTTTGTTATTGTTTACTGAGTCACTGCAATATGACCTACATCCTTCTTTTGCCTTTTGGGCCAATACGATAGGTGGAATAGTGCCTTTCGGGCTAGCCCCTCCATAAATCCAGTATTATAGTATAGTATTACTTACATGATAAAAAAAAAGCATAATAAGAACTAGGAATGATGAGTGTACACACATCATATATTTTCAAGTATTTTCTTAGCATTCTTTAAATATGACATAATTGACTTTTTCCAAATCGTAGAGTTTTACAGTTACAGTTAAGACGATTTCAGGTTTATGATTTGTAATTAAAATCAAAATACCTATAAAATTATAGAGATTCGCTGCCTCAGTATAAAAGCCCGCGTTTTCGTGTAATTTGCATTTAGCACCGATTTACTACAAGGACAAATGTTTTGTTTAAAGTTGAGGCTGTTAAAAATGAATTTTGGTGGCCTGGTTTTAAAATTAAGCGGAGCCCTTATAGAGCGACCGGAAAGTTCATGTAATTCAAGTTAAAAATGTTTTCAATGTAATTTTATCTCAGAAACTATTCATATTATTGGTTTACAAATTTGTCCAGATGATATTAGAACACTCTTACATAGATTGGCATATATTTTTGTAAAAATAATTTACAACTTTTGATGTTTTAAAATTCATTTATAAAACTTTCCCAAAAATATAATTAACAATTTTTGAAAAAAAGTGTATTTTACATTTCTGTAAACGCATATAGATGTTTGAATAAAATAACAATTTGTAAAAGAAAAAAAAGTTTTAAAACAAAGTAGTTGTTCAGTAGATTTTGAGAAAACGCTATATTTTGGCATGGAAAAATAGTATTTGAAGTATAAAAGTGTGTATGTGTTATTGTGATTTTTTTTTCGAAATATGATTAAAAATACTTCAATTCGACGCATTGTCTACCAAGTTATACCATTTTGGAGATACATTTAAAATATTTCAATACATTAAAAACCTCAAAATGGATTTTAAGTAAAAATTTTGCTTCCTTTGGCAAGTTCTACGATGAAATTTCACAAGCTAAGAAACTGGAGTATGGAAATTTACAATAATGCTGTCCAACTCTGACACTCAGAAAATACAATGATAAGGCATTGATCGTCCTTGAGTTATATAAAGATATAAGGAATAAATGTTATTGCAAATCAAAAAATATAATAAAGCTTTGATTAAAAAAACCCTATTGGTTGCAATAAGATTTTAAGAATTTATTAAAAATTTCTTTACAATAAATAAAAAATTTCGATTTCGGTTCGAGCAAAGCTCTGGAGAAAGAAATTTCTCTCCGATTGACTTGTATCTAGAAGTGCCACTAATAATTTTTCCCTTAAACCAAGGGAACATATTCATAAACTATTGCATTTTACTTACAAATCAAGCCGAGTGACTTACGACCATTTGATGAGCCAGTAAGAAGTACTATTTCTCGCTGTAGTTAGTTACTTCGCTGATACTTCTTCAAACCCATTGCACAACAAAGTGACAATCAATTATATCCATGTCAATGAATTTATTAAGAGAATTTAATTTTTGTAATTATTGTAGGAACGTGGATTTCGAGTAATTACTAGAATTAGTAGTTATGGATAACAAGGGCCTTATAATGTAGTCAGGATAGTGTGTTTATCAGAGATAAGTAGAAACATTTCAAGCGTTAAATTAAAAAACTGTATTAGCTGGTCTACTATTTGAGTATCTGTGCATCAAGTGTGTTCAAGTAAAAATTTCTTAGTGCGGTGAAAAGTTTTCTTTTCAAGTTTATTCTTTTATTTAGGTAAATATCAATGTATCGCGTTGCTTTCCAAAATAATAGAAATAGCCACTTGCATGCAAAGATATTGGAAAATCTACATACATTTTCTAAAGTGAATGCTTTATTTGGTGCAAATAAAGATTCGATATTATTAGACTAATAAATATATATATATATTTTCAAAAAATTCTTCTTATCTTTAGGAATATTGTTTATTCTTTTGCTCCAAATATTCATAGCTTTCTATCGTTAAAAAACTAATGTATTAAATACAGCCGAATAAATAAATTACAAATTAGTTTCAATTTCCAACTTTTCCAAAATATTATGTTTTAGCAGAAAAAATATTCGGAAAAATTGAGTTTATAATTTATAAAACTGCAGGGAATTATTGAGCAATTGCTTATATTTTTATATTAGGTTTAATAGGGAAATTCTAAATTATTTGATAAAGCTTTATTTAACCAAGACAGAGACCAGTGACGAATATTTTAAAATAGGTAAACGCTATGCCCTTCTATTTTATGTTTTATTTCTTTTGATCTTGCCCATAAAGATCTTTTTACAACTCCCATGAAATTTTTATAGCCGTAAAAACATAAAACTTTAACTGTTTGAAATAAAAGTATTTATAAAACAAAAGACGTTGCAAAGAAATGTTTCAAATAAATCGCATCTTAAGATCTTTCCACTTTGACGCAGATAACTACAGATTTAAACTTTTGACTTTCGAATCAACTACATGCACTTCAAGGGATAGAACAATAAACACCAAAGTTTCAAACCCCGAAATTTCCAGTCTTCTTTTAGATATACAGTGGCTTGAAGGAGAATAAAATCCTCAAACCAGTATAGAGCGATATTAGAAAAGAAGATACAGATTTATCCATCTCTTATTGGAAAATAAAAATTTCAAATATATCTTAACTCGGGAGAGATCGTAGTACTTTGGAATTCTATTTCTTACGAAAGAACCGGAATTCATGTAATGCATCAAAAAATAATAAAGAAAATTCCACATTTGACTTCGTGAAAAGTTCTCCGAGAGGAAATGACCAAGAGGCATTCTTTATAAAAATGATGAGCGAAATACATACATGGAAAGCAGGGCAAAAAGATGAATGCAGAAAAGTTTGTATATATTTTTATATTTTCGAGAAATGGTGGCACATTTTCTTAGAGGGATAGCACTTACATGCATTTTCATGCAGAATGCCTTGAAATTGATACAGAGAGTCTACGAAGCGTATCGATACTAAAGCAACGCGAGGTGCCATTTTGCTTTTATTATGCAAAGTGAGATTTTATTATTCAAATTCATTCTAAGTGAGTTCCATTCAGAAAACAATGTAGACGGAAGCTTTTATCATTCTCAGGAGAAGTATAGTGAAAAAATCGTATAAATGTTCGTCCTCGGTGAAAATATGCTTTTGTTACTTTGGCAAAATTCCATTTCTTGTGGTCGTGACAAGGAGAGAAAGGAAACCGTTTACTTCAAATATTAGATTTCATTGATCAAAATACTAAAAGTAAATAATCGATTTTACATTTCCACAAAAGAGGAACTATTGTGGTTTCAGGTGGATAAAATGTGAGGAATTTTACTAAAAATGTTCACGTATGTTTGAATTGTTTGTAACGTTGGAAATGACAGTCCATTTATGATTCAGAACATACCATAGAATAAGAGTCATGTACTATTTATTTATAAATTTTAGTCTAAAAAATATGCAATGAATTATTTTTTATATCAAAAGCAGCAGATTTTTTACTCCTAGTTTAAATTTTAATTTTCCCACACTTATACACGTCAATTGTACAGGGTGTCTATAAAATGTTGGACACATTTTGATCTTGAATAATTAATTAAATAATGAAGATAAATTGAAATTGATAACACTAATGATTAGATAGACTTAAAAAGTTTTATGGCTCTTGTCAATGGACTTCCGCATGTGCGCCGTTCGTCGCACGAAGAATATCAAAATGATAGTCAATTTCGTGCCAGATACGGGTAAGCATGTCGGTATCCACAGAGGCTATTGTTGCTGTAATCCTGGCCTTTAAGTCATTCGATACTTTCCTCCTTCAAACGATGTCCTTTACGAATCCCCAAAAGGAAAAAGTTAAGTGGCGTTATATCAGGTGATCTGGGTGGCCAATAAATATTTACAAAAGAAACGAGTAAAACATGAAAATTAACAACACGGGCAGACGATATTTACAAAAGAATGCTATTCAAATGGAAAAAGGAAATTTTCTATGATAACGTTCACTATGAATGAAAATATATGAGTTATTCTGCATATAAATTCCATAAGTTTTTTTTTTTATATATATATCTTAATTATTTTATGAATTATTCAACATCAAAATAAGTCAAACATTTTATAAACATCCTGTATAGTTAGCAAATAAAACAAAATCAAAATTGCACGTTAAAATAAGTCAGCTAGTTTGAAATTTTTTACTAAATCTAAAATACTTATTAATATACTGTGTCATCAATAAAACTTTCCATGTAGTTCTTAAAAACAAATAGCAGGTATATATGTTCATAATTCTAAGTAAGCTTTCTTTGAAATAGTTGACACATTATTATATATATGTTTCAAACCCACAAGCAAACCATTGCATTTTATTTTTCATACGTAAATAACAAACGCAAAAAAAATATAATATGCGTTTTATCTGTTTGTGGATTTGAAGTAGTATTGAATGAATAGCTTCAAAATATCATAATTCTTATTTACATAAATCAAATATCATATACATCGACCAAAACTGTGGAGGCTAACAATTTAAAAAATATGCCTGTGTGGAATTGAAGTTAAGTTATAGGTACCGGCCCGATTAGCAGTTATTTTGCATAAAAATGGGTCGTTGAGCGTACAAACCAAACCAAACTATGTGAAATTGGAAGGTTTCTAGAATTTGCTTTTATATTTTGAATTTCCGTGCTTTACTCACTAATTTATTACGAATTCTTAGTATTAAAAACAAACGTCTCTTTCTTTCCAAACCATCGAATTCTAATCGACCTAATACAGCCACCAAAACTAAATCCAAGCGAAACAAAAAAAAATCAACGATTTTTAAAGTTTTCACAGACCGGCGTTAAACGCTGAAAAGAAGAAAAATCTGTTTCCCGAAAAGCGATATTTCTCTTCACCCACTTACACTGAAGATCACGGAATCGGATTTATTTTACAAACCTTCTAAAGGAAACCTCCGATAAAACTGTTTTGGTGTATTCCAAGACGGGGGTGGTCTTGAACGTAGGGTTACAGAGATTGAGTGAAGTGTTAAGTGCAACTTGCTGCCTATTGCTGAGCAGAATTTCAATGAAGAGATTTTGTGATTGTTTTGGGAGAGTTTCAGAGAAAAGGCAATTCATGTGCAAAATGGGCACTAAATGTTCAAAGACTGTGTTTCTATCCATCTGAAAAATATAATTATCTGTAAATAAGTTAAAACGCATCGAATGTGGTGCTACAATAGTATCCCATACAAATGTCATAATATCTAAAATATATAACTAATATGTTTTGAGTCTTTATAAATACCTTGTTGTGAAACTTTTGTTGGAAAACGGAATACATTGAATAGTGCGTGTTTTTAAAGTATAAATTCATATTTTATTGATGTATGATTTTTTTTTCTCTCAATCTTGGGACTTTTGACTTTAAACCCAGTCATTGAAAACTAATGAAAAATATTTTAATACTTTTATTTTGAATAAATTTGAAGGTTGTATTGTTTAAGAAAACTGATAGAAATTATCTCTGCTATGTAAGCAAACTGATTTGGTATAAAAGTAATGTATTTTTGTTCTATGATATTTCCTTAATATTGTGCTATTAATATATAATTATTAGAGTTTAGCACTTCTATGGTTTGAAGCAAACTATCATCTACAGTCACTTCGATATCTTTATTTCCATCAACTTCTGTAACGACAATAACACTGAAACAATCTGAATGAGTAAAATGAAATTTAATAAATCTAGTCCATAAACACTCCACTGAACATACACTGAAAAATGTAAAAATAATTGAATTTGATGAAAAAAAAAGTCTTAAAATTGACCTTGGTGTTTGGAATAAAATGTAACAAACAAACAAGAAGATTTATAAAACATACCACACTTATGTTTCTTATTTACAAAGTTTAACAAACAAATTTTTTTAAATTTTAACAAACACATTTTTACAAATTTTAACTTAATATTGCTATTAGGTGTCAGAAAAGGTCAGGTCTCTCCCTTCAAATTATAAACTATTAAATAGCAAAGTTTGAAGACATAAGGAACAAAAAAACAATTTGAAAATAATCAAATATTATTAGTTAAGTTAATTTTAAGTTAATTCGATATTTGCGATATTTTTTGAAAAATTGATTGTTTGAAGTAATCATATTTTTTTTTTTTTTTTTTTTTTTTTGTAAAAGCCATATTTTTGTAATCTACTACTTGAACTCATTATGGTTTTGTTTTTAAATGGATGTAGTTTCGTTTAAATGGCCGGCTTTGAAATTTATCCAGCCAATTAGCACTGAGGAAGCTGTTCTTAAACTGTTTATTTTTCTAAAGGTAACATATAAAAAGAGTAATAAAATGTTAAATTGGGTTCATAACACTCAGATAATGAGTATTAACACTTGACAGTTATTTAAATACTTTTAAAAGTACAAAAACATGTACAATGAAAGTGATAATAATCAACACATTATCAGTCGCAGCCAAGAAGTGTGACAAATTTCATTGTAGGGAACGAAAATATAAACGAAAGCACTATTACATTCCAGAAATAACTTTCTAATGTTAGAAAATACTAATTTAGTATTTCAATTTATCTAAAATAGATGTACTAGACACTTTTCAGTTTACTATGTTTATTATATTTGAAAGTTGGATCATTAGTTGAAAAAGGAGAAATTTGAGACAGAATATTTTAATATAATTTTGTGTACTGATAAAAGGGTAGTAGATTTGCATTGGGGTATTTTTTTATATTATTAAAACTGATTTATAAGACAATTACGCTTTTTTTGCTAAGAAATACATATTTTATTGCTTTAAAGACGAAATTTACGTCATATTTTTGGAGTAGATTTTCTGTATATTATGCCCCATAAATTGGGCTGCACTGAATTTTGAATGTTAACTGTACATATCTTTCCCAATAACGTTTTAATTAAACATATTTGCTTACCACTATAATTCAATAAAGTTAAGCCTATTTTTTCCAATATTTTCTAAACAAAGTATTTTGACAAATTAATATTGCATGCTATTATATAGATTTATTTCAGATTTCCAGTGGTTGAAAAAAGGAGAAATTGCACAACAAGACACATCTATCAAAGAACATATAACTTTCGTTGAACACAAATTTGAAACATACATTCAACTTTCAACTATGGCTTAGAATTTTAGATAAACTGTATATCTAGAAAGTTGAATACATGTTAGCAACACAATGCTAACTTTTATTTACATTTAATGCAATATTATAGTTAATTAAAGTTATACAACATTTACAGATCATAAATATTGTATTATAGAAAATAATGGAGTCCATCTCAGAATATTTTAGATAATTATAAATATTATATTTGAAGTAATATTTATTTAAAAAAAAATTAAATAGGATTGTAAAGAAAAGTCACAGAAAACTTGTATATCCTAAAAAAAATGTGAAATTAAGAATAGATGCTTTTAAACAGCATTTTGCTTATAAATGAACTCGCATTTATAAATTTAGTATTACAGACAACGAATATATTATTTATTCCTTATCCTTAGTGATACATAAATACATTAACTAGAATTACTATTACTAATTGGCATTATACATAAAAAATATATAAAAGTCACACATTATATGCACTTTTCTTTACTATAAAACTGCACCAATTCACCTATATATTTACACATAAAACTTGATTATATATACACGTATATGTGAATAATAGTTTTAGTTCCTATAATACACTAACTTAGGGAAAAGCTTATGCAAAGACTGTTCGTTTGTGAAAAGTGGGAATAAGTCGCGCAACCCAAAGTTAAAATGCGCAGGGAAAAAATTGTTAGTGAATTAGGACACTGGTCTCTTTTCTTTAAAATAAAAATGGGTAGAACTTTCCAGCACACGCTTTTCGTTCTTTGTGACGGTTTAAGTATTAAAATTTCAAATCTCGAAAATGCTCAAAGTTCACCTTGTGTCCACCCAAGAGACCCAATTTAACCACCGTGGATTTTTGTATGGGCTATTCAAGGACAAAGTTTATCAGATATCACTTGCTAATTCAGACGAGTTAAGGCAATGAATTACAGAATCCGAGCTGACAAAAGTCTTCAGAAATATGGTTAATCGTACTGAGTGCTGTTGCCAAGAAAAAAGGGTGCATTTTCAAAGTTTATTGTAACTTTTTTTTATGTTTTTGTATGTATTTTGGATTGCTCAACTTATGCCCCACCCTGTAAAAGGTTAACTTTCACAGACAAAACTACAAATGTAACAGGCATGTGTGATATAAAATGTAAAATACCCCCCCCCCCTCCCCGTTTCAAAGTACCCATTCCAAAATTTAATCAGAACGTTTTTAGACACATCAAGAATTTAGGCAAAATGTATTTATTATGCAGATAGTGTATTTTAATTACATCTAAGTTGTTATAATACACAAAGTTTTTCAAGTAAAAAAAAAAATAACTTCTTACATGTTTATAATAAGTGTTTTATAGATTGTACACAAGTGTTCATGCATTGATCATGCAATAAAATGTACATGAAAATGACATGAATCTCTTTTTTCCTTCGTGAATTTTAAAATTTTCATCTTTAATGTGTACAGCAATATCCTAAAGAATATTTCTGAGAATTTCTAACACCACGAGGGCCCGAAGAAAGATCGATTATGGAAGAACTAGGAAGGACCATTGCCTATCCATGCAATCGGTAGGCTTGACGTCAGAAAAGGTGGGTCATGTGATAACACGGGGGTGAGAGATTGGGCAGGTGGTGTCAATGTCTGCGATGTCCCATGTCATCGGGTCATTGAAGCCAGCTACACATGTTCGAGTGGGTGGACTGATTTCAGCAATTTATTTACTTTTTTAGGGGGTACTTCGCCTTTTGTACGATTCATTGTTTTGTTCCTTTAGCTCTCACTCTTGTTTAACTTTTATTTATATTGATTCTTATTGCAGTAAGTGGTAATGAGGATCGTTTTTGCTGGAGTAGAATACTTTAATTAATTCTTAGCTATAATTTTTGTATAAAAATGTGGTTTTAGAATGGAATATGGTGTCTTTTGACGAATATCAAATACTAGGAGTTAAAAAATGTGGACTTTTTTGCTTTTCTGCAAAATACGACTTATTTTCAATGGCAACATGAACTCTTAGCAAAAGTCACAGTTGATTTTGTGTGCATGACTACTATTTTTTAAAGCATATTAACTACCAAAGCATGGATTTTTTTTAAACTTTAAACTGAATTCTGGTGATGAATATCACTCGTACCCGAAATAAGATTTCAAAGCCAATTAAAGTGTAAGACAAAAGCTAAAAATTATTTATATCTCACACAAACAGAATTCATATTTATTTTAGTTTGAAAAGTATGTTAATTATAATTTTTACATTGATTTATGGGGGTACAGTTTTAAAGATAATTTTTTTTTCATTATCTTACAAACCTTAAATTACTTACTTAAATATAAATTCTGTTTAATGAATCATGAGTAGTTCGAATTCCTATTCAAGAAGTAATATTCTATGAATTTTATTCTTCAGTATCGAAATTTAACGAAAAAGTGTCGAAATTTGATATTGAACGTAGCATAATAATTAATTAAATATCTTTAACGTATACATTAGAGGCATGTACAAGAATTGGTAATTATTCCGTATTTAATATATAGAATTTTCAATTGAGTTTAATTCAAATTATGAATTCATTCGTTGCTTTTTCTATCTAATTATTGTAAGTCATTGGATAGATTAAAGACTGCAAATTTTAATATTCTATATTTTTTTATTTTTTTTTACAAAGAATGGCTTAAAATGCATAAATTTTGTTAAATGCATATGATAAAAATTAAAACTGAATTTTAAACATAACTCAAAAGCTTTTACACACATCCTAAGAAATATTATTTTGATTTGTTGGTCTTATTTTTTACGTAGTTTATATTTTCGTTAAAGAAAAAGAAACCGTGGATAAAGGATTTCTTGATGACATCAAAAATAACAATTTCTAAAAGTCTCTCGAACAAAGTCTGATGCATTATGGTTGCATCTTCATGGAATATACTGACACGAATATTATTACATCTCGTTGAAGTTTTCTGACGTGTGCCATGACGAATTTCAGCAGTACGTTGTGCCCGAGGCTCTGAATATTCCTCGCGTTTCTGTATGGCAGAACATATACTGCTTGTTAGTACATAGAACCCTACATAAAAAAAGAAATAAAAGTCCCTCTCTTTTCCTCCTTTCGACACGATAGTTTAAAAAAATCCTACAAAGGGACCTTATTTGGGTAAGCTTATTCTCGGAATAAAGCGACTAGTTGCCGTTACGTTCGTAAAATGCATCTAAGCCTAAAAACTCGCCAATGTTAAGAGTTCTTCTCACGTAAAGGGTGGACTACCTTCACTTATGTTCCTTTTTGCGAGGCTCAAGCGTGATTGGTTGAAGGGGAGAAGGAAATAAAATTTAGAATATGGCATTATAAAAGCGCTAAGCCTTAAATTGTACGAGGATTTTACTGTTCGAGAATCAGAATGTCCAATAATGGTTTGAAGAAACTTAATCTCTTCAGCTTGTACTGATATTCTGCTCACGTTCTGTTTACTACTAATGGTTAAGGTTTGGTGGAATGGAATTGTACGAAAATGTGACCAAACATTGTATCGTACAAAGAGGGGATATTATTTTTCGTTTCAGCTATGGTTGCCCTTTTCGATTATAGAAGAGGCAAGACCATGTTTGTGAAAGTAATAAAAAACAAAAGTCTTATTCGGTAATTTAAAAATAGAATTTTGTTTTTAATTTGATTGATATAAAAAGTAAATATCTGCCTGAAAATGAAATCTGAAAAAATTCAAAAGAATGCATTAATTCCTATATAAATATTGAATGTAACCTTAAAACTGCAAATACGCCAATAAACGCTATTTGAAATGTCGAAAACTTCACTCAGGATATTGCAACTAATTTATTTTTATCGTATATTTTTTAACAATCCCAACTATTTGGACGTTCCGTTTTCATTGATTATTCCAAACATACGTAAAGTGGGATTGTAACAGTAATTGTAACTAAAAGGTCCTTTCAGCATACGTTTCTATAGTAGTACCCCAGATACCAAAAATGTACAATTAGATGAGACATAGTTATTGAAATCTCCTCTAAATGTTGCCAAGTTGAGACAAATTTGTCGAGAAGATTTCGCTTTGAATAGCCAAGTTCCAATCTGATATTCTCAAGTAGGAATCAATATATAAACTTCCCATTGATTTACTAATAAAGCACTCTTCGTTTTGAAATTTAAAGCAATTTTGATTATAGATTCCGATTGAACTTTACGCAATTCTACTGATATGTCATCTAGACCTCCAAATATATATATGGCACGCGGCTCTAGTGTTGAAAGTTTAGGTTTAGAGAATTGAAAAGGATTTTTTTTTTTTCATATACTTTAGATCGTAACTTCTAGTTCAGTATTGGGATTGCGAAGCACTTTTCCATTTAAACTGTAAAGCACTCCCTATCCTACTTTATTTAATCTAAATACTTTTTTAGATCTGCAAATTGATATGTTTTTAAATCTTAGTATCAGATTCATTAATATAGTGTACCACATTAATATAGTAAATAAGCAAATAATGTATAGCCGATCAAACGGTATAGTGGTTAGCGTGCTAGCTTCTAGACCGCGAGGTTGCGGGTTCGAGTCTAGTGTAAGGCATGGATGTTTGTAAATGTATGTTGGCTTGTCTAATGACGAATGTTTCGGCGCATTATAGCCCTCGTGTTGCTGACGGCGCCAGAAAATCTGAAAACAACCAACCAAAAATGTATATAAAATGAAAATATTATAATTTCAAATTTGATGAGTTATTCTTTATGGATATTTAGTAAGTTAAGTACAAATTGAAGCACTTGATTTAATTCCAATATGCTCAATAAATTCTTGAAAGTGCTCTAGAAAATAACTTGTGCATACTTAATTGTAATGTAAGGTAAAATGCTAGTATATAATTATAATTATTAAATTTTTTAAATAAATATTTGAAAGTAATGCAATATTTAAATAACCAAAATATTCCCAAGATAATAAAAATTCCTAACTTTTGAATTATACATGGCATGATAAGTACCGCGATTTTAAACCGCAGTCTTCATATGAGGGAGCTCTTTAAAACACTACTTTAAAAGTAAACCGAAATGTAAGTAATATTATCTAAAGTAGCATAAATATTTTTACAGTTAATTGTTAAGGTACTCTTCACTTTCTAGTTAACCATTTATTGTTATATTTGTTAGAAACTTGTGAGATTAATGGATTTAGTTGTGTTGTTATAGGTAACAGGTCCTCCCGATGTCTGACGAAGAAGAGGATGGGGCATGCGTTATTTTTATGAGATTTAGGTTTTAAGGCTAGATAACTTTTTTTACAATATATTAGTAACTTATGGTTATCGATTGTGATTAACTTTAAATTCGAATTTATTTTATAACTTCTATTTTAATAGGGCAAAGAGTTGAGCTTCAAATAATGCCGTGCATAAGGTCCTTTCACTAAAGAACAGCACTACGATACAAATTTAAAAAAAAATTATCACACCGATTTCCGTTGTTTAAAATAAAAGATGAAGGCAAATTGAAGTTACCGTAAAAATAGCAACCTACAAGCATTTTATTTGGTTTGATAAATAAGTTCTGAACTATATCATCGCTGCAATACTCTTCCTATGTGACAGTATGTACCCGTAGCATTCCTGGTCGTTATGGTGGGTTCTCATTAGATATCACTGGGATTGTTATAATAAGGACCGTGCCCTTAACGAGGCCCAGGTACTTATGAAAGCCACATAATGTATAATAGAAGGGGTCCCGTGCAATCGGCCTGATCCCCGTTAACGACCCAAGTTCACAGGTCTCGGCCAATCAGAGCTCAGCATCGTCCTAATGGCATTTCGTCAATCACGCATGATCAGAAGTGAGGGGATAGTGTTTAATTTGTTAAATCCACCGAGAAGAGATATGGGATGACATAGAGGACATGGGATGGGCTATAGGCGAATAAATAGGGGATGATAATTAATGATATGGGTCACATAAATGTCAAGGGTTTGGCATTTACAAACATTTAACGACAACATATAACTGCAGAAAATTTCAACATTCATGTAAGACATGCGTTTCATATTTGAGTTCTTTTATTAACAGTTGAAGGATAAAAAGGGAAAATTGAATGTATAAAAAAAAAAAAAAATAGTAATAATAATAATAATTGGAGAACATTATGAAATCACGGAAGCGCATACTCCCTTCTGATAAACCATGAAAGGAATGTAAGAATCAGTCATAAGAAAATATATTGACGCTTAAATATGTATTCAGCTAATATTTTCAAAAGGAAAAAAAAAGTTTCCAACTTTTGTAGATCATCTATTCTAATAATGAGAATATTCCAATATTTCTCATTAGACTGAAAATACTCACATTAATAAAAAGTATTTAATGGTAAAATAGTTTCATCTTGGGATGTAATATGTTGGTTGGCCGTATTGAAATCTTTATGAGCAAATGTGAAATTTAATCTAGAAATTTTTTCATTACTTTAAATCCTTGAAAATAAATTCAGATGAGATAATAGTATCGAAATCATGATTAAATAGATTTATTGTATGTTTCATAACACTACTGCTTAGTTAATACTAATAAATATATATAAGATTTAATCCTATATTGACTCCAGACCACTACTCTGATCCTCATTAATAAACCATGTGTCTTGGATGTTCTTTATTACACGATTTCAAGGTTTTTAACTGTTTATCCCTTGAAAGATTTTCTAAAAATGGACTAGATAAGTTTACAAACATTGCTCATTATGAACCTCATAAAAGTATAGTTAAATATAAAAACTGCGGAAATTTTTTATTAATAATTGCGAAGCATAGATCTGTAATTTTAATATGAATTCATGTGTATGAGCCGGTCCACTGAAAATTTAATAGGAAAAAACCTCAAGTAATTCAAAATCTAGGTGTAATATTATGTACTAAAGTGGGAACATATGTTGATATCCAAAGCAGAATTGCTAAAGCTCGTAACTGTTTTAAAATCTTATATAAAATTTGGAAAACATCCCTTCTAGCTTTGTAGTTTAAAATAAATCTATACAGTTCTGTACAGAAATAATATAAGATCAATTCTCCTGTACGGATCTGAGACGTGATTATTACAGTAGAGGCCAAATGTTTTTTTAAAACAAATGTTTTAAATAATTACGAAAGTATTTTGGCCGAACACAATTACAAATGAAATGCTCTAGCAGAAGAAAAAAAATTAAGATCAATAGATGAGGAAATTATAATTAGAAAATGGCGCCTAACACTCCATATTTTCAGAATGAGAGGTGTTGAAATTATATATACTGTACTGACTTGGGTACCTGAGGGAAGACTAGGCTGAGGCGGAGAATGACAATGGATACCGAAAGAGATGAGGACTGGAGAGAAACAGGAGTTGCTGCGAGGATGGAGAGCTTGACTGAAGTCCTTATGCTCCCCTGGAAACAATAAGAATTAATGAGGATGAATTCATAAATATTGCTCATAGATGTACAAAAAAGAGGTTTTGTTCATTTGCATTAACTTTTTGGATATTTGTTGGTACACTTTAAAAAATCATGTATGATTTAAAATGATATCTTTTTATTTTTAATTTTATTTGCAACTTTTAAAAGCTTAAATTCCTATTTTTCCAAGAGTGGGTCTTTCATAATGTTATAATATTGAAATTGATTTATGGGTTGTATAAGTATTACATTTATTCTACATAATTTATTACCAGACATATCGTATTTCAGAAATACAGTAGCAATGCACCATAGTTATATTAGCTAATATGTACTTATAAAGTTTGATAACATTCAAAAAGTGCTTTTAAAGATTTACCTAATGGCATATAAAGCATTCTATAGTGACAATACATCATTAAACTATTTAAAGATTTTACAAATTATAACCCCACTTAAGATAATTTAGTGGAAATGCAAATAAATCCTACTTTAACTCTTATGGGCAACATGATATTACATCAAAACATAAAGTACTTTTTTTTAGCACGGAAAGAAACATTTACGGTGTTACATGAAGGTATACATAAGATCCTTGAATCTCTAATGTTCATTGGTTTTTGGTGACATTAAAATGTAATTTTTAACTAAAAATCGATATTCTATGTACTGAAGGAATTTCATCAATGTGAAGCAATAAAATTTTGTATATTTTAGTGAATAAAATTAATTTAGAACTTAATTGCCTCACTCAATACCCCATTCATGATCATTTGTCATATCCCAAATTCTACGGTTTTATTCCTTACTATTGTTTATAACTATATTATTTTTCAGCATTTTTACAGATTACAAAGTAACACTCTAATCACTCAGTTTCATCTAATTGCTTGATACAGTTCAGTCTGCTTAGCTTTCACAAATAGTTGCAAAAATATTTTAGAAGATAACATAAATATCTTCATATTATCTTTTGAACTTGATTTACTGAAGTAATTAGAATATTTCCTCTTAATAATTTATTTAATAAGATGGATTTGATAGAAACGATTAAGTACGTAGTTTTTTTTAAAAGAATATGTTTGATAGTTGGAGTAATTCACCCCATCACTCAGGTATACTATACGTTTTTTTTTTTTTTTTTTTTTATTCAAACATGCTTTGAAAAATATATATATATTGTTTTTGCAGTTACTTTGGGCTTTGATTGAACATCTTAGCCTTCCTGCACCCCACTTTTTCATGCAATGTCAGTTTCCATTATCAGTAGAGAAAAAATATCTACCCCTGGTATTAAAGTTTTCTATTCGCATTATCGAAATCTTATGATGATTTGAAAACCATCCTTAAACGAGGAAATGAGATTTTAAATATTCGGCTGCTACTTTTTTTTCCTTCTTGCTTTTCTTTTGAAATATTCCGATAAAGAATCTTCTACTTGGCATCATTACCAACATTTTCACTCCTTTATCGCTCCCTTGGCGAGATTTATAGCGTCGCCAAAGCAGCAGTCATTACACGCTACCCCTGTACAGCTGATTCTCCAGCAGAATTGATTCGTCAGTTTAGCCAGCTGCACTCTACTTTCAACAGCTCTGCATCTTCTCAAACTAACTTTTTGAAGGCATTTTAAGGTGAAGGTGGTTGCTGAAATCAGTCCTGAATCAGTTCACTGATGATTGGTACTTTGACGGGAATGTGATCTGACTGATATCAGGAACTTTCAGTTTCTGAAGGTGAGATCTTTTACTGATAGAAACTCTGAAGAGCGGGTTATCTTCCGATATCTTAAAGAATTTTCTTCCTCGTTTCTTCGCAATCAGCTGACATGCTGTGGTCAACATAGAAGGGTATGTTTACATTTTATTTTTGGGTTATCAAACAAGATTTTTAGCAATTATTCTTTATTTTTTAACCTAGTCTGGTGTAAACATCTTGAATATATGGTAGATATAATCTGCTTACTCTATTAATGAAAGTTTAGCAGAATTTGCATTTATAAGATAGTGCCGGTAATTTGAATTTCTAATTAAAATAATAATCACGAAATAACATTGTGCATAAGAAATAAAGTTTTGAATATAAATTAGATTTTTATACGACTTTTATAGTTTTTCGCTTTAAAGTAGATAGATCTTGAATCAAAACAAGCATTTTATTGCTTTAAATGTGACTTTAAACTAATTACTATTTTAGGATGTCTTTTGGTCAATTAACCTTTTTAATTATTCTTATACTTTAATTCATAAAAAATAAAAATCCTATCATACTTGGAGCTATTTTGTATTTAACTTAATTTTTATTGTTAATTTAATTTCATTTAATGCAAATTTTCGAAAAAACTTATCGAATTATATTTGTGCCTAAAAAATACCTGTAATCCACAAATACTGCTCTATGTGCTTTTTCCTTAAATTAATTTTTGCCTAAGTCTTTTGTTATATAATCAAAATGAGACTTAATGATATTTAAACATATGTATTCAAATACAAATTCAAATTTGAAGATCATCAACACTTTCAAGATTCAACAGGGATGGTCGGAAAAAAAAAAAAAAAAAAAAAAAAAAAAAAGGAAGAATTTCGCATACACACACAAAATACCGAAATTATGTAACGTAATTATAAAATAAAGAATTTACTAAATATATAATATAATATAACATATTGCAGATTATATAATGGACAAAATATACATAACTTATTATACAAAGTTAACATAATTATTCAACATACATTACAGAATACAAAAATGATAAAGTTAACATAATAAATACCGAAATAATACAATGCAATATGCAAAGTTGACAGAGCTTTTGACGAAGAATCCTACTGGAAAAAGTCATTTAATTATTTTTAAACTTCATTCAATAAAAAACATTGTATTGGTTTTTGAGGTTAGATAGTTTAATTGATATATTGTTTAATTGTTACAAAAGTGAACAAGTTAATAGCTATTACAAAATTGGGCACATTTATTTATGTGGTAAAATAAATGGATGAAATATTATTGATTAAGGAGGCTAATTAAAAATACAAAATGTTGGTTATGTTTATCTAGGAACGCGGCAGTGTTCCGCCGCCAAGTCCGACGGCAAAGCGGAAAATATGAATGCCTATATTATGTTGACAGAGCTTAGGCCCGTTTTCAACACCTCACAGCTCAACTTCTATTATAGCTAGAACACTGATTTTTAAAAAAAAAAATTTGCCATTATGTTGCCCGGATGAGTAGATGAAAAATAACAACATAATTGTGAACATTGAAGAAGGGAACATGGTAAAAAAAAATCCTTTGAAAATCGCTAAAGTTACCGGAATTTTGTTCTCCTTCTTCTGTTTGACACCAAAACTTTAGCCAGGGCTACAGCCAACAATTTTTAATGATTTTACACCATTAATTGTTTTATTCTTCTCAGCTTGATTAGAGGAAGTGCCTTTTGTATGATTTGATGGGCAGGAGGGTCTATACCCCCCTCCCCCGAAAGTGATCCCAACACTTGGGAATTTTAGCCAGGCCTATAGCTTAAACGCTTTAATATATTCAGGACATTATTTTTTATTCCTCTCACCTTGATTAGAGGAAGTGCCTTTTGTATAAAGCAAGTAAGAGGGTATATACCCCCCAGAAAGGGTCCTGGAAGTTGGGAAATTGAGTCCGGGTAATGACTGATTAAAACAGGTTAATGGATTTCGAATATTCCTCTTTCGCTCCCTTTCAAGAAGTGACTTTTATACTTTAAGTTGAACTATCAAAACTGTGTAATTAGAAAAAAAATTATAATGACTTATTTTTCAATTAAATTGTATGCTTATCAAAGCCCTGAAAACACGTTTTTCAACTTTTTTACTTAGAAAACCACTTTCAGTTTAAAATAAACTTTCCTAGGTGCCTGGTTGGTTTTGAACCACTCACCTTCTGATCACTAGCCTGATATCTTAACGACACCACAACTAAGGCCTGTTGAATTTCTCTTAAAATAATAACAAGTCTTATTTTTGAAACTTGCTTTGTGATACTATAAGTGAAAATTGCTTTGAGACGCATTTTTTTCATTTATTTATTCGTATGTAAAAGCTGGTAATCCTCAATTTTGCACTTAAGCAAGTAATTTGTTTGTACGTTTTACTTACTTCGTACAATTACTTAGTTTTTAGATATAATTGCATGTTTT
This sequence comes from Linyphia triangularis, assembly GCA_963978545.1. Classification (NCBI taxonomy): domain Eukaryota; kingdom Metazoa; phylum Arthropoda; class Arachnida; order Araneae; family Linyphiidae; genus Linyphia; species Linyphia triangularis. The sequence goes on from OZ021722.1 coordinate 73,003,147, forward strand.
TTTGCCCAAATACACACACACACACAAATATACAACACATAGATGCATATTTTTGATTATGAAATAGTTTTTCTTGTTTTGGTATGGAAGATTCCTTTTTAAATGAAATGAAAAGGATTTGGATTGCAAACCTAAATCTCTCTACAATATTTAATCATGATATTAACTGTCACCCTCAATACAAAGAGTAATATGTGAATCTAATGATGGTGTTTGTCGTAATCTAATAATTTTGTATATGAATCTAATAATAGTTAATCGATAACGGTGTTGTCACTTACGCCATCTTTTCCCTTAGAGCGACGATATGATTATTCACACTAAAATATCTATTGACCGTATCTTACTCATTTAGAGCATAACAAATGCAACAAAAAGAATTTATATCTTCCAAAAATCAGCTAGACGTTGTAAAAAAAGCCTGCTAAGTAAAACAATCAGTCAGAAAAAGTTGTAAAATCTAATGTTTGCCACCAAGCTGCCGCGTTTAGTTTCTTTGTGCACAATGTATGAACAATTGTACACTTGTACACACACAATTGTACAATTGTACGCAATAAATTAAATTGGGATTATTAGGAAGAATCCCCATAGGCAATTAGAACTTGGCAGGCTAGAGTTATTTCGGATTAATTTCATTTCATTTGCTTCAGCAACTTTGCACCCATTGCATTGAATTGAGATTAATTTTATAAAAACTTTAGCCTACCAAGTACTGATTGCCTATGGGGATTCCCCCTAATAATCCCAATTTAGTTCATTATGTATAAGTACCCCAAAAAAACTAAACGCGGCCGCTTGGTGGCAAACACTAGGTTTTACCACTTTTTCTAACTGATTGTTTTACTTAGCGGGATTTTTTTACAACGTTTAGTTGTTTTTCGGCTGATAAGAAATATAATTTTTAACATTCTATAAATAGTTACTACACCATAGTGCTTGAAAATATACAGTTGACGATTTTACGACTGCAAACTATCGTAAATTATACACGGACATATAAATGGACCTCTTTTTTATTCTCTTTCACAATAAGTAGTTTATTCAACCATCATTATGAACCTTTATATTAATTATAAAACTACAGTTCAATGTAAAAACTGATGTTTTGGGGATTTTTTTTAATAATTATGAAACGTAGAGATATATTTTTAATATGATTTCATACATATATGCAGGTCCACGGGAAATTTACTACGAAAACACAATCAATAATTCATAAATATTACGCATGTGTGCACAGAAAGAGGTTTTATTTATTTGTATTTGCTTTTTTGACGTTTGTTCAAAAAATCATGTTCTATTTAAAAAATGATTTTTTTAGTTTAATTTGCAACTTTGCCTATTGCTGAAATATCTATTTTTCCAAGAATGGCTAGTATAAATATTAGATTGATTACATATAACATATGTCCGGACGTATCGTTATCCCGAATTACAGTAAAAAATCACCGTAGTTGTATTAGCTAACATGTACTTTTAGTAATATTCCTAGAGTGTCTTTACACATTTACTTAATAGCATTTAAAGCATTCTATAAGAGCATTACAAAACTTAACCATGTGAAGATTACCCAAACTGTAACCCGTTTAGGTTAATTTATTGGACATGAAAAAAACTACTACTTTATTTATGAAAAATTCTGCAATATGGGCAATATGATATTATGCCAAAACAGAAAGTACATTTTTCTTACACAAAAAGAAATATGTTTGGTGTTTTATACAGGTATGCATAAGATCATTGCTTCTATAATGTTCATATGTTTTTAGTGGAAATTGAAATACAATTGTTCAATTAAAATTCTATATATTGTAGAAATTCCAGAAATATGAAAAATTAAAATGTTGCTTTTGTTTTAGTAAATAAAATTAAATTATAACTTAATTTACCTCCCTTAAAACCTCATTCGTGGATAAAAATGTCGGTCATGTCTCAAATTATCTGGTTTTATTCATTACTACTGCTTATATTGATACTATTTTCCAGCAGTTTCTAATTCACCAAGTTTCATCTAATTACTTAAAACAGTAGAGTTTTCAAGCTTGTAAAAATATTTGGCGTTCTCAGGAATTCACGACAAGCTGTAAGTTTTTGTTTTAACACATAAAAATAAAATATTGATAATGGAGTTACAAAATAAATTTTATTAGCAACATTTCATTACTTGTTATTCTTTGAAATATGCAGCGGGTCAACCACTTATCGTGGAATTGAAAATGGTGCGAACGAATAGCTTTGAAATTTACATTTTAAGTATAGATTTTTTACAACCTTCTTGGCAATGTTTATAAAAATGTAATTTTTACGTTTTATAAAAAGTTACTACAACGTAGTATTTTAAAATATTCCGTTGACAATTTTACGACTGTAAACTATCTCAAGTTTATTTACGGCTATGTAAATGAACGTGTTTATTATTCTTTTTCACGATGAGTGCTTTATCCCAGCGTAAAATAGTATATTGATTCTTATAATATTCACTACCTTTCGAAATTTACAGCAAAACACCATGCCTAATTTTCTTATCTTTATTTATCTAAGGAATTTTCGTGTCTAAGTCTTAAGATTAAAAATATCATTGCTTAATTTTTACTAAAAACAAATTTTCAACACACCTATAACCAAAATTAAACACGTTATAAGAGTTTTAGTTTCTTCCAATATATGGTAGGCTGAAAATTATATATTTTTTAATTAGAGAAATAACATTGTAAAGGAAACTAAAACCTTACATTTATTTGATTCTTTTTAAGATGTAGAACAAACATCCGCCTATAATTTTGATATTGAATTGACTTATTTTACTTATAAGTTATTTTACTTTCAAGCACAAAAAGTCCTCTACGCTTAGTTATTTTATCAAACCATTTATTAGATAAAAAGATTTTTGGCAATTTCTGATATTGCGTCATAGTAAATTGCCTACTTTTAATTTAAGATAAGAAATCAATAAAAGATTATGGTATTTTCATAGAAAACACAGGCCAACAGTGGTTTTGGTGCCGGGGTATTTGGAGCTGATTTCATATGAATTTGATGCCCTGAACTCAAATATGGCGTTAGTTTTTACCAATCAGCTTGAATTTCTAAAATATAACATTTAAATGAAATGGACAATTCTGTCTGACGCAAGGAACATTTTCGTTCTTTTTCTACTCGTAAACAGATAATAACTATAAAATTAAGATGAATTTAATAGTTATGTTTTTATTTGATATTATATTACATGGAGACAAAGTAACTTTAACTATGCTAAATATGTATTTTTATCCACCGACGCACGGGACAAGGCGTTTGGGACTTTTAAATGTATACTTGACCTAGTAAAAATAAATATTTTTCAATATAACTTCGTTACCAACTAGAGTGATATAAGACAAAAACATAACCGTTAAATTCATCATAATTTTATGATTCGAATTTGTTTCTGAGTAGATAAAAGAGCCAAAATGTCTCTCGTGTGCACAGCAGAGAATTGCACAAATATACGTTACTCTATTTTAAGTTAATCAATGGATCGAATAAAAAACTAAACACAGATTTGTTATTTTTATATTATAGAACTATTAATACATATAAATATAGAGTAAAAAGTCATCGATGAAATTAACCACAATCTCTGAACGCTTCAGAAGTTTCTTTTCCTTGACATTCTTGAAAGTATGTTGGAACAGTTCCTTTTTGAATTACAGCAGTAATCTGTCATCATGTACGTATCGCATCCTCCTTGATAGTGGTCCTTCCTAGTTTTAATATGCTGGGGAAATCTTCCATCTTGTTCCAAGAAGCAAGGATATTTTGTGTATCAACTTTGCTGTCCAAGGAGACAGTTTACCATTTTTAAGTCCACATCACCCATTGATGTACATGATACTTATCCCCTTCAATACCAAAGATATGTTGTTATACTTTTCATTCATTTTTCGTAAGTGAGCAATTAGTAATGAACCACATTTGTACCTATTTTGTAAAAGGAAGGGCACATTTCAAACTTCGCTTTGAGCTGCCAATAAACAGGCGCCAATTATTCGGAAAATATTCAGGAAGATCCCTTTTTTCTAGGAGCTCTCTAATTTCGTGACAAACTGCGAGATTGTCTTTTTGAGAGAAGACTATCAGATCCTATTCTCTTGTAAGCTAAAAACTAATTTTGATTCCTTGTTCCAGTATTTTTTTTTTTTTAAATTTCTACTTGGAAGCCAGTAATTCATAAGCTTCATTTTGAAATTGGAGATCTCTGGAGAAGTCATTTAATTCATACTGGTTGAAATGTTAAATAATTGAAGATATCCCATCATAATCACTCTCACCTTCATTAATACCAGAAAGGTGATCAGAGAGACAATACTCGTTTTTACAGAGATTTGGTAACTGACGAAAAGATGGTATCGGCATTTCCTCTGGATAAAAGACCGGGCATCTTACATAGACTAAATTAGGATAAGTACATTTGCTACAGTTGTTTCGATTGATTCAATATTATATACTAAACAGAAATAATAGCCAACCCTTGTATATTTGATTTAGGACTTCACAAAATGAAGTTAGAATTGCACATTTCGTGTAAAACTGCGCGTTCAAGAAGCACTGATCTACAAAAGTAGAGCTGATAAAGAAAAACTGATTTCATATTTAGATTCAGCACCCAAAATATAGCTATAATCAGTTTTAAAATCTTGGGCACCAAAAAAAAAATTGGTTTGGTGGCCTGTGTAATTTATTTGATAAAATATCGAATTTTTATTGCTATGCTACCCTGTTGAGGTAATGATCAATAGCAAAATTGCTTCACAGGTTGAATCCAAATATCGCGCAACATTTAAAATCAACTAAACTACATGGAAATCAAAAGTATAACTTATGTCATTTTAGAAGAGTTACATAATGAGAAACATATAGATTTTTTATTTTATAGATATTAAAAACCCAGTATCTGTCCTTCTGTTGTGCACATTATTAAGCCTAACATATTACGGTAAATGTACCAATTAAGACTTCGTCCTTAACAAAGTACCGATATTTTATTTTAAAATAAACAGGATTTTCTGTTGATCTATGTATGACCTGAAACATTGATTATATATTTGAAATTTGTAATAACAATAATATTTTGAAAAACTTGCTAAAATACCTAGATATTAAATAAATAGATTTCATTGTATTTGTAAGCTCGAATATATTAGGTACTTTATAACCCTCACTCCTGTACTTGGTATCGTAACAATTGAAATTTTCGCAAATAATATTAATGGTCATTAATAATTCAACAGTTTTAGTTTGTATAAGTTAGAAATTTCAAAGCCTTTAAACTATCGTATCATCTATCATTCATACATATTTCCCAGTTCAATAATAACAACAATAATAATAATACCTAAGCAACAGTTATTATTGAAATAATAGTACTTTTGCAATTCAGGCTATTGAATATACCTAGTGACGTGTCTTTATCTACTCTTCCGTAATATTTATTTAATGGCTTGTTTGGATAATTTCTTTTTTTATATACGAGCACAAATGTTGGAAGGCCTATTATGATATATGTTTACAAAAGGCGTTGGTTTCTAAGTAACATTTTCTATGGCAATTATAATTGCCTGATCCATGTTCGCATCATATTAATTGATAATAGAGTATAATACGATATCTTTTATGTATGATACTTATTATATTATAATAAGTATTTGCCAATTGCGAGCCCTTAATGAAATGAAAATATTGTTAAAATAAAAAAGTAATGTTTCATGATTTATTGTTTAATAATTTTATAAGTGTTCGTTTGTTAAAATTAAGACAATTCTTATTTTGAATGACTCGGCTCTTACTTTATTGGTATCATGATAGTAAGAGTAAAAATAATCTCCTTCATACAATTACTTAAAAATCAAATTTATGTAATTCCCTTCAAAAGTTTACAGAACTTTCCGCAAAATTACAATTTCTACGTGTAATGAAGTAAGTGACGCTTGGTTTTTTCCGATTTTCTTTTATTAGATGTCTTGGTAATATGCAATAAAATTTTTCAAATAAACAATGAAACTTCAAATAATTTATAATTTATTCAAAATACATGTTTCTGTAACTATCACTGTTTATGGCTTTGTTTTAACAGTTGACACAAAAAAAGCTGTTATTTTCATCCAACTGCTATTAATTTTCACAGTTTTGTAAAAACTATAAACAACTCATAATTTTCACCTGTTCTTAGTGTCGGGCCTTATCAATGTTTCATGATGGTTTTGATTCCCATAATTTTATATCTGGGATACATAAAAATAGGTGGAAGGTCTAAAATATCCTCTGTTAAAGACGAGAACTCGTAAATAAATAATTTTCAAAACGATATCGTTCTTCTTTTTTTTTTTTTAATTGAACTTTTTTAAATATAGCCATTTAAGGAATATCTGACATTGGCATTCAACCACCAAGAATTTCCGTGTGTAAACCAACCTGCTTGTTGATTCTGTTAGGAAATATCCAAAAAAATTTCACCAATAAATGACTTCTTCTAATTTTAGACATTATAGGCAAATAGCAGGCAGATTTTTCATTTGATGAGAATATACGTATGATATATACTTTTATTACTTCGGGACCATAACACTTGTTATTTGAAATGCAGAATAACCATCAGAATAACCATTTCAGACTCGGCAAATTCGATGCATATTAGTTTTACAGAAATTAATTATACAAGAAAACTTCAGCGAAGGTGTTAAGATCTGCTTAGTTAAATTTTTAAAATCATATTTAAAGCTCAAAAAAATCTGTGGAGGAAATTAATGGAAAGTTGAAAATTTGGATAAAGTTATTTGGCCTTATTGTTCCCGAAAAACACATTCTTTGGCATAATATAACTTACATATGAAATGTATGAATATTATCATATTTATATCAACATGTAGTTTACAAATAAAGTGATTATTTTTTTAAGTAAAACATTTTTAATTTTTTATACATGTGTGCTTTAATTAAAAAAAAGTACGTAAATTTTCATACTTTTAAGTGTTGTTATAACATTTCTCAAACTATAACAAGTGCAAATTATAACATTTCGAGAGAAATTCCATTGGATTTGTCATATAAAATATTAAACTATGTTATATTCAGTAATAAAGATTCTTTGAATTAAATTCCAAATTGCAAAAATGCAAAAAAAAAACAAAAAAAAAACATCCAACGAAAGAAATACTGACTTCTCAGAAGTGCTAATAGCGAAAATCTATTAAAATTCCTCCAAACTAAAAATGAAATACCAAGAAAAACCTATTACTTCTTTGCCTTAAGAATTTACAAGATACCCGCACCTCTATTCGCAATTTTCTTGACTAATATGGTATTTTAAAGTGTTCATCTTTACTGCAATCCCACTACGAAACAGACAGCGGAGCTGCTCAAATCAGATTAATAAAAAAGGCACACAAAAACTCCCTCAAAACCGCGAAAGCTATTTGCCTCCCCAAAAATGCAATCTTCAAGAAGTCCCCTTCGTAATGAAATTAACCGGGTTTGTATGTATGTGCGTGGTCTTTAGTACGTCGAGCTGGAGCTACCTAACACGAAAATCACATACCATCCCATGTAATGTCACTTTCCCCCCTTTACACCCATTTCTCTGCACTTCGCAGGCAACTTCTTAATGGAAGGTATTCTGATTATTATGAATTTTAATTACGTTCCAGAAACCGAATATCACCTACGTCATTAAGGCAAGGAAGAATTATCTCCGCTGAGGGGTTCTTACACAGTGGATAATACATTTTCCCCATTAATTAAATGAATAAGATGGAGGAAAAAATTGGGTTCTTTTCTTTTGCTGATGTTTGAAGTAAAGGTTAAGGCAGGCTAATAATTATAGGTACACGGGAAAGGGACAGTATAATGCTTTTATTCGCATTAGTTGATAATGCTGAAAAATCGGGTATTAGCGGCGATGGGAAGTCTATGGAGTTAAAGGGGATGATGGTAGTTTAAAAGGAAAAAAACAAGTTTAAATTACCTGAGAGTGAAGAGTCAAATTATTTAATCCCGGATTATTAGGTTTTTTTTTTTTTTTTTTTTTTTTTTTAAATTTACTTTGGGCATTATTTTTCGTTACCAGGTTCCAGTATTATTGACAAGTTTTTAACTTTTTTGCTTAGTCCAACCATAAAGAGGAAGCAAGTTAATTGAAAAGCATGAAATGACCAACAATTTTCTTAGGAATTGTCTAAATAATGTATTATTTCTAGAATTTGATTTTTAACTTAATATGAAACTTCGTAGTTAATAAGTAGTTTTAATTAATACGAGATTTTTACCTTAACTTAGAAGATTAAACATGTGATAAAAGGATTTCTTGTTGAACATTTGGCATGAATAAATACTTTTACATTTTTATATTATAACTAATTTCAATACTTTAAACCTGTAGACGATAATATTGCACTGAAAATTTCAAATTAATAATACATTTCTAATTTATTTTTTTTAAAGATCTATATTGCAATATTATTAAACCTTTCTACTGATAACAGACAGGGAGGGCAAAATGTCTGGTCAGTATATAAAAAAAATTACTGACTTAAAACTGTTGCAGAAAATCTGAATGAATGTTTCTTGGTAGTAGGTGTTATTACGAAGCAAGGTTAGTAAATAAATTGTTTTATTTAGAATACTAAAATTTTGTATTCCTTTAAATGCTTCTTCTTTGTAATTCGTGGAATGTGTAGTCAGTAAACCATTTCTTGCTATATGTTTCCAAGAAAGCGTATGATGTGTCAACTGCCTTTTCTAGATAACAAAAATAATTTCCTCCTACTAAAAAGGAGACACATGTTTAAGTTTTCTAAGGTACTTGTTATTCTATAAAATCGTAATCAGAGTGCATTTTCAATTTCTAAATATATTTTTCACTCTATATTTTATCACAATATATTTTCCGTTCAAGTCTTTTTGCTAACCCTTTATATTTTACTATGTTCTTTTATGTCAAATGAATAAAATAATATTGGAAAATTTTCTTGGACAAAAATTCCTTAATTTGGTAATATTGTACAATGCTACTTAAGATGATGTAATTATTCATAAATGCAAGTTTGAGAAATTAGCTACTCTCACCTTAAATTTATATTTTATTATTATAACTGTGAAATTGTGATATAAGATACCATTATTTTAAAATACTTGTCCATATTTTAAATTTCCTAGTCAGTGAAATGCCTATTCAAATTAACGTTAATGTTCATTTAAGTAATAGTTTCGACGAGAACACGATATTTCATTTTATTAAATACCTTAAATTTTCTCAAAACGTCAAAAAAAAAAAAAAAAAAAAAAAAACTCCAAGCAATAATCTACATCAAGAATAATTTTTGTAATTCCAGTTAGATTGTCCCGAAGTTATAGCGAAATAATGTTTAAAATAAAATACACCAAACTGTTGTTCTAAAAATTACGTTGATGATTTATAATACGAATTATGATATAAGTTAAGAACGAATCTTCAGGAATTGTATAAAAAATAAAATATTTTAACAGAAAACAACCATAAGTACAAACCAGAAAGAAAAGAAAAAAATTGAAATTCCGAACTCTGATATGCAAAAACATTAAAAAATCTTCCTGCTATAAACTACAATTCCTATAAAAGTATTCAAGAATAATCATATCCCTACGGCTACAAAAAGTTTCACTATGCCAACAAAAAACGACATATTTTTTTTAAAAAATCGTATTAATAAATATGAAATACACATAAATAAATATATCTTTAACACAATAGACAAAAGAAAGAAACTAGGGACAAATACAACATTTCATAAAAAAAAGTTTTTCTAAGGAACAACTAAGAAATCGAGCAAAAGAAACGCGAGAAAAGGAAGCACATTTGGAGCCAAAAGGGCATCTCTAGATATCTGACATTGTATATGCTTCCAATGACAGCTTCCGTTATACTCAGGTGTTGAAATGACAAGTTAGCTGTTAGTAAATACTGGCGGCCATTTCTCCTAGTTTTACGATAGCATAAAATCCGGAATTCCAGATGGAGTGAGATATTTTTTTTTCCTTTATTGTGTTCTTATGCATTTTTGTTCTTGATACTTTTAGGAAGTAGCTTTTCTGCGTCAATTTGGTGAAAATTGCCAGTTAGCAGTCTAGCGATTTTTTCCTCAGTTGAGCGGTACAGAATTGCAGCTTCTTAATTCAACAAGACAAGTTTAGTATTAAATGTGAGGGTATTATGGAGCTTGAAGTAGAAGTTTTATTTTATGTTTTGATTTCCGGAAAAGTTCTTTTTTTGGCTTTTCTATTTTTATTATTTTTTTTTAATAAAATAAGTATTGACTCATTTATACTGTATCCGGTATGTAAGACTCTTTTAGTTTGTTCGTTAAGAATCTTATTCAAGGATTGACCGTTTGTCTAAAAGCAATGTATACAGCCAAAACTATAAATATTATAAACATAAATGCTATTAAATGGAAGTCTCGTGTAAAAGTACCATACTAAAGTTTAACCTGAAGTTCATACAAAAGTACGGAAATATCGACTGGCCACCAATTTGTATGATTTTTTAAGTTTAAACTACACTTGCTATCGGCACGTGTTATGTATAATTTCTAAGGTTTCTATAGGAATAGTAGGTTAATTAAACAGCAAGTGATTAAAATTAGGTCTGGAATAATACATCCATAAAGTTTTGTGCAAATAAAATAATAGAATTAGAACTTAAAAATTCGGCGACAAGTTTTCTTGCCTATTTTGTCCCTAAACTCACCAATTTGGTGACATTGATTCCTTTTAAATTCCAAATAAGCAGGGGGATATTTTAGTAGTTAAAGGTAGACAAATGATAAGTTTCACTCTTTTTTTTATTTGGACAAGTTCTAAATTCTAAGAGATAAATGTAAATAATTAACTTTAATAAACTACGGTACTTTATATATGGTCATCTTAAGCTGGCAATATGAATATCTTAGTGAGTAGACACACAGCGTTTCTTATTATCATAGGAAAATACAATAGTTCAAAACTGTTCATTTAACCTCAAGTTATTAGCCTATGCCTTTCTCATATATTTCCTTTAATTGTAAAATATCGGAATTAAACTCTAAGTGCAAGCCAATTTTTCCTAGCTTAGTTTGAATTGAGAGAATTGGTGATAAGTAAGTTATTCAGACCGGGATATTTCTTTTATAAGAACAGATAATAATTAGATATAACACTAGAAGCGTATAGGTGCGCATTAAAGTTTTATTCTTTGCGTCATTCTTTAGTTTAAGTTGAATATTCATTAATATTCAGAAATACATTAACATTACGTAAATCTGAAATGAATTTTAGATTCATATAAACTAAATGTACGACTATTATAGGATAGATGATTTGGAACTTGATATAATTACATGATGTTCCCTATTCACAATATATTGTGTTACATCAAGCAATTTACAGCAGATTAGTATATATGCTACGTTGCAACCGCATTTCAATTTACGAACAATCGGGACTGTAGATTTGAAATCTGAACTGATTATGCAAACAATCAAAACATTGAAAGCCTGTTTCATAATGCAACCTCCTGAATTCACTATCTATAAGCTTTGTTTGCTCAACAAATATTGCACAGTAACTACGTGAATCAAGTCATCCTGTCACAGGCATAATTAAATATACAAACAGTTCAATACGGTCCTGATTATAATTAGTTTTCAAATATTGTACTCAGTTTGTTGTGAAGCTAGTTCTTAATACTGCAGGGAGTTAATAGAAGCATTTGAAATTTAAGTGGAAAAACCATAGTTACTGAATAATAATAAACTAATCTGAAAAAAGTGATTGCGAATGTAGATAAAATTGAAGGTATAACTTGCAATGAGTATGTTATATCAATTCAAGGTTTTCTCCCCACAGATTTGTAGAAAAGTAATGTAAAGATGAAATGTATACTAAAAATAATACTATACATACTAAAAATATACTATATTTATTCTTAAATAGTACCTACTATAAATATGAAAATAATACTATATATACTAAAATAATACCATATATACTAAAATAATAGTTCACTAAAAATAATAAAAACATCATATTTTTCAATTCTTAATGAGCCATTCCCAATATTTTTATTGAAAACTCCTTCCAAGCATTAAATGTTAAAAACGAAATTGAGTAATTAAAAAGTGAATTTATATTAATAAACGCATAAATATTGCGTTAAAATTAATTTTTATCTCTCTTGATGCAGTTTGGCTGGACCCATATAATGAACAGAATATCTAGAGGTGGTGAAACATAATCTTCCTAACTAAGTGACTTCTTTCATTACGTTCAGTGACCAACAACATCCTTAACATATCTAATGTCAGTACTATTCTTCCTTCTCGCAGAGGGAATATAAATGGAGCATTCTATTCATTATTAGAAAAATATCCAGGCATCTTCATTAACAAGAGGTGAAAATCTAAAAGGCTAGAAATAATAGCAAAGATAATTTATTAAATTATATAGCATTTGTGTCTATTTCTACAGATATATCAGAATATCCTAAGATCCTCTTTCACATAAGTATCTATATTTTTTTCGTAGTTTCTGTTTATTACGATATAAGCATAGCGTTAACTTAAAATTGTATTTATTTTGTTTAAAGTGCAATTAGAATTTTCTTTTCAGAATTACAAAAAATAATTATATGATGACGAGTATTGTGAAATGGCTATGGTTAAGTTTTCTCAGCAAATTTGATAATTTCAAAAAAAAAAAAAAAAAAAAAAAAAAAACATTGCCTGAATTACATTCATCACTGATAATACACTTCGGTTTTTATTTTTTCATTTGGCAACTGTTGATTCTAACATTTTGGCTATTTGAAAATGATAGAAAACAGTTACTGTAAAACTAACTATAAGTCTATTTTTGGATTATTACATACATCCTTCTAACACAATTGAAATTACAATGCGTCCACATATTGTTAAAGTAATTATAGAAAACTTTTAAATGATAACTCACTTTTTGAAGTATAACCTATTTTTGGCTAAAAAAAATATAAAGGTAGTTGTTACAGCACCTGTATTTAACTCAATAACTTAACGCTTCGGTAAGAGCTCAATTTCCAATTTACCATTCCCTTAATTTTTCTCACCTAATTCAAACCTATATTTAACACTTTATTTAGAAAAAAGTAATGTATAGGCTCTTATCATTTGAGACGTTGTTTGAGGTTTTTTATTAAAAAAAAAATCTCTCATATACAAACCAGTATACAAATAGCTTGACAGAATTTAAATGTTTGTTATTTCCTTAAGAATTGTTAAGAGTTATTTTAAAGGTCAATTTTGTTTCTTCCTGTATTATAATAAGTACGTAACGGAATTTTATATCTGCACTGAAATTGTCATTTTGTTTTTGAAAAGTTAATGCATATCCCATAATAGCAGTAGAAATACTTCCCGCAACAACATTTTAGCTGAATAAAAGAAATGTCAAAATGGCTAATGTCATTAACTTTATAAAATAACCAATCGAAACAACAACCGAAGCTTTTAACTCAACAAAAATAGAGTCTACTTCTACGCTTCTTTCTTTTTCACTAAAACATCACCAAACGCACTTATTCATCTACGTAATTGCAATAACTGTCAAATTCAATGGAAGTCCATAATCAAGTTCTGAAAGGCAAAACTGTTTAGAAAAAGACGTAATGCATATGTGACTCCAGGGCGTTTATATTGTTAGTGGAATCGATAGACAACAAACCAGACGCTTTAAATGGAGATCTTGCGAGTTAGTGGCTCAATACGCTCAGGATTTTCTTCAACAAAACCTTTCAACTTGAGGAATTGAAATGCCATTTCATTCTATCTCCGGGGGAAAAAAGCATTCTTAGAATAGTGTTGTATTTTCAAAACCCTCAGAAGCAAGGGACTCGCACCCTGTATTACACCTTATTGATTTGATAGAAAAGAATGTTTCTTTCTTTGTTTGTCTCGTTCCTTTGCTACTGGTGTTTGTACACATTTGATGATTTTCTAATCTAGTACTGGAGGGGTTTCGCTGGAAAATTGATTTTATTCTTGTACTGAAGTGAACAGTTTTGAAGAATAGTGGTAGGAATTAAAATAACATATAAATAAAACTATATTTAGTGTCACGGTAAACTTTATTAATTTGCATTACGTTTAATATTTTTTTATCGGAGTTGACTTATAAATGAACTATTTTTTATTTTTAGAAGAGTCAATTGAGAAAGAAAATACAAGTAACATTCATACAAGTATCCAACATTAATGAAGAAAATAGTCATTAGACAAAATTTATTTTTAGTGCAATAAACTATGAAATGGTCTCTAATGAACAATAATGATAAATTATTAAATTTCAACATGGTTTAAATCTTAAGTTTTAAAATCCAAAATTAAATTAATCTTGTGAATAGAGTATTCTGTTTATAGATATTCATTTAAAATAAAAAAAATTCCCTGGGCATTCTCTACCCAGAATAAATTTGGTAAATAACACCAATAAAAGTTAAATGTAAAAAAGAAAACACATTTCTCTAAAAAAATATCTTTTTTATAAAATATGATTAAAACTTAGTTCGGCCTTTGAAACTCACATTTGTGAGTTAAGTACTACATTTAAAAATACGTTTACGTTTGTTTATCAAGTAAACAAAATGAAGATGTTATTTATTACTCTAATAATAGGTGTATATTTTACTTATTTAAATTTATTCATATACCGAATAAAAATGTTTACTTGCGAGATCGTCTACAACTAGTGAATAATTAACGCTTTTTAACTCGTAATAGTAAATACATTACTGTACATTTTCAGAATAAATATACTTTTATACTTAATAACATGAATTACAAAAGAATACGATTAAATACTTTTTTATTTTAAAATTAAAGCATCTTTAGTGAAGCTATTTGAGAAAGTTTGAAAACTTAATTCTTATTGACTTCAATAAAAAATTACAGAACAATTGTTTTAAAATGTAAAATAAAACGTACAATTCCTTACAATACATTATATAATTAATATCAGACCTTGTTTAGTGCAGATGTGTTTTTTTTTGTGCCGCCCTGAGGTGATACAGTACATCAATAAAAATAGTAATCATCTTGGATACCAAATACTCTTAGAATCATTTCATTCATGTTGTATTTAAAGTTATGAGAATCTTAGAAGTATTTTAATTGAACATTACTCTAAAGGGAAATACTGTTTGATCAAACATTACATAATTTGCAAACTCCTAATTTAAAATAGGGTTACAAATGCATGTGAAAATTGCGTTCGTTTTCTTAACTCGCCACGAGTTCCGTTTTCTTTTAACAGAAAATGTTTTATAATTAAAGCAAAATTTTCCAAGTTTAGAAAAACTTTTACGCTTAATTCAATCGGTACGATCATTATACTGTTTCATGTAATGAATATTAAGTAGCAAGGATTTGAAATATAGGAATTACTTTGCAATAAAGATTCTCCTGATAAACCTTGAAAAATTAAGCGTTCTTGATGTCAAAAAAAGTATTACTTTTTATTGTTAGTTTCACAAGAAGTAAATAATTGTATATTATTTTTCAATAATACTTAGGTTAATATTAAGTTGTAGCCGAGAGTGTTTTTTTTTTGTTTTTTCATGAATGCAAGTTATTTCTATTACCACTTATACTTTTGTATGCTAGTCCCAAGTATTTATGCGTACATTAGCAGGTAACAATTATTTATTTTTTTATTTACTTTTCCTTGTAGCTCGAAATAATAGTAATGAAAAAATTCATATTTTTCGATCAAAAGTACGCTAATTATCGATGGATCGTTGATTTTTATAGATTTATAAAAATGCAAAATATGTCTTAGTACGGATTATTTGCAATATGGCAAAAGAAAACTTAATTTTCATAGTCTATCTGTAAATCCACTCTTTGAAGTAGAAGCTTCAATTCAAGGGATTGAAAAGTAAATGGATTTCGTTAGGAGAGCTTTAACAAACCTTATTCTTCAATGGCAGCTATTTGATAAATTTTGCAATTCTGCTGTTGCAATCGTCTTCTTTGATTCAACAAGAGTACTCTAACGAAGTTCTTCACTGATTACGAGCGATTCAAATTGGATCGCAATCATTCGAGTAGCTTCAATCATCTTCCCATAGTTTTTCCCTGGAATTGGAAGAAATAGTCAAAATAGTTACCTTCCACCCTATTTAATTGCACAATTTTCTTTCTGTTACATTGTTGTAAAGTAATCTAGCTATATTTTAAAGGAAACTACTTCCCTACATTTATAAAAATAAATGCACACCGGTCTTTATAATGTTATAATTTTTGTTTACCTTTAATCAACTAAAGGCCTAAATGAATGTTTTTGAATTGAAATCCAGTTAGCTGGGTTTTGATTCCTGTTGGGTAACTTATTCCAAGAAATCAGTAGACGTGATGTCGGTTTGAGACATATTGTGTCTTCCATATTATATATTGATTTCTGGGAGGTACTGCGTTTTCTTCCATTTTAAACGTACATGGTATCTGCTGTCTTTTTAAGATATCACAGAAAGTATCTCGCCTTTAAATTTCGTAAGTGTCTTTATCATTGTTCGGCACATTATGCTTCTCATGTAAACTTTGATTTAATAAAATCTCATGCATTTATTAGATATTATCTTAAAAAAAGTATTCTAATCCATAAACAAAACAAAATGTTGCACTGTCCTAAATAAATTATTCAAAATGTTCTAAATTGGGTATTAGGAAGACCTTTCTAGTAATATATTCATTTATATATTGATGAATTTTAAAATATATTTTTTCCAACAGAATTAGATGGCATTGAACAAAGATCATACTTCGTTATTGTTTTGAAGTCCTGATGAGGGCTTTTTATCGAACCATTGACCATATTATTAAACAGATCTCAGTGCAACCAAACATTTTTAGAAGATCTCAGAAAGATTATTTGCTTTAGACATTTATACATTCATTCCAGTCTTGGGATCCAAATCGTAGTGATAGCTATAGATTGCGGAATAGTTTTCAAGTTAGATGCATCTAATTACGTGGTAAGGCATTGTAAGTATTTAAAGTAGGGGGGGGGGGGCTATTTAATAGAAAGATTTCGCATAGAGAGACTAAATGGCATAAATAGGAAAAGCTTTTTTATAATTAATTTTCGATATTCGCTAAATATGTATAAAAGATCTAAAAGTAATTTAATTAAATCTTTTTTGCTACTTACAGCTAAGAGTCGAATATAACAATTTCTAAAGAGACCAAATGTCCCGATACATAGTCCACACCAAACATATGAAACTTTTTTTTATCATTCCGTATGCTTACCATCCATGCTAAGGGCAAAATGGCATTTTATTCTAAAGAAGAAAAGTACTTCCAAGCAGACGATATTTGAAGAACGAAGCTGCCAAGAATCGGCTTTTTTTCTTCTTCTTAAGGCAAAAAAATATATATAAGAAAGGAGCCAAAATCGATCCCCATGTTTCTCAATCTATTGATTTTGAGTCTTTTTCTTGTGTTTAGATTTTTGAAGGTTTTACATTTTTTCATCTCTCTGGAATTTGAAGAGCTCTTGATATTTTTATATTTTTTTACGTTTTGTTTTTAATTCGCACTTTCATATCTCACTTGAGGAGACGGTTACGAGTTAATTAAAGGCAGCCACGAATAATCGACACGTAAACTTTTAAGTGTAATTTGCTGTACGTAACAAAAAATCGTTTCCAGATATCTACTTTCTTTAGAAGCGTTACCTTATTCGATCATCCAATCGATTCGAGAAGATTTTAAGCACCTGTAATTACTTCTGTAAGTATAATCATTATAGGTTTCCAGGTTCTTTTTGCGGAAACTTTAAACAATGTAACATTTTAAAGTAATAGAGTATAATTCAGGATATTCTTTCAAATTGTACCAATGCTTTTGCTTTTTAATCTTAGTACCATTTTTTTTTTTTTTTTTTTTTTTTTTTTTTATTTATTTCAAAAACATATTAAAATCACAATTAATCTGAACAGAACTTGTTACATAATACAAAGAGGAATTAAATGTTTATTTAAATATATTTTTTCCTAAATGAAAACCGTGTGATAATACTGATATAATAACATATTAGAAGATTATAAATTTATTTTAATTTTTTATTTAACGAAATTAATCATTGAAAACAATTTTACCATTTAATTGTAGCAATTCCCCTAACGATAACTCAACAAATAAATTTTATAATCCTATAAAAGATTCTACAATGTAGGCAAAGTTCCCAACAATTTTTTTTTAATAAATATTTCCATGAATTCCTATATATGTACAATTTCAGATCTGTAACATTTGTTTTCAGTTTTGATATATTATTATGGAACTTCTTCATTGTTATTGTAAAAAGATACATTTACTTTAAACCTATTTATAATTTTAGACGTAATAACTTTTTGTGAATTGAAGATGTTTGCATGTATGAATTGGAACTTTAATCATTATAATATCAAGAATTATTATAAACATATCCAAGTTTAAATATTTATAACTGGTATTTGTTACATTTTAAATTCTTGCTTTAAAAAATCATGATTTTTTATTGAGTACTAAAAATTTATTTAATTTTTAATAAATTTAAATAATTATTGTTTTCATACAAAGACTTGTATTTAACGTTTAAAATACTTGGAATTCAAAATAGTACATCATTTATTATAATTCTAAAAATATAATCACAGTGGTTCCTTTTAAAGAAACAAATTCAATGGGCCTTTTTATCATTTTCTTCGAATGGGACTTCGCTTTTAATTAAAAGGGACTCTTTCGTTTTGATGCAGTTCACTTTTTTTTTTTTTTTTTTTTAATTTTTAGCCACTTTACTCGCTGAACTTTCTTTTGCTCCAAATAAAGGACAATTTTTAAAGAAGAAAAAATTGGAAGAATCTTTTTACAACTTTTCTCTGACATGAAGAAGTGCAGTGTTAATTTTAGTTTTTGCTGATGGACATTTGAATGCTTATTTGCTGAGTGCTGTTTCGTTTTATGTGACAACCATTTCTACCAGGCTAATTATTAAAATAGCTTCTATTAGTTTCAAACTAAGTGTGTTATTTTGTACTATCATTTTTAAGAGTGCAATAGAGTGTTTTATTACCATCAGGATATGTAATAAGTGATACGTATTTTTAAAAGGGAAATCATGATAACAATAAAGTTTTTTTTTTTTATTTTTTTTTTTTTTTATCAATATATTATATTTAACTTAACTTATGTTTCCAAATAACGAATATGACTTGCCTGGGAGTTTGCTTGAATATAATTTTGTTTGCTTGTGTTTGAATACAGTTGTATTAGTTTTAAATATACTTTTACGTGCAATTAACAAATGCTCCTTACATTTAACAAGTGCATTATATAAATGCTGCTTCAAATCTTCTTATCAATATTTTGAAAAAAAGAAGGGGGAAAAAAATACGATTAAAAGGTTCAAGCGTTTCCGTTGATTTCGATTCAATTTTTCGTAAAAATGAGGGAAATAAATCTATGTTTAATTTTGCCTTCATAAACAAATTTATTTAACCAACTACCTGTAAATTTAAAATCCTACAAAATAGAATCGGAAGAATTTTGTCAAATGTAAGTAGAGCAATGATCGACATATAGCGACAAGCAAACGTCAGAAAACAAAATTGTAAATAAATATAATAGAACTGGTTCGACTTTTTTAATGGAAAATAATGTAATGGAAAATTAAAAACAGTACTACTAACAAGTCTCGAATATGAATGCGTTTCAACAAATATAGACACACAATTAAAATCTCATCTAAGTATGTAAAATTCACAGATATATTCTACTTTCATGAAGACACTGAAGAAATAAATACCTTCGAACACGATTTAAACCTCTTTAAAAAGCTTCTACATCGTGTACATTGCCTTTAAAATGTCATTCCGCCATTCCCTCCGTCAGACATGACATAAACAATAAATAATCGGCTAAAAATAATCTCGTCCTTGCAACTAAGCTGAAATCGATTTCTTAGAAAAATGTTCCAATTGGCGCCATACTATCTTTTATCTCCTCGGTTATCGATTTTGAATTTATCATTGCTTGGGACTCAAAGGAGCTGTCGTTGATACACCTCATAAACGTCCCTGGTGGAGATCTGGCTTTGGAATTCTCGAGGAAAAGCTTCGAAAGATACATTATGTAATCAACATGCGTATGTGTTCTCCTATGGATGGCTCTTACTTTTTAACTTACCTATCTTAATCGAATGGAATTACAAAAGTATTTGTATTTTGTCTTTTATCACAAAATGCGGTCAGTAAAGGGCTTTCATGCAAAAATATTTTAACAATAACATTCAAGTATATAATATTTAACATTGTCTTCGAAACTTAATTACCATTGTAGTTCGCTGGTAAAACGAAAGAAACAACTCTTAATGCAAAACTTTTAGAAGAAAAATAGCTACATTGAATGTGAATTGCTTTAGTTTAACTTTGGATTTTATATTCATGTGTCGCATTTTTTATTCGACATAAAATCAAATTATAATTTCATTCAGTTTAGTTCAGTTTTACTTTAATTGATTTTGCAATTTGTGAGCTGTGAAAGTACCACAGTAGCCAGTACCACAGTAGCATTTTTGACTAGTATCGACTGACAATGGATCCCGATATGGAACTTAGCAAATCGGCTGTTGGATACTCAAATTGGTCAGTCTGACTCAATTCTAGATAAAATATATTGAAAGCTTTGAAATGTTGATGCACAACTTGTTTTAAAACTTAAATACTTTAATAATCAGATAGGACAGAAGAGGATCATATGTTTTGGGACATTTTTGACATGTTTCTTTTTTTTAATATCCTGTATATTGGAGCGATATTCGAGTTTTATTTACAATTGGTCAATCTTACAGAACCCTGTTTTAGACACTTGCCCATATTGTTGTACTACCTGGGTACTTGACAAGATAAAATTTAATGCATAATCATTTATTTTTCAGACTTTACTGCAAGTATGCGTAAATTTTTCCAAAATTTTTCACAAGTTTTAGAAATAAATTCTTGTTAACTTATTCATTCATCATACTATCCCCACATCAATCATTTTATTCCAGCGCATTTACATTTTCTGTACGTAAAAACTAAATGTAAAGCAATGTACCCAATTGCTCTAAAGAATATTATTTAATAATAAGCCCTATATTTTCAGATCCATTGTATGTTTACTGTTTATAAGGTTTGCAATCACAATCTGATTCAAAATATCTTCTTCAAACTTTAAGAGAAGTTTTATTTGTATTGTTCAATCTTAACAAATCCCTTCACCTTTGTACTTAGTAACAACAAAAACAAAATGTTTCTTGTTTCACCAATCTGTCTTTTATATTGCTGCCCAATCCCCAGAAGCTGTCTAGAGAAGACTTGTTTGTGACACTGTCATTCGATTAGCCGCAAACGCTGGGCGACTGAATTGACGCTGATTGGAAGACTTTCTACCACGTGTCCTACTTTAGTCCAATCTTGGTTTGTCAACAAATCCCATCTACTTCACAACTATTCCCTGACCGAAAAGCATTCGCTCTTTTTATCTTTCTTGATATTGTTGAGAGACTAATGTTATTCAAATTATCCGTGACTTCGGAAGGCTTTTGTTTTTGCCGTTGTTTACTGAGTAATTTTTCGCCATTTTCCTTGGAGGCAAAAAAATGGTTTTATTCTTACTTTTTTTTATCCTTTCTATCTTTTGAAGAAGGCGGTGTTCAAGAATGTAAGAAATTCCTTGTTGTCTTCTCTTGTTAGAAGCAATTTCGAGAGCAATTTCACCGACAGCCTTGTCGAAGGGGTTACGCTGGGGAGGGGAAAATAAAGTCGGGATGGAATTTTGTTTAAAATTGAGAAAGTGTGGAATTTTGCTTTGTCTTCGATGAAAGGGAGGTGACGGTTTTTATGAAGAAAGGATTATTGAAGTAGTGAAATATCATCAGTGACGTCTTAACTTGCTTTAAACAAACTTGGTTCGATCAGTAAGTAACGAAGCAATTCCTCTAGAGTTCAAAAGTTCTTTAGACTTTTTAGAGGTTCTAGGAAAGGTTATTCAATTGGTTTTCCAATGTTTACTACTTCCATGAGAATGTTTGCAATATATTACTTAAAAAAATACTAATACTGCATTACCAAAAATATATATATATATCCTTTGAGATTTTTATCTATTTTCATAGATTAATTTATTTATTTTTTTAATATATTTTTTGCTGCATTCTTAAAAGTAATAGTCAAAAGTAAATGCTGATGATTAATGGCTACAATTTATTTTGAAAAAAGAGCTTCGAATACTCCAAGTTTACAAGTTTTATAGAACAAAAAAGAATATCAAACATTCAAATTGTACCATTATGTACCTAAAGATTAAAAACTTTATTAGAATTAAGCTTATTGTTAAGCCTATTTATAAAAATATTTTTAAATGTTACAAAATCGGTTCGAAAAGCATATTATGCAAAAAAAAAATAGCAGAATAATCATATCCAACAAGGGTACATTCGAATAAAAAAAAATTACTTTTTATATAAAAAAAAAAAAAAAAAAAAATTCCTGTTACAGTAGAGGAAAGTGAAAAAAAAAATATTTATAAAAATAAAACTTATTAATATTAGATATTTATTTGATGTAATCCCTAATATTTAAAAATAAATATTGCTCGTAATCCTTGATATCTCTTTACTGGCTAAAACATAATATGTTTTTAATTCTAAAACATTTTTAGGAATACCATAGAAAACTCTCTAACAAAAATGTCTGTCGCTCAAAAAGTTTTTGACTCAATGCCTACATTTCGTCATTCAGAAAAACAAAAGCCAATACCTCCATCATAACTCATATAAATCTCATCATACAACGTCGCCATCCGTCAATCCTCCTCGTCCCATCAAAAATTCAAAGAACGGTGGCACAATCCCCTGTATCCTTACATAAATCGCCACAGTACACAAATTCGAATCTTATCCATTCTCATTTTAATCTGCGAGAACCGGTTTCTGGATTTTAAATTGTCTTCAACAGACTTTTTCCCCACATGAGGAAGAAGCTACACATCGATGGTAGGGGAAAGGCTGACATAAATAAAGCTTGCATCAAAAATTCAACAAAACAGACAAAAAATAACGCCATCTAGAGTATGAGCATAGGGATTACACATACGCCCCCTGGCGTAACCCCAGCTAAGCCTATACCTCGCCCCATTCCCATGTAATTGTGTTGCTGGGGTTTAAAACCTTCTATCTCATCTTAGGCCTCCATCCCCTCCCTACTGACTTTCACCCCATTAGAAGATACGACATAGGTAGATGACCTTGCATAAATTTAAAGATTTTTTTTTTTTTTCAAAAAGTTTTTATTTAAATTTTTATTTTTTATTTTTTTTGGAATGAAGGAATCGAGTGTCTGGGGGTTCTGTGACTTCCCTCTTTTCTCATCCATCAAAGTTTAAGACAAGGGGATGTTAGAATAGTGAACTGTCATATGTCTCCAGTGCTGGGGTCTATCAATCTCCATCATAGAACACTGAACGTGTGTGTTAGGTATGAAATGGAGTTTGTGTGGATGGGAAGGGAGGAGGGGCGTGTGTGTGTGTTTGATGTAGTAATTGGAGTTTCTTAGCATGGGGTTTGATTTAAATGCTAGGCTTTGAAAAGCATGTCGGTATGCTTCTGGTAGGTTAAAATTTAGGGTTTTATTTGAACGTGTTGAAATTTTGCAATGACCGCATTAAATTCTGACAAAGTATATGTATGATTAAAATAATGCATACAAGTATTAATATTTTTGTACAAATAAGTTACAAATCCCTCTGAACCAAATTTCTAATTTACTTGGGGCTATACGAAGAAAATTTTGCTTACGAATTGGTTAAAAAAATATGCTAATAACTAATGAGAGCTGGACGGGAAAACTCTTCCCTTTACTCAGTGTTCGATAGTTAAATATTTCCAAAGAGTATTCTCCCCCCCCCCTCTAAATTTAAGGGGTATTTTTAAAATCAAAACGCCATTTTTTAAATTAAAATTTTTAAAACTAAAGCAAATTAAGTTTTTTGACAAAACTAATAACTTTAATAATAACAATGATGCACGATCGCGATATTAGAGCCGGAAATATGATTTTTAAATGCTTACTGAAAACATTTGAGGATTTTAAACTTTAAACTATCTCTTAACACTATGCCATTCGGTTACACCCCGTTGGTGTCCCTTGAAACTAGTGGACAAATGCCGGCGACACCTCGAAAACGATCGAGCAAATGACGAAGAAGTAAAGCTTGACAATTTACAATAACCCGAAAATCTCGAAAAAACGCAAGCGATAGATATAGGTGAAATGACCTGAACTTCAGAACCAGTCCTACCGGCGCAAAATAAAAAAGAATCCCTATCTAAGAATTTTAATTTGAAACTGAATTTTAAAAGAAGAGCATCTTATTAATTAGTGTTCGTTTTGTTTGTATAAAAGGAAAATAGAATGAACTAAAAATAATTTAAAATATTTAAATGTCATTTTATACTATGTAACCATTTGGAAGCCTGTAATTTGAACTTAAGAATGCATAATGAAATATTTAAATTATGTGTGTAATGCATTATGAAATACTTCAATTAGTTTTGTATGATAACATTTATATAAAGGAAATAATATGTATACGCTTACAATATGAGTATATTACGAAATTTATAGTTTCGTACTATATTATCTCTGCTGTACGAATTTAGAACTTTATAAATTATTAAACAAAAGTGCATTACATTAATAAAATAAATACTTTTATTTGGTTTTAGCAAGCATTTTGTGTTTTTAGTATAGATATTATCAAACTAGCATTCGTATAACAATCGAGAAAATACGAAGCTTTTATTAACAATAATATATGCTTTTATCATACTAAAAATAACATAGAAAACCATTTAGAAGCTGGTATAAAACATTACTCTAGGGTAAATTACTTGAAACTAATAATCTTAATGTAATTAACTTTATAATTCCACTTCATTGTAATTAAATTAGAGTATTATAATATTTTCTGCTGCTTGAGTTAGAAATCTAAATTTATTAAAAAATAAATAGAAAAATTCGTATTATTAAATACTTTCTTTCAAGTCCCTTAGATCAACTAATAAACATAAATTATTCAAAATAATAGGGGAAAAAAGACGAAAACCAACAAAGAAAGAAGAAATCGTAATGCATACCGTTATCATTTTATAATTATTTCGCAGAACAAATAATATTTTCCCTGTTAGTTATTAATTGTTCTAATGGTACCCGTAGCCTACCAGTTTCAGTTTGTACTACAAAATCAAATAAACCAGTAGATAAAAACAGTCAAATAAATAAATCAATATTAATCGAATGCCAAGATTTTTGAATTTAGAGAACGTTTTTTGTATTGGCTTATACCTATTTTCAAAACATATTCTAATTGTAAAAACTAAATTCTAAATACTGAAACGATAGAATATAATTAGCAGGAACAAAGTAAAATTTTAAATATACTTCAATAAATCTATTTTTCAAATCCATACAAGATTGATATGTATTCTTCAAAAGACAAAGGAAACTTTAATCTCTAATTCTTTTCTGGACTTAGAAAGCTCAAGGGGCCTCGTTCTAATCGTTACCTCCAAAGGAATCTGCTCTTAAAATAAGTATAAATTTTACTTTCGTGACAGAGAATAAATTAGAAGCATCCAGTTAATTTTAAAGCTCCCTTCCAGAAAAAAACTGCTTCGTCTTTGATAATAGAGATCGTGAATTTTTTAATATTGTTTATTATTTAGTGACTACGAAGAAAATTAATGGTTGTTTTTTTAGTATAAGTCGGCTAATAAGTTTCTTCTCTTCGCTCGGAGTTTTGCGACACAATTTATCACAGATTTTAAGAGGACGTCGTTTCTTAAATTTGGAAGCTTTCAAAAAAAATATTTATAGGTTACGTTTTATCTCGTATAAAAGATAAAATATAATTAACACAACCTTTTTTGAAATGTCATAAAGTACATAATGGCTGGGAACCACAGTGTCTACATTAAAATTTCTAAAAACTCCTTTGTGAACAAATTAAGAAACAAATAAATTAATTGGTGAAATATTCAAACGTTATTTATGAATGAAATTTTAATTGCACTAGAAATTTTCATTTTTAAATTAACATAAAATAGTAATTAGTTATTTTTTATATCCTTATGCCATAGTTAGTGAAGTACAATGTAGCTATCATAAATAATTTCTCATTTAATAAAAAAAAAAAATAACTTTGTGTTATACAAGTCTAAAAATTTTTTCAATTTCCATATTTAAATTTAAGTCTAGTTCTCTTTTACAGTATCATATAAAGCTATTTTAAGAATCGTATTTTTTGTAGGTGAATATAGTGAAATACTAGATTTTTTTCTATGTGTTTTCCTTTTTTGATGTTATCTTTGTAATCTTATTTAGACATTCAAACTGTTTTATTACAAGCGTTTTATTTTTGTATTTATAGTTTAGAATGAAATAATAGCTGATTGACTTCCTTTCTCCATTTTTAGCACTTTCGATAGCAAATTCCTGTTTAACTTTGTAAAGAAACTTTTCTTAACGGGATCTTTCATTTTATATATAGTACATGTCTGTAGCATTTGTAAATTTGTATGGGAATACTGAACTCAGGCAGACGAGCTTTTTATTCATCTTCTCACAGCATTTGTAGTTTAGAGATTAAAATAACAAAATTATAGCATTATATATATATATATCTATGACAAGTGTTCCAATGTACAAAAGATAAATTTTTATTCATACTAAGCTGCACACTCTAGAATATGTCCTAGAATTAAATGTGGTACATCATATTAATTACTAATAAACAGTGTTTTATGTAGTAAGTTGTTTCCAACATAAATATGAAACAACCCCCTACTTCTTAATAGATGAATAAGAATTCACTGTATTTCATTTTTGTGCTTTGAAGTTCATTTTCTATTTCACTTCAAATCAGTCACAAGATTATAGCTTTTCTTTCGCCTGATTTGCATCATAGTGGATAAACTCTAAACTAAAATATTTTTTTCGGCATAATGCATGCATTACAACACATTCTTAAAAACAAATGGTTGATACCAGTTACGTTATAATCTAGTTAACTACAACTCGTATATCAGTATCTTTAAATACAAACACGAAATACCCTTATTCTTGGCAAGAAACAGAACCATTCGCTTGACTTCCATTTTACGACGGGTCGAAATTTCCTAATGTCAACACCCCACTGCAATAAAACCCCTCTTTCGGAACAATAATTAACCTTAAAGTCAGTTTCTCTCCCCCTTTCCAGTGACCAGGAGGAAATGGCCGCGTAATCTAAGAGAGAAAGGACGGATGACCTACCGGAAGATTAATCTCTTCTTTCTATCCCAAACCCCGCTTTCATTCCAAGGGTTCAGCTTTTTACACTTTCTTCTTCCTTTTGCTTTAACTGCCTTCAATGCTCCCCATCCTCCCTTTCCTCCAGTAGGGATGATCCCTTAATCTTGAGCCTCCTCCCCCTCTGAATATCTTCAAGCATCCAATTCCATGCTTGTTTATGTGAAAGGTGGTATAGACGATATGTTGAGGGAAAAGGAAGAATTTTATTTGGAACAGACCATATGGATAAAGGTTATATAAATTATTTTATGTAATTTAATTTATCTAAGAAAACAGTGTTTTAGATGAAAACCACTAGTTTGGATAACAGTTTTTGAAGCTGTTTAATATTAGCTTTATAAATGTTACTTCTTTATATTTTGACTTGAGTGAAATTAATTTTAAAATTCCGAACTTGGAGAAAACATGCAATGCATTTTCGCGCTTTTTGTAAGCATTTCCAATTTTATTTGTAAAGGATTAAAATGATAGTCGATAAAGGGGGATATCTCTCTTCCCCCCCCCCCCTTTAATCTAGTGTTCGTTCTTTTTTTCAAGCTAAAAATATCACTTTATAGAACGTTCGGTATTTTTGTTAACAAATCTAAGAAAAAAAAATAATAATTTAGTTATTAAAATGCAATTTTCAAAGGTTTTTTTGTACTTAAACAAAAGTTTTTATTTTAACCCCTATTTCATTTGGGCAAATAGATTGAAATAAAACGATGTTTGAAACAATGTTCTTGGTTCAAAATTGTCGAAGTTTTTCAATAATTATTTCATGCTTCCCTACCCGAATCACTAAAGAAACATTTCTACCCGCAAAATATAATAAACTCGTCATCATTTCATAAAGTATAATTTTTTTCTTTCGCGACCCTTTTTAAACACTCGACAATATAAAGGCGAAACAGAAGGTATAATAAACAAAACAAAAAAAAAAGCACAATCGGCAATCCCCCTTCCTGCTAACAAGATTGCACAAAGAAACCAATCATAAGTTGAAACACGACTCACAAATTAATTTTGCGTTTCTTGGAGGCAACTCTCTTCATTGAAAGGATGAGGAAATAACTAAAAAATCCAAAGAAAATGCGATGGGCAAGTGTTCAGATTATAACAGAAGCGTCGACATCTCAGGAGAAGGTGAACACAATCATCCATCTGAAGAAAAAAAAAATGTTTTAAAAACACGCCTGAGAGTTGCTGTAGTAATCCGTCTGATGAGAAATAAGACCTCCTGACTATCCTGGATTGGTGGGGATCAGGGTTGATTGAAAAGTTGCTTTTGCAAGGGAATATCCCGTTGCGGATGCGGTCTCTCGACTAGTTTTCCTAACATAATATTTTGTTTGATATTAAAAATTTCATATGACTGAGTGGATATTCTGAGTGGTTATTCTCTGAGTGTATTGGGGTTTACTATGGTGAATGTTATTTTGTGAACTGATTAATCAAAACTGTGGACTGGAGTAATTTAACTATGTTATACCCCAGAACAAATATCAGAGACTGAAATTGTATTAAAAATTGGGGCTTCTAATGTAGAATAAGGCATAATGTGGAAAGTATCACAGTTAATTTAAATGTTGGTTACTGGGAAATGATATTCCGTTTCTTAAAAAAATCATTGAAAATTGAATTCGTTTTATGAAACTTAGTCAGAATTGGTATGGTTATTAAACATTACTCAAAAATATTTTAAGAAATATGTGATTCAGCAATGGTAACTATTACCAAATCTTTTTTTTTTTATTTGGCCCGTATGTGCATTTTAGAGAGAAGTTTTAATAGAGAATACATGTTTCTATAGTTTTAGATATATCATGAAAAAACGCTTTTAGTAAAAAATTAGCTATGCATACTTCTAATATTTAAAAAATCATGTTGCTAAGAAATCAAGTAGCATTTTTTCATTTTGCAAGTTTTATTATTTAATTGGTAGATTTTTAAATTTGAACTATTCCTTCATTATTATTCAATTCCATAAAAATTGTACACAATAAAAATAAATTTTTATATATTTTTAATTATACAAAAATTCTAATTAAAATGGAGAAATATTATTTAAATTTGTCGGAGCTCTCTTTAGCGAGACAAACAATTACTAAGCGAAATAAACAAGCCTTTGTTTTTTCAAAGTTTCCAAAATTTATTTAATATAAATAAATCAAGTAGATTCAAAATTTAAAGAAAATATTTTTCAATTAAAGTCTCCCATTCTTATTATCTTTTAAACTTATAACACAAACTTTTCAATAATTTTCTTTTACGAAATACATTAGGAAGTTTTTTAATTTAAAAAAATAAATACAATACAAAATAATAACTTTAATTAAGAGTTTCTGTATGAGTAAATTTTATTGCCCGTTCTATTGAAATATTTGTTCTATCATGATGGTAATTAATTTGGCTGCGAATTTAATTACAGTTTCTTCGTTCGCCCAAGTACAGAGTTTTTGCAACAACGACGTATGTGAGAATAATTCATCTCTCTTAATTATGATATTTTTTTCTTTCATCTTCTAATCCGAATTCCAGCTTTTCTACTTTTAAAACTGGGAACAATTCACCTCGGGGTTGAGTGAAATTGAATAGAGCCACTCTGAGAATAGCTAAAAGAATTAGGGCTTAGAGAATAAAAATTAAAAAAAAAAAAAGGTGAGTTGGAACAAGAAGAAAAAACAAAGAAAGTACAGAGAAACAAATTCACGAGTACGTCTAACAGCTAATTTTGGTCGCGAGCTAATGATTATTAAAAATGACCTCATATTCATTCTCTTTTCGAATTCACGGAAGAAAAAGAAGAAAAAAACGTGTTGAACAAGGCTTAATCTTTTCCCAAAAAATAACAATAATTCGGCTATGCCAGCGCCCTCTCGTGAAGCCGCCTGAAATCTAATTAGCCGAAACGCTTATTCGAAATTTACCAGTAGCTTTCTAGAAGGGAGTACAGAATTGTTATCGGCTTCATTTTGCATACTAAATCAAATCTCCCTGCACGTTTAGAATTATTCTTTCGCAACAAAGAACAAGATAACTTTTATTTTGTTCCGCAAATTGAATTATCAATGTTAATGACGCAATTTTTGTGACAGATATATTTTAGTTCGTGTTCTTTGGAAGTTTCTAAAATCATATCTGCCTCTTAAAACGCTAGCAGCTCTTACGCGCTTCAATTAGTGAAGAAAAATAAATAACCTTTTGGAGGACCTAATTTTATTATACAGAGCAGGGTTTTCAAGAACTTATTACATAGCAGATCAATATGCGCTTGGAAGATAATAAAAACGCTTCAACACGTTTTTATAGATACTTAGTTTATTTACGAAAGTCTTTTTAAAATTAGAAATAACGATAAATGGTGTGATTAACGTGGAACACATGTCTTCTAAACAATTATTTTTGCTTTGTACTTTTTGAAAAGTCTAAATACACATTTATTTTGAAAAGTCTCAAATATATTAATTTGTCACTATTTTATGAAATTTGATAAAGTGTAAAATCGAACACCTAATAAAAAAATAATTTAGAGAACTACAAAAAAAGTTTCCACTACATTAATATAAAAAAGCAGAAATGGACTTTGCCAATATACTCAAATCAATGAATGCACGTTTGCTACTTTTCTTGAACTTCCTACTTTTCTTGAACGTGCGTTTTTTAATATTTTATAACGGCAAATTCGCTAAAATTGTAAATTACTACGAATTATTGAGGTAAAAAGAAATGTATTGGAGCATTATATCTTCACTTAAAAATTGAAACTACTAATGATTTTTTTTTTTTTTTTTTTTTTTTTTTTTTTAAACACAGCACTTGAAGTATCCCACCACCAAGAAAAGTAAAAACAAAATAGTGTAATATGAGAATTTGATTCAAGTGTGACCTGGTGGGGCAATTGTCTGATATCTCTAATTTTTTTAAAATTGTCTGTTTAATGGACAATCTTTTTTAAAAAAAATGTAATGTCTTTTTTTAGACTTGTTTAAGTTAACTTAGACTACGAATTAAAAATGCTACTCAGAAACCTTTCTTTTTCTAACGCTATTTTAGAAACTAGCAACTCTTCAGACTCTTTTGTTTCTGTTCAAAAACTTTTATTTGTATATTCTGAAAAACTTTAGAAAAAGGATTTATTATGCTTGTCTTCGGGAATCGAACTTGTTACATTTTAGAATCTCTAGCTTAACTAATTGACAAGCTAAATTTAATATTTGTATCAATACATATTTTTAGATTCTAAATTACAATAGGACACATTCTCTTCTATTTTTAACTAATTAAGTTATATATATAAAACAAAATAAGATCTTCTAGTTAAGTGATGGTGTATAAGAATAATATTAATCTTCATAAGAACATGAGACTTTCTCTATAAAGGACATATGTGTAAAAAGGAAATATGATTATGCTATGTATTTATTTATTTATTTATTTATTTATTTATTTATTTATTTATTTATTTATTTATTTATTTATTTATTTATTTATTTATTTATTTATTTATTTATTTATTTATTTATTTATTTATTTATTTATTTATTTATTTATTTATTTATTTATTTATTTATTTATTTATTTATTTATTTATTTATTTATTTATTTATTTATTTATTTATTTATAAAATAATGAGTTTAAAAATGTGAACTACTCTTCATAATTTTCAATTTATATGCAGTATCACTTAACTATTTTCTGCTCAGTTAGAGGCAAAATAGTACGAAGTTGAAACTACAATTATATAATATAATAAAATCAATACAAATTAAAAGCTTATTTTCAATTGGTAATTTGTTTATGCCAAACAAGTAATCAAGTCAAATAAAGACCACAAGCAAGAAAAGGTGCCTTCGCCATCTTTTTCCTTTTTTTTTTTTTTTCGAAGTCGTACAGTCGCGATTTGGAGGTCTCCTTCGAGACCAGCATGTCTTAGTTTCACTATTTAGGTTTGAACTATTGACTTAAACAGTTAACAAACTCAGAGAGTATTGACCAACCCCTTAAAGATAAACATCATTGTATTTCCAAAGGTGTCTCGGGTCTCGTTTAGAGAAACTGTACCTTTTGGGATGCTTTTTTCTGCTTTAAAGGGTTTTTCTTTTTATCTTAGACTAAAAATATATCTTTAAAGATGAGTAAAGCCAGAGTATTAGTTATATAAATTGTTATACAATCATTTGAAGTTAGGAATTGTAGATAATCAACTATACATTATAATTATTTATTGAAATTGAAATCGAGTAAATTTATTAAATCGACAGCAATTTGTTGCACAATCATCTGACGTTAGATATTTTAGATTATCATATATGCGTTATGTTTATTTATTGAAATAGAATATTTTATTTTTTTTAAATAGAAAGTAAATTGTTGTAAAATCATCTCAAGTTAGGAATTATAGATTATCAAATATACGTTATGTTTATTTATTGAAATAGAGTGTGTTCAATTTTTTTGTAACCCAAAATGGATGTTTGTTTCAAATAAACATCAAATACGGAGATAGTGATTGGGTATTCCTTGTGTAGGTATGTTACTATGTAAATTCAAGCAAATATATATTTGAATGTTGTACTAATAAAACATAATTCATAAATCTCCAATCTCATGAATCAACAAAAACAATTAAATAATAACAGATCGCATAATTGAAGAGCTACTACTTGAAGGCAAATATTTTCGATTCTCTGTTTAATTATATGCTACACAGAAATATATATTTAAATAAAAATATCATCAAAAAAGGATTAACAAAGTGACAAGTATGTTTACAGATAGGAAGCTTTTTATCGATTTTTTCAGATCTTAGATACCAAGAAATAATATATTTTGAAATATAGATGTACAATCTAAATGTTTTATTTTGTGAAAATGCCTCGGATTTTGATTCTCTAGTGAGAATTTTGAGATTTTCATTTAAAGACAAATTTGTAATCTTCTGGTTGGTAATATTTTTTTAGCATAACAGTTATGTTTATTTATTGTGCATCAAAATATGCTAGAGCAAATTTAATATTTGTTTTAAAGTAAGGATTTTTAAATTCAAAATTCAAACGTCCCATGTGGTATAGACCTGGAAAAACATTAGAATAGATATGGATAGAAACCATACTTTAAGTTGATATAGCTGGTACTTCTTGGTTTTGTGCAGTCTTCAATGAAACTAACTTTAGTTAACACTTTGATTTTGAAGCAGTTCAAAGAAAAAAGATGACAATGCCTTGGAAAAAAGTCTTTTCAAAATTAATGTAGATGCAATTATCTGACAAAGACTTTTCTGATCTATTTTATATTTCATAGTTTTCTACAGAGTTTTGTCTCCGATATGTTCCCCCAAGTATACGATGGTGTAACTGTCATTGTTTTGTAATTTGGAGTTATTGTGTTTAGTTTATCTCTATGTAATCGTTAGAAGATATTTATTTTTGGTTTGAAATTTAATAAAGTACTGCTGAAATAATAAAATGAATGTTTATTGTGGTTAAAAAATGTCTTCTTTTTAAAATAAAATATTTCGACAAAGATGTAAACTATAGTTTACAATTCCGTAGTGAATACTATTAGATAAGTTTTTTGTTTTTTGCATTTTGAAATAAATATAGTTTACAATGAGAGGTAGAAACTGCTTGAATATAAAACAGCAATATATAACTCACAATCAAAGCATTTTAGCCATCGCATTTTGTATTTTATTCTTTTCACATAGTTTTTGTCAGGCCCAATTTTGTTAAGTCCCGAATTTGCAATGTTGTTTGTACTATCGGTGTTTTGCAACCTAACAGTATTTGTTAGTGTTTCACCGTAAATATATTTGAATATAGATATTTTTTGCATTAAACAATGAAAAATTATTGCTTAGACAATATATTATCATGTTAATTGGTTATCACGAAAGCCCTTTTGTTATTTTTAAAAAATGTGCATTGCTGCTTTTTTTTTTTTTTTTTTTTTTAAAAGAGACGAAATTGAATATTGTTAGGAACAATGGAACAATAAGAAGCATTAACTTAGATACAATTATTAATATTTCATGCATCATACTGCAATTATCAATAGATCTGCTTGTTTAATCTAAAACTAAATATTTTAGTGTGTCTACTTATTCTGATATTTAAGCAGTTAATTCAAGTTCGATATCAAAATTTAAAAAAAAGTTAATATACTTAATTTCATCTGATTTTGATATAGATTTGAATTAATTGATTTCCTTAAGCTGTTGTAATAGTATATGAATAAGCATAATAAAAATACAAAAGTTTACACGTTTTGATTTGCACCATTTCACATAATACTCAAAATGCAGTTTTCTTTAACAACAAACAACTTATTTATTTGGTATCTATACGATACAAGATTTTGATTGCCCTGAAGAAAAGTGAAAAGAATTCAGATCTGTATTTTAGCCTATAATCTGAAGTATATTTTTTATCGGAATACAAAAAAAAATAAAAAAATAAGATAAATATAAGATAAGGTTCATGTAATAAATAGGAACACATCCAACTCGAAATTCATCAACATCTGTTTTAAGCAACGCTCTATCATTACTATTTTTTCATTAGATCCCTTTATTTCTGTAGTGTTACTTGTTACTACGCTTTCCATACCAGGTTTGCTTATTTCAAAGGAAATCGATATGTTTTTAAATTGCTTTTCCACCCCCACTTTCCCTTGTTGCATCTGATAAAGGTGATTTAGAAAGAATGTTAAAGGGGCAGAAGAGGGTTGGAAATGCAATGATGTAGCGTTCTACAATTTCGGGTAAAACTCTCCTTTTTCTTTTCATTAAATTAGCTATTGCCGATCCGAATTTTTCTTTTAGAACCAT
Source organism: Linyphia triangularis (assembly GCA_963978545.1). Classification (NCBI taxonomy): domain Eukaryota; kingdom Metazoa; phylum Arthropoda; class Arachnida; order Araneae; family Linyphiidae; genus Linyphia; species Linyphia triangularis. The sequence continues at coordinate 73,038,415 of OZ021722.1, forward strand.
TTGAAGGTGTAACAGGAGCTTCTTCAGTACCAGGGAGTTTTTGTTTGCTTAAAATATATTCTGAGTTTTGGAGCGTTGGTCTAAAACGTTTTTACATAGGTTGCTTTATTTGTTTATTTCCATTTCGAAACGTCTTAAATTTATGCTTGTTTCTTATGTAAGAGTCTGCAGGAGACTAAATTGTTGAATGAAAAATGTAAAAAAGTTTTTTCTTATTTTGCTCTTTACATTTTATCTACCTTTTCGTCTGTTTTAGTTGTTGTTTTTTCTAATATTTTATTCGTGAGTTACTGAGTTTATGGATTTTGGATGAGTGTTGAAAATTCATTTATGCTAAATTGCACGGAAAAATTCCCGCTTGGTAGTTTTATTTGCGTGAAATGGAGCATACAGAGCTATGACCTAAATGTTTCTATGCCAACGAAAATTTTACAATATTCGTAAGCTTTAAATTATATACGAAGCAATGCTGGTATATTAAATTAAATGATATTTTGTTCTGAAAAGTTTACGGGCAATAAAATTCAACCCTGGGAATTATATATTTAACTTTTTTCATTATTGGTAATGAAAGTAGAGATATTTAATAACGTTGTTAAATAAGTACTCACATAGGGAATTTATATTTCTTTCTACAAGAAAGATGTTAAATTTAGTGCGTTATTTAATATTACGAGTGCTTACAGGAACAATTTTTTCTTTTGGGAAATAAACAGAAAATAAAGATATTTTGTTCTATAATATATAATATAAAAAAATGTATTTTGAATTAAATTGTTTTTATTTCAATTAAATATGCAATTTTAAACATCATGACTTATATGAAACAGAAAATAACGACAAAGCAAAATAATTTCCTCATATTTTTTTAAATAGTTTATATAGGTCATCAAACATTTATTTTGTAATGCAAATATATGTTATATACATCAAATAATAATTGGAATAAAAATAAAATGCCTAAAACCTACAACGTTTTATTTTTGCTTCGATGTCGTCTGGGAATATGCATGATGTGTTTCCTGTTATATTTAAAGCGAAGTTAAAAATATTAAAAAGGAGAATTTAAAAGCTTAAATTTTCTTACTGAAAGTCGACAGTCTTTTAAAATATTTTATAAGGTTTTGTTCATAAATGTTAAAAAATGCACTGTTGACTTTCTGCTCAAGGGTAAAATACAAGATATTCACTAGATTGTATTTTTAACGATTTTTCAAATGTTTATTGTGTATTTAAATATTTGAAATTGTGAATGTATGGAATTTTCTATCACGTATAGTATTCTTAGATTTATTTTGATCTTCTACATTTTATCTATCACAAAATCGAAATATCAAAACGGTGCACGTATGTTATAATCATGACCGCAGGTCAAAGGTCAAATTCATCAAAGCATCATCTAATAGGAATCATCAGTGCTTTTCCAAATGTAACTGAAAATATGAAATTCATTAGCTTGTACACAAATTAAACAAAAATTGGAGCAAATCTATTAAACATGGCATCATTAGGTTTGCCGTAGATTGGTTAAGTGTACTATTAAGCATTTTACTTTTTTTAACATTAATAAAAAAATAAAGTAAAAACAAAAAAGTGCCTTAAAAATGATAAAAATAGAAGCATGAAAACAAGCAATAAAATAAAACTTAAATTGAGATGAGGAAAACAGCAATTAAATCATAATTTACTTATTTTTTCAGTGTTACTAAGCTTTGCAAATGTGATAGATATTAACAATTTAATGTTAAATTTAACAATTGTTACCCACTTTATGCTCTATGTTCTCTTATAAACATACGTAATATATTTAGTAGTTTTATTTTTGAAGAAAATTAGAGATTATAAGTAATGTCTTAAAAAAAATACTTACTAATTTAGTGAAACAAATATATTCTTTTTCACTAAAAAAATATTTCAGTTAATGTTCCATTTGAATAAAAATTTATCTCGAATTCTTTTTATGTCCAAATTTAAATTTGTGGAGTTTTTTTCTTCTCCAATCAGACTATTAATTTTAGCAAAAGATACCGGAACTAAATAACTGAATTATTTTTTTGCCGCTGTATTACACGAAAAATACTCCAAATATAGATATTCTTATATTATACCATTCTATAATTTGCATATGCCTTCATTTTTCATTTAAAGAATTGAAGTAAATTGAAAGGAATATTCGTATACTGATAATTTCTAAGCAGTTAATTTTCTTTAAAAAATGTATAAAAGTCTAAAAAAGTGTACCTTTAAAAAGGGATCAAACTTCTTTATTGGTATATTTCAGAAAATTTCGTTGCTAATTTTAATGACATTATTGGTTGATCCAAATATGTATGCATTATATATGCAAATCTGATACGTAGTAACCCATGGTAAAATATTGCTTGTTAATCGTAAATCAATAATTTGAAAATGCACTTAGTTTAAAATACTATTTGTATGTTTTTTCACTACAATATTAAAACACTTTTCTAGAACTTTGATGCAACAAACAAATATGCCTAATCGATTTCTTTTTCCTTGAAAATGCATTATTTATTCCTGGGATTAAGCTTCAGTCGCTTATTTTGAAAGTAAAAGCGAGATCTGATTGATGTTCTCTGCCCTCTATTATGGAATTTTAATGTAAAAATGACGATGCTTGAAATGGTTAACTAAATGTTTCTATGCATTTTAAGCAACGTAAACAAAACCTAATCTAAATATTTTCTTACAAAGTAATTTTTGCCTCATAATACAATTCACGGTATTATGTTTTTGTTCCTAATCACTTTGGATATCCGTTTTCTTATAGAATAATACTTTCTAAATTTTTGTTATTTAGCATTACTGTACCTTATCATTTAAGATATGTTAATAAGTAATGTAATTTGAAATGCAATTGTTTACATTTGTACCTATTTTGAATTTAGATGAAAGTCTTTACCTCAAAATATTCAAATTTATAAATTGAATTTTAGCACTTATTCTTTTTTATGTTTTAATTTAAATATTTTGTCTTTTTTTCTAAACATACAACTAATGATACGTATCATGTAAAGAAATTATGTAATCATCGTAAAAATAAAAATAATTTCATTTTACATATTAACTTTAATAACTTATGTTTATAAATAGTATCATCCTCGTGTTTCTAATTTTATAATAATATATCATTTTTAAGTTATTAAAATACTTGTCTTTGGATGTACGTTATAAAAGTATATTAAAGAATTAGTTGCTTGAAGGTATTGTCAAATATTTCTTAAGAAACAACTGTTTTTTCTTGTGTTGTCTTGTGTTTGTGTTAAATAAGTTACTTAAGAGTAACGTGGTCACTTTTATTTCAAACAAAAATTATGATTATTGTAGTATTTACTGGTCCCTTCTTTTCTCTTGTAGTTTGATAACGAATACGTTTATTCACTTTAAAATTTCTATTCATCTTTGAACTTTCACAAGAACTCTTATTTTGCAATTCGTATAGCCAAATTAGTGGACTCACACACTTCCCTATTTTATTTTAAATGCGTATGTACTTCACTTATATCATATCAGATACGTTTAGGAGCAACAAAATAAGATAGAACTACATTATTTTCTGTAAACAACAATAATTTTTTTTTTAAATGAGTTGAATCTAAATAAAAGAATGTAAAGAAATCCAATTAAACATACAGAAAATTGACGATAAATCAAATGAACAAGATTCACAATATGAGCTTACGAAATATTTTTTCCTTGTATTTTAAGACTTAGAAATGCTAGAGAACATATTTCTTAGAAGCTAAGTTTCTACGAACTCTCCTGGTACATACAAGAAACATATATAACTATTTAAAAATAACTACATATCATTAAACACTATTAAAGTACTCTAAAAATTTAACAGTGAATTATATTCGTACGATTCGTACGACTATACGATTATACGATTAATAGGTAAACTTACTATTACAAAACAACAATAATCATATTGGAAGATAAGCTAATGTATATGACTTCTTCCACAAAAAACTTAATCAACAAATCTATTTTGATACGTGTCTGTACAAAATATTCAAAGTATTCGAGCCATGCTACCTTCAGGCTCCTTATTTAAAATAACGAAAAAGATATATTTCCTTTTGTTATTTTATTTCCTTCTGTTCTTATATATTATTTCTATATAAATTAATTTTTTCTCATGAAAGGGTGTTTTTAAAATATTAATTTATTGATTTAAGGAAATTAAAATCACAGATTGGTCAAACAATATTTAAACAGTACAGTTGAGGATATATTTAATTAAACTAATTCTGCAAACTTAGTCTTTGGAAAGTTAAAATTTAAATATATACCATAAAAGTCAAAACTCCAAGTAAAGAAAGTAATTTTATTTAAAACTTACTAACCCATAATACAACACATTTTCTGGGGTAACGTTATAAGACTAACCATTTTTAAAACACGTTTCCTCTTGTAAAATACGCTTCAGACGTTTTCTGGAATACATAAGAAATGTCACTAAAAGGGCTTGAATTTTAATGCGGAAACATGAATGACGGCCCCATTATTATATTTTATTGCGCTGTCATAGCTCGTTTCTTTATACCACTTTTCCGAGCTATGGACAGGGATATTCCCTTACAGAGGAACGGTATTAGACTTGACAGCCCATTCATTTGGTTGGCCCAAAAACGCACCTCATCACATACAACTTACGACTTATATTTTAGAACGTTCACTTTGTCAAGCACTTTTAGCAATACCGAAAGCGTAGGGATAGGTAGTGTCAGTAATACTTAAAAAAGGTGGAATATTTTTGTATTATCTTCCAGCTTTAAACTTATATTCAAATATAAATGACTATTGAAGAAATGTTTGAAGTCGTCTTTTTTTCGTTTGGTCCAGTTTTGTGAACTTGGGAAAATTTCATTTCTTATTTATATTTAATTGTCAATTTTTTTTATTTATTTTACTAATGTCAAAAAAATATTACTATTATTGTTGCTTTTGTAACAAATTATGAAGTCTAATTTCTGAAAGAAATTCGGAATAGGAAATTTCCATATTAATTTAACATTTTCAATTAATCTTGGTAAATTTCATTCTTTCATTTAAGCTACAGTTAAAAAAAAAGTCATTCTTTATCTTATATTAAGATACAGTTTTACATTGATACCATAGTATTTGCGTAAAATTATCAACATTAACATTATATATATATATATATATATATATATATATATATATATATATATATATATATATATATATATATATATATATATATATATATATATATAATAAGTATTTATATATTATATTATATAATATAATATATATATTATATATATATATATATATATATATATATATATATATAATAAGTATTTATATATTATATTATATAATATAATGTATATATATAAATATATATATATATATATATATATATATATATATATAATAAGTATTTATATATTATATTATATAATATAATGTATATATATAAATATATATATATATATATATATATATATATATATATATATATATATATATATATATATATATATATATATATATATATATATATATATATATATATATATATATATATATATATATATATATATATATATATATATATATATATATATATATATATATATATATATATATATATATATATATATATATATATATATATATATATATATATATATATATATATACCTGTTTATTTTGTTCGTATTATATAAAAAATAAATATTGTAAAGTTTGAGCCCATAATATTAATATTTAGGGGTAGCTCAACACCCCCAAAAGTTTTGTGTTTGGGCATTTTATACTACAGAAAGTAATAAAATTCAAGAAAATTTTAAATTTTATTTTGTGGAAATCTATAGCCTTTTTCGAGATAAAAATAAATATGAAACAATATAATAAAAATAATAATAATAATATATCAATGACATATAAATGACAGCGGATGTGTCAGTGGCTGTTAAAGTCTGTTTTTGATTTCTGTCAGGATAAGTTTGGCAACATTCTTCCACTATGTGTGGCAAGAATCGTAGTTCATTCTCATTGTGTGTTATTTTCCCATTAAATTTTTTAATTAATGCGTTCCTTTTTTAACGTGCTTTTATTAGTTTCACCTGTATGTTTGCTTGTAACCGACTTTTTTGGGCTCGATTTTGCCCTACTTTGAGCAATCAGATTTGATACAAACTTTGCACACTTGTCAAAGACCGATGATAATACAATAATTCAATAAGTTTGTCGCTTTATCACAAGGATTAGCTCGTGTTGCCCTTGCACCGTTAAATTCCAACCAACCAGCTTTCTCCGGAATCGAACCCTGGTGTTACAATCCCAGTAATAACAGAACCTATCATCGACAATTGATAAGGCAGACTTTTGAAAGATTTGTCGTGGGCCCGACGGTTATACAAAGCGTGTTTTTTTAGTCGTATTATCCTTACCAGGATCTTCAGGATTAGGGATTTTTCATATTCAGTGTTTTGTGCAAAGTAATACGGCGTGTGCTAAGGCATACACATGACTTAAATTTGAGACAAGTCTGTGACTATTGGCAAGAACAACTGGAGAGTTTTGTACACTTAAGTAGAAAAATGTATAGTTTACAGAAAAAATAATTAATAGTTTAAAAAACTAAAAAACTCTCTTTAATAGAAAACCAAACTAAAAAGTAGAAAATAATTAATAGTTTAAAAAAACTAAAAAACACGCTTTAATAGAAAAGTGAACTAAAAAGTAGAAAATAATTTTAAATAAGTTTGAAATAAGAATAGAGTGATTAACAAGAAATATTTATTTTATAGTAAAAAAGCGTGGGGTGCTTGATGTCAATTGTTGTAAATATTTAATGACAGATATTGGTAGAGCTATTACGAAAATATTTTAAAAAGCACCCCACGCTTTTTTACGCTAAAATAAATATTTCTTGTTAATCACTCTATTCTTATTTCAAACTTATTTAAAATTATTTTCTACTTTTTAGTTCCCTATTCTATTAAAGAGCGTTTTTTAGTTTTTTAAACTTCTAATTACTAAGCCTGATAATTGACTTAAATTGTTTGTGCAATTTTTAATGCTTTACTATAATCATCCTGAGCCTCCCAAATTTCATGATCTACTTGAAAAAATGTGTCTGGTTGGCTAATTCTTTCAAATAACAAAGCTGATTATTTTGTCACAAAGTTCTCAAATTTCATGTACATAAATGTTTTGAGCTTAATGTGATGACACTTTGCAAAATTGTTTTTTCCATTAACTTCTTGCATAGCCTTTATCATAATTATTTTCAGGCAGTGAGGCACTTGATTGTTGGTTTTTGTAATCGAAAGGAGATAGTGTTGTGATGGGCATGATTTTACTCATGTAGACATTACATTTGAAGAGAAAATCTGAAAACCGATCTAATACGTTTGAACACCTCAAAACTGAATTTCTAGAACAGGGTTTTTAATTAACAGAACAGTAAACTGCTACAAAACTTAACTGGAAAAGAAAAGGTCCCTGTTATCAGGTCTGGAAAGAGTTGATCAATTACTTTCAGTGGCAAAATTGCCATTAGCAACCGTAGAAAATCAAACTAACTGTAGTTTATACAGGGTTGGGGCTTAGTCTTCATTGAAAAAGTATGTGCATTGACAAAAAAAGTGTTAATACTGGCCAAAGAAATGGTGCATGTCTCTTGAACAAAACATGAACAGGAAGCTACTTTACTAGACTTGTCGATACTATATTATGGAGTTTATTATCGATACAGATTTTAATAAGTGCACTAAAAAGTCTCGCACAAGTGGTACCTTTCTTAAAAATATTCGATTCCAAGCCTACTGGGAGTTCATTGATAAAGAAAAATGTAAGACAGTAATTGATAGTAAGGAAATTTATACTCAAGTGGCTCATATAAAGGCCATTATAATTCGATTTAATGAAAAAATCTTGGATACTGATGATTTTAATATTTCTAGGTAAAACCCCATCTTACAGAATCAGTTTTATGGCACCTGCAGCAATATGCTATGCTCCGATGGATATAAAAAATATTGTACTCTAAATATATGGATATTTAGTTGTCAGTTCATCATTAGTCCAAGAGATGAAAAGGGATTACAAGGGATATGTGTTTTTACTGTAGAAGTATACTTAAAAACTTGGAGGACAGCTTCTTCACCTTAAAATGCACCATACAATGATTTGAATTTGATAAAATCTCTATTGCACTACAAAAATATTAATGATCAATTATCCAAAGTTGCATCAGAAAAGCTTGTCAATCGTCATTAGTGTTTGCCAGAGAATCTTGTAACCTTAGCTCTTTTTGAAGCTTTGCAATCATAAACTTTCGTTCCATCTAAAGCTCTTTTTGCCGATATACCTCTCTTGAGGTATTTACTGTCCCAGTTGAAAAAGTTACAACTAAAAATATGTTTCATAAAATATTTGTTTATACAAAACTTGCATTCCAATTTCTGTTAAATGAAACTACAAGTACAATCTCATTTGTATTAAGTTTACACTTTGAAAACAACCTCCCTATGAGACAATGGTGTGAACTCCATTTGCATCGAGTTACCTCTTACTATCATTGAAATGTTCTCAAATTTAGTCTGATTTATTTTTTGCAACATTGGAACAAAATAAGAGGATAGGAGTAAAAAAATGTTGACCTTCGATATTTGATATTTTGGACCACCCTAATATATATATATATATATATATATATATTCAAAATGTATTATTATACTTCCAAATGCTCTAGCATTTATGACTATTTTAATACTTCAGTTCAGTGTTGTTTACAGTCAACGTTAAAAAATAACTTTATTATTAGCATTATGTATTTGAAGGACAAAACATTTGAAGTATTTATGTTAACTAATATTAATATTGTTGATAGAATCTATTATTACAAATCAGACCAGAACAATGTAATTACACTTTAATATATTTCAGTATTCAGTGAGAATCTCTAATCACCACGTAACATCACTTAGATTTACGGCATGAAATCTTAACAGCGTATTTGGCCTGGAAGCATACAATCGCAATATGTTCTCCCCCCCCATGACTGTTTACGCAAATGTTCCCGAAAGCTGCTTAGGAACCAGGATTAACACTAAGTAGTATTACTGCTTTCCAATTTATAGTTACTAGTATGATGGAATTGTTATAATTTACTCGAGTTTTCGTAATTAGACTCGCCATGCGCTTGTATTTTGTAATGTAAATGTTTTTTTTTAATTGGCATCAGTTCGTTTTATAAAACACTCATTAAACTTGCATTGAAACTCGGTTTATTTAGAATAAAGACAATACATTTATCAGCTATCACTGATAAACTCTGTGTATGCAACATAATTATAACTAATATTATGAATAGAGTTATTAAAAAAAAAAAAAAAAAAAAAAAAAAAAAAAAAAAAAAAACACTATTTATTTAAAATAATTCGAAAAATAAAGAAAGAAAAAAAATGATTAGAACTCAATAGTTTTGTTTGGCACAAATGTCTTTCTGAGATCGTAGCAATTGTTTATTTTATAATTAAAGATAATCCTGTTTAACAAAATTGCGGTATATTTATTGTATTATTGAATATGTGTAAACAATGGATTTTCAAAAAATCCGTTTTCATGAAATAGGTCATACCTGTCTAATATACCTCTAGATTAAATACACATTTACACACACATATATTCATTTATAAAAAAAGGCGTTTGTTAAAAAATTAATCAAAAACTTTTGAATGAAGGAGCTCATTTTTAATAAGTTCAATTAAAAACCCTAGATTTGCCATTTTCAATAACGATGTCGATCCAAACAATACAACTAAAGAAATGCATGAAAGCAATAAAATATAAGGACGCAAAAGAACCACATGTTATAAAAACTCTGTTATCTTTTTCAAAAGCAGCAATCAAATAAAGTCTAATCAACTTTCTTAATTGCTATTAGATCAAAGACTAAACGAAACCAGTTTTTAAGAACGCTTGGAATTTACTCAATTGCATTATTTAACTTCTAAGAACGCATAAGATTCAATTTAAATTAATATAAACTTAGAAAAAATCTTTTAAATGTGAAGATGACGTTTAAAAAGAATAGAAAAAATATCCAATAAAAATTTTACAGAAATGATTAATCTTTTTTATTTTCTTATCTTAGTTTGTTTCGTATTCTTTTTTTAAAAAATCTCCTTTAAAGCAGTCAGTCTCGTTCAATTTTGTTCAAGATGTCTTACCATGACTAAAAGTAAACAAAATTTGTGACTCTGAAAGCCTTTTGCAGTCGAAAATTTTCCCGTTATTTAATTTGGTTTTCTAAGAACATGTTGTCAGAAATGTTTCGTTAGTTCGTTAATTAGTGGGACGTTTCTTAAGCTGATTACGAGATTTAGAATCCTTCATTAGACGCATGCTCATTTATTCGAGAAAAAAAAATGATTGCCAATCAGTGTTTGTTAATTACAAAAAAGTAAAGTCACTTTCAATGTATAATTCAAGTCCATGCTTAAAGATACAACTATCTTTCATTTAACGTTTTCATTGTTTTTCCGAACATATATGTAGACTATAGTTGTTCTGGATGCATTATGCAGACACATACGTCAATGTTATATCACATTAGCAGTGAACTACGAACATTGGTTAACGAAAGTATTTTTACTTTCAATTACCCAAATGTATACATAGGATAATTTTTTTTTTTTAATTTTTTTTTGCACTGCTCTACGTTTTAGAACATTTTGATTTCAAAAAAGTGATCTAGAAAAAATGTGTGTCTGTATGTATGTGTGTCTGTGGTCAACATAACTCCCGAACAAATTGACCTACGATGTTCAAATTTGGTGTGCGAGTTGGTGATGGCACAGAGACCTACCATTAAGGTTTTCGTCAAATTCACGCTTGCGCATAAGGTACTTGCCATTGAAAAAATCATGTTTTTTAGTATTTGCTACAAAACGGCTCTAACGACTTTGTCCAAAATCACGGTGGTAATGCCTCTTAAGGTATTCTAAGCAGCCCCGCCTACGTAATTCCCATAAAAATGCTTTAATGGCGTAAGAAGCTGAAAAACAAAAGCCCTTAACACAGATATCTATGTCCTTGAGCATACCTCATCAACGATTTTTTTTTTCTCCTCTCCTCAGTTTCACTTATAAGAAAGGATAATATAAGAGTTATTGAAAAGTATATCGCCAAAATTCTCTATTTGGCGATTTTTTTCCCTTAACACCCATACAAGAATTATGATAAAAAATATCACCAAACTGGCCTTTTTTTCTGAATGAATGATGTAATTCTAAAACGGCAAATGGCACAAATTGATATCAATATTATAGTGTAATTGAAAGTTGTGCGATATTCCCCCCACACCCCTAGTTTGAATAAGAATTGAATGCTTCTACTTTCTTATGTAAATTATATTAAAAAAACATCTAATTTTCTCTTTGACATAGCTTCCTTCTAAATAGACGTGACAATATAGTTATCTGGGCATACGATTACAACTTACAGTAACAGTTCAAAGCAATTTATATTTAAACATTGGTTAAAAATACATTTTCAAGAACACTATAAAATGGCTTTTTCATATTTCAGATTTTACATATGGTACACATGAGCTCAGTAATTTTCAAAACCTATCAAAAAGCTCTTATTTCAATAGGCACTGCTATGGTTTGTAAAATGATCTCCTTTCTTTCTGACCTCAGATAAACATTGAAATTCCTATATGTCTAAAACACTGAAGAAAAACTTTCATAGCATTCAATGCAATATCAAATTCAGTTTTGATTTCACACTTTCATGTTACTTTTAAATATGTATATGTTTAATGCATAGTAATAATGTCAATTTCAATAATTATTTTCAACAAAATGCTGAAGTTGTAAAATGCTCCAAATGGACGATACAGCTACAAATGGTCTACATTATCCCAGATAAATATTATCTCATATAGTTGATATGTGTAATTTTTATTCCAATATCTTTTAATTAAAACTATCTTGCTTTTTTGAGGACGATTATAAATACGACAATTTTATTACCATCTCGAAGAAAAACATCGATGTTACATGATCAATTTAGTTCAAGGAAAGCAAAAGGACTGTAACTTTTGCATAATTTATAGTGAAGTTTCTTTGTGATCAGTGGTAATTCGTTAATTTTTATTAGAATACAACAATGAAATTTGTAATCACATAAATAAAAATGAACATGAAATTTAGTACCAAAAACTTGGTCCAATTCACACCAAAATATTCAATGGAGGTAACAATAGCTATTAATCTCATACCTTGTGATTTCTGTCATATTAATGTATATTTTAATAATGGAATTAAACTAAATATTTAAAATAAAACATAAAAAGATAAATAGAATTAAAATGTAAAGTTTTACATATAAAAATCTGTTATACGCACTTATATCAAGGAAAAATATAGAAGATATTGTTATTAAAATGTAATGAATGACTTTTTTTTATGGAAAGTAATTTGAAAATATACAATAATAGTAATTTATAAAATATCTAGTTCCTTTTAAATGCAAATATCATCATATGAGGTGATTCTAAACTAACAGAGCTTTAAAAATACCAATATTTCTGAATGATTTTAGGGCAAGAAGTAGCGGTTCTCTTATAAATACTCAAAAAAGATCGGCTTATTTTCTACCCAAAGTAAATTAAAAATTAGCTTTTTTTACCAATAGATGACGCTTTACGTTGAAATCATAAAGATAGTAAGCCTACAGTCATCGTTAAATACATTGAGACGTGTCTATAAGTTACCTATGGTGTCATTTGTTGATAAATATTTTTCTTTGCTAGAAAAAAAATTCCGATTTTTTTTTTATGAAAAACTTTCTGAGTATGTCTATAAAATCGCATTTTTCTACTCTCAAATGTTTGCAAATTATCCATTTTTTTAAAGTCCTGTTACTTTTGAATCATACTGTATTTAGAATGTTTTTCTTTTCAAATTTCAATTATAAATATTCAATAACAACTAGTTTATTTTTCAGCCTATTATGTTTCTAAAAACGCATTGGAATTGAATTTTAATGACAGTGCTTATTCTTCCTGAAGAAAATAGCAGATTTACTTAAGTATTTTTTATTAAATTGCACAACATTTAATGATGCTGTAGTTCCTAATAAAAAGTTGCTACTAATATTACAAATCAAGATTGTTCAAAATGCTTTTTCAAAGTTAACCGTGAAAAAAGTACTTCCATTTCAAATATATATCGATCACTAATTGTTTTAGAGTTGATTCATATTTAATTAAAAACTGATATTACGTCTTCATAGCTGTGTAAACACTGTCACAAATATTTTAAGATATATTCAAAAATGAGTTTTAACATCCTGATTATTTATCTTATATCCACTGTAAAACAAAATCGTTCAGACCAAGACAAATCAATTCAACCGAAACCAAAAATTTAAAGATGGTGAATAAAAACAGAATCATATAAACCTTGTCAAGACTGCTACTGCGTATTTACACAAACGCACAAAGGGAAAAAAATCCAGATGCAAGAAGAACTCCGCGCCAGTCAATACCTTTGATCCCTTTTCGAGACCATCTGGTCAAGTTCCCTTGACTCCAGGAAACGCAAGCCTTTTGAAACTTCTCCACCTTTTCATAGGTTCGAGGGTCACTATGACCCAAGAGAAGAAAAATCCGGAAAAACCGGAATAAAATGAAATCCGTTTTCATCCCCTTGCCTAACCCAGGGAAGAATCCCGTTTTGGAATTTCCGATTTCGGTAAGGGCGTCAGAATTCTACCCACGTTATATTTTACTCGATTTTGTTTTTATTATTTTTATTTGGAATGTTTTAGATGAAAGTAAAAGCTCTCGAAAATTCTTCTATCAAATCCGCGAGATTTTACCATTTTTCATAAAGTTTGTTTACAAATGTAGCTTTGTAAATTATGATTAGTTACAAGTAATAATTTCATCAACACTTCAGATGATGTTTCATTCTAAGCTACTACTTACAAATATTATATTATGCAGTGAAAATTCTGTTTAAATATCCTTTATTAAACTAAGGAGAAATTATTAAATCAAAAAATAAATTAATTTAATTTTGACCAACTCAGTTTATTACTCAAGGGTAAAAATAAAACTTTTTAATAAAATGCTTAATTTTACACAATGTTGCCCCTGTAAATACAACAATTTTCATTATTTTAGATTGTATCAAAACTACTACCTGAAATTTGTATCCCTGAAACGATAAATGATTTTGATACATTATCAGTGTTCCTTGAAAGTAAAAAATTTGTTTCATAAACATATCAATTCCACAAATTTCACTAGCGTGATACATTCGCATTATATTATTGCGTACTATGTTAATTATTTCTTATAAAATATTTAATTATTCTAATATGGTGAATTTCTCTCTCCCTCCCCCACTTACTCCAAAAAGATTTTTTTTAACTAATTCGGGTTCAATGAAAAGTGTGCTTACAGTTTCTTCTTGAACAAAATATCATAATATACAGAGAGCGAAGACATTTTTTTTTAAATTAGATTAAGAAATTCAATCTAAATCATCTGAGAAAATTCAATTTGATAAGCACAAAAAATACGAGCACTTTTCAGACAAACATTCTTCAACAGATGTTTCCTATATTTTTTTAATAATAAATCTTATTGGAAGGATGCAAGCTGAACATAAGATGCGAGCTCTTTTAGTGTGAAGTGAACCTCTCCATATCCTTTAACTTGTGCATAATACATCAGAAATCTCCTTCTTTGTCATTACTTCACAGAATGATCCGTTTATTCCTTACTCATTAGCAAGCATATTTGATGCGCATTTCTCCCTCCTTCACAAAACATGTAAAACTTATCTTCTTTTTCCCCTTCCTGTTCTATTTCTTCCACTTTGATCTCCTTAATAGTTTTTTTTTATTCCTAACTTTTTTTTTTTTTTTATGGAAAATGAACTTAAAAGTCGATTCCAAGTGAAGAGGAGTTTACTAGGCATTTATCAGATAAGTTTTATAACATGGAGGAAATTTAATTTATTTCGGAAACTATTAACTGTTTTTTTAGCATCCTTTTCACAATGAAAAAATTGGGTTACTTATTTTTAATTGGAGGAGTCTTTGAAATTATGGTTATGCATAAAATATATCGGCTTTAAAATTTTGACTTTGTTTCTAAATTTGTTTTTTTATAAAGCAATAACATACTTTTATACTTTGGGTTTCATTATGGTATAGACATTAAAGTATTCTGGCCCAAAACCTATAAAAAATTTAATAACACGCTACTCACATTACTCTAACATGTTTCCCATCAATTTATTATATATACCTTTTAAATTAAAATTATTATTATTATTATTATTTTTTTTTTTTAAATAATCACGATTTTTAGATCAGTAGTATGCAGAATTTATTTTAGTAAAAAGGAATTTAAAATTAATCCTTACCTTTTCTAATTTCTGAATTCTGAATTGGAATAAGCGCACATATTTTTTCACAATTATTTTAAAATTACCATTGCTTGAAGCATAATGGCAAAGTAGTTTAAAAACATGTATTATTTTTTATCTGTTTAATACCCTAAAAGCCAATAATTTTTATCTAACTATATATTAAAGTACATAAAAAGAATATATAAAGTATATTATGAGTATACAAAAATAAGCATTTTTTCGGAATGTTTTGTAATTTTATCGATAATTATTTCAAGCAAGATAGTCCCATTTTGTTTTCCAATTTAAACTGAGGATTGCATATCCGAGTACGCCCTTATGTTACATAGACGGTTAAAATTACGACAAATACTAATAGCATGAAATCGTGTCTTGCATTTGAATTAGTCACCTTATATATAATGCATTAATTGGGCGTGGGATGCAGTTTTTTGATGGACATCATTTACTTTATTATGGAATAAAATAACCGAAACACGTGAATTTAATACTTACAATTAATTTAATGGTAATAAATTGCATTAAGCTGTAAATTTTTCAGATAATAGGTTTTCCCAAGTATTTATTTGATTAATACTTTTGGCATGTCTCTTTTGTAAGTTCAATTTAGTTTAACTTTGAAATCATAATACCAATCAGCATTATAGTTTTAAAAGTGTTCAATGCATGTGTGTATATTATTTTATTTTGTAACTTATTTGCTGCTTTTCACATTTTAAAAGCATACAGTACAAAAAAGAAATACCTTGAAATTGTGTTAATGTCAAAAGAGAGTGTAAAATATTCTATACACAATTTTTATTTTGACATTTATTGAAAAGTGATTTTTCTAGATTTTAATTCTACATTTTAGCATAATATGTTTCTGTAAATGAAAAAGTTTTAGCTTTTAAAAATAATATTCATTTGAACCTTTGTTCGGAACAAATAATGCTATAACACAATACAATTAAAACTTAAATGTACAATTAAAGCTGTATATTAATTTAAAAATTAATTATTAATTTAAAAAAGCTTTACCTATAAGACTTAGCACCTAAACTTAATCTCCAACGAAATTCTTCCAAAGTTGTAATATAATACATCTTTTCGGCCTTTGCCATCTGTTTATGAAAGAGCTTAACTACTGGCATACTGCCAGACCCAGCATGGATGCCAAACTCGGAATTAAAAATGCATTAGAAGATATTGGAAAGACAATTATATGCAAATTCATCATGTTAACGTCGTAAAAATGAATAGCACAGTAAGACGAAAATCGCACATTGCTTGCAACATCCGGGTATTAATGCTTGTCCCCTTCTCCTAACAAAAAATATATCAAAACTCCACAGGGGAGGAACACAATGAAAAGTCTAATATTAAATACCTGACCCTATAATAAAATGCAAATTCTCACTATTCTTTTGAAGGGTATTTGAGGAAAGAAAGTCCCTATAAAGACTCGTTCATAACATTCGGTACAATGACGTTGCGTGATTAATTGTATATTTTTATTTCCACTCTATTGGCTGAGATTCTTTATATTCTGCGCGACATGTTAATGTTTTAATTGTACTTGAAACAAGGTTGTAAAACCATTTAAAGGTTACATTTAAAAGAAAAGGAAGCGTTTTTCATGAAATTTAGTTGGCAAAAAAGAGGAATTATCGATTAAAAGGTACTGAACGCACTGGGTCGTCACGCTATGGGCACTCTCGGCAGATAACATAAATTATTCTCAGCGAACACCACAATTAACGCTTTTATTTTTTATTTCATCATAATTCCAATATAGATTTAAAGATATTTTTGTGTTTGAAACCACAAAGTCATCCAAACAAATACACTGATTTTAAATGCTTACAACTGTTTTTTTTTTTTTTTTTTTTAACTCTCAAACGTGCTGATATGAAATATTATTCAACATGTTAAACTTTAAAATGCAATAATTACAAAGTTATAATACTCATGTGCTATTTCATGTGATGTATTGTATATTAATCCTAGTCCCTAATTAAATGTAATTTAATTGTATAAAAAAGATGGTAGAATGATAAATTGTTCTCCTATCTATAATCTCCTATCATTTTCAATCACAGTTCAAATAGTTATAGCTTTAGTTAAAAAATTTCGCAATATTATAGTTGAAAAAATTTTTAATAAACACTTTTGGTTTGCTCTTCGAAAATACATATTTTTATGATATTGTATTGATTTATATGGTATGGGAGTTCAAGCCATTCAATGAAATAAATAGATTATATTCACAAGGCTATTTAGAAAGAGTAAAACTGTGCATTTTATTTTATTTGAATTTAGGTATTCTTTTCTTAGGGATTCCTTGGATTATATTTTAACTTGTAGCGGCAGAAGAGGTTTTTATTATTAGTTTATTCCTGTTTAGAACAATCTTATAATTATAATTATTTTGCTATTTATTAGGGAAATAGTTAAGGTATCTTTCATTGTTATTATTATTTTCCATGAAAAGTTTTCTACAAGACACAATATCGATTAAAACTTAATTTATTTTCAAAATAGAAAATGTTTGTATATACTATCTGATATGAGTACTGTGTTATTCTAACACAACATAGCAAATAATTATAATTTGATGATCCACTTTATTTAGATATCTATTAGAATAAACCTTGAGTACAAATAAAAATCCCACTATTGTTGCAGACTAAAAATTAATTCATGTAGCTTACAAAATGCTTCACTAATGAGTCATGCACTCACTTCCAAAAGTTAAGCACGGAGAGGAAAATGTTGATTTCCGTAAGCGAATCTGAATAAAAGAAGCTGAAATTTGCGGCAAAGGTAGAAGGAAATATGCAAATACGTTAGGTAACAGTAGAGAAATACGCAAAACAAGCAGTCGTATAAGAAGCCGACATTGTGAAGTGTTAAAAGAGTTGTATGTAAGTGCTGATGAAAGATGATTAAAACATTCGTACGATTTGTTTTCAAACATAGACGTATTTCTATGACTATCAGAAGACGAAAGGAAGATTCTGAGCGTTGGCGGGATCTCTGACGCAATGAAGCAAGATTGTCTAGCACAGATGTTGCTATTTTCTTCGGCGTTCATCATTCCGCCATTTCACGATTATGGAAATAACTCTTAACCTGCCAAACAGTTGTCCGAAGACCTGAAGACGGTTGTCCAAGGGTTACGACCCCGGCGGAAGATCGATATATTGCTGTTGTAGCCAAGCGGAATCGAAGATCACCCTCCACACGAGTAACATCTATGGTTGCTGCGGCCATTGGTAAGACGACTGTTCCACTATTATTCGTCGAAGGCTCCACGTGATTAGCCTGTAAGCCCGAGTACCACGAGTTTGTGTTGCTTTATCCGTTCAATTCAAAAGGGCACGATTAAAGTGGTGCATGTGAATTGGACTGTGTCTGATTGGGGCAACGTTATGTTCACAGATGAGTCCAGATTTGCCCTACAACCCCATGATAAGTGTATAAGGGTCTGGAGGGAACAAGGCGTATGCAATTGGCCTCAGAACATCACCGAATATCACGCATTTCCCGGTAGAAGCATCATGGTGTTGGCAGGGATTTCAATATTATGATATCGTACCGACCTGCACATCTTCAGGCGAGGTTCTGTGAAGGCTGTACGGTATCGAGATGAAGTCGTAGACCCGTGAAACTGTACTCTGCAGCAGTTGGTCCTTCTTTCGTTTTAATGGACAATAATGCGCTTCCATTTATAATATTGCCATCGTTGACGACTTTCTGATGAGTGAGAGGATTGCGCGAATGGAGAACTCGCCGGACTTTTATCCAATTGAAAATCTTTGGGATGCCCTCGGCCCTGTTGTATGTAGACGTTTCCCACCTCCAGCCACACTCAGAGATTTAGAAACTGCCCTACAGGAGGAATGGTGATTATTGAACTCTGCGATGGTTGATCGATTCGTAACAAGCATGATCACACGATGTACACTTAGTATACAGGTGTGGGGTGCTCAATACCCTATTAATGTCGGTTTTTGGTGTTTGTTTTGAATTATCATTTTGTTAATGAAGCAAACATGACATCATCTTATAATTTATGAAAATTCAATATTTTTTCATTTCTATTTGTAATTCTTTGTTTTGTTTCATGAATAAATATAGAGCTATTTACATGCAGCATTTCTTGTCAATCAAAGCAATGCTTGTCCATTTTTTATTTTTTTTTTATTTATTTTTTTGCATTTTGCATTTTACCACACAGTGCTTAACTTTTGGAAGTGAGTATAATTTAACATGCGGGAATGACCAAAAGTAACTGAACAAAGTAATTTTAATAATTGATAACAACTGCCTTTCAATTTTTATTTTAAATAAGCTTATTTGAAAATATTATAACAACCTAGATGAATTTTTATAATTTTCTTAATTCAAGAGATGGTACACTATTTGAAATGTATTTTTTTTTTATACATATACCAATTTTTAAAAATGTATTGACATTTAATGCCTGTGCTAATACTAATTTACAAAAGAACGAATATTTGCTCATTTGTTTTGCAGTACGAATTTAGAATAATTATATTAAAATATGAAAACTTTTGTTCAAACATATTAACATAAGAAAATTATTTAAGTGTGTCTATTTTGAAATTTATTTAATGCAACAAACAATTTTTCTAGTGAAGTTCATTAATTGTAAGATTCATAGAATTTATTGCTAATAATTTCAATACAACGTCTAAGTAGCAAAAAACAAGAAACATCCCGAAATCTCAGTGAATTTAAAAATGTCAACCGATAAATTTTATTTAAATCTTTCATCAAAGACATTTTACATCAGCTAAAATTTTTACTTTTCTTAACAATTTAAGAAAACTCTGACGTCGCATATGCCCTTATACTTAAAAGGATTTTTAATTTATGTTATTCATGATGATTATCTTTCATTTATATTCAAGATAAATTGTTGAACTCTTATTTAAAATATGTAATCCGTTGCACTATGAAACTATACATAAGAACTATTTCATTCCGATGAAGTATACTTCTTTGCTTAAGACGATTGAAGGATCTCCATATTTTTCTTAATCCCACGGAATACAATACCATACATTTTAAATAATGATGTTTTTACTACGAATAGTTGGAATTCAAATAAATAACTAAACAAGTTTATTTTTCTTTTCAATTCTTAGGACATTTTTCTTCAGTTTTGATAGAAACAAGCAACCTCCAGACATAAACTTTCTTTAAACTAAAACATTGCTCATGATAAAATTGTGTTTCTTTTCATCTGACTAGAATAACTTAAAATATTGGGATTGCGAAAAATACGAAAAAATTCATTCATAATCTTTCACGTTAAAGGAATTTCTGTGCAAGATGGGGGTGGAAAGTATTTATCTTCTGGTCAGAAACAAAAATTTCGAAAGCGCTCCAATTTCGAAGTTATTTTTATGCTGCCAACGTAAGCAGAGATCCGAACAGACGAACATGGAGAATTTATGCATCTTTGAAACCAGAAGTATTCGATGGGTGAAACTATTCAAATGGTTTTTAGGGTTTGGTTACAGTTTTGTTTAGATTGCGGTAGGCCGTTTTGAATTTCTAGAAAGCTTTATTTTGTGTGTTTGACGTTTTTCTCTGACATTGATTGTGCAGAAGGGATTTGTGAAAAGTTTTACTAGAAAAAGATTTTTCGTTTCGATTGTTGCATTTTTCATCTGTTCCTTTTACAATGCTTACAGTCTTAAAATAGATAGGATTCTATACAAATTTTGAAGGATTTTGAAATCCTTACATTAATACAGAATATATGAATACACAATGGAGTAAAATATCTTCTTTACATTCCTTTTTACGAAGCAAAACAATACGTTCTAATGCACACAAGATAATGGCTTTCAGAAATAATTTTTCAACACAATTTAATTATCTCTAGTTTTCACCAAGTGTATTATATTTCATATAAAAATTAATAATGATTTAAATATTTAATCCTTTACTCAATTCAAAAGTTAAGGCACACTTTTTTTTTAATTACCATACAAAAGCCATCAAAACATTATTAAATATTAATATTTAAATCGATATATTCCGGAAAAGTTTATTTTGGAATTAAAAACTTATATTTTAATATGCATAGTTTCCACTAGTTCTTCTAAATGTGAAACTATTTAATAGAAAAATGAAAGTAATGTCAATTAAAACAATATATTAAAGTGCAGTGAGAAAAAACTACTGCCTCCAATTATTTTTAGTACTATTCTATTCCAAAATTAACTAAGGAAAAGAGATTATAATATAAAGCAGGGAAGAGTAGTTTTTTTATGATTAATCCGTATTAGTTATTTATGACGTATAGTTAAAAACGAGTAGTTATTTATGACGTATAAGCGATAAACTGAAGTGTTTGAAACAAGATAACAAAAAAGTAATATGTGATTGGAGAGTATGGGAATCCCGTCAATTGATTTTTTACTCTCACATGACAAGCTTTTACATAATGTAAACATTTAGGGTTAAATATAAAAAAAATTATAGATTACAAAACATATAATAAAGTATTATATCGTTTCTAAAAAAATTACTTAATTTAACCCTAGAGTAGTACCATTTATTTCAAAATTTTCTAAACTCCAACTGCAAAAGATAATACTGCATCCCACGTCAATTGGAAACTTGACAATCTTTTTTTAACCGATGATAAGCATACACACTTAAGCTAATATAAAAATATCGCAACAAGTGCAGTGGTCCCATGTTGTATGTAACCTTATATAATTTATAACCTGAATTGAATTTATGAATCGTTATACTAATATCTTCAATATTTTAAAGTAATAATTTCTTTGCTATAACAACAATCCTTTCGTTTATAAACAAAATCTACCAAGCAAATGCGACAATATCAATTCAGTTCACCGCGTTCCGACCTTAAAGAAAAGTAGGAAACGCTCACTTATCATTCAACACAATTTAACAAAACGTTTGCAAGAATCCTTTAAACTCCCCCTTTCTTTCAAGACATGTCATCCTCAGTCCAATAAATCTATACATATTATCCAGTTACGACTGTCCTTATTGGCCGTTGACTACCCACCCTCCTAACTCTTTTACCCAATAAGCTATGTCCGTTATTGCTCTCGGCCCATTAAGTTTTATTTGGGGTCCGACCACTGTGAGGAATTCAATCCGGTTCCCAAAGGCTTTATTCGAAAATCATTTTAAGGGGCTGTTCAGGACCCCCTTCCCCCTTTAAGTATCTCCCACCCTCCACATAAGTTAGGAGGTCGTGAAAAACTTAGCAGTGAACGTTTTAAGTGAACTTTTTCTTTTCTGCTCTTTTAGATTTTTTTATCATGGAAAGGCCTTTTTACACTCCATGTTATAAATTTTGGATTTTTATTTTCTTTCTGAAAACGTTCAGTGTAGTTTTTTTAAGTTGAAAAAAGAGGAGAAAAAAGAGTATAATATAGAGGAGTAAATGGTGGTTTCTATGGTGATTACTTTTATGGTCGAGGCGTTTGAAACAAGTTAAGGAAGATATGATATGCGAGGGTGTGAGATACTTCGTTTTGGTTTTACTGGAGTAGAATAAGATTTTGAGGGGCCGAGGAGTATAGATGTTTATGAAACAACTCACTATTGCCTTAAAGAGAGTAAATTTTGTTTTGGCAATATACAAAACAACAAACATTTCATGAAGCAGTGTCTTCAAAAAAATTCTTTTCCATTGATGCTTAAAATTACTGTTATATAAATGATTTTTTTAGTGAAAATGTTTACAATAATTTAACTGAAAGAACTAATGTTAAAGAAAATGAAGAGAGGCTTGTTCTTTGATTCCTATTCAACTCAAAAGACATCCTACAACATCTTAGGAAGGTTCTGGTAAAGTAACCAGAGGACGATTTGTGGAACAAAAGTCCTTGTTCTCATTGTCCTCATTGAGTATCCCTAGAAACTTATTGATAGTCATTTTTTTTTTTTTTTTCAATTCTCCATTGGTGTTTCGTACTTCGGTAAAAATCAAGGACTCTCTTGTAAATCACAATCCAACATGCGATCTTTTAAATAAATTTTAGAAAGTAGCTATTCTATATATACCAACATAATTGATGAAAAAAAATCTCCATCCTTTTGAACTCAATTGCTTAAAAACAAAAGTCTTGAATAAAATTGTTTCAATTTGAAAAATAAGCAATTAATAAAATATTTTATTAATTGCTTATATTTTATTCCATTTATTGCTATAGGTTTTCTTAAGGACTTTCGGAAATATTGAGAAAAAATGCCCTCCCCATGTTCTTTTAGTTTAGAACAAAACTTACCAGCAAAGGTATTTAAACGAAATAATGTAGAATACAATGCTTAGTTTCTAGAACTAGTATTTGATTTATGGACATGTTTTCGACTCCAATAAATGTACTTATATTTAAAAAAAAGATTTTAACTTTGAGTTAGAGCTATTTTGAAACAGTCTCATTACATGACCACCAGAGCTCTAAATGCCATTTAGTTTGAATAAAAATTCCATTAATTGGGAATATCCGCAAATGAAATGTGAACTTTCACTATCTGAGCTCTTTCAGTTAGGGTGTTTTTTGGTTTTTTTTTTGTTTGTTTTTTTCAAACAGTGCACATAAGAAATCATTTCCTTTTTACTTCATAATTATAAGTTTCCCCAGTAAATAATAAATAAAGGCGCTTTTTTCTAGAACCCACATTCTAAGTTTAAAATCTGTTAATTGATATTCTTATATTTCATAATATTCAAACATGTATTTACAATATTTTAAAGTATTTAGTTTTTTTAATATTTATCTAGATTAAAGCTCTATCACAAATGAGGTTATTTATAAAAAAAAATTACCAGAAACCACAACTTACTAAGGAAATAAAATTTATGATAAAAACTTATTTTATGCAGTAAGATTGACTTTATGTCCTGAATGGTTTATTGTCATGTTTAGGACTTTTTATAGTATAACTCTCCAAAGTATTGCAGAAAATTCTTACGACTTATTTTATTTGCTTTGGTATAGGTAATAAAATAGATTAAACACTGTTGAAAGCACCTTTACTTAGAAGTCTATATAAATCTGAAGAAATTCGCTACTAGATTGCGCTATAATAGGTTCCATGATTTCTTTCTGTAACTTCTTGTATATCAATTAATGTTTAAGGAGTCATATACACACAGATTTCTAAAAGGTAAAATATTATTACAAAAATTAAAGTTTGTAGGATATTTTTTTACATTTTTAGTCACATTATATTATTAACAGGTAGAAGAAAATCATAAGAGATTTCACTAGAATCATTTGAGATGGAACATAACCATAGACTAATGTGAAAAGAATCTTTTCGATGTGAAGAATACAAATTATCGACACATGTTTCTTTGAAATTATTTAGTTTATTAATATGTTCCTTTTTTTATATTGCATTTAGAAAACCATTAATAAACCTATTAAACTGATTCCATTCATTTCAAATTAATTTTGGCCGATCAAACGATATAGTGGTTAGCGAGCTAGCTTCTATACCGCGAGGTTGCATGTTCGAGTCCTGTGTAAGGCATGGGTGTTTGTAAATGTATGTTGGCTTGTGAAATGACGAATGTTTCGGCGCATCATAGCCCTCGTGTTGCTGGCGGCGCCAGATAATCTGAAAACAACCAACCATCAATCAAATTAGTTTTGTATTTTATAATAAGAATATATTTATTCTTCAGTGTTTTTTTTTTTTAAATATTCATATTTGCGTTAGCATAGCTTAAGCCAAACCATAGTTTGAACCAAACGGGTTTTTTATTTATTATTTCTTAATATATTTATTATTTTTTTCAACAGATTTTTTATTATTTTTATTTATTTATTTATTTATTTATTTATTTATTTATAGTTAGATTTTTCAAATTATTTGACGTTATAAATTACTTCTATTATTAACTAAACAACTAAAGTTTTATTTCGATTATTTTTTAAGAAAATAATTCATTAAATGAAAAATTATTCGAATACTATAGATAGAATAAATTCTAATGTATTTTAAAATAAATCTTGTAATTAAAGGTTATTGAATTTTTTTTATCAGTATATTAATGTTTGATATATTAGATATATTAATATATTAGATATATTAATATATTAGATATATTAATGTTTTATAAAAATTCAAAATTATTAATTAAACTTAAATTATAGGGTTTTGCATTTTAAATAGGTTTCTAAAATAGAGATTATGTGTTTTAAAAACTTATTTCTAAACATTAAAAATATCATTTTGAACAACTTATCACAATTACTGATGAATCTAAGAGCAATATTCTATGTATTATGTAGTAAACAATTACTATTGTATCATAGTCTATATAATGTATTTAAAAAATAGTATCTCTAAATAAAATATTAAAATTGAATATGATTTGAATGTCCATGTAAGTAGCAAAAATTGTTTATTTACTTAGTTTAAATTATTTTCAAAAGGAATTTTAATTGTTATTTGAACATAAATTATTCTAGTTTATGTCAAATTTTATTTATAAATATGTATAATGCAAAGAGAAAAGGATTTTTTTTTTAAACCGATTTAAACCAATTTTTTTTAATAGAAAAAAAAACTGGTTTTCTTCTAACTCTGATTCATACTACGAAGAAAATTTCTTCGTAAAAAGGGTTCAAATAAGACAATGGTTAATGTACATAGTTCAAATCCCATTTAATCAATATGTATACCATTTTTGTTAAAATTGCAATTACATGCACCGGTCGTTTTAAGAATAGGTTATTACTTATTTATATGTTAATGATTAAGTTCTAAAAATATGCTTTTGCTATTTGCATTACCGAAAGAGATAGGATTTTGCATATTTAAACAAGAAAACGCTTCAAAATACAGAAAATATTTTGAATTTATCTAGCCAAATGTTAATTATAATACTCGAAAATATTTATTCATAATTAATGTGACTGATTAAAACTAGTATTCTACGTTTGTTTCTAAAAAACCTTATCTTCACTTCATATATATAATAAGCATATCTGAAAAATTATTATTTTTGCAAAATGAAAAATAAAATCATCTAACTTTATCAAAAATTCAATAAAAGTTTTATTAGCTTTGAATTAAAGTATTCCTTCGCACTACGAGAGCATTTTAACAAACTTTTATTCTTTAGAGATGTAAACAACAGGCGTGAAAAAATACCAAATTATAAATTCTCTAAGAAAAATACTCAAGAACAAAATTTAATTGAAAATCCGGATTGCTTGTCTTCTCGTCAGATGTTTAATTTCGTCTTTATAAATGAGATTAAAGAATATGAATTTAGGAAAGAGAGTGTTTGTATGTTTGTTTTTACTGCTTTTCCAATTAATTTTACAGAAATGTTATTTTGCGAGAAATCCCATTTTTCCGTTTTCAGGAAGAAAACTCATTTATTGTAATAAATTATTCATTATTTTTTCAGAAAACCCGCTTCAAGTGTTTGTAAATGTATTTTTTATTGGTTCATAGAAACTGCTTCCATAGATTTGTTTCTCAAGTAAAGTTTGTGCATAAAAGACTGGCAATGAAACGGGATTTACTTTATTTTCTTGTAAAGAAGAATAATTGTTTAAAATATTTATTCGTTGTTGTATTGACTTTATTCCAATTGCAATGTGTTCCTTTTTTTTTTTTTCTACTTTTCAAATAAAAATACGCGATAATTCTAAGAATATGTAAACAGCATTCTTAAATACTTGAAAAATTTGTATTTATACCTTTTAATAAATATTAATTCATTAATTTTCATAGTATACTTAAAAAAAGTTTCAGCTCCATAAATAAATATTTCAATATGTATCTCTTCTATGCACTTACTTTTTTAAAATAACAAATTATCTTTAGTCATTTCGAATTTCAAATAAAATAATATTTATTTTCAACAGTAACTTACAATAAATATTTATAACACAATCATCTGAATTAGTGGTAAGAACTTTTAATACACAACATAAGAAAGCGATATTTTAAATTTTACTAATTTAATTACTTTATAAAAAGAAAAAAGGAAATTTGTAAATACATTTTTATCGCTTAACATCGCCCATCATATAACTTGGCCTTTATTTGTACACAATTGAAATTGATTTTGTAGAAAGCATTTTCTCCACCGATTTTTCCTCCTTCTATACGAAATTACTTATAAATAAAATTCTATGGATGATCTATTGATATACGATTAAACAATATACTTTTTAAATCCTCTGTTTCCGTAAAGATTAACATCATATCGGTTGGTTGCATTTTATTTCAGCTTTTACATCACATGAATGCTAGTGAGAAACTTATAGACTTAGAGGCGACTGCAAGTTTAGATACCCCATCGACAATTATGCTGAATTTTTTTCTTTAGAATGTAAGGAAAAGTTAGTAAATCATGAATATATTGGTCTGCAGGGGCAAAAATAGCCAAAACTTGCCAAAAATTGATTTTGAATGAGTTAAACTAAATCCAATTACCAATTTGTCATAATTTGCCAAATAATGCGCATTCTTTTTTATTTGGTACACTGCTTTTTAATTTTCATGAGTGAAGACAGCCTCTCCTCGCTGGCGAAAGATCTTCTCAATTTTTAATAGTGACCCAAGTTGGTGATAAATATTACTTAACTGATGGCGTAATATTTAGCTCCAACTTCGCTCACTTATAAAAGATACAAATAAGACATCGCAAGATATTTTAATAGTCTACAACCTTCCTCATAGAAAATTAAAGAGCCGTGGATTGTAAAAAAAAATAAAAAATTATGACATTTGGCTATCGAATATAATTCAACTCATGCAATAATGATTTTTGAATAGTTTCGGCCATTTTTGTCACAGCGGATCAGTGGATTCATGATCTACTAATATTTATCTGCATTTTATAAAAAGTTTCGAATGATGTTCGATGGGTTATATTAACTTGCAATCGCCTCTCGGGCTATTATGCAAAGACAATGATCGTATGTTCACCTGTCTGCCTGAAATCAACATATCCATATAAAACTACAGTTGTCTCAGGGTCATGCGATATTTCAAAGGAAAAGCCTTGTCGAATTGACTTTTTAGTCTAAAATTCAACTGGATATTATAACCTGAAAAATCTGAGATGATGATCGAAAGTAAATTTGAATTTAGTTTAGCTTGAATTAGAAATGCTACAGACTATTCCCATACATTACTTTGAAAATTAAGATATCGGTTGTTTGGTGAAATGTTTTGTTGCCTAGTATGTTGCGTTAATGCTCAAACTTGGATACATTTTCATTTAGAAGAAATTCCAAATGATAATTTTTGTTGCACGTCACAAACTTGAATAGAGGAATATTTTCATCATTAAATGTCCCCAAATTGTACATGTTTGGAATTTGACCCCGATGTGCTGCAATAACACGTGAATAATACAGGTCTTCTAGTGACAGTTTCTGTCACAATCCGACTTCTTTTCCTTCTCTGTTACCTCTATTAAACAATTATGGTTATGTGTAAATACCAAAACCTTACTTTACGATTCGCAATCAGGAACACAGCAGAAGCGTATTCTTCACGCACCAGAGCGTTCAAGCTATTATACAAATGACACCCATTCGACAGTCAACCACATGGTATATTTTACGTCACTCATATGAAGCCCTGTTCCTCCTCCTTCTCTCTCGCTAACCCTTCTCTCCTTTTCTATTGTCATACTAGCTGTCCTATTCAAATTCCACCCCTAGAGTTTCATCTAGTGTTCTGTCACACCGCAGTAGGTGCCGAGTGCTAAAAGGGGTTGAGTAGAAGGGTAAAAAAAAGGGGTTATGCCTGAGGGGGTAGTAATTTAAAATGGGGGTTGTTACATTACGGGTTCCATCGCCCTAACTCTGCCTCTCGGGTAATCAAAAGCATTTCGTTTTGGCTGGTACTTTTTCTCTTTTTTTTTTTTTTTTTAGGTACCATAAGGGTTGCATAATTTGTAAAATGTGTTTGCAGATGCCGGTGAGCAAATGTTGGCTTTGAGTAATATCTTTTAAAAAAATAATCATTCTCGTTTAATCACGAAATTAGTTCTGTTTTTATTCCGGCAATTCTCTTAAGTAAATCTAATTAAATTTTTATTATTGAAACATTTATTACACTATCTATGTTTTATTGGCCCATTTCTACTTAAATTTCTGTATCTAGTAATTAAAAACTTGGAATTTAAATGAAACTTTTTAATACTGTTACTTGGTATAAATACTGTAAATAACATTAATTTAAATATTATATTATTTGCATAAAATACATTACAAATTTTTTACACTGATTTCAAGCATTTTAATATAAATAAAAATATTCCAGATCAAAATTGTTTCTATTAATGTATCAATTACATTGATGCATCTTATATATGTTCAGTAAAATATGAATTGTTATGCTTTTTCATTTCAAGTTCTTTTTGCAAATATTTTCTGTACAAACTGTGAAAGGAAATGATAAGAGTTTGTTAAGTTATGGATTTCAATAACAGAATAAAACATATTATAAATTTCCATTTGTATGGTTATTTTTTAAATGTATTTAAAAAGTAACCAATTTTCAGGAGATGATGCCCATGAAGTAATTAACGGTTATTTTTGTTTGCTTGTAAAGTCATAAGTAACAATTAAATACTCATTTAGAAGTTATCCTTCATACTTAATTGGACAAATTCCATAAACATTTTATTTAATTATAAAAGACTAATATATCTTTCATTTGAAATGCAGACACATTTTTATAATTTTTTATACAATATATTAGATACAGTTCTGTCCATGAAGATTCTCATTAAAAAAAAAAAATAAGAATTAATAAATGAGTATATTTATCCTCATTTGTAACACTTTTATAAAATTCTAATAAAAAACTATAAATATAAACACATATCATCTTGAAATACTAACTTCCTCTTGACACTGTAACTGACCTTCAAAATGTAATTAAACAGCCACCTGGATATCGAACTATTCCATCTATTTAAACCACTCAACAAACATACAAAAAACAGACCATTAGAAAAGGACAAGTTACATTCTGTTCTACAACCGCAGAACGTCCCACGCCCAGTCCTTTCGCACTTCAACGTGGGTTGGACACCGAAGAACCTGTACGCAGACAAATGTTGTTGTACATTTCTGATGAAAGCTAGGTGAAATAGCTCCAGGGATAGCAATGCAAATTACGAGAATGAGTGGGTCTCTGCTTGCTATCCCCGGGGCTCTTAACTCCCCCCCCCCCCTTCCTCTTTACAGTCCTTCATCATCGAATGTGATTCATGCCCAAACCCTTAGATGTTCGAAAGCGTAATTGGTGTCGAAATCGTCGAAGAACACAGGAGAGTTTTTTCCGGCGTTCCCTCGATGATTCGGGTATGCAAAGCGTTCCAGCAAAACGGGGAGGCTGTGCCGGTAAGTGTAATTGACAGGTTGTTTTACATTCCACAATTGCTGGGCGGTGCAACCCTCTAAAAGCCTTTTTAGGTTGAGTATATTTTTTTTAATGTTTTTTTTATGTGTTGAGTGCTTGAAATTCCGTGAGGCTGACGAAATGATGTCGCCAATCATCGATTAAGCGTCTTGACAGGCGAGGCAAGCACGCAGATTTTGTTTTGGAAATAGCTGCTCAAGAGGGGTTTGATCGGTTTAAAAGCTTGTGAAAAGGTCATTCAATCATTTATTTCATCATTCTAATAATTTATTTAAAGAGGTTATCATAAATGCTCACATTGCAAATTTAGATAATAAAATTTAACGAGTTATTATATTACATTATTTTTTACTATTATTTTTGTTTCAGTTTGAAATAATTTAAATATGATTTCAGCCCACAATATTATTTATATTCATTAATGTAACATGCGTCATTAATTTAGCAATTCAGTTTTGTAGTTGAAATAAATTACTAGTATGAAAATCTCACAACTGTCATGTAAAATTAGAATTTATGTTAAACAAAGAAAGAAAAGGTTGCAAAAATAATTTGAGTAACAGTTAAATTAGAATCATAAGTAGACAACAGCCTATAAATGTTCACCGAATTCTATTCCACTGATGATTGTCTAATAGTGCTCATTTATAAACTAAGATAAAATGTAGTATTTTAAAACATAATTTGTGTCTACAAATCGAATTAAATTGCCGTAACACCAGTTATTTTACTAAAATTAACGATTAGTAATTTTGTTAAATTATTGGAAATCTTAATGATTTATTTTGACAAAAGTAATTTGTTATCCGCTTTTGTAGAAAAATGTGGATAAAAATGCACTCGATAAAAATTGTTTGTACGTAGGTCCTCTGTCAAACTATAATTTGAAGAACAGAGCATAAGCAAATCTCATTTTAAATTTTGAATTCATCTAAAAATATTTTTAAGATTTATTTTATATGATTTTAGTTCTTTTAATTCTGATCAAAATCTAACAATTGCCGATATTTACAAGCGTTTATAAATTTATTTATTTTACAACAACAGCTCTAAAAATTTGTTTTGGTTTAATGGACTCTCTTTTTAGTATCTTGGATATTTTCATAATTATTCTTTACAAAGCAGAACTTTTCATCTAACATTGTTGCAGTGAATTATCTTATCCATTCATGAATTTCACTTCAACTTTATATTCCTTCGCATTTCGTAAACGTATTAAAACTAGAAAAGCTTCGTAAGATTGAGATTATTTAATTGCGTTCTTAGAATTGAATTACTCCGCATAATTACTTGAGAAGAAGGCAACAAAAACTAGCTTTTCCAGTGTGAATTAGTTCATTAATCACTGATGTATTTTAAGTCACTTTCTATCTTGAAGTAATCTCATTACGACTATATTGTTCAACCAACAAACAGTTATTTCTAATTAAACTCAGGCTTAAACTCTTAAAAAGAAATACTTAATAAATCTTGTTAAACTAAATATTTTGAATGCTTTATTTGTTACAACAATGATAAGTGAATGCATTTATTTTATGATTATTTTAAATTGCTTTTTATTTTTAATGTATGAATACATATTTCAAATTTATACTAGAAATTCCTCTTCATTAGATACGTGCATATCAAACAAAAACAAAAGTGTAAATATTTTATGGTACATATATAAAGTTCTTAATGGAGATTTAAAAATACTTTCAGTTTTTTTTTAAACGTTTATGAGAATAAAAATTAAATTACTTCCAAAATTATCTTTAGTAATTATTCATTTATTTATTTGCATAAAAATTTGTATAATATATTTGAAACTTTTATACTAAATTAAATTATATAAATCAAAAGTTACTTAGTTTTGATTGCTTTTAAAACTCAGAAATATGCTAAAAATAAAGAGCATGCCATAAAAAATAATTGCTTAACATGATTTTGTTTTTAAAAATGTTTTTAAATTACATGTTTTCCTGAAACATTAATATTTACGTATGCTTTCCTTAAATCGTAAACCATTCAATTAGTAACGCGTGAGAAAATTGTACCTTAAAATCACTGGGCGAATCAATTGACCATAACATCTGCAATATTGTTAAGTGTTCAAAATGTATTATGATTGTTTTAATTTTTCATTAATGAATACTTCTGGTGATTGAGTTTAATTGGTTATAGGATATTAATAATTATTTTCTTGTTTAGAACTTTCAAAAATCTGTTAGTTTTCAACAGATCTTCAAAATAAAAATTCTACTGGATAATTATATCTCAATAGAAAATAATCACCAATTTACCCAATAATGTAAACTGAACCTTATCCTGAAAGTTTGTAAAGTATTCGACCAAAACGAGAAAAATTCAGTAGAGTACAGAAAATATGACTTGTACTTTAAGGTGGCTCTTATATGGGGCTAGAAAATGCATGGTAAATTTCAATGGGACCCTCTGTCATTTTGGTCTACTTCATAAAAAATAATTACTCTAGTTTTATCAAATTTTACGTCAAGTTTAAGGGGTCACTAGTACAGCCGAAAAGTTTTTAGTTTCAGTAAAAATTAGACTTGAACTTACTTCATTTTAACAATTGGAGGAAAAATAAATGTGGGTATGTGACATAAGCAGAAATCAATGTAAAAGCAGTGTAGTTTTCAAATATGTTTTACAAACTAATCATTTTTACACACTAATCTTGATCGTTTAAATGAAAGACCTTAATAATATCCATTTTCGATTAGTATTCTATCCTATACAAATCAAAAGAAACCCACTTCCACGTTGACACCACAAATCTAACCCATCGACCACTAATCAAACGTAATGGACCAAAACACGCAAAGAAACTTTCTGAAGTGGAAGGAGGGAAGGAATCTCAGAGAAAAAGAACAGAAAATCATTTTGGAGGAAGAAAAAATCTGATTAATCACACATTAATGAGTCAGAGCACAGAGGTGGGGGAGAGGGTCTTCAATCGAGTAAGAATTACGATTCCAATCAAGTCTTCTCTTGACCAAACTTTCTTCTCTTCTTTCTGTCCACTTGAAGAGAAAGAAGAAAAAAAAAGATGAAGAAATTCCAATGGCTGGACTCTGGATCATTAGCCCCATTCACGGATCAATTAGATCCTCATTTATCCCAACTCCCGATCATCCGTAATAAGGATCCAATTCACTCCAAAACGAGGGGATCATTTGCTTGGGGTCGTATTCATGCTTGTATGAAATGCGCGATTGGGTCATTCAAGCTCGTCATCAAATTACTGAAGAGTGTTTCTGGCGTTAAAATTAAAACCATTAGAACCTCATTAGTGCGAAGTATTTCTATAAATGCTGAATTCAATTTTAGTTATCAACTATATTGAATTGTTTTAGGATAATTTTATACTGCACTATTAATATAACACATTTTACATCTAACATTTTTATTGAAAATAAAATAATATAATTATGTTTAATTTCAATTTATATATTTTACAGATTTTTCAAAACTAATTTTTGACTAAGAAGCACAATTTAAACAAATTTTAAATGAATCATTACTTAATATTTTTTATATAATAACTATATATTTATCTCATAAGCTAAGCTATAACATATTAAAATGAACTATTAAAGTAAATGTAAAAAATCCATATCTTAATAATAAATACAACTTATATTTTCAAGTAATATTTTTTAAATATTCCTTCCTAAATAAGATCTCATTTTATTAAGTTTTCTGCCTCGTAAAAAAGAAAAATAGAATTTAAAAAAAAAAAAAAAAAAAATTGATAGAGGATAAGCCAATCTTAATGCTTTTTTTAAAACAATGTAACTCATGAAGTAAGTATATATTTTATAATTTTTATTTATACTGTAAGTTATTTTATTACGAATATTTCATATAATTATTTTATATAATATATTTTATGTAATACATTTTGTATTTTATATAATATATTTTATATAATATATTTTACATTTTATATATTAGTCCTAAGTTATTTGCGTAAGAGACGTATAGTTAAGTCCTGCAACAGATATTTATTCGGATTCAAGGAACAATTTTAATTTCAACTTAAGACAGAACGATTTTCTATAACCTACTAATGTTTGTATATTATATTTTTATAAAAGTAGTTTTGAATTTCTTTTGTTCTCAAATTGAGTTATTTAAAATACTATAAGAGAAGAGCGCTTTTTAAATTAATCGATTAAAACTCATCTGTTTATGCATTCCTCTTAACTTTCCATTTGTAATCATTAAATATTCATACAACAGGTTATGCTTTAAACATAGCTATAGCACCATAAAAATTCATGTTTTAGTAAATAGATCTATTTTACATTGCGGCAAGCATAGAGTTAAAAGTTCTGTAATAAGTTATCGTGCGAGAATTGCATTTTTATATATAGGTGAAACAAAACCTGAAAAATGGTTAATGTTAATAAAATCGTATTGTGAGAATACACTTTTCTTCTTAGCTTCGCACTATTATCGTGAATAATACATGACGAAGAATATTGAGTGGACATTTATGTAATCCTATTTTCTTACCAAACGCTTTACGTTATGTGTCATGAAAATTAATGTTTGAAAAATGTTCGTGCTTTTTCAAAACGAAGAATTTTAGGAAAATTTTTCATTTTATATGGTAATATAATGTTTCATTTAGTGACTGTCAAATAAAAATTAGGATATTAAATTTTTATAGTTTAATGATTTCAAAAAACTGAATAAATATCGACGATAGATATTAGTCTTTTCTGCTTAAATCGACCACAAATCATTATAATCATAGCTCTATCTAATCTAAAATAAACATGACGTTGATGGGGTGTTTTTATTTTGCTTAACTCACTGACAGTCAAGGGAATGGGCCAAATTCTATAGTTGTTTTCCCTGTAATGATTTTTAAATTATATTTCTAATTTAAGTATAAATATGTTTTTAATATTTTTTTATTTATTTGGTTTTAGATAAGTTATAAACTATCATGCTAATAAAAATATGTAAAAAATATTTTATTTTAAATTTTATTTATAAATTTAAAAATGCTGCGCATTGCTGGAAAAACTGGGGATCAAATGACGCATATATACGTGCATGACCGTCAGTGGGTTTAACTTTTCTTTCTAAAAATAATGCAAAATAATAGTATTAGTATTAATTCTACTGTATGGGGAATTGTTCATATATGCAGTATAACTCTGTATAATTGAAAAGGTGTTTTATATGATATGATTCATATATACTATTTTTTTATCTAGATCATTTTTATATATTGCACAAAATTGTTCATAGCAAAATCGTAAACTTGATTAAGTTAAAGTAAAATATTATTAAAATGGCATTTTCAAATCCTTAGTGATTTCTAAGAAATATATTTACACATTTTTTTTTAATGTTATTTTTTACGGAAAGTATAAAATTTAAAACCAAAACTTTAATTTTAAAATTTGTACAATATTGTTTGTTCATTACTCTTTATTTAAAAACTGTATACTTATCTAACAGTCTAATAAATCTAGAAACAGATTCAAAATTCATCTAATAAAATAACATAAGAAAATAAAAGTATTCGAATAAAATTCAAAACTAATTAAATTACATGTACAATTTCCTTGAATAGAACTTTAACACTATAATCGTGACATAAGGGAGGATGTAGCCACTTCTAAGACATTAGCTTAACTTATACTAGATATCATGAGATTGCATTTACATACTGTTGTTACAAACAAATTATTATCAGTTCCATCAATTCCAATCAAGTGTCTGTGAAACTACACAACACAGGTGAGCAGTCAAGAAAATGCCCATTCTTCAACAACCCACACTCCATTATGTAAAATTAAAATAATTTAGGATCCCACGCATACTTGCACATACCCCCCCCCCCTTCCCCACTACCCACCCTTCTTACTACGATGTCACGTAAATGCGCATGTCAAACTGTCAGCACCCGAAAAGCCACACTTAGCCCCTTGATAAATGATAGAAAGTAGAGAAACAAACTTGGAAATGCAGTAAAGCGACCGTGCTGCGACCGCCGGTGGAATTACTAACTACTGCAGTCAATCGGTTTCCATAGTTATTAGAAGCACACAAAGCCGCTTAATTTGCCCACCTTACAACTTCATCGGAAACATTTCCGTGCTCGCAACGCGGGTTTTCTCAAATTGCTGTAGAATAAATAGGCGAGATAGACCTGTTTTTTTTTTTTTAGTTTTTTTTTATTATTTATTTATTTTCCTTAATGGTCGTTGATGACTTTATTCGTGAAATGTTTAATAGCTTATAGTTCGTATAGATGTTTACTCACGATAAAAAGAGGGAATTCATTAGTTACCGACAAAGTTTATTTTTAATGGTTTCGCTTTGAAAAGTGGAAGAGTTATGAGAAATATATACAAAAGCCAATTTCTTTTATACCAATTAGAATGAAAAATTAATAGGTTAAAATTGTTCATACAACAATCAAAGGGTTCACCTATTTCTAAAAGCTAAGCATTATAGCTATATTTTTAGTTAGAATTGTAGTTTGTGTCGAATCCACTTTAGATCATGCACGTATGTTTTCAATTTTATAAGTATAACATCTTTTTAAGATAGATTCTTCAAATATTTAATTAATCCAAAAGATTTAAATTTATGATTTTTTTTAAATTTAATCAATTTGATGTTTTTTAGCTATTTAAATTATTTTATATTTAATTATTTAATATTTATTCAATGATCGTCCATTGTGTTAATAAAACTATATTAGCTTCTATTTTAGCTTCTATTTTAGCTATTGCATAGCTTGTTTTTAAACTACAATTAAAAAATGTTCCATTAAAGATGAAATGTATGAGGTTGATCACTTATATTACTTTAAAGTTAAAAAATTTTGCAACGCGCAATTTAATTTGTGCGTTACATATGATATTTAAGTAATTCTTAAACTCCGATTTCAGACCAATCCACTTTTATTTATTGTGAACCTTCAATAACTTCTAGTAATGGTCACTACAAATTCCAGCACGCGCTATTTCAACTCCCACGCTACCAATTCATTAAATTAATCATGATCTACAACACTTGTTTACTCAAGTTCTCTCTCCAATAACTGTCGTCCCGTTTGATCTGTGACTTCACTTCTATCCCAGTTTCTGTCATTACCTCCACTCCAGTACTGCAACAACGCAAACGATGCCTCGGAGGCCTCATTTCCAGAAGAAGACACTCACAAATCCAGCAATCACCTTTTCTGTACAAGTCCTCTACTTAACAGAACCTTCCTATTTTTTTTTAAAAAAAGAAACATATGTTTCCCCAAGTTCCTATTGGATCCCACCAAATGGACAAGGGCTAAAAATATATTGTCTCTGAGGATTGCTTTCTGGAGCTGGACTACGATGGTCCAGTGGACTCTGCGTCCAGTCAACAGGAAAATGCACTTGCAGCTGGTTAATATTTAATTCCCTTTCTCTCTGCTTTCTCCACTCGCATGTTAAATCCCCCTTGATTGGAGTTGGACTGATGATCGAGAACTCTTTGTTGCCTTTTCTCGTCGACTACAAATGGACAGTCTCCACCATTGATGAATTGCTGAGGAATGGGGTTGTACTGAAAGCTATTATCTGAGAAGTTGTCAGCACTAATCGAAGTCTTGATGAGCTTGTAATTCTGGGTCATACTATAGGAATCTTCTCTCTTTTAAAAGCTGATGGAGAAAATACTCCATCGGCTTTTGCGTAGTTCAAATCATTTGATAATAATTGTATAATACAATTTTAACATGGGTAAATTTAATGTTATGATCATTATATTACAGCTGAATTATTTTCATTCACCATTTTATATTTGTATTCTATTTTAATAAAATATTAAAACAAAGCAAGAGTTATTCTACGATATCTTATGCCACAAAATTATGTACTTTATTTAACAATATTTCTTGCCATAGAATATCAGTTTTAATGAAAGTAAAGTATTTAATTGTCAAACCGTGTTAGATGGGTAAGTGGATAACTAGTGTCAAGTCAGTAAGATTTGGTATCATATTTTATGCTCATAGATAGGATAGTGCCAACTATTTCATCCTGTGTTTTTTTATATATTTTGTAGTATAAAACTGTTGTTTAAAAGCTACTTCAATATTTTTGATATGCTTGAGAAGTTATGAACTATAGATAAGTAAACTTTCCTTTCTAAATTTCGTTTCAGTATATTTCAAGTTTAGTAAACAAAAACAAGATTAGTAGACAAAATTAATGACCTGACAAAGTTTCAAAAATGAGGAATTGTTTATGCCAGTCTTGTTTTTGAGTTGGTAACCGCCATGGCAAATTTCTTGGGAATATGTAAGACATGATTTCAGTAAAAAATTCATTACAATTCACCTGTTAATTTAAAATGTGGTAAGGGGAACCTATAAAAGGCTAATTTAACTCATATCTAAAGGACTTATATAATATAAGGGATAATATAGCAGTATAATTCTTAGTTTCTTCAAATGTTTCTATTTAATTGTTCAATCCTTGATTCAAATACATTTAATTTGTATTCAATGTGAGTTGTTATTTCCTATCAAACTTCCATACGATCACCTAGTCGTTTAGTGATACTCAATGTACTTAAAATATTTGAACAAAATTTCGTATTTTAAGCTACCTTTCAAAATCTCAACAGAAAACAGCTTGTTTCTAAAGTATAGTTACTTTGTATTTAAATTGTATTAAAATATACTTTATAGCCTTTATATCTGAAAAGATCTTAAAATATATCTAATCTCACACTTCCATCAATTTCTTTAAGAGAGCACTCTTCTGAAGGTTAAAGCCAAAAGAAACCTTAATTGCAGTACTTTCATATCCCAAGACGTGCCAGCCCCAGGAGGTACCACTGCACTGTAACTGATGTTTATCCAATGACACCGTAAAAGCAATTGTCGCCGTTTTCTCAAGATAGCTAAAGAGTTCTATTTAGCACTCGAGATTGCTTAAGGGATTTGCGTTCGGATCGCGGGAAGATATAGATTCTGTTTTCCGAATCCCCCGGCATTCTTCGTTCAAACGATAACAGAGTAAGTGGGGTGGGAGGTGTTTGGATTCACCCAAATAAATTTATGCTGTAGAAGAGAAGTATAGTTTTATCGTCTGTTGCAAATTAAATGGAGGAGATAAGTTAGTTTGAAGAATCAGTTGGGAGCTTTAAATTCCAATTTTTGTCAGTTTTACGTGTTACTAAACAATCTGTTCTGATGTGTGACTAAGAGGAGTTACATAATGGCAAAGAAATTAATGGTACTTGAAAATTTGATTTCAAAACAGTGAGCTGATTTAAATTGTAGCAGCATTTAAGTACTAGGGATTTCTTTCTATTTACAATAAATGACTGCATTCAATTAATTATGAAGATTGTGAAATACATTAGTTAATGTGAAACTATGATTATATATAATAAATGTGATTATATTAATACAAATCTCACACTGTGTATTTGTAAGAATTATCTATTTTTTCTATTGTCCTGTGGTTGAATAGGAAAGCAAACACAAATACTAAATTAGAAGAGGGAATTATTCTCCATTAAAATATATAAGTCCTAGGTTTCATGTCTATGTTAAAAATGAATTACCATACATTCAAAAATGCAAATTAGAATTACAGTACAGCTCACTTGCATTCAAATATTATGCTTTTACAACTTCTAATAGAGTTTGCTGCTTCAATGTGAATGGAAAATCTCCTATAAGTCGGTAGGCGCTTTGAATGGAATAGCTTTTCTGATCGATTGTCATGTGGTAAGCTAGTTTGACTGAATCGTTGGATTCAGCCATTGAGATAGACATTTGAATAATCTCATTAGTAATGCATTTGGCCAGGTTTGGCAATGGATTTAGGAATTGCTCGACCGACAAATAATAGAAGTCCACTACGTTCAGTAGTCTGTGATATTATCAACGATAATTCTGGCTTTATATCCTCATAATGATAATTTATGGGATTATGAGTGTTATCCCACATTATTGTAGAATATACATATATTTACATGTGAGGTTAAAATTTGAGTATGAAAAGTAATATATTAACTAGAATACTTATATAAATGGAAATAATATCAATTTAACTTTTGTAAATAAAGGAAATTAAATCTTAAATAATAAAAAATGAGGTCCCCACCTGTCTTTCATCAAGGGATTACACAGAGCTAAAAGCACATTATTTTTTTTATTGACAATAGTTAAATTTCTATTATTCAGATTTTATAATTATTATTGTTGTGTTGCTAATGATCTGTCTATGGAATTGGAATACGTATCTTCCTTTGTTTCATAGTACATATCTTCATGTAAATTTATATTGGTATATGGCTTTTAAATGGTAAAATATTTAACCATAACGTTACATTTTAGTACTTAATTAATAAGGATACAACTGATGAAAGTACTTTCAGGTAACTAAAGAAAAGTGTTGATTACTTAATCGAAATCGCGATCTATGTGCTTCTTGAACTTAAAAGCACGTTATTTTAATTATAAATATTTCATCTCTTCCCCCCCCCCCCATTTCTGACTTTCATAAAATAATGCAGAATTTGGTTTTCTTAATCATTTGTTAAATATGAGAAAAAGTCATTAAAAGTCAATTTCTTTGAAATCAAAAAAATATGTGAAGATACAGTCTGAAAATTATATAGAAAAATAGTATTATTACTCTATGTTAGTGAATCAGGTATTAGTAAAATTAGCATAAAATTCCCAATGTTAAATAATGCGATTTTTACTCATATTATTCCTTACTATATCTATATAGAAAACAACAATTTTGATAGTCATTAGGTTAACCTTTATTGCCTGATAAAAGATATGGACTTGCAAGAATTTTTTCTTAATGCGGAGTTTTTTTAACTATATACTAAAAATAGCATTTTTATGAGATTCTGAGAGATTGACAGATGTTTTACTATTATAAAATTATTTGTGGTCACTTGGTGTCTTATCAAATAATAATGGCTCCAGGCAAGAGAAATTCAATAGATTGAAATATGTCTCATGCGTTCTTAAAAAATGTAAAACAAAAATTGCAGAAATACCCTCCTTCCCCCTAATTATTATTTAGATGATGCCAAAATAGTATCTGAAGAAAAAATCAGATGAAATTTTCACCATTAAAAATAAAATATGGCATTTGAAAAGATATTATTGGGAAGTAAATTTTAAATAATGAGTTTTATAAGGAAACTCATGAGTGAAGTTTAAGAATAGATAAAAGGTAATATAATATAGTTTTGAACTGTAATAAAAAATAAAACCAAAATAAAATCCTATTTATCAAAATTGTGATGGTCTGAAATGGTATGAAATTTCAATTTAAAAAGGATATCGCTCCCAAATATATGAAAAATAAAAAGCATACCAAGAATCAGTAAATTAACTTCTATAAAAGGAAGTCATGGAGCAAAAATTATTCATTACACCGATCTTCAAAATGCATTATTCTTCAATCATAAATTTTATATCCGTCATTTACTAAGCTATTCCAGCATCTATCTCATCTAGTTTGAAGCACTCAATGTCTTAGATGTAGGTAGAGGAGAGGGGTAGTTAAAGATGTTTCCTTCAAGTAAACCCCTTTCGCGTTGGAGGTGCCGACAGGTTTTAAGACATCCGAGCACGGTTCTAGGGATATGCTAATTTATCCTTTCCTTTTCACGTGATTCACGCAAACGACGAGAGCGTGCTCACGCGATCGACTTACGTGACTTGCTTACCTTGACTCTTTGACAATGGGCAGTCGTGGCGTTTGAAGAGTAGTGTTTGAAAGAGAGAAAATATGTCTCAAGACGAGCGTAAAATTCATTGTTAGCTTGGATGTCGACAAATAAAGCCATTCGACACAACATACGCTTCATTTTCGGCCGTGCTTCACGCTTTACACGATTTGCGTGTTGCTGAGTTGAGGTGAGAAGTACAACTGACTTGCAGTCAAATAACTCATAGATTGTGTTGAGTTGTTGAGAGTTAAGCTGCCGCTTTTAAAAGTTGGGCATTGGTGGATGAATTAAGTAGGAGACATTTGTATTTCTCAATTAACACTTTTCAGAGAAAAATATACTAACACACAAATGACTTGTCGCATTTTTGCTGTGTTTTATATAGTTAAAAAATGTTAAAAAGTTGAGAAAATGCATAGAAGCTATTGATGTATAAAATAAATTGAATTGTATAAATTAAACCACTTACTGACTTCATGGTAAAGTTAATCGCCATTCAATGTCATTACCAGCAATAAGTGTAGGAGTAAAATATCCTCCTATATTAGAGCATGCCGTATAAAACTGAAATCTCATATTTTTTTACAAATAAATAATTCATTTGATACTTTAAATTCCTCACTGTAATGAGTTATGGAACACATACTATTTCAGTTCCTTCATAAATTGAACTATTTTCCTTACAGACATCTTATGAGAGTTATAATTGCAGGTATATGTCTATTATAAAAAGAATAATGTATTATACTCTCTTAAAGTTTCTGAAATATTTTATTACGATTTTCTCTAGTCACTTTGGAAGTTCAATAATTTTTTTATGTTGTTTTCTATATTATAGAAAGAACTTAAAGGATATGTTACCTGGATTAATAGTTTCGTAATTAAATGTTACATTTTAAAGCTTAAAACTGATCATGTAAACCCCTTTCGCGTTGGAGGTGCCGACAGGTTTTAAGACATCCGAGCACGGTTCTCGGGCTATGCTAATCTATCCTTTCCTTTTCACGTGATTCACGCAAACGAAGCAAACGAAATATTGTTTAGCTCAGGTAAAATTATTGACTTAAAAACCATCAGGTAGTAACTAGTCTTACTAGTAAATAATATTATTTATCCTAATTTGTTTTAAAAACGTATGAAATAATGAAACGTTAAACTGCACGAGATCTGCATACAAAATACAAAATTTGCACCAAAAACTAAATCAAAATCTCGTGAAAAAGCAGGTTAATACACTAATCCATCACCAGTCCCTCACAGTAAAATAAAATTAACATAAATGATAATAAGTATAACATAAAACCCAGAGTTTTGATTTTAATTCTGACATTTGCTAACACATTACCATTTCATGATG
Organism: Linyphia triangularis; assembly: GCA_963978545.1. Classification (NCBI taxonomy): domain Eukaryota; kingdom Metazoa; phylum Arthropoda; class Arachnida; order Araneae; family Linyphiidae; genus Linyphia; species Linyphia triangularis. Next base: position 73,082,386 of record OZ021722.1, read on the forward strand.
AATCATCTCACATACAACACAGAAGTTCTCATACACTCCCTTATCCCTTGCATTAAAATCAAAACACTTTTCATTTTTATTCCGAACAGTTTCCCAAAAATCCTCCCCTTTAACTTTTTCATTCTCGGAACTCTTTTATGTAGGCCGCAGGTTTGAATTTTAGAGATAAAGCCCGAGTGAATGTTATTAAATTGAATTTCTCCCCCTCCCTTTACTCAGTACTAGGTTCAGTTGTATCGCATTGGATTAGAGCTAGGAGAGTTCTTATCGGAGTAAAAAAATAATGAGCTTATTTTTAGTACCCATTGTGTTTCAAAATCTCCATTTATCGTATTTTAATGCGGGTAATTTCCGAGATAGTAGGGATATTTCGATTCATTGGCACCTTCTGAATTAAAGTTCTGACAATGAGCACATTTGATGATAAAAATTGCAATTAAAATGTGATCAGCGGAGTACAAAAATGTACTTCAAGTTCTTCATTGCAGTGCTTGATCACATAATTGTTGGTAATTGCATTTACTATAATTTTATTTTATAAGTTTCATAATGTGTAATATAGTAATTGCTCAATTCTTTCGATACAATAAAATTTAATTATAATTGTTTTTATTATATTTTAATATTTAGTTGCGACATCAAAATAATTTGTTAAAAAACAGTAAAATAGTAGTTTTATATTATATTAATAGTATACCATACTTCAATTAAAACATTAAAAATTGCAAAATATCAAGTATTGTAATAATTCATTGCATAATTGTAAGGGGATTTGAATACTAACACACAATGAATACCAATTAAAATGAATACCAACACACAATATTTTAAACATTTGGGACAAAGCATTTGATTGACATTCACTAAATATAATTTCTTTTTATTTTATTTTATATTATTCAACAAACTTTACTGGTAATGGACTTTATTCTCAAGTTTTATTAGTTGCTTAAGGTATATTAAATATATGATTAATCAGTTAGACTATGTAGCACGGAATACTTACTTTACTGAGAGGGAACAAACTTAATTATTTTTGATGGTAATATATTTAAACTTTTAATACAAATGAAATAACTCCTTATATATCTACGTTTTGTTTTTTAGATGAACTTTTAGTATTTTTCATATACATATATATATAAACTTTATATGCACTTTGCAAAACTTTCTATGTGCTAATTACTATTAATTTTTTTATTTAATGCACTGTACACACTTATCATATTATAAAAGGAGCTTTGAAATGGTTTTTAATAAATTACCTTTATTTTATTAGGGCAAGAGAACTAGAAAAATTTTTCTCAAATTTTATGTTCCAAAACGTTAAATGCACTTTGAGATTCAAAAGATACAGTTTTCATTTTTTTAAAATAAAAAAAAAATAAAAAAAATGGTTTTATGATGCTAAACATTTATTTTTGGGTCAAATGCGTTCCTGGAACTAAACACTTAACATTATAATACAGTAACAAACCATGTACTTATGGTTCTAGGTACAGATATAACAAAAATTAATTTAAATTTAACTACTAAAACCCCTCGCACATTATTTAAGACATGCTTGCAATAATTCCAATCATAATACTTGATATACTTGACACAACAATGGTATAAAAGACTTTATGGAAAATTTAGACATTTTTACTCAGGCAATCTCTAAAACAAAGATTCTACACTTTCAGGTATAAATCTTAGCATTCTACACTGCAACATTATATATTTTCTACTAAAACGTTCCAGCCATTTTCGAAACAACATCCAGTCCACATTCCCCCACCCTTGTATTTCACAAAAAGAATGGATAAAATAAATAGATCGCCTTCCACATTAACCTACGAAATCTATCCACGTTGTCACCCCCTCTCCCCCTTAAAACGGAGTCTTTACACTTCATTCATCTCAACCACTTTTCCATTGCTGCAGGGGCGGCGACTCCCTTTGTTAGAGCTTAATGGAGATCTGTGCCCCGGAATAAATACAACTTTTTCTTTCTTTGCCAGTCTTTTCTTTTGAAGGGAGAACTGACCGCCCGGAAAAGCAGGTATGGGGCGTTTAATATTCATGGAAATTCGCATTAATCACTGGTGGGGCTGTGGGCGATAGGGGCAGGTGTAGGCGCCCTAAGATGATAAATGGTTGTATCGGATGGCGCAATTCCGTTTCTGCGGAATCTTTGTCTATGGAACGCTGCTTTTGTTAGAGGGGGGATGACCTTTAGAACATCACATAGTAAAAATGCAAAAACAGCTTTCTTTTTTATGCAAATGGAGGTATCTAATGGACTTGGTTGCATGTGTTGAATTATCTATCTGAACAGTCTTATAAAGTTATTATGATGGAATTTTTTAGTTACATTTATTACAATATTTTCTGTCGTAAATTCTAATCTTTTGATAAATGTGTTAATGTTATTTTACCGCAGAGTGATTTATTCATGTTTCAATGAAAATTACGAAGATACAAAATGTGTTTTATAATTTAAAATGGAAGCTAAAAAAAGCGTTTAAAGTTTTTAAAAAAATATTATTTGGACCACTGATTTACGAATGTTTGGACGATTATGTCTTTCTAATTTGTTTACGTTTCATATTCTCAGATACTATATAACAATTGTCTTATTTAATCACCTACTCACCAGTACACCATTTAATAACAATGTGTACAAAATGTTTTGAGTTTTACTAGAGAGATTTTGAAACAACTATTTGTATGATATTATTAATACTCATTAAAAATTAATATTGCTGATAAAAGACCTTGTATGAAATAATGCCGTATACATTTTGAAATAACACAAAATACGCGTAATATCACAAACAAATTTAAATAGTGATTTACCTTTGGGTGCAGATATATTCTTAAGTGTGTTAATAAACACGCAGTGTGATGAAAGTTTTTAGGTTATTAAATTCATACGGGTTTTTTTAAAATAAAAATAAAAGAATAACCAGCATAGTTAGAGTATCAATGAGGGTAATACATTTAGAGGATAAATCCAGGTTCCATAAAAAAAAAATCTACTAAGTGATAACTAACAATTATTTTCTATCGGCCTGGCCATGCATCTACATGCCACTTCAACAAAAAAATCTCTGCAAAGCAAATTCACTATTTTCATCTCATTTCCTCCTCGAGAGATTTCCTCCAGCCGCCATTGCTGAACAAACAGAATCCAGTGGAAGCCGAACTGCAAATAACGCGCAATGATTTAGTGCCACCCCAACCATTGTGGACAATAACAATTTTTCGCTCGGAGGGATACTCATCAGTGGACACTGGCTCTCACATTCCCCTTGCTTCACTTCTCTTCTCCATCCAGGTCACGTGGGGACATTGAAGTATGCGCGCGCCGACTGTATTTCACAATGTTCCCCCACAGCAAAATTTAATGAAAACGGACAGTATGCTGCCGAAATCGACATCTGATCGCCCCTGTAAGAATGGGGAATTAAAGTTTGCTTAAGGTATTAGGTTAGCGCTATACTCGGATCTGAAGGTTTAATCTGAGAATGTTCAGTATATCTGCACCAAGTTCGTTTGGTGAAAAGTAGAAAGATTATTTTGAGTGGGAGATTTGTTTCAAAATAAATAGGAATTTTTTGAGTTTTCCGTTAAAATCCCATGTAAAAATACGTACTTATATAGTTGGAGAATTTATATTTTGGCGATATGGACAAAATGTACATTGGTTGTTTAATGTAAATCATGGATGTATAATGGTTTAAATCATTTAGCAGTGATTTTGTGAAAACCAATTTACCAGTTTGGAATCACATCGAAGTACATTAAAACGTCTAACTTTTTTTTTGTTTTTGTGAATTATCTCACTAAGTTTAGTATCGTATCTTAACTAGCTACAATCGGCTGTAATGCAAAACCGTTCTTCCACCTTGGTTTTAAAGAATGATTAGAAATCAAATACTTGCTTATCACTATCAATTATTTTGAAAAATAGACTTTGGAATTTTGTATATCTTAAAACTTTTTGTATACTTCTTATCATTTTTATACCATGTAAATATCAAAGTACAGCTATACTTTCCAAAGTTCTCTATATCCTCTTGTCCCTATATAATCATATTTTAATGAACATGATTAATTATAAATACACATAAAATCACTCTTCTAAGAATTTGAACTTAGCTCAGAGTATTTAGTGATTACTATTAACGAATCTGAGGATTTATTCTGAGCTGAAATATCTGTAACTAGGTTCCTGTATTTAAAAAAGTGTTAGTGTAAAATTGGCTCGGGATATTACCTTTGTAATAAACAACACTATAGAATTTCTTTAAATAAAATCCCAGATAAAAATACCGTAATATGTGAAAAAAATAGAAATTTGTAAATTAAACCAGTGGGGTAAGGAGAGCACTAAAGCAGTAAATGAAAACTGTCAAATCAAAGTTTTAATATTAAAATGATTTTAAGAAACAAATTTGTGAATAAACTAATTTTTTTGTAAAAGTCATACGCTATTTAAATCAAGTGTTATCAAATCCTGCACGTGCAGCTTTACTTTCCCCAAAGCTAATTTTAATGTAAACAGAAGGTAGTCACTAGAAATCGACATGTGATTATTTCTGTCTGTAAGAATCGAAAATTAAAGTTTGCTCAAGGCATTAAGAATCCGAGATCCATGTCCTGACTCTTTGTGTTTCTTTTCGGATCAACTGGAATAGAACTTGTTAGTTAGCGATAGGAAGTTGTTGAACGAATGTTATGATAGGTGAGGAGTGGGAGAAGTGTTCAGAAATAGATAATGTCTTGGAGAGGATTAATTTCGGAAACAAATATAGATATAACGAAACGTGTCTGTGGGTAAATGTGTGAGTGTTTGATTTTTATTCAAATTTGTTGTTTTATTCAGATTTATAGGACATTTTGCACACTTGACTTTCAAAATAAGAGAAAGATAACTTTTTCCGGAAGATTTCGAAAAATGTAACCTATTTTTCTTAATTACACCTAGGCCGACCAAACGGTATAGTGGTCCGCGAGGTTGCGGGTTCGAGTCGCGTGTTGCATGGGTGTTTGTAAATGTATGTTGGCTTGTCTAATGATGAATGTTTCGGCGCATTATAACCCTCGTGTTGCTGACGGCGCCAGATGATCTGAAAACAACCAACCAACCATATAACACCCTAACGGATTGACTTACGATGTTCAAATTTTGTGAACAACTTTCAACAACTTAGCGCCAGATAATCTGAATACAACCAACCAACTTAATTACCCCTAAAGCTTGAAATCTACTACAATTCAAATCGGGTTTCTTATAAGTATTTTGGCTAAATCAGCTAATCGGAAAAGCAATTCAATTGGTACGTTTTGTGGTTAAGAGGACTTGGTACCCCTTGTTTTCACAAAAAATTATAAAAATATCAATTTTTTATTTTTTGTGTGTTTATAATCTTTGAAAAGTTGTTCTCATTCTGGCAACTTTTTGAGCTGGCAAATTTTTATGGAGAATTTGGCATAGTCGTTATAGCACCTTTGAAGTTTCGAAAGAATTTTTCTCTGTTCGTGTTTTTTGGAATTCCCACCTTGCTAAAAATGCTAAAATATCAGCAAATATGAATGAAATGACTTGAAAAAATTTTCTATTATTCTAAAGATCAATTAGACAAAAATGGGCATACATTTTTGAATAAAATATAAACTTATTCAATTCAACAAAGCTTACTTCAAACTTACAAATTCAAATGTTGAAAAATATCCTATTTTTTAGCTATTTTTACTTATAGGTACAGCAATTATCGTTTTTTCGAAAACTATCTTTCTTATTCTAAATCCGATGCCGAAAAGTTAGAATATATTGCTGGGAGCATTTTTTTTTTAAAAATCCTAAGAAATATTGAAAAAAAAAAGATAAAATTTGATTTTTTTTTTTTTTTTTTTAATTTAAAATTTTGAAAATTTAGAGCACTGTGTGAACTTTTTTTTAAATAGAATTTAGTTATTTCCTAGTAATACTTCCAAATATGTAAACGTTATAATTTTAAAGACTTAAATTCACAAATTAGTTTTAAGGCTACCAAGTCTCCTTAGATAGGAAAATTGAATATAGTGTGTAAAAGGGAGTATATTCATACTTTGAGTTCTACTGAACTAATTGGAAACGGGTTATCTTTTTAAGTATCTTGAATAATCCTGATTATCGAGGATATGATTTCATTCCGGTGTTGTGTGATTTAAATATAGTATAGGTGGCATCAGAGACCATGTTTATGAACTGATCGTAAGTTATTAATATGTTTCTGTCACTACGTACCCTGTATATGAACCAGAAATATCGAAATGAAATTATATTTCCCATAGTCTGGATCAGTCAAGATACCTAAGTAAAAGCACGATTCCAATTGGTTCAGTTGGTTGGTTGTGAGTTATCTGGCGCAAAAGCAACAAAAAGGCTGTACTGTGCCGAAACAAGACAAATATTTAAAAGGTTTTAAACATAAATTTGTTTATAGAAAGAGAAAAATAAAATACATTTAAAATTGATATATTAAATAAGTTAATAAAACCCTATCTCCTTTAAAAACTTAAAGAGATTCTTTTGTGGCGGTGAGCTTAAAAGTGAAGACAATGAAGGATGATATGAATTAAAAAGGAGTTACCTTTTCGAATTAAACGAAAAGAATTCTGATAAAATGTGAAAAACTGTTAAAATTACTCAGCAGGAATCACATGTGGGGCCATCTTCTGCCAGCAGAAGATGAACGTGAGTAAGACGAGTGTGGCCTATTCCTAAACTATTCAATTGATTCAGTAAAACTCAAGCTATGAACATAACTAATGTCCAACTAATTTGAACCATTTTGTTCCAGTCAACGCTTTAGGATAACAACTAGTCATTTATAAAAAGTACAAAGTGTTACAACAAAGAAGTCTGTTAGTCAAGGTCGAAGTGGTGGATATCATGTTTACAATTTTGCTTATAAACAAGGCCGAAGAGTTTTCATTTTCTAAATCTTGATTGACTGATAATTTTATTTTAGATATCTTAACTGTTCTAGTGCAAAAAAGAACATTTTATTAGATATTTGTTAAATCCGCATCAAAATTAAGTGCTTACGAAACTTCTTCCCTAAAATATTAATATTATTTAAAAGGAAGCATTCGATAAAACTGTGACAAATTTACTAGAGATTAAATGACCTAATTTTAGATGCGCATAACTATACTTGGAAATCCTACAATCTATAAAGTGAATATATACACAAGGTGCTTCTGAACCAAAGTTACAAACTTCGAGAAAGGGTGCGATACACATTAAAAATACTAAGTCACATGGCAATGCTGGGTTGTGTACGCGGAAACCACAAGAAAGGAAAAGGCATGACGCGCTGTTTATTATTCAATGAATATCAACAAAAGGAATATGGTTAACTGCATACAAGCAATAATGCTTGTGCAAATTGTTTTCCACGAGCTGTGATAAAGGTCTCACAACTATTGCGTATGGAAGACCAGACATTCTCCAAGATTCCGAACGTGTCTCGGACTTCCCCCGCAGCGATTCCCTTAGATTTAACCAGGTCCTCAAAACTGTTAACAGAGTTGTCATATATACAACGCCATCTACTGCGTCTGGAAAGCATTTCCAACCAAGCCTTGCTATGTGATTCCCAGTCTTCTAAATGTATTCAACCCATCCAATAGTGCTGAGACACCTATGATTTAGAAATCTTTTTTATTGATAAAAATTTGTTTTTTTACTAATTGATTAATTGGTAAGGAATTAATTGAGGGACTATCCTAGAAATAAAATCATCATTTCATTATTTGAAAAAATTATTTTAATAATATAATGATCTCCCTACAATATCCTGATCTAAATTGCAAACTCGGGTAGGTATGTGAGCTCTATACTCAGTTATATTAGTAGTGGTGACTCAAGGTTATTAAATCCTCTCTCGTATCAATTCAAATTCATGTTAAGTGTGAGTTATGCCTATTAAACTGATGTGTTTCATTTTAGTGCAGGAATTTTTATATGCGATTCTAAAATTTATTCATATCGTCGTAGATTGGTCAGATCAAATTGAATTGATGTAGCAAAATAATAGTTAACAAAATCCTTCTTCTGGGGTTTTAACTCAGTGACAGTAACTCGCTGGAATAGTAAACATAACCTTACATCGCCTGTATTTAAGTAATAGAGTATAAATAAGATTAGTTTGTAAAATATAAAAATGGTAGAAATATAATTTGTGACGTATAAATCGTATTTCTAGTTGCTTAAAAGAATATAAGAAATACCCAACACCTTCGTCAAAATAAAGTTAAGAAAAAATGACGATACATTTTTTTTTTTTTTTTTTTTTTTTTTTTTTTGCTGACCGAAATCACTCCTTTCCAGAATTTACTTTCTTTTCCAGAGAGCGAAAAAATATCTCTCTCCACATTACCACTATACAAAAAGAATGCAGTTGAGAAACACCTCTTCTCAAAATTAATCGAGCAGAAACCCCAAGTTCGAAGACAGGTTGAACGAAACGGTAGAGAGATTTTGAACAATTGTCGAATGATTCTCTTTCTCCCTTTTCCGAGTGAAAACAAAACAGTTCTATTTCTCCCAGAATAGAAAAAAAGAAGAAAAAAAAAAAAAAATGCAAGCCGTGTGTAAGAAAAAGGCTATGGTATCCTTTTGGAAAAGGATGGTTCCAGATGCGTCCGCACCTACGATTGGTGCCCGCCAATGAGTGCTTCAGGTATTCTCTCTGCTGATGGCATGATGCTAGAGAGATCTGTTGTTAGCTCTCTAGAGATCCCAATCCCAAATAGCCGATCAGTCTTCATGGGGGAGGGAGAAGGAAAATCGAGGAGACGGGGGTGGGGGGGGGAGGGTTTTGTTTATTCCTTTTTTCAATACGCGTTATTTCCTTTGCATTTGAAAAAAAAAAAAAAATATGGCTGCTTCGAATGCCATATCTTGGTTCATCAATGTCGCGATGATTTCATACTTCCTAATTACAAACATTCTACTTGTCTAGAAAGATGTCATATTTTTTGAAAAATATAATTTTTACTAAAAAAAATTAGTATACAAGATTTTAACATCTAATAAAATGACATTTGTCTATGTATTTGTTACTTAAAATTAAAGTATTAGTACTATTTTTTGCAATCGTGTCATTGTGTTATTAACTGTTCTCTTATGGGAAATTAAAATTATTTAAATAGTGATGATCAGTAGCGTAAGTCATAAGAAAATTATACATCAAAATCACAAACACTGTTGAAACGAGTTATTCGAATGATTTATATTTATAAAAAGGTAATTCATCTATTGTAAATAGAGCCATAGTTAGCTGAACATAAACTAAGGGTTTTGTTTATTCCTTTTTTCAATACGCGTTATTTCCTTTGCATTTGAAAAAAAAAATATGGCTGCTTCGAATGCCATATCTTGGTTCATCAATGTCGCGATGATTTCATACTTCCTAATTACAAACATTCTACTTGTCAAGAAAGATGTCATACTTTTTGAAAAATATAATTTTTACTAAAAAAAATTAGTATACAAGATTTTAACATCTAATAAAATGACATTTGTCTATGTATTTGTTACTTAAAATTAAAGTATTAGTACTTTTTTTTGCAATCGTGTCATTGTGTTATTAACTGTTCTCTTATGGGAAATTAAAATTATTTAAATAGTGATGATCAGTAGCGTAAGTCATAAGAAAATTATACATCAAAATCACAAACACTGTTGAAACGAGTTATTCGAATGATTTATATTTATAAAAAGGTAATTCATCTATTGTCAATAGAGCCATAGTTAGCTGAACATAAACTAAGGTTCTGATGTACTTATTAATTTTAGGATTACCATTTCTGGAAAATAAGTACAACTAACATGTTTAGACAATAAATAATTATCATAAAAAAAAAAAACAAGGATTAACACCTGCCTACAATTCAGTGTCTAAATTCGTCACCAAATTCACAATTTAGAAATAAAATGCAAGTTTTTGATAAAGAAAACTGATTTGTATACTTCCTTAATTGAACAAAGTGTGTGATTAATTTATTTCTTAATCCTGTTAATTTATTTTTATAACTAGCGTCAACACAAACATTAATTCTACTCTTTATTCTACGGCATCGAATAAATATAGTGACAGATATAAAAACATCTATCGATATTTATAACGTGACAAAGATTAATTAAGTAAAATATATATTTAGAGGAATTAAACAAAATCCTGACAAATTACTACCCAAATATTCCTTTGAAAATGCTTTTAAGACTTATTTATACATAAGTACTTGAAAATTAACAATAATAATTATTATTTTTTAATAGTATGAAATATATATTTAAACAAGGTTTTAATAATCAAAGTGCCAAACTTGTTTTTATATCTGAATAAGAATAATCCCTCTGACATGTAAGAAGATTAACCGATTGTTGATAAGTGTAATTTAAATGAACCAAAATTTAACAGTTCAGCTACACGAAATTAAAAGGATGAAGCAATTGAATTTTAGAATAGTTTAAAGTTTCTAAAGTAATTTAATATTTATTTTATTTCGAAAAAACGTTCTAAGAATAAAAATTTAAAATTCGCATATCACATGCAATCGTAAAACATCTCTTCATTTCTAAATACTTACTTTTTAATACCAAATACAAGAATAAATAAAGTGCATAATTATTACATAATATTGCAAAGATAAGAATTCTGTAAAAATCATTTACCTTTTGCATAGATACATATATGTTGTATACATTGAAGGCTAACCTAATTTGAACGCAAATTTGTTTTTACTTTTAGATGATGAATTGAGACTTTGATTTGTTTGTAAGTTAAATGTTTTAAATGCTACATATACCCTTTAGCAGCATTTTTTTCTGTGCAATTTAGTGTTTCTTAGTAGCAGAACTAAATTAGATACTAATGTTTTTAGTTTTCAAACAATGTTTATGTTCTCAAATTCTAAGGATTATCCTTAAATATGTAGGTATAAGGATACATTACTTATCAAAAATATTTTTCCATCTCACTGTCTTCTAGGAAATTGTTAAGATAAAAATTTAAACAAAAGAATAAAATATTTAAATTAAATATACACATTAGATACAAAACTTACAGGATTCATGTTTACTTTTATCTTAACAATACATGCTGATTAATTTACTCAGTTTTAAATGAAAAGCTATTTAATTTTCAGCATGTAGACATTATTTTTAAAGTGTATATCCAACATTAAAAAAAAAAAAAAAAAAAAAAAAAAAAAAACACTTTTAAAAGTTGCAAAAAATGCTTTATAATATATAACACTTTTACATGAAAGGATCACCTAAAATATCCCATACGCATGCTTTTTAAAACATATGATGTTTCATTAGCAAATTAAATTCTGTATTCAGTGTAGATTTATGTACAATACTTTTTTCAATACAGTTTGAACTTATAGCTAGTGTAAATTTAAAGATGTTAGTCAAAATTAAAATATAAAATGAGAATTAAAAATTTGTGATAAATAAATATATATGAAACGTTATAGATTATTGTTCGATAGGTGATTGCATGTATAAGTAATCCATCAAAAATCATCATTAGTATGAATTTTTTAGAGAAAAATACTAGAGAATTATGAATATACTGTTCTGCCTGGACAAAAAATTGACGAAATAGTTCCGAAATCGATTTAATCCGATTGCTAGATATGACATTACCTGCCAAATAAAAAGTGTTCTTTTTGTTTGGTAACACCACGCTCTTTAATTTTCAATGAAGAATCGTGCAGATCTGCCACTCTGAAAACTTATGTCTTTTAAAAGTGAGCTAAGTTTGCAATACATACTGTGTCACTGATGACGCAACAAAGGACGACGATTTGACTTACTTATGGAAGTTGCAAGTTTTCGGCGTCAAAGATATGGAATCTTCTACACCCTTCCTTATTGAAAATTACAGAACTGTGGGTTACCAAATTAAAAAGAATGCTCATCATTTGGCAGGTAACAACACATCTAGCTATCGGATTATCTTTAACTCATTGAAAGTCGATTTTATAATAGTTTCGGTCATTTTTGTCCCGTCAGATCAGTGTATATTCAAAATCTACTAGAATTATTTCAGAATGATGTTCGGTGAGGTTTTTAAACTTGCAGTCAACTCTTGAAATATTTTTAAACTCATTTTTAATTGTATTTATATTTTCTAATAACACGCTTAAATTTAGAGTTTAAATTCATATATATATATATATATATATATATATATATATATATATATATATATATATATATATATATATATATATATATATATATATATATATATATATATATATATATATATATATATATATATATATATATATATATATATATATATATATATTATATATATATATATAACTCTAAATTGTGAACATTGACAGTTAAATTAATATTTTTATATTTTTATAACTCTAAATTTTAAATATTGACAGTTAAATTCCTACTTTTAAAACAAAATTTAAAATTTTTTGTAATAGAAAACTGTACTTGTTACCATATAATTTAAAATAGTGGTGATGTGTTAATAATTTAGTGTAAAAAATTTTGCAAAGTACACACATATATTTATTCGCTACCAATCTATTCTGGTGTTTACAGATTAGCCATGTCATACTCTGATAAAAATCCTAACACTTATTGCTTCATTAAACTAAATTAAATAATTATTATTAAAAAATATTTCTCTACTGACAAACCCAAATATTATCATTGGCAATATTTTTAATAGAAGAATTTAAAAATAAACTCTTTTTAATTTTTCAATTGTTATAAATTTTAAAATAATAAATGGAACAATTTTTCCTCGATTAAAAATATCAATATTACTATTAATAATTTAAAAATTGCCATTAATATTAAATACATTTTTTTCCCGGAATTGCATGTAAGCGAAAAAAGTAACTTAAAGACACTTTTTGGGAGTTTAGCGTGATACATGCCTTAATATTTGATGTATTTGATTAAACATGTATAATATATAAATATACATCTAAATTCATGGTTACCTATACTAGATTTACATGAATTTTACAAAACGGTACTTAACTTACCCACGAACTAGCGAAAACTTTCACATTATATTATAGGTTTCCTTAGTAATCTTACATATATGTCATTCGATCGTGCTTTAAAAATAGGATCGTTTATTTCTCTGACAACTGGATAATTTTTATCTACTCTATAATTGTAACAAAACCGACCAATAGAGTATATGCCTTTAAAAACGCATGTGGCACATAATTATACCACTAGGCACAACATTTATTTGAAAAATTTACAAAATACAAAAATACCATATTGAAAATCAACACGCATATACCTAGAACCTCAGTTAACTCCCTAGTATCCGTTTTTTTTTTTTTTTTTTTTTTTTTTTTTTTTTACATTTTCCCAGATTGAAAATGAATTCCACTCCCGCATCAGCTGGCGACATATGAATATTTCTTGACGGCAAAAAAGACGACACGGCACAACTTGCCAAGGGAGGGTGGAGGTGACAACAACTCAACCCAACAGGGGTGTAACGCCATTTCACTTTAAGAGGATTTATAGCAGAAAGCCTTCTTCTTTGCCTTTATTTTCTGGCTCAGATCGTATGCTCTGACTTCGTTCCGGAAGTATTATTCATGGATATGGCGTTGCAGGAAACCGGCAACACTCCATCATGTTTCGTTCTACTTGTTACTGGGGTGTTGTTATTATTCCCTACCTTTTCCAATACCAGACGATATTTTTTCTTATTCTGGTGGAGGGAGGTGTTGAGTTTAGTACCCAATTTAGGGATGCACGTGTTTTGGATCCTATCGTCCCGCCACAAAGAAAAAATGGACGGAAAAGATGTGGGGTTCTGGCAACACCTCCCTTGGTTGTAGTGTTTATTGCTTTTCTGGGTGTGGACGAGCATTTGTCGCATGTTGGAATGGGAAGTGGTTGTGGTAGGAATGAAATGATGGAATTGCTTTTGTGGCCGAGTTTTTTCTTTTGTATTCCAAATTCGATGTTGGCTTTTTTTGACGATTTTGGGGATTGACGTGGAAGAGCATAAACGTACTGACGTCTCAGACTCCAAATGTGTTATGGAAAATGCATTTTATAAGAAGTCAAGAAAGATTATTTTGTATCGGTATATGTCAATGAAATAAATGTTGTTAGAAGAAGTTTTTTCTAACTTGATTTTTATGCGAATTTTTAATAAACTGCAATTAAATTAGTTTATTGTCAAAAGCAGAAACATCAAATCATTAAGTAATTTAATTACAAGTAATTAAATTAAGAAACATAAATTTTTATAGGTTATACAAATAATAATTAAAATACTTTTATGGCGTACATTATTAATCATTTTGGCATTCACCAATATATTTTCTTCAAAAAATTAATACAAATATTGTAAATTCTTGATATAACATTTTTATTCTTTAAAAGATTCTATAGGATTTGTTCATAGAAAGTAGAAAAAAAATTGGTAATGTATTGTATATATTTAACGAAAATTTAACTACAATCTATAAGTCTTATGCCCCTCGGGGGCTCACATCTTGTGAGTACGGGCCTGGCAAACCCGAGGTACCCTAGCTGGGCCTAACATTTTCTTTTCTTTCTCTTTTTGTTAGGCCCTACCGTATGTACTGTTTTCTTGTTACTTTTGGTTCTGTTCATTCGTTTGATTCCGTATGTTTTTATAGGCTTTTCATCTCTGTTTTTCACTTCTATTTTGAGTTTAGTTTTTTGCTTAACTTTCTGGATTTAGTTTTTTGCTTATATTTTTGGATTTAGTTTTTTTAATTCTTTGGATTCATTTATATAATTTTGTTGGATTTTCCCAACCCACGTGTTTGCCGTGCGTGGCGTCCCGTAAGGGGGAGAATGGGATCCTGGGGTTACCTTGCGTAGGATTCACATGGTTGGGTCCTCGCATGCGTGCCCTTTGGCCCAGGATTCACTGTAGACGGGTGGCAGGAGGTAGCCCCCTTCTGTCAATCGGCTGGCAGTGCAAATTCCATCTTCACTGCCTAGGGTTAGCATTGCGGTTAGGGTTGCCCTGCGGATCTACAACTCGAAGCCGTAATGCTATATCTCGATGCTATCCCTGAGATCCCAAGGGTCTCCCCTTGTTGGGCTCTGTGATGGGTGGGGACGCATCGAGATGAACACTATATCTCTAAATATGGACACTTTACTTTCTTCTGGCGCGGGTGGAGCCTCGAATCCCCAAAACCAAACCAAACAACCTAAACGCACTTCTGACCAAATAACTGAATCGCAGCAAACCCCGAAAAAACTCTCCACTAACCTTCCTGTATTTTTTATTGTTCAATCCGATGACCCTTCCTTCAAAACTAAATCTCCTTTTTTCATACAAAAAGCAATCCAAGGTGCAGTAGGAGAGGCCAAAAATATCAAGCGTCTTCGTTCTGGAGATCTCTTGATAGAAACGGCCACTCCTTTGCAGTCAAAATCCCTAATGTCACTCAAAACTCTTGCTACCATTCCTGTTAAAACTATGCCCCACAAAAGCCTTAACTACAGCCAAGGTGTTATCTCCGAAACGGACCTACAATGTGTAGATGAAGCCGAGCTCGTCGCTGAACTTTCCAGTCAGGGCGTAGTGAAAGCTCATCGAATCACAATAAAACGTAACGGAGAAATACTGCCAACCAAACATATAATCCTAACTTTTGATTCCCCAGCTCTACCAACAACAATCAAAGCCGGTTATTTAAACTGTCGCATCCGCCTATATATCCCGAATCCGTTGCGCTGTTTCAAGTGTCAACGATTCGGGCATTCTAAAAACACTTGTAATAGGCCGGACACATGTGCTAAATGCGGAATTGCTGGCCATGCCGATCGGGATTGCACCGCAGATGCCCTTTGCGTTAACTGCAATGGTGCCCACCCTGCGTTTTCCCGGTCGTGCCCCGAATGGCAGCGAGAAAAGAAAATCCAAACCATCAAAGCAGAAAGCAATGTGTCCTACGCCGAGGCAAAGGCAATGGTGCCGACTTTACCATCTAAAACCGGCCAAAAAACATACTCGGATGCACTTCAACCCAAACCATCAAATAGCATTAGCGTTCAAACCAATCTGTCATATCCCTGTCAATTGCAAACCCCTAATACATCCAAATCCGTGTCCAAACCTAATACTACAACTACCGCAATACAAACAAAGTTAGTCTGCATTAAAACTATTAAACCTCAACAAACCGAATCCCCTCTAGCTACAATAGCTAAACCTTTAACAAAATCTACAAGTAAACCTGGGGAAGCCCTTAAACTTAAGGTGCATTCAAAAAACAAAAAAAATGCTGAACCTGAGAACAGTACATTACCCATAAAACAAAAAACTACTAAAATAAAATCAATACATCCTACTAAATCAGATTCCTCATCGGAAGAAGATGCCATTTCCGGGCTATCTGATTCCGGTGAAATGGAGGTAGAGTTGGGGCTGGAGAATCCTATTCATCTTCAACCTAGGAGCAAGTCGAAAGAAAGGCGGACTGATATTAATAAATCTTAAAATTCAGTCTCCTTTCTTGGAATTGTCGCGGTTTCCACCACAATTCGGTAGACATCAAACATCTAGTTGATGAACATAAACCTGTTTGTATCTGTTTGCAAGAGACGCTCTTGAAGCCTTTTCAGAGCTCTCTTGTTAGGGGATATAGTCCTCTCCGGAAGGACTATGTCAGCGGCGACAGAGCTAGCGGTGGTGTCGCTATATTTATTCGCTCCATCCTTTCATCTCATAACATTGATGATTTTAGGGTCCGCCCCATTTCATTTTCCATTCCACCCTGGCATCACCATCAAATCATCGTTCTTAATATTTTTAGCAATTTTAAGAAAAGCTGCACACCAGACATCATTTTTACAAATTTATTTTATTATCATAGAAATTCTTTTTCCAATTTTAAGGCAATTTATACGGATGGGTCAAAGAGCCAGGGGCATGTTGGAGCTGCTGCAGTTCATGACGATATCATCATATCCAGAGAACTGCACCATAGCAGCTCCGTTTTTTCAGCTGAGTCCCTGGCTATTTTATTGGCCTTGCAGTTTATTTTAAAGCAAGGCCATGATCAGTGGATTGTTTACACAGATTCCAAAAGTTGTTTAGACGCACTAAATAATCCACTGAATCAGACCCATCCTTTTATTTTAGAAATTTTAAATATTCACCTCACTCTTTGTGAAAGAAATTTTAAAGTACTTTTTTGTTGGATCCCAGGTCATGTGGGGATCATGGGTAATGAGCGCGCAGATACTAACGCACGATCAGCAAGTGGACCTAGGAGCACTTGGCTCTGCCCTGACGACGCATATAAAGCTTGTGAAACTGCTCTGTCTCTCACTTGGCAGGCCATGTGGGATGCACAGACAGCTAACAAGCTGCGTTCGTTTCAGCCCTTAATATCCGGATTTGCGCCCATCCAGCAATCCAGGAAAAGGGAAGTGCTCCTAACTCGATTAAGAATAGGCCACACTCGTTTTACCCATGTGCATCTTCTGCTGGCAGAAGGTGCCCCCACATGCAATACCTGTGGAGTTGTATTTTCTGTTCTCCATATTTTAAATGAATGTCCGTGTTTTAATCCTGTTAGACAGCGGCATTTTAAATCTAATCATCCTTCACTATTTAACATTTTAAATTCACCTCCTCATAAAAATCTTTTTAATTTCTTACAAGACATTGGATTTTATCATTTGATTTGAATAGTTATTTTTCTTATTTATTACTTTTTAAATAATGATTCCATTTTAAAACTGATTAACGATTGGTTGGCGCAGTATGGCCCTCGTGTTGCCCTTGCGCCGTTAAACTTAAATCAACCAACCAACTATAAGTCTTATGCTTTAATATTCTATGAATAACGAAAGATTTAATTAAATCTTTCCAAAAGTTTAGAATTAATGCAATTCATCGTCCCCTTCTCTTTTCTTTTAACTTAAATTAACAAGAAGATTTCATTTTCAAAAATCAATTATATCGATACATTCTGAAAATCACTGTTATGATACGATGCTCGCATTAACAAACTCTTTAATTCAAAAAAATATATATATTTTTGCGTAATAAAACAAATGGACTTCAATATTCAAATTTATGTAACAAATTCTAATTAAAACTACCCCAGTAATTGCAGGTTACTCGGAATCTTAAATTAAAGTATCGCATTCCAAAAATACTTAAACAAATCTTAGCCTAAGCCAGTTATATTTAAAATTACCAAATTAGGAAGGTAAATAGCAGCGTATTCAACTCATTTCACTCGTTATTTTATCGCATAAAATATTCATTAAAGTTCAACACATACACTCTTTTTATATATCACCATTCTTTTAATATTAAGGAACGAACTCAAAATCACACGCATGAGATCTTACCCTAATCATCCATATCATAAAAGAGTAATTGACGCTTTTGTCTTTTGCCCATAAAAGAAACAGAATCCTATAAAAGTTCAATAAAAGCGGGGATTTTTTTTCGCTTCTCATTTGAATCAAAGAATAAATCCATTAAATTACTTAATTACTACAATAAAGAAATTCATCTCCCTCTCTCTTTTCGCAGGTGAACTGATTAAATTTGTAATGGAAACCCATTGTGGGTGTGGAAATTAACTGAAGTAACGTCGAATTGAGTTTTAAAGCAACTCTACCTATTCACCAAGTAAGTAAACCATTTCAGTGTTGTTTTTTTATACACAGAACTTTATTATATCCTTTTTTCCATCATCTCTTTCATTCTATTCAATTCATTACACTAAAATTTGCTAATTTTCGTTTCAGATGAGAATTTTAATTTTCTGTTTTTTTCCCCCCATTCTGTATTATTTTTAAACCTTTTTTTCATAATGAAGTAAAATCTTCCTCACGATATAGTTTCATTTTCTTGAAGATAAATTGAGCATATCTGTTTTATTGGTGATTATTCTTAGACTTCATCTACGTTTCTATTTCTTTAATAAATATTCATATGGCTTGGGGAAATGGTTTTCTCCGGAAATTGAGTTTTGATTGGGTACAGATGAAATAGAATCAGTGATTAGATTTGGTAAATGCAGTATTTCGTTTATAATTCAAATAAATCATTTTTAGCAGAGCACTCTTTGTTCTAGTAAATAATCAATTTAAATATATTTTATATTAAAAAAAAAAAAAAAAAAAAACAGCCAAATACCTTTGCATGAAAATAATTATTTTAATTAATTTTCTCATGATTGTGATTTAAGTCAACTTTGCACGTATCATTATTCTTTTCTAAACTTGTATTTTATATCAATCAATGTATATGTATAAATGTCTTGTATGTATATCAATGATGTTGTATCCCATTTCCAACTTTTAAGAAATTAAAGAATTATTACTAATATTAGAATTTTTAATATTTGAATGAAAACTTCGTTTTCTAATAATTTTTGTTGAAAATTTGGAACAAAAGAATTGTATCTTAATATAGGAGTACGAAATCAGGCAAGTTATAACAAATTAGTTTATTAACTTACTTTATTTAATTTGAAATGAATTCCTATTCTATTTTATATTTTAATAAAAATGCACGAGGTAAAGATGCATTAGGATTTAAATTAAAACAAACGTTGTATGAACAGAATGTATTTTTTACCCTTTTATTTAAATAGTTTTCTAAAAATTTAAGATAATAAGAATTATTTGGCTTAATAAACTTACTCCATTGATAAATGGTCATAAGATTGATACTCAAAAGTTTGAATATAACTATTTTAAGTGACTAAAATTTCATGAATATTCATCTTTCTTTTTTAAAAATAGAAGACTTTCTTTTCATATTCAACACAAATGCCATGGATTTCTTTTACAGTAAAACAAAATAGTTATTCACTCATTACAATAGATAAACTCAACTTAAACATTTAAATATATTTAAATAAATATAAAAATTCATTTAAATTAATTAATACCAACTAAAATAAAAGAGAAATATTTTTTTATTAAGTTTAATCTTATAATTGATTTTGTATGATAAGTGAAACTAAACGATTGGAAAATCAACATTAAATGCAAATTAAAAGCAGTAGACATAATCTATAAAAACCTCTAACCAAAAGTAAAATTAACCACTAAAATATGAAGAACATTAAAATAGTTAAAAAAAAAAAAAAGTTTAATATTCGAGTTTATTGATCAAAAATACCACAATAAAAAAAGTTCAAATAACACTTAAATATCCTAGATCACCAAGTAAACGACAAAATGAAAATAAAAAAGAAACACTTAAAAATTCCCATTTCGAAGTTCTTAAAAGTTATTTTAAAATTCCGTTTCCAGATTTGGTATTCAAATTAAGATTATGGGATTTTGATCACGCTGCCCCCTGGATACTTTTAAAGGGTCATGTGACTTCACACACTCATTTTGCTTCTATCTCTACTATACCACAGAGTGTATTAATGCTAAGTATAAAAGAAAAAAAGCAGTCAGACCCCATCTGTCTTTCCTGAAAGAAGGAATAGGGGTGCGGTGGTATGTAGAGACTTTTCGAGTTAATAAATACCGATTCTAAAGCTGCTTTTATTCTGGGTTTTATGAGATTTAGTTTCATATTTTTTTTGCAGTTCAGAAATTCCATTAGGAATCGTATAATGTAAATGAATTATAATGTTCTTATATTTTTTTTGTTACTAAGCAAAAAAATAAATTGACTATTGCTGAAGTTTTGGTATTTTTACAGCAAGGAATTGTATATTAAACTATTTTGATATTAAAACGTAATACATGTAAGAAGATATAAATATAAAATTTCTAGCTCAATTTTACTTACAAGCTAAGTTGTATTAATTTATACTTAGTATTTTAAATATATAGCCATTTTGTTTCGTTCATACAAAGATATATGAAGAGGAATTACACTTCGAAGTAGTTGGTATTTTAAAAATTAATTTAAAATAAATTCTACACAGAATGAAAGTAGGTACTCTAACGAAAATTTTGCTAAATTTATTTTTATACATTATTGATAAAAACATTATAATTCATACTTCATTCAATTATAATTTGTTTTTTTAGTGAGTATAATATTATTAGGTAGACACAAAAAGCGTCAAAAGCCTTTTGATATTTATTAAAAGAATTGCATTTTTGATAAGCTTTGTATAGTTAAAAAATAGCCTATAATCTAATTTTCGTATCGCAGATATCTGTGTTTAATTATTTTCTTTGAAATATCCTAAAGGTACTGAATTTTGCTAATAAAATTGATGGAAATTTTAGTTATATGCATCGCATATTTTATATTAGATTATCATATTGGTAAATTAAATCTAATATGTTTTCATTTAAAATATTAAACTTAAAATATTTTATTTAGAATATTTCAATAAAGTTATTTTCTTAAGTTATTCTCCAAATAAAATATACTGTTTCATTTCTTTCAACTTTTCTGCCATATCTACTACCAAAACTCAAATTAACTCGAGCATAGAAATTTAAACGCAACTAACAATGAATCTGAAGAGATATTCTCCTCTACAAATACGCAGATGCATAAGTATCGAAATTAATCTAAATAATATATCTTTACGACAATATTAAATCGATGCTAAATAATTTAAACAGCATCCAATACTTTGTCGATAAAACACATCCCAGCCAATAAATAGACACTGGCAGCCAATAAATAAACAGTGACCACATCACAGCAAGCTCTCTTATGCACCGACTCTCGTTACAATCCGTAATTAAGAGTGAAATCCTATCATCTGCTTAATTTAAGCACTTTCAGAATCGTAACCTTCTCAAATACGCATCCTTCCAAATACGCATACATTGCATGCGCTTAATTTTGCGAAGAGAGTGAGTGAACAATTTAATATGAAACAATGCTCCCTGTGTCTAAGCTGCTATCATCTGTCAATATTACGTTGTCATATTAAGCTCTCTTGTATTAGTAACCTAAGCCTTTTCGGTATTAGATCCTCTTGTTAGCATGCGTAGTGGCGGACTGGTATTAGCACGTAGGACATACATAATTCTGCAACATAGTGCTTACGTTTCAAGTAGGATCTAAGTACCCTGAATTTTATAAAGGAGATCATTTTACAACTATATAAGTTCTTACGTAAAAAGATGTAGATGCATATTTTATACATAAATTCATTTGGATTTAAAAATGCAATTTATGTGCAGAGTTATCTTTTTATTTATTTTTTTGACTTGTGACAAATAATACTGTCCATTTTGTTGCTAGGTAGTTACTGCCTTATAATCGTTTTCAATAGGAAATTACAGCATTTTTTTCTTGCTATAAATTGACTGCAAATAGTCTTAAATCAAATAAAAACCGCTTTTAACATTTTACTGTGACCTATTTAATATTTAATTTAAATTTTAAAATACATAGTTTCGATATCAAACTGAAACCAGAAGTCACTTGATATTCTGCCGAGTGACGTACAATGCGCCTCCATTTGTAAACATGTCAATTTAACTTGGCGACATTTTGCAAAGTTTCCAATTGGGCTGCGTAAAGCATAATCTAACCAAAAGCGTTGGTGTATTGCAATGAATAGAATAGGAATGAAAAGAAAAATCATCCGTCATCAGAGCAATCCCTTCGACTTGTTTGTGAAGATCATTTGGATGTGAGTACTGGTCTTTTTTTCCCTACTTTTTATCATTTACTTGTGATAATTATGAACTCTTAATAGCGTTCGCATAGTTATTGTATTACAGCATTATTGGTACGCAGTATTTTAGCCTTGTCGCCAATTTTTCAAAAACGCGCCAATCTATACACACAGACTAGGAATTCACCGTTTTTTTTTAAACAGGCTTCCGTACTTATATTTCTACAAATTCGAATCACACGAAAACAGAAACAACTCATTTATGCTTAACCAATTTGCAAAATTATCAAACGAAACCATCAACAAGCGAAATCTCGAAGCAAGTGCAGAATTGCGCATTCGCAAGAACAGATCCACAGCCGTCAGGCGCTTAATACGTCACGATCGTTTTTGATTGCATCATGTTTCCAGCTACTTTTAGTGATTTTAAAATTAATATAATTAAATAAATAATTTTATGACAGAAGTTTTAACCACATATTCAGATTCCCGAGAGTTTTTTTGTATAAAAAAAACTCTAATTAAATGAAAATTAAAAATAGGCTGTAGTTCCCCATTGCCCTGAGGTAGAATCCATGTGTCTCATTCATATTGCTTGTGGTTATGTCTGTCTTCCAATGTAGGTTTTTCAATGATTATTTACACCAATAATACTTGAAGTAATTCAATTAATTAATAAAAATAGATGGAATTGTTTTGCCTTTATAAGATCTAGACATATGTCAAACAATTTTACAAGCTCATTCATTTTTTAAATAACAATATATTTGAATCATTAACTGATGTTTAAAGAATTCTGGTACTTTAAATCCCTTACCTTTTAATTAGAAATTATCATCTAACTTTCTATAACTTATAATTATGAAGATGTAAAAGCATATATTAATAATTAATGATGTTGAATGATAATATTTCTTCTTTATATATTCCCGAAATTCATTTTATTTCATTTTTATATAAATTTAAAAGTTAATCTACTGTATGAAATTGAAAGAAGGTTTTTGTGATAAAGCTTGATGTTGTCCTCTATTCGAACCAGAAAATTTTCTTCATTCTTCCTTAACATCTTGAGTTTTTCAGAGATCGACTTTTAACGTATATTTTAAATACTTCTTCGTTTATAATCCCCGCATATAACCGCACTCATTTACTCATAATAGATTAAACTCTTTATAAATTATCTCTATTTAGAAATACTTCTTTCTAACAAAAAAATTTTACCTATAGTCAATTTCCCTGCAGGGATATATGCGCAAAACCCCTCACTTTGCCCGACACGTCAGCTCGAAAAAATGTACCCGATTCCCAGTCCACTCACGCTTCCATTTCTCCCCATGTCCATACATTCTGAAGCCATCGTTCACGTCCATAGAAGACCAATGCATCCACCGAAAGAGGGGAAGAAATAAAATTGAAATCTGATCAGAATATTCAAAAAGGAGCAATTGCGAAGGGGAGATTCCTTCCAAGTAGGAATCTTTACTCTGCATTTTTTTTTTTTTTTCTTTGAAGGGTTCTTACGTCCTCTCCGGCTATTTTCCGACACATTTCTCCAAACAAAATCTCCTTCACTTTTTCTTCTCTTCTTACTGTTCTTTTGTGTTCTGGAGAAGAAAAAAGAGATCCCATACGCGCGCTTATAACAGTTTTTCATCCAGTGACGTCTTGGTATTGCGATACATTCGCTTTTTAACTATTTTTTTTTTCCTTCTTTTTTTCTTTCAAAATGTGGATATTTATATCCGCAATTTATTTCTTGCTTCGAAACAGAAAGAGCAGGTGGGCTTTACTGTTTATTATGCGCTGACTATGCAGAAGTTGTTTTTCTTTTGGTGGCACAGATTTGTAACGGCTGAAAAATCCACTTTACTTTGAACAGCCTTAAAAATTACGTGTTGTTTACGTTTAAAAATTGAAAAATTGAAGCATTTTTTTCTTCAACTAATGTAGTTACACTTTAAAAACTAACTTTTATGGCAATGTCTAAATGTTTTTTTTTAAGATTAAATTATTATATTACTTTCTTGAATGCTTTTCACAAAATTAATTATTTTTAATAATATAATTGAAGTATAAATATAATTCATAAACTTATTGTGGGGACCAAAATAAATATTTCTTATCGATTATAAGAAAGTAAACCTCTTGAAATTATTTGTAAGTTTTTGTATTTATCTATAAATTGTGTCTTTTCTTTTTATAATATCCTTCTAAACAATATAAAGATTCTAGTATTGAAATTTCTTAGCATTAAATAAAGTTCTAAAGTCATAAATAATTATAAAATAAACAGTTTAGTTGAATGAAAGTTTTTAATTTTCAATCATAGTTTATAGTTCATAGTTTAAGTTAAGATAATTGTTTGAATGGGGAAAAAATGTATAAACATGCGTATTACTAGAAATTAATGTATCTATAACGCTGTATTAAAATTAAAATTTATTTTAAAAATAAAATACAACTATATCAGCAATATATATATATATATATATATATATATATATATATATATATATATATATATATATATATATATATATATATATATATATATATATATATATATATATATATATATATATATATATATATATAATCACAAAAACATTCATAATTCTATTATGCTATAAATTTCCTTTTGCTTATGGAGATTAAAAAAAAAGTTAAAATATTTACTCATGTAATGTATTTTCTTCGTTGTTTTCTCAGTACTAACTTTGTACATAAAACCAGCAATCGGTCATAAAGTATATAACCACAGAACCTTCCGTACTGAACTCAATTCAATCCATTGATCCATTTAAAATAGAACTTTTTTAGGAAACGACGATGTTTCAAAGATTTTTTCAAATTTAAAGAACTTCAGCATCCAACAGTATGTATAGTGTATATCCCTATTCATTTCTTTTTGGATCATTAGGAATATGCCGAGTTGCTCCACACCGATGTCTAGGAAATATTTTTTTTTTTTTTTTTTTAAATAGAAAGAAGTTCAAATAATATTTTTCTTGTTAAATTTCAATGCTTATTCCTTCTTCGAGAAGGCTAGACATCCCCTGTTATTGTTGAAAGGGACTTTATATTGGATACAAAAGTGCAGGGACATTCATTTCTTACAAAAGAGTTTTCAAAGTCCGTATCCAATCAAATGATCTAGAACTCTCAGGATCTATTTCAACTCTTTTGGTATTTGATGTTGATTCAGTCAGTAAACATCAGGTATGAATTGTAATTTTTCTTTTTAGTATTTCTTACCCAAAAGAAATATTGGGAGAGATTTATGTGAATGCTAGTACTCTCCTCAATGTATAAGTTTTTGGGCCGGTGAATTGAGTAATAGTTTTATCATAACTAATGGAAAAAAAATTTATAAACTAAAACTAAACATGTCTCAGAGCCATAAATATTAAATTTCGACTCATTTTCCTTCTTTATCGTGCTTTTTCTTTTTTTTTTTTTTTAACTTAAGAATGCCGAATGAAAGTTTATATGAAAAGATAATATAGATGAGTATTAGAGTTGTGTTCAGTGTTAGCCAATTAAATATTTCCAAAGGGTATTTCAACCCCTCTCTAAATTTTAAAGGATATTTTTTAAATTAAATTTTTTTTAAACTAAAGCAAATTAAGTTTTTTGGCAAAACTAATAACTACAACAATAGCAATGACGTACGATCGCGATCTTGCGTATCAGAACGGAAATATGCTTTTTAAATGCTTACTAAAAACACTTGATGGTTATAAATCATAAACTAACTCTTAACACAATGCCGTTCGGGGACGCCACGTTGGTGTCCCATGAAACTATCTGACACCTCTAAAACGATCGCGCAAATGACGGAAAAGTAAAACTTGACAATTTACGATATCCAGAAATTCCAGAAAAAACGCCGGCGACAGACATATAGGCGAAATGATCTGAACTTCTGAACCAGTCCTACCGGCATCAAAAAAAAAAAAAAAAAAAAAAAAAAAAAAAGAATCCCTATTAAACGTGCGGTCGACATAGTACTAATCTATGTTTTCCATGAATTCACGCATGAGGTTACATTTTTTCTATATTTTGTGCAAGAAGGCATGGTACAAAGCCGGCGAAATACACTTAATTAAGGAACGTACAAAATTGTGTTTGGAGACTGTAGGACGCCCCCTACAATCCACCAACTAATGACACGTGGCATCAGAAACCAGTCAATAACTTCAGTCAGTCACTGGTCTGTGCGAGGCACGTTCAAGCATGAAAGAGCATGCGCAACTGGCGATTTCGGAGGGTTGATTCGTATATTGCATTCCGTTGGAAAATAAACAAAAAAAAATTATTATTTCAGAAAAGGACGCTATTTTCGAAGAAAAAGGGCAGGAAGGTAGAGTCGTCCTGCAAAAAATGGCTAGGATGATCTCTAATTTTATAAAATGGAGATTTATTTTTGAAAATTTAAACATGATATGCTGATGCGTGAATTCACTCATGAGGTAAATTCTATGGGATGAAATTGATTGTCAATGCTTGTTCACGCAGATTTCACGCATTTTGGCGAAATTTGGTTGTGTTTATTATGATTTGAAAATATATTCAGCACATGATACTCCATGTCTAGAAATACTCAGATTTAAATGAATAATAATTATAAAGAAGTAAAATATTTTAAATTCCTATTGAGTTCTGGAATTTTTTT
Organism: Linyphia triangularis; assembly: GCA_963978545.1. NCBI lineage: Eukaryota > Metazoa > Arthropoda > Arachnida > Araneae > Linyphiidae > Linyphia > Linyphia triangularis. The sequence goes on from OZ021722.1 coordinate 73,109,702, forward strand.
GATTTGTGAAGATTATTATAGTTTTAGACACATTAAAGAATAATAGTATGAAAGGTTCTATAAACAGACAACAAATTATACTACTGCTACCCAAGTAATAAAAATAATAAAACATGTTCTATCATATAATTTCAATGACAGCTTCAAGAAAGCAAGTAAAATACTTGATTGTGTAATAAACTATAATATTTGACAAACTTTAAGGAAAATACGTTTAAAGTTTTGGGAAAATGTGTTGCTGCTAATGGCCTGGCAATCATACATTAAATATATAAATTAAAGTATATAACAGAATTACTATTTTCATGACTTTCTTCTTTAATTTATTTTCTTTACAATGTTCGTAATTGTTTCTTAATACAATTAGAAAGAAGTCAAAAATTCTAATAAATTGTTTAACTTTTCTGAAAAATTGATTAATAATGATAAATTATATAAATAATGTTATAGAGAAATTATAAATACGCAAAAACTATGTTTGTTATATTATACTATGGGAAATATTCAATTGTATTCTAAAACGTTTATAAACACAAAATAAATATTTTATTTTAATATATGTTAGGGAATTTAACATTTATTTTATGCGATTTTTTTGAAAATCACTTGATGTGAATAAATAAATAATGAAATTCACACAATTTCACACATAATGCACAATAAATAAATTGCATGATTTTTTACGATGTCAAAATCAGCATTTAAAAAATTTAAATTATTAAAAGGATTTTGAAAAAAAAAATTCTAGTAATTTTTGTGGATTTTTAAGTGACGAAAAGGTGTAATATTGCTTTTATCTAAGGCTAAATTTTGGATAAATACTTTATTATTTATAAAAATTATGCTGCAATATTTATTGGAAAGCATCCATTTTTCAGTGTAATATAATCAATTTTAATACATTTCAAAAAAAAAAAAAAAAAAAAAAATACAAATTTCATGAAGACAATATTTTTATATTTAATATATACTAACCTGACTAGTAAATCAAAACTGCTTGTATTTCTTAGTGTATAAAAACAAAGTGATTTTTAATAATCATTTCATATCCCTTATCAAAAATATTTTTTTTAAATACTTTTGATTAAGTTGTTATTCTCAATGGGGTAGATTGGTTCATTGGTTTATCGAACGAGAGTGTCGGGGACTGCTTATACGTGAATATAATTCCTCAACTCATTAAAAATTTTGCAATTAAATAAATTTAAATTCCATTTGAAGACCTTATAAATATATTCCCCTTAAAAATATCAATTTTCTAAGAAAAAATGCTAATAGTTCAAACCTGTCTCCGACCCCATTTTAATTAATGAATATTACAATAAAATCCTCATATCTTCCTCAACCCTTCTCAACAAAACAAATTTTTCTGAATACATAACAGCCGTAACAAAATATTTCAGTACAATTAGCATTCCCTCTCTCCCCACTTTTTCTCCAAAAGCGTAATTTGAATTTATAAAGAGCGGCTAATTTGCAAAATCCTTTATTACAACTCCCAACAAGCTTTCACGACTATTTTCCCCCTTTTTGAAATTCGAGAACTCTCCCCAAGTCACGTGGCATCGCCAACGTTTGCCTTTATTCGAACCGATACTTTTGAAAACATTTTTAAATATATCACAAATTAATGAACTGGTTGGAGGCTGGGTTCAGATTTTTTTTTCTGGCCGGAATGGATCTGGTAAAGTCCCGAAAACGTGCGTCATTATTTAAATGTCCGAAAGAAAGTGGTGTGAGGATGAGTTTCAGTATAGATTGTGTACTTTTTGACAATAAAAATGGCATGTGCGTTAATTGCTTTGCATGGTTTTTATACAATGATAATTGATTCCAATTTAGAATTGTAATTGAATCTGGTGATTTTTTTTTAATCTTTTAAAGCTGTTTTAATTTTTAAGTGTTTTAGTTTTAATTAATAATTAATATTTTCCTTGAGCAAGATAGATATTTTGAAAACAACACGAGTTGTAATTTCAAAAAAAAAAAAATTTAAAGTTTCATTCAAATATTTTATCACTATTCATCTAACCAATATTTTGTCAATTCAAAACAATCAGTGTTTCTCAAACGTAATTAGCAATATATTTTAAACTTATACAAAAATTATTTTCATTAAATTTTCATATAATTCAAAATCTATAAATAAGAAAACGCATTTTTAAACTATTTTTACGGATATTTTGGTAAATATACCTTTATACGTTGATCACTAAATATAAATAAGTTTGGTTTTGTAACCATAAAGTAACCACGTTAATCATTGCGCATAAATAATTCTTTCACAATTACCAAACACACAAATTAGTTTTACAATTTAGTTTAATGAAACTATACAGTGCAATATAATTATGCATTATAAATTATTCTTTTTAGCAACTATTTTATGCCTACTTTATTTCAAAAGGTAATTTACACTTATTTACTTACCACTTCATTTCAAAATGTAAGCCTTTCATGAAAATTAAGTGCAAATTTACCGAAATATTAGATGAGAATAATGATACATGTCAAAAAAAAAAATTTATATATATATATATATATATATATATATATATATATTGAAACACCCTTTCAACTACATAAAAAGTTTTGAATTAAATCATCAATTCAGTAAATAAGTAAACTCAAAACTTATTACCATTTCTTAAAAAAAAAAAAAAAAAGTTCAACTATTTCTTAAATTTATATAATTAATTTCAGTTTATGAATTTAATTTATTCATTTATATTTTAAATTTTGGTGAGACGTTTTGAATTGAATGTGGCCCTAAAATAAAATATTGCTTTTATCTTATATTATTAAAACATCTAAGATGTCGGTTTTTTACAATAGAATTTTTGAATAATATAGCAACTATTTGAATTTACAATATCCAACAAATTTTCATTTTCATTTAAAACAGCAACATAGGATGAAAATAATAAAAAAATCTAGAAGAATGACTTCATTATTTCTAAATTCTCGCTAAGACGTGAAAATAGCGTCAACCACGTCTACCTGCTTCCCTTTCTTCCAATCTCTTCATATTATCCCAAACTATTGCTCTAGCCTCATGCAAAACTCTAAGTCTAACATGAAACAACCTCGTAAGACCTCATTTACCAAAACTCATAATTAGGAATTAACTCCGACACCCCCGTCGAACAAACCAACGGACCGAAAACCTCCCCCAATGAGAATAGCAGCTTTAACAAAATAAAAAAATCGCGAGTCACTCAAATATGTACAGTAAAAGTTTGTCAGTTCACTCCTATCTTCTGCTGTCCAAAATGAAATCAACTCTATGCATTTATAAGTAGTTCTTCTGATGTCTTCCAAACCCAAGGCTGATAGATAAAATACCAAGAGGCCTCGTAATTTTACTTTTCCATGCTGAGCAGTACTTTGTGAAATCATAATTTATAAGTGAGTCCAAATTTCTGTTACCCCTGAAAATTTCGTGCTCTTTACGTAGGAAAAATGTTTGCGATATTTAATTTGACAAATTAATGTTTTAAATTGGTGCCAGAAAATAAGACTGCATTAAATTTCGGTTGTTTACTATTCATCCAAATACTTCAGTTTCAATTTTGAAGACGACTAATTAAGCTTTTCTAACAAGTAAAATTTAATATCATTGTGAATGTTTTTTGGAAGCTGGACGATAGAATCGCAAAGCACCCACCGTACCGTAGACACCGTACAAAAGTTGCAGTTTTTTAGTTTTGAATGCAAGACTTATATTCAAAAAATATTTATGCAAGCATTTCGGTAATATAATTGCATGTGGAATACATGATTTTTATATTAATATAAAATATCTTAAATAGAATGTTTGATAACTTATAAGTAAGCATGTTTGATACATATGATGTTTCAGTTCCAAGTAAACAGATGTCATATTACTTTTTTACTTTTGCAGAATTTTATGCAAATATATTTTGTTTATCATTGATTCAAAATTATTAATTACTATTTTTATGCATTAACTTCAAATTATATTTCATAGTATGATTCAATAACTTGGCATTTGAATTGATAATTTAAAGCTTTTTGCTAAGACTATTTTTATTAGCCCCTAGTATTAATAATATAATGTGTAAATTCGGGTGTACATATCAAGGATAACAATATAAACCCATTCTCAAATTTCATACAAGAAACACAGTACGAGTTCATAAGTGAAATTGCACTATGAAGTCAACTAGTAATTCAAATCAGTCAAAATCAAGTTTCACATAATTGACTAAGAAAGAATCTAACTTTTGACAATCCCTCCCATAGCTGTACGAGTTAATAAGAGAAACTGATTCAGCCAACTGAACCAATGCCAAAATATTGGTTGAACTATATCATATTAAAGGGACACGTTATGAGGCATGTTTTCTTTATATATCCCATCCTTATCCGCCAACCCTTTTGTGTTTACACCAATACCGCTCCCATTGCATCTTCTAGTCGAGTGATTGTGACTGGGGCGGATCGATATGTTGCGGTCGCGTGTTGCCCTACGATTGCCCCCCTTCCCTTCCTGAGGACGCCCGGGCAGTTATTTTAATAATTGCTGACGCGCATCATTCATCACTCTAATGCGCAATACCCTCTTCGTTGAATGCTTTTTTTCTTCTTTTTTTTTTGTTCCTGGGGTAGATTTGTTAGATTTGTGGGAGTCCTTACAGAATCGACGTTTTTGTAATTAAGCGTGTTGGTGTGTATAGGGATGAATGTGTTGTGGATGTTGAAGGCTTTTGTTGGGTGAGATAAAGGTAGTGTAAATGGATGAAGGAGAGTTGGCAGTTAAATATTAAATATATAGTCTTTGAATTAAGTATTTTGGCAACTGATGAGGAGTATGATGTAGTATGATGTGAAAAAAACATAACTTTTTTTTTCTTCCTATCCATATCCAATTATGAATACATATTCGAAACTATATATAGATATTTTTTTTTTGATAATTTAATCATAGTTGATGTTGTTTTTATTTACGTTAGGATTGATACAGATCTTTAAGACATCGTTAATTATGTATAATAACCAAAATGCTAATATAATTGCCTGAAATATATTGTTTTACGATTGAAGAAATTGAATAAAGGGAAATAAATATCAATTCTAATAGAAGACATTGAATAAAGCATTGACAAAGATAGTTCTTATTGTGAAGTTAAACTATTAGGTAAATATACAACCTTCGTGAAGTTATTGTTTTATCTGGTGACGATCGCATTTTAGGGTATAAATCAGTCTTAGAGTGGCGATGCATTAACTCATTGTTTAAGGAAAATAATGTCGATACGCATTCACTCTAGAAGCTCAACCGATTGTGTCAGTTTTCATTAATTAATATTTCTAGTAAGTGATTAGGAGTAACTTTTAACTAGATTAACAACGATGCAAAAATTAATATAACAGTCGATAGAACTGAATTCATCTGAGAGTTACATTCTATATTCTGAGTCATAATTAGAAGACAATTAAAATGCTTATTATCTAAATTCTAATGTTTAAAACATATTTTATATTTTACTTTTAGATAAACTACATTCCCAGAACAATAGTAACGCAATGACGATCAAATATTGAATTCTTTTAGAATACTGAAACAAAGTGATCTTTTACCAAAAAATCCAAAACACATAATTTTCTCCGAAACAAAGCTTCAACTCAGAATAACAAACAATCCACTTTCAGCCATCGTTCCCGAGCATTATATCTCGGTTTCTCAACAACCCTTTCAGTATCACTCCAGGACCCTATCAAAACATAACCCTGAGTGTTTATTCCAGCAAAAAAAGATAGCGCAGAAACATCAGCTTCGAAGAAACCCTCCACAGCATCTCCTACTTATGCAAAAACTTCTCAACTGCTTATCCCGGCTCCGTTCCTTTCTCAAATATTGAAATCACATTCGAATAGAATCAGCATCTACTTCCCATCAAATCCTTCCAAAACAAATCTAAAATAAAAAAAAAAATTCTTTCTCTTAGAACACACTTTCAATCTGGGGCATCCTTATTCCCACAAACGCCTTCAGGGGTGACAAGGTGGGTACTTAATAAAATTCCGTTTTCCGGGTAGATTAAAAGGAAATTGTATTCCTTTTCCACCCGTCTGATCACCTATTTACCCCTGCAGTCTTACAGGGGGTCCCCGAAGGGTCCTAATATGAATGGGATTAGAGCTGCCATGCATACGTAATAACCAGTCGTATCGGGTCTTGCCTTTCCTACTGTGGGCCTATATGCCATTCGACACTATGGATGACAAGGGAGAATTGGGGCTTAGATTACGCGGAAATTGAAATTTCGATGGAGCTGTGGCAGGCAGTGGGAGTTGGAATAATGGGAAGTTTTTTGTGAGTTTTACAAAGCTGTTGGTTTTAGTGGGGCTTTCGCAAGATGAATCCTCTGATTCTGCTTTGTCTTTGTTTACATTTCCCTGGGTTTGATAAAATAAAGATTATAAAATGAAATACTTTGGTAAATATTCAAAGGAGCTTGGGGAGCTTTTAAACTCATCGAAGTAATTACTTTCAAAAGGATCATTTAAAATGATTAATTATAAGCCATGTTATTATGTTTATTATGTGATAAATACATATTCCTAGTGCCAGTGAAAGTTCCATTAAGAAATAAATATTGAATTCTTAAAATCATAAAAAAATATATTTTTCTATATCAGACTTACAATATTATGTATCTTATTCTTTTCCTGAGCTATTATTATTATTTATTTATTTATTTTTTGCTTTTATATTGAAGAAAAAGTAATGTATAATCATTCACATTGTTTTTACTTTCAAAAGTAATTTATTACCATCTATGCAATCATATGCGATATAAACATGAAATCGATCATTTTATTTAGGATTATAACTCAACATACTTAAATTAATCAATTATAAGTTATTCAGTACATCAACACATGAATATCAAAAATTCATAATATGTGTGCGATATTCCTCACATTCTATTGAGATTTTCAGTTTGCAAACATTCATCTCCCCAACACAAAGTCTTGACATATGTATATCATGTTTATCATGAATCACAGTTTTAGTAGAACGATTCTTTGAATTTACTTTTCTTTTATCTGATCTTCAAAGTACAACATCAGTTCTTTTTTCACTCAAAATCCCAATTCCGAGTAACAAAATTCAAATCCTCCATCGCATTATTGTATTTCACACCACCTGCACAGGATCCCCCTGTCGTCCAGTGACGCATGCATGCAGACACTGACGCAGCTTTCCACCCAGTCCTCTCATAAAACGAACAACAAAAGAAAGCAACGAAATAAGCGACGCGATCTGTCAAAAAACCCGCTTTTCAACACTGTGTCCCATCGAAAGTGTCCAAGAGATCTAATGCGATTTCTTCCGCAGACTAATCCAATTACTTGCTTCCTCTCCTCTTTTTTTTTTTTTTTACAAACTCTGGACTTTGTGGGAAGCTGGATTCCTCCTCCCTGACACCCGATTGTGTCAGCAGGGTGTCACATCTGGCAGTCACCCCTGATTGAAGATTGCCGATGATTCGAGTTTGTTCCATTGAACCAGCAATCGTCATCGATTGCCAGTCATTTGTCTCCATGGGGAAGCGCTATTCTTCAAAACCTGGGTGCACCAACCTAATAAAGTCGTGAATAATGCTAATGCCTCACTAATGTTGGGATGAGGATGGCGAGGACTTTTATCCTTTGGGAATTTCTGGTGTGGGAAAAGTCGAAAGTAGGTTTCTGACTTGGGAGTGAGGTAAATGGGTGATTTGGAGCTGTGTTGATTGTCTAATGAGGATTGGTGCTCTTATCGTTGATTTTGGAAGTTAATTTTTAGAGGTTATTTTTAGTAAAATTAACGATGATGACCGGTCTTACATCCACCGATATATTCCGGTACGTGAAAGTGGAAAGGGAGTTTTTGAAATGGGAAAACGGTTAAATGGGTAATTTTAATCCGTGTTTATTGTTTCTTTTTCATTTAAATAAATGAGTTTAAATGTCATGTTACTGTGAGTGATGACAAAGTATCAACAATGTTGAGTTATGGTCCAAGAGTCTTAATACTCCTGGAAAGGTTTCAATGTGTAAACTTATGAAAATCTATTTCATTATGAGGTAATTTTAATTAGAAGATTAATTTTTACGTTTTCGTTGTTGGGTAAATGTTACTTTTATTTCTTATTAACCATCTACTTTTTTTAGATATAACTTTGTATAAATTGTTTTACTTATGCCTTTCAAAATCTCATGAGTATCTGATTACAAAAAATAGTATCTTCTATTAATTTGATTTATAAATTATTTATTAGAAATATATGTATAATATCTTTTCAAGATATGCGCCATTACATATTATAGTTATTAGAAAATGTCATATTATGTCAAACTAAAAAAAAAAAATCTGTACAATAATTACAAGTTACTAAATTGGGGTAAAATATTTTAAATACATAAACGATATTTGTAAGAAAATCCATTAAAATTCTGTTACATAATAATGCACTTTGATACTTTTTATATGTTTCACTTTTTAGAATAATTAAGCTTCTTTTATATATTACTACACACGAATTTTAATTTATAGCAATTAATACATAGTTTGAAAAATTATTCCATTACTACTTCTAGTAATTCACCTTTCTTGCCTTATATAAATTATGAATAAGCTGTATTTTCAGAAATATTTAGTTGAAAATGAATTTTCTTACTATTTTCTCAACAGTTGACTAAATTTGCTTTCAATTGATTGTTATAGAGAAATGTAGCATGATACAATGCTATTTTATATTTTAATAAAACTTCTTTTGGAAGTGTTCACGTGGATAACATTTCTTTAGTAGAATCCTGTACTAAATGGAAGTTTCATTTCAAATTTAATCATTGAAACGAAGACTATCTTCGAAATCATTATTAGAAACATTAATATAATTTCCTTTTGTCTGTGGCATAAATATAGCTTCCTCGTCTTCCTTGGATACGAATTCTGCAATGGTACATCTATGAGTTGATTTCGGTAAGTAAATATGCAATGGAGTATTTACATATGCGCTTAAATAGCTTTCTATTCATAGAAATGATGAGGTTTCAGAGGCTAACCAAACATCTGAATTTTCATTTAGAAGCTCTTGTGACTTTTATTTGTCAATATACGCTATATTAACAATCGTTATAGATCCCGTTTGAAATCTTAATTAAAACTACCTTTGTCGTAAACAAAATGACAATTTATGTTTTTAAGTACTTTGTGCTAAAAATATATCTATATATATTCGCTTATTTTAGGGTAGAGATGCTATTAATAACGATATTATATTTTTGAAATGGGAACAATAATCACAGATTTATGTATTATATTCCTGAAAAAAGATAATATATATTTGTAATTGTGATGGTGTAAGGATATATTAGCTGAAAGAAATTAATCAAGTACATTTTTATAACGATATCTTAAAAGGAATCCGTAAGCAGATCAATGACTGCTTCTCTTAATGACTCAAATCAAGTACAAAAATTATGTCAAGCTAGTGTGTAGGCAATAACAAAATTTCAAAGTATCAAGCAATATTAGCTGAAAGAAATTAATCAAGTACATTTTTATAACGATATCTTAAAAGGAATCCGTAAGCAGATCAATGACTGCTTCTCTTAATGACTCAAATCAAGTACAAAAATTATATCAAGCTAGTGTGTAGGCAATAACAAAATTTCAAAGTATCAAGTAATATTAGCTGAAAGAAATTAATCAAGTACATTTTTATAACGATATCTTAAAAGGAATCCGTAAGCAGATCAATGACTGCTTCTCTTAATGACTCAAATCAAACACAAAAATTATGTCAAGCTAGTGTGTAGGCAATAACAAAATTTCAAAGTATCAAGCAATACTCCCAACATCAATAAAAATGTAAAAATGCATTTTAATCATTGCAGGCTATTATAACTTATGCTTTCAGGGGCAGCAATTTACCAAGTCGATAAATTACTGGAAAAGATATCCACGAAATAAAAGGAAAATATTTTTTTTTCAGTAGTAGAGGTAATAAGTATAACATTTTATAAACCGTTTTCATGTACTGAAAATAGTATAAATAATTAAAGTAAACAATATTGTATGAACCATAATGATACTTTTCTAATAGCCAATGCAAACAAGTTGTAACTTTGTGTAGAGGAAATATTTTAGTTATTCAACAAATTTCACAAGATAATTAAATAACATATTTTAGGTTTTATGTACTACTTTAAAATTTCTAAGATCTTTAGCACTTATATGTGTTACAAATAAGAAATATTCCCACATATCATTGATATGGTCTATCCCCTTTACACTCTAGATCAAGGACCAGAATAATTTTTTTTGCGCCTAAGAGATAAATTTTTAATAATCAGAATCGCATAACTTTTAAAGAGGCGGGGGGAAATATAGAGAGTAGCAATATGAGCCTTTTAAGTACAATAATTTTATAACATAAATTTTTAAGGATATAAAAGCCAGTATAACATATATTCTAAAAAAAAAGGAGTTAATTAGATGTCCTTGCATCACATTCGAAAGTTTCTCTATGTCTGGCAAATTTAATTTTAAGTTTAACTGTAAACTGCCATCGATTAACTTACTTCATAACTTATATTTTATAAGGTTCGAATAAAAAAATATCTGTTGTCATAAATAGGTGAAGTCAAATAGGTTAAGAATGCCAAACGCGAGGTTTTTGGTTGCGTCAAATGTTGAGGTCAAACTGTTCCATGCATCAAATATAATTTAAATTTTTAGTTTTGGTTTGGTTTGTACGCTCAACTACCCATATTTATGCACAATGAAGGCTGATAAGGCCGCGAACTACAGCTTAACGTGGATTCCGAACCACAACGAACACCCATGCCTAACCCTGGATTCGAATCCGGTACCTTTGGCATACGAAACCAGGGTGCTATTGTTTTACTACCGTCCACATATGTCGGGAATCAAAATTCTATATTTCAAGTTCTTCTAAACGAGTAGTCACAGTTGAAAATATGTTTTTCCTAAAATATTTGTATTTAGATCTATTCATTGCATTTGAAGGGTCGCGTGGTCTGTTAAATGGTGCAAAATTATATTCATCCACATTAGTGTCGAGTGATGGGAATATGAAAACCAATCTAGCCTTATTTGCTTTGAATTCTTGAAGCAGGTTATCAAAGAAATTCTTCTTTTCAATACTTGGCTAAAAGATGTCTTGTATTTTCAAAACAAGTATTGTTGTCGCCATTATACTCTTTTGTATGTTTGAAATGTACTAACTCATTTTTCTCGATTTCTTCGACAAGGTTTTACAGTTTATAGGCAAAACTCGTAACTTCCTTATTAACTGTACACGCGACGTTTCCTTTCTCTTGTAAATCTACATTTAAATCATAATATAGAAGTTGACGGCTGATTACGTCTTTGGAGTTTTGCATTGAGTTTTTCCGAGAGTTAACTTCATATTTGCTCGCAAACTCGGTTTAGAGGACTACTGTCTCTCCAAATTTAATTTTTATTGTTTGCAAATTTCTTCTGACAGATGAGAGTTGGTAGTCAATTTTGTTTGAAATAAATGCATACATTTCAGTTTATTCTTTTTTAAATTCTCATTTTCCTCATCAAATGTTCCCTTCCTTTTGGACAAAGTCACGGCCATGCATATCCAATACAGTATGTAAAAATCAAAGGAAAAAGCGCTTTAACAGAGCGGTCAACCACGAAAAGTTTACAGCGAAAAGTGGTACCTACCTCAGTTCGTAAACGAGATAATAATAAATGTCATCAAAAGTTAAAAAATATTACAAAAGAAACAAAAGAGGGACACGTGACGTCAGAAAACATGTTTATGGATCGTTGCCATTCAAAACCTGCAATGATATCACTTAATTTCACAGCGATTTCCTCAAAACTGAATTAAGTAATGTTAATAAATAAAATCTACTACATTAACTACGGCAATATATATTTCAGAATGTCTTAAATGTGATTAGTTAGTCTGTTTTGTAAATTAGGCAATGGAAACTTGGTTATTTTGCTTTTACTAAGTTGTCCATTAAAAATCGCAACTATCCATGAAAAGAGCAGCATGCGGCTCCAGAGCTACGGTTGCCTACCCCTGCCTCAAATAAACACGTACGGACCCCTGTCTAATGACTAATTAAGAGTTCGGGATCGTAAAAGACTTTTCTTCGTGTTAAAATATGAAAAATACACATTTCTACAACACTTTAATTAATACATTGCGCACAACGAATATGAGGGTATAATGAATCATAATGAAAAATGTTTTGATAACTTCGAAGTCCTCGACGTACGATGCCCAAAGGGGTCGCGTGCACAGATAGCCCAGAAATAAAAGAAACATTGAAGAGGGGAACATTCCCGAACCACGAAAGAGATTTCTGAAGCGTGATGCACACAATTCAGGATAAGAAACTCAGGGCCCGTGTAATCCTTTTATGTCGGTCCTCAGCCCGTTTTTATCGGGGGATAATTTGCGAGCACGCAAAGGGATCCGACATACCAAAACATGCGACTCTTCTGGAAAAGCCGGTGGGGGTCCGATAATGTTACGGTACCCATTGGACCATAAGGGATTAAATCGCTTGGAAGTTGCCGCTAAAGAGATCGGAGGAACGTAGAAAAAGGGGAAGAGGTACTACGATTGATTTTACAATTAAAATTATGAAGCCTTTGTCTGTAGTCCCCCTTTGCAGTTGCTTTGGTAGGTGTTTTTTACTGACGTTTTGTTTGTCTTGCGTAATGAATTTTCACTGACATAATGAATCCTTGTAACTTGTGGATTTTTTGTTTAGTTCTTTCCGAGTGTTTACTTGAGAGTAGAAAGGACTTTATAGAGGTAGAAAGTCATAGTTTAATGATGTGTAGTAGTTTTTATAGTAGAGAAAGAACTGTATGGGTAACTTTTGAAAGAGAAAAAATTTTATTAAGCATGTGGCATTTTCACTGATGGATGTTCTAATTTTTTTATTATACATGATTTATTTGTAATGACAAAAAAAAATGTTCCAAAGAAGAACTATTAATATGTCCCTTTTTATTCTTTGCATCATATAATTTTAAAAATACTTTTTTAATAATTCGAAATTTACCCTTATGTACTACATATATAACACCTACAAAATAAAACGAAAAAACTAAAAAGTATTTGCTTATATGTATTGTAAATTTCCCAAAGCAATTTCTAGAGGAAGGTTCAAATAATTTTATCTAAATTTCAATAATCATATCTTCTTTCTCTCTAACTCCAAATTAAAGCGGTTTACTTTAATTATACTCAAGTTTAAAAGTTTAGAAAAGATCTATTGACTATTATCTTTTCTGAGAATCTTTTTAACTAATTTATCCTCTTCAATGCCACTTTATATCTTTTTGATCAATCAGATATATCTTTCTCAAAATGTTAATAACCGTTAACTTAAAGCTCCAAAAGTACTTCCGAATCACTCTACACTTGGCATGAACTTAATCAATACATAATCCGGTATAATATCTTACATGCAAAGTTTTCCATTGAGTTGTTTAAAGACATTCGAGTGCTATCCTGGTTAACGTCTTCACATCTTGCACTTTTCATCAGTTTCTAAGCATCATCGACCAAAAATTAACTTCGATAAACTTCAAAGCCTCCATCCACTCTCCCCCCCCCCCCCTCCCAAAATTAGCAGAAAAGGATTCATCCAAATGCAGCACCTTCCATTGGCTACTCAGAAGATAAATAGCGCACGTTGTCATTCCACAAGCGAATAATTTACGGAACAAACGAAATGGCGCAAATCAATTTAATGCCCGTGAATAATGGTGGCAAGAGTTATTGAAAAGCGGGTTCCAATACCAGCCGAGTGAATGGGAAAGTCCGTAAACGATTCTCTTGTAATTAAACCCGCAGCTGCGTACGATGGAATGCGACTTTTCGGACAAATATACATGATTCCGATGCTCATTATGGGTCTGCATGCTAATACGCCATTGATTGGGCTGCCCGATGCATGCTGGTTGAAATTAACAGCCAATCGGTCTAGTGTTTTGTCCTGGTCTACTTTGGACTGTGTCCGTTTGAGTCCTGATTCAATCCTGCGTAACGAAGATTCTGGACAGTCTGGCATCCTGCAAATTAATCAGTTTTAGAAACTAATGATCATTGTTTTACAGAAACTGTATTGCATAGGTTGCTTCATCAAGAATCTCTTAAACTTTCTATAACGATCGAGATTTCATGTATCATAATAGTATTTCTTTACGTTTAAAACAGTCACCATTTGTTATAAATATGTAATCAGTTGGAGCTCAAGTTATTTATATATATCTTGCAATAATTTAGTGATGCAGTACTTAAATATTTATTTTTAAGAATTCCTTTGGACATAAAAATATAAATTTAGAATGCCTGGCATGCTAAATATTTTTCAGTGTGGTTATTGATATTTTTTTCGATTGTTATTATAAGAAATATTGATAACTTCTATTTCCATTTATTGATATAAGAAGATCATTTTTCAATAAAACTGAAACATTTCAGTGGTGTAGTACTTTGGATTGTTTAAAGTTACAAATAAACTATTTTGTAAACATCGCATTCAGTGCAGTTTTACATAATATTTTTACAGCAAGATAACTTATATCTTTGTTTTCTATAAAAAAACTGCACATTTATAGGTAGTTCAGCACTAAATCACCTTACTTAGAATTTTTAATCATGCTGAAATATAGTTATTGCCTTTTTCCGCCAAGATCAAAGTATTACCCGCATTTCTAATTTAGAACCAGCCACGAAAAATAAAAATAAAATCATTTTTAAAATATACCACTATTATAACATAGCAATTATTAAGTATACCTAAAACTGATCTTAGTATCCAATTATGAATCCACAAATTATATATAAAATTAGTTTTATTCATAAATTTCAAGTTGAAACACAACTGCCTCACCAATTTCATAATTAGGAGGCCAAAGTGCTAAAAAAATCCCATAAAACTTATTTTTGTCCGATTGCAAAGAACTTTTAAGTGTGTTTAAAGTTGCGACTATTGTTCTGAATGATACGTTTACAGAAAGCATACTATTAACCTTACATCAAAATTTATATTTTGTTACAATTATCAAGCAATGCATAATTATATTTCTATTACAATGAATTAGTAAAAGTAACTTTCAGCTTCAAGTAATTTTTTTTCCCCATTCTGAAGGTACCTAAACTCCACGCTTAAAAAAATAAAAGGAACAGCTAATAAAATTTCGACATATCTCTTCTTTTTCCATAAAACAAAAAAATAAGATCCACAAAAACAGACCCCAAAAAACTTATTTTTTCTCTCTTCTTTTGCCCCAAGCTGGCAATCATCGATATAGAAAACTTTTTTAAAAGTTTGCTGAAATTCGCCTCGGGTCCCACTCATGAAAAACCTTCGTTTTCTAGTCAGCTGAATACATTTTTGTTATAATGGATCCAATTGCGGGAATCTAATAGTTCATCTCAATTTCTGCCCTTGGGGTAAATAGAGTGGGCAGTTTCTTACGGAAGCTGGCGTTTCTTGTAACCTGTTTGCAAAGTAATAAAATTGCTTCCAATCAAGAGAGAACTTTTCCGTTTTTAATGTGATGGGAGCACATAAATGAAGTGCCGCTGCCTCAGGCCAAATGATCGAGGCGAGAAATTAGAAATTTGTGGCAAATCTTACACTTCCTTGTCATTTATAAATTATGGAATTTAAAGTGAAGTACCTACTGATTATGGAATGGAAGGATTGCGAAATTTCAACATTTTGAATTTCATTAAATGGAGATGCGATGCATTTCTTACGGAAATATAATTCCTAAGCAAAGTTTTTAAAATAATATATAATAAATGAAATATCAGATTGCATATTTAATTGCATAAAATGATTTGATTATGAAAAAATACAGATTAAAAGAATACAAAGGCATTTAAAAAAAAAAAAAGTCGGAAGCTGATTTTCCTGACTAAATTTCCTTCCATAGAAAAATCCAATTTTCAAGACAATTCCTTTTTACTATAGTTAACCTCCTAACAGTTATTTTAGAAAATATGAATGTTGCCATCCAATATTACCTGAAGCTTGCCAGTGTTTCCAAACATCTTGAAGTTCGCTCCTCTAAAGAGACTGGCTTACATTAAACCAAAAGTAGGCATTCAATCAACTGTTATCGTGTCATTTAAATGATATTACGTTATGTGATACGCTATGTAAACTTTAATTTTTGGGCCAGCTTGATGTGGATTATTCATTTATCAGATGCATGTTTTCAAGCTTCTAAGGGCATCAGTGCAAAATATGTACATGTTGCCGTTTAAACTCCTTTGAAGAAAATCTATTTTGACCAAAATCTAAAATAGTTTTTCTAAGCACCATCAGCACAAATTAGTTTATCAGTATGGGCTTAGAATAAAGTGGTTTTTTTGTTGTTGTTTTTTTTAGTCCATATAAGTTTAATCTGAACTCTGGTTAGACTTGCAACACACACATATGCATCACAATGTGCTTCCCAAAAGAATAAAAAAAACTCATGCTACTAAATTAGCTACATTTACTAAATTTAATTAGACACTAAATTAAGCGTAATGTGCTCTCATTTTGAAAATAACAATCAAATCTTTAAATACATCATTAATCGGGCTTATTATGTATTTTGAACAATCTATGAAAGCCAGTGGACTCATATAAATTATTTAATTACTTTTTTAATGGCATATTGATAAAATATTACTGGATTAATTAGTTAAATTCACTCAACAATAACAAATATGCAATATAACTAATCTTGGTATTCAGTTTTCTTGAAAAATTATTCAATTTTTTTTTTTTTTTTTTTTTAAGCCATTCAATTTAAAAACTACCATTTTTGTTTTTAACTGTAAGGAATTAAGATACATTTAACTACAAAATGTGAAGCAATTTATTATCATAGCCTATATATTAAAGATAGGTAAACTTTACAATGTCATCAAGAAAATTTACTTTGTCACCTATTTTTGCCTTTGTATATTTATTCTTATCTTAACTTATTGATATACTTTATATGAAACAAGTATATAAACATGCTGACACTTAACACATAATTTGCACCATGAAAATTTACGTGTTGTTCTAAAGTAAACAGAAGGAGAATACGGTTTCTTATTATTCTAAACTTGTTCAATGGCTTGAAAACAAAGATAATATCCTTCCTCAGGTAATTGTTTACTTTAATTTAATTTGCATCAAGCTGATGAATTTCTTAATTAAATTCCTTAGATCTAAAGCTAGGTAATGTATCACACACGCCGGGCTATCTTAAAGAGAATCTTTGGGATACTTTAATGAAAGTGAGTAACTAAGTCCCTTCTTTATTGAAAAGATGTCTCAAATTTAATTTGCAGATTTGGCAGCGATGTCTTAAATTCCACTTATGTTATAAGCTTCGAAAACCTTGAGTAATCGGTGTTTCATTTTTTTTTTTTTTTTTTTTTTTATGAACACGTTAAAAAAGGTAAATCATTTAATAAGATAATTTAATTTATTTTATTAAAGTAGAAAGTGGTTATTTTTTTTCTCTCTTGTTAATGATTGTATTGTTTTTAAATTTAAATTCTATTACGCCACAATAATTTAATTGTATTTTTGGTGCCAAAAGTTTTCACTTATTTTTTAGACATTGTATTTTTTTGTCCAGAAATATTTATAATTATTAAACTAGTAATTTAATAAATATAATTTCCTATAAACTTTAAATTTTCCTATAACCTAGTTAATTTTTTTGATAAATATTATTTAAAAATAATATTTAAAAACTAATTCTAAACTAAAGTGTAATTTTTGTTGTTCATTCCATGGTATAAATTTTCTTTAGATTGAATAATTATTTTTTGAAATCAGAAAAGAGCTTCCACTCACATTCTTAAGATAAATTAATGTTAATGGAATGTTTATTTATAAGTAAAGCTGAGTTAGATTCATTTTTTCACAAGAAATTAAATGTATAATTTCAGAATATTTTTTCATAAGGGCCATCATAAATTTAAATTACCTCATTTCAGGGCTCTGTTTTAACCACTTAAACAACGTAGGATTTTTTTTAGTTTTGAAAATCCTTAAAAAATTGCGTTTTATTTATTTTTTTCAAAAAACCAGAACATCGCCTTTTTAACATTTCCTTTGAGGACCTTTTCGAACATTTTATCCAGCTAGCTCTTTGCAAGAGGCCCTTTTCAAACAGTCGTTTCAAGAAGCAATTTAAAAAACATCTGCGAGCAAAAAGTTTCGAAACTCACGTGCTGCCGAACGTATACCTTTCCAAGAAAGAAACCGAAATATTAAGCAACGATGTGAATGCTGAAAGTTCCTTTTTTATTTGGGAATTTTT
This sequence comes from Linyphia triangularis, assembly GCA_963978545.1. Classification (NCBI taxonomy): domain Eukaryota; kingdom Metazoa; phylum Arthropoda; class Arachnida; order Araneae; family Linyphiidae; genus Linyphia; species Linyphia triangularis. Next base: position 73,128,078 of record OZ021722.1, read on the forward strand.
TTTCCCCTTTTCAGCATCCAATATTTCTTTACTTGAAGAGAAAAGAAGACGTGAAAAAAATGGTGAAAAATTCAATGATCTTGGCTCGACTTGATCTCGTATCCACGCTCAAAATAGTGGCGACGTTAAAAGTTCTAGAGACATAATATTCAGGCGACGCATTCGAAAATGCCTTTTTTTATTATTATTATTTCCTCCAGTTTCATTCACCAAAGTTTCTAAGCAATAGAATTGAGGATTTAAGTTGCGTTCTATTTTTAAGAAGCGCAATCGTATAGTTAAGGATTGTGGTACTGCTTCTCAAATAGTTTTTAGAATGCTTTTTAATAGTGGACTATCGGGGAAGTGATTATCTGCAACAGCAGGGTTGTATTTCGTTGAAGTTGTAGAATGGGAATCTGTATCTGGCCTCAAATGGAACAGTGTTTGTTTTTTTATTGTTACAAATGTGGCGTACTGGTGCGAAAAGGGTGTATCCAACAAACTTTGATTCTAAACAAGCATCATTTTCAGTTTAATTTTGTCGTGATAATGTATTTTAAACTTACTTTGTCGTATTCTGTTTACAATAGTTTAAAAATCTTTAAACTAAGCATACTAATTATTCATGGTTTTTCAAAAACTTTGCTGCTCATAATGCTCCTAAGGTTGAATCATAAAAAGAAAGTATGATTTTCATAGTAATATTCTTATTACATATTACAGTACTTAAACATTGCACATCCCTTGTTGGAGAAAGAGGTTTGTGGCACAAATGTTTTTAAATTCAGACTTAATTAATAAAGAAAAATCTAAACTTCATCCTTAAAATTAACCGAATAATAATGATTTTAAAACTCAGAAGACTATATATTTAATTAGAAAAGTAAATTCAAATAAATCCAAATAAGAGGATCAAGACTAAAATGATGTCAAATGTACTGCCTCATATTGGTGCCACGTCCTGTTCTGGAGTGAGTCTAGATCTGCTACCTTTTAAATTTGCTCCTGTAACAGTTGTAATGTTTTGCAAATAAGGATCTAGATTCCACTATGAGACTCTACGATGTCGCAGTTGGTCAAGATTCCTCCTTGTAGATGACTCCTCAATCTGTTAGCATCTGTCTAACATTGTTGAGAACATCTGGAGATTGAGAACATTTTCAGTAAATAACCAGCGTGTTCGACGACTTTAATACATTTAAAATCTTAAGAAGACTGTCTTTTTTTTCATTCTTTGCATTTTTACCTTCTTTTAGTATGTTCAATAAGTTGGAAAATGTTTTAATAGAGATAAAGACTGGACATTTCTAGCAAATGTGACAGCTGATTCAATTAAAAATCACTATAAAGTCAGTGTGGGTCCCACACCTATTCATTCGTTTTTGTTTTGAGGAAAATTAATGCAATTTGCATTGCTTTTTTATTAAATAATTTGATATACAATTCATATACAATTTTGCAATTCATATACAACCTTTATATACAATTTTGTATTAAACATGGTTTTACTTTTTTCATTTTCTTTGAGGACATCATTACGTGCTTAACTTTTGTAAAACAGTGTACACTGGGTGATTATATAAAATTTCGTAGCCGATATAGCACGCAAAAAGAGTTTGGCAGAAAATAACAAACACATCAGTTCTAACTAAAAACCCGTACCTTTATTAGACAAAATAATATTCTGACTTAAATTAATATTCATTAAAATTAAGAATTTTGTTTAACATTTAATATGCAACCATGTAAAAACACATTCTCTTCATGCTTCTTCTAGCTTGGCTATTTTTCTATAGTAAACAAGAAAAATATTCTTCAGATCAATATGAATTTCCATTAAATTGCAATGCAACATATTTCTTATTATTATAAATATATCATTACACAACATTATCGATTGATTCAGTGGATGCATAAGTAAATTTTTATAAATTATTAAGATATAAATAAATTAATTAATAAAATATGATTTATAAATTTTTAAATTATAAATAAATTATTAGTAAATTATAATTCTTTATAATACAGCTTAATAAGACATTTTACTGAAGTAATGTCTCTAAAAAAGATTTTTAGTTAGATTCAATACAAAACAGTATTTAAAAAATTAGCTATTGTGTATTGTTAATCAATTAAACTTACTTCTAAAATATTATTTTACAAATTACAAGTCTTCCTAAAATGTTTTAAAAGGAAAATAAGTCAAATATTGAAATATTTTTTCATTTAATGTAGCTCAACTGACAGAAGCAATTGAACTAGACGTAATCCTTCAATGACATTTATTCTATCAGAGATATATAATATCAAATAATATAATTCAGTTCTTAATTTCAGTTAATCAATCTTAAATTCAGTTCACAAGGCATCATAATAACTTACGCACTACTTAACTGTTAGTTTAAAGTACAATGCATTTTATAGCTCATAAACTCAGATAATAAGCATTTTTCATAGTAAATGAACTTGGAAACTATTTTTTACCATTACAATAACACTCTGCTATGTGAAATATTTTTAACTCAATGCTTATCGCTCCCACGTCAACTATGATTAGAATATACGTTTTCAGTATTCGTCCATAAAGCCCTTTACCCTGCTCACTTCTGAAAAACATAATAAGCATCAATTTTGAAATCTGAGTTGTTAAAGAAATATGCAGTGAGTGCTCCTCAGAAATCTTCGAATGCGGAAGAATGCGAAGCAGCGAAACGTAATTTCGCAAAATAACAAGGGTTTACGAAACAACTTCTCAATTTACATCCTATTATATTATATATTTTTTTTACTGTCACGTCACCATAGTGACCGAATATTGTTGTGGCTTTCAGAATTTTCTCTTGATACACTCGATATTCTTTTCTTTTCAGTAACAAGGAAAATAATTAAGAGATAAGAAATTGCACGCGCCGCTGGAAAAATCCGGAGATAACAGTCGTTTTTCCAGGAACGCCCAAAGTCTTATCAGCGATTTCTAAATTGAAATCATAGAATGGAACCTTGCGCTCTGAAATGAATATGATTTTAAATAAGAAATGTGTTCCTTCTCATCGAAGAGGTGATGTTTCTAGAAAACACCTTTAGGTTATTTCATGTTTGTTTAGAAAGGTTCGGGTTCAAAAGTAAAATAATGATCTGTTTACTTTGTGATGCCGGCGTTTCATGAATATATGTATTTACTTGTTTATATAAGTATCTTTACATTGTAAGTTTCTTCACAATGTTCTTTTTTGGGATTTTTAAATGTAAAGTTTTGGAATCTCATTGTGTTGACTGCAAACTGCGTAGTGACTTCTACAAGAGTTGTTGAATGTTGCAAAAATATAAATATCTGAATATTTCAAAGGAAAGATAAATGAGGTTCCTAAAACTATATAGTTACAATTCATTGAAAAGTTAAATTTAAGTTATGCGCTTTTTTACGTTACAACTTTTTCCAACTGATTTCCAGATGTTTTTTTTTTTTTTTTTTTTTTTTTTTTTTGTTAGGCTTCTTAAACTTATTGCATTTAACTTATACCATGTCCTCATTGGGCCACTTAGATTGAAAGTGATGTAGGTAAAAAAATCAAAAAGGCACTAAAACCAGTTTATATTAAAGTATTGTCAAAATATCAGTAAATAAATTAATACTTATTTTCTTTTAAAATAAACTATTCACTTTTATTTAAACTTTTGTTTTCAAATAAATTCTAACATTCAAATTGAATCTCCTGGGCCTTCACCACTTGTAAAAAATAGATTATATGTAGATATACTAGTTAATACATTCTAAAAGAAAACCGGGAGTTTATACATTCAATAAAAATTAAAACAGTCTTAAATGTAGAATACATAAACTTGCTTTTAAGCTAAATCAATATTATTTTAACAATAATCAATTCATGTAAAATGTAAATATATCTCTCATTTACTTTCTCAAATTGCTTTTGACTAAATAAATTATTATGCCATGGAGCACATTCGATACCATCTTTATAAGAAACTGGTTTTGCGCCTATGGACTTGCCCAACAAGTCAGTCACAAAACATATCTTCTGTCCCAAAACAAAAGAACCATCATCATATTGAATAATATACATGAGAGTATGTTGAGAATGTTTTAAAGAGAATCCATCAACGAGTGGAGCGTAATATAGTTATCAAGCAGATTATTCAAGTTTTTAACAAAAGAAGAAAAGGTGTTAAGTCTAGAAATCGTTTCTATCTTAGAACGTAGTAGTTAGCAATAAGTGTTAATTGAATAGACATAAAACAGCGTGGAATAACGGTATTAATGTACATAGCATAAAAGAAGATTAGCAAGAGGAATAAAAATTAAACTGGTATTGATATCATATTTCATTTTCTACAGCGTAGCTGAATATGCAGAGTATTCATGGTTAAATTTGTATTCTGGAACGTATCTTCAAAAATTTGTGAGTATGTAGGAAAATGTTAGCCACCCTGTAGCCAAAATTTATTTATAACCATCCTGTAGCCAAAACTTAATTATAGCCTCCCTGTATTTTAAAAGAGTAGCAAGGTTTCTGCGTAAATTGGATCGAATGAAATTTCTTAAATAATAATTTCCTTACTGACATTTTTATTAGTTTCCTTAATAACAGTTCTGTTGGTGAAGAATTTGAAATACAGCAATTTTGCTGTTAGTAAAGTACATTTCACTGAAACAAACACTTAAAAAGTTAAGTACAGCAGAGGGAAAATTGTAATTCCTTGTTAGCATTGAGAAACTAAAGAATAAGCTAATCTCTTAAATATATAATTGGTTTCCCTAAATCCTTACTAGACTATTCAATGGGTACTTCTACAAACTGGATAGGAAATTTTTCTATTGCTTTATCTCAACCGATAGCTAAATAGCGACTTAACTAACTGCATTTTAATGGTCTTTAGCTCTTATCGCTCCCTTCCATAGTTGACCTGGAAGCTGAATTGACTTTATCACTGACGAAAACGAGCCTGAAACTATTTTTTCCTCGACAAGGATAATGGAAAGAGCATGTTGTTCTAAACTCTGTATCAGCTGTTAAGAAGTCCACTTTAAATGTTATCTTGGCGCGATCGCAGTTTACCTGCGTGTTTAAGGGCGACAAATTAGGATCGTCCAATCTTAATCGGGTAGTTTCTCAGAATTTTTCACTGTTCCGTGACAGTCAGACGAGTACTTTCATTGAATTCCTAAAAGATTTCATTCGAGACGTTTTCGATAAAAAAAGTAGAAGAGATTTGTTTGAAGACTTTATCTGCTGCATTTATCAGATTGTGTTCAGTGCGTGCCTATGCGTCCTAATTAGGTTTAGTTGAAACTTTGAGTTTCTCAATCTAATCTGTCTTCTGCATAATGTTTTTAGTTTTGAACCTTCTGTTACAATGCTTGTAATTAAGCACGTGCCTAGAAATTGGTTTTTCGTGCTTAAAATCATGTCATTAACTTAAAAGCACAATTTATGTAAATATTTTAAGTTTATAAAAGGAATTTGTAATTATATAGAACATAAAACTCTATAACTTGAAAAAAAAAAAAAAAAGGTATAGTGTTTAAATTAAAAGCAGAGCACTTGCACAGTTAACTGAGAAAAATGGGTTTAAATGTGTTTCAAGTTGTTTAAAAATTATAATTTTATTTGAGAATTTTGTTACTTATTTCAATTCTTATATTTACGTAATAGTTTTACTTTTTTTAGTTTTCTTTTTCTTTTATTTCTTTTATTTTATTATGTTTAATTAAAGTTATAATAATACCGAGAGGAAAATTAGAAATTGGATCCAGATATAATCAATCGAGGTTCTTAACAATTCCAACGACCTCATTGTTAAATTGAGGCTACATAAAACGTATCTACTTCATTGGTTTTAGACGATCGTTCTACACCAAGAGCCTCCTTAATTTAAATTCACTTCAGTATCTACCATCCCTGATGATTGAGCCTTTCAATAAACCTTTTCCTGAGCAATCAATATAAGGAGAAAAGCGGAAAACCAAAATACCATACACTCCTAAAAAATTAGATACGCCACAGAAAGCACTGAACGAGATTAAAAAGAACTAACAAAAAGCAAAATTCAAGAATGATGAGACAAATTTTTCAGTCATAGTATTATTGACAGTAAAGGAGGAGATAAGTTGCTAATGTTTAATTTGTTCTTATTTATTTGATCAAACGAAAGTTATCTATTATGAATAGAATTACAATTTTATGATATATTTCTGTTAAATTGATGACAACGTTTATTTAAAATATACTTGTAGTTAAGAGAATGTTACTTTTTTTTATAAAAATATTTTTGAAAAGGTTAATTCAGTTTAAAAGTTTTTCTCAGTTTTTACTTTTCCATTACGTATAAACTTATTTACCAGTCCCTCGGTTTAAATGTCCCACCTTTTGGGACGATCAGTGACATTTTCCATTTATAAGCGAACAGTCACGGTACTATCATGGTATGCTTTCTTTAGAACTCAACATAGCTACTACAAAAAAGATACAGCTTCATTCGTAAAAAATGGTTCATCGATACCCATTGTGTTTTTGTTAGAAATTAGGGATTAATAATGTTATTATAATTCTCAACATTTAATATAATATACTCTAACACATTATAAAATTCGAATTATGATGTGCAAACTTTCTGCAGAGAGACATTTTGGTGTAAGCGATATTAAAATATATATTTTTTAAAAAACAAGAATCAATATTTTAAAATTAAAACGTTGCAATTTTAGCATTTCAATTTTAAAGTTACCCGAAGATGAAAAGAAAATTTTGTGGAAGAAAATTGGGTGGCCATTTTTACGGAGACACGTGTAGGTACAACTTCTACACCATATAAATGGAAAGTAACTAAATAAGTTTACATTGTAAAAGAAAAGTATCCTTCCAAGAATTACGTAACAGTCTAAAGTCGTGTTTGTGTTCGCATTAAGCTTTATACCAAAACTTTTCGGCTAAATTTTCCATGTTTTCCAACTCAACAAATACCTTGCAATCAAAGAAAAAAATTACTGGAATCTTCATCATTAACGGTAGCTTTAGACCAAGGACTTTCCTACTTAATACCTTCTTAATAAACAGTCTCCACCCATTGAACAGGATAGATATGGGTACTATTTCTACATCTAATATATGAAAACTAAGCAAAGAAGTTTACATTCAGATAAAAAATGCATCTCTCAGAAAATTAAGTAAGAGTACAAGGTATATATGTTCGCAATAAACTTTAAACCAAAATTTTTCTCGCGAAACATTTACACTTTTTTCACCTCAACAAACACCATACAATAAAAAAATAATAATAATATTAACACAGGAATCTTCATTGATAAAAAAGAGCTTTAGACCAAGTACTTACTCACTTAATACATTCCTAATAAACAGCCTCCGCTCATTGAATAGGAAAACCACCAAAAAAACAAACTCTAAATGCCCAAGAAACTTACCAAAGCCATCCACTATCCCTCAGACACTATCTTCTAACACCAGCATTCGTCAACAAGAATTGGCACTTAGTTTTTCCACGTCCCCCGGGTAGTGTCTTTTTAATTTCCACTTTCTGGGTTATTTCCTCGCTCCCTTCTTTTTTATCCCTGCTGAAAGTTTTATTCGTGCACTTAAGCAGAATAAATGAAAGCCTGGCTGGGTGAGAATTTTATTTTTACTTATTTTCTGTCACTTGTCACATGTAATGCCTTCAGATTGTGAGTTTTGTGTGTAATACACTAACTTCAGGGCAGTCTGCATGCCCTCTATCAGTTAGGCCAACAATGGGGGTCGTCTCCTTAGAGATTTAGGGGGGCTTTGGGTTTACTCATCGGAGTTTGATTGCTTTTTTGTATCCAAGAGTGTCTGTGGCCATCAGAAAGGTTTCAGTTTCCTAGAGTGAGAATACCGAATGGTTTGTATATCACTTTCTTTGTATTATTTGTATGGTATTTATACTGAACGCTCTTTCCATTTATATATTGATTCTAAATTCGAAAAATGGTTATCATTTTTCACTCTATACAAAAAAGATATTGATTAAAATTTGTGGAACAACCAGTGAAACTAATGATATGAGATGAATTCATATGCTTTGAAAAGCCTTGTTGCTGTTGAAGTTCCAGTATGCATAGTTTGTTTCAATACAAACTGGTAATCTCTTTTAATAACAATTGCTATATCAATGGTTTTAATCTATTGAGATTTTAAGCTGAAAATGCTTATTTAGATTAAATATTTATCTAAACCATTGTTAATTTATTTTTGTTTATTTTGTCATAAATATTAAATTTATTAGCTCTAAATTTTAAAAAAAATCTAAAGTTTCAAAACATTCTTGTTTTATTTTCGTTGTAGCAATTACTCATTCATTTTATAGTTATTACGATAATAATCCGATAGTTTTTATAAACTTAATATTTTACTTAGATTAGTTATTTTTCATTCATTATCCGAGAATATAGATCGAAAATACAATTCCGAAGGAAAAATATTAAATATAAACACTGTGTTTAAATTAAAATTATAAAGAAAGCTTTAATCAATACGAATAGAGACTATTACTTTACATTAGTCATTCATGTACATTTTTTATGTTAACACATTTTTAAATATTAATAATTATACTTAAGAACCTTATGAAGTACATAATATCAAATACTAAACGAAATTATTAAAAACATGTTTTTCTCTATTTTTTCATTGAAACGTATTGATGTTTTTATGTCATACCTGGGGTACCTATTATTATTTAATAGAATATGATATCAAAGCTTTTGTAATCTAAGATAATGAAAACTCCTTATAATAAAGATGTTTGATGACCCTGTCTATAAAAAAATAAGGTTCTTTAAAAAACTTCAAACAACATAAAAAAAAATATATATAAACAACTTCATTCTTTTCATTTACAGAAGAAATTTTTCACCACACCATTTATCTTTTTGCTTACAAACAGTTCAAAGATATGTGTGTAATGGAAGTACAAAAAGTGACTACCCGTCAAGAAAGATTTATAATCGCAGTGAAATATCCAAACTAGTCTTTCTGCTACAAATTTCGTTTCAATTTTTTTGAGCCTTGGTTTTCACACCGACGCAAAGCTAGACCCTGATGAAAATTAATGTTCTTGTGTATTTTTGTTATATGCGATGCCAAAGTGCACTTTTAATAATTCTTTATTTTTGACGGGTTTTTTTTCAATTGCGTTGCAATAATAACTTTCAATTTCAATGGCACCATACAAATTTTTAAACGTTTATATTGCTTTTGATGACATACTACTTTGCGAACAGTCCATTGATATTTTATAATATGAATGTATCCGGGATATTTAAAAGTGAATCTGGGACCATTGCACTTATTTACTCATGGATGAAGCAAACATGATTTACATATGGATAAAGTAAATATGAATTTTTATCAAATTCACTGAAGTACGTTTTTGAAACCTCAATAAGTCATATTTGAAATAAAATTAACCAATGGAGTTTGTTTTATTATGTTATCTAGTAATTCAAAACATAGCATGCATTATATTATTAGTATTCATTTAATTGAGACATTTCACACAAATGTATCTTTTAATTATCTAAAACTTAAAGTATTGTATTTAAAAAAAATTACACTATTTGTTATTATTATATTATGTAAGATGATAAACAGTTCGCTGTAAAATTAAACATAAATTCATATATTGGAGAAAAGTATGGGCACATAGGCCTTATATTGCATACTCAACTATTAATTGTTAAATGTGTTTACCAAAAATATTTATGCAAGTTAAACTACTATTTAGAGGAATAATTTCAATTCTATTTAATTATGATTTTTTTATAAGTTCTAACTGATAAACATAGTGTAGTGATTCAAAAATAATATTTATTGAAATCAAATAAAAATTAATCCCTCTTACTTTCATCCATATATAGAAAAGCTAAAAATTTCAAGAAAGTATTGAACCAATTTCAAATGGCCCACATCAACTATTAAAAAGTGAAATAATTAATAACTTTTGTAAGCCGACGTCTTTGTATTGTTGTGTTTAAATGTATCTGTTTATTCAGTCAATCAGGGTTCTTACCTATGCCGTGATGTAAACTTAACCTCATTTGCTGAACCTTTTGATAGAAGTTTTTCTTATAATGTCCTACTTAAAACAAACAGCAAATGCAGTTAAAAGTTCTCTCAATATCTCTCTTCCTCTGAGCCAAAGTAACAACATGCTAATTCATTAACCTTGAAAATTATTACAAAATATAAGAGTTTACAAAATAAATTGCCTAAAAACTGACTACGCAAACTCCGTTGAAACTAGTTCACTCAATGGACTGTAAAAATAAAGTTTTAAGAAGAATCGATTCCCCTGCACACTTATACAAACTCCCCCAGACGTATTTTTTTTAGGGATGGAGGGAAACAAAAGAAATAAATAAGATGAAAAGAGAGAGAGAGAAAAAAGGAGAGAAGAAGTGTAATTCGATTTAGAGAGTGGGGAACAATCCGGCAATATTTCACTGCCTCGCACTAGACATTCGGTGGGGATGGGGGGAACCACACGGTACTTCTAGACAGAAAATTTGTCATTTTACAAAAGTTGATTGCCAGAGCAACTTACCCGGAAAATATAACCAGCTTCCATAAAGGAAGTTTATTAAGGTCTTAAAAACCTATCCACTCTCAGTATCATGGTTGATTGTCTTACCGAAAATGCTACCCATTCTAAGATTTTGAACGAAAAGGCATTAAGTTCCAATTTCTATGGGGAAGGGAGATTAAGGATAAGTTATCTATGTTAGAGAGGGTATCGCTTACCTTAAGCGCTACCAGTTGCACGCGAATCCCTAAAGCTCCAAGAACTATTGTGGTTTATAGTGTCCATTGGTTACAACTTATGATATCTTGATTTAATATACATTTATCTTTGAGTGTACATCCCAATCCCAGAATACTGCCTAAACTATGTATATATATATATATATATATATATATATATATATATATATATATATATATATTTAGAAAAGTGACAATATTTCAAGGCTACAAGCAACTTTTAACTTTGTCGTTTCATGTGTTGTAAATTTTTCCCAATATTTATGAATTAAATTATTTAGCATTTTAATTGTGTCATATTTATCTGAGAGGTGTCAAATTAAAATTGTATTTGAATACAAATAACCTCAGTATCTCATACCCAAAAAAGGTATTTGAAATGCGAAAGCAATTTAATTTTTCTATAATTTGCACTGTTTTCAAAGTGTTTTTTGTGAATTTTAAAAAGTTATTGAAAACACTTTGTAAACTATTTAGCAATTTAAAGATTTCAGTTTTTATAAAAATTTAGTGTTTTTGTAATTTAATATTAAGGATATATTGAAATTTCAAAGTTAACAATGCTAACATTAAACATTAAAACTAACTCAATTTGTAAAATTGACTCAATAAATGCCATGAAAATATTGAAATACATATTTTATTTCTAATAACATTTATTTATAATATTTAAAAAATTTAAATTCGTATAATGTGAAAATACGTTGATAAAAATGGTATTCTATAAAAACACATTATTTTTACAATGTTAATAATTATTTTCAAAATTATCAATAATAAGAAGATTTATATTTTAAAAGGGTTTCAAGTTTTGCATATAATTTAGAATAATTATTTATTTTTTCATAACTTTATGGGTCTAATGCGTTTTGAAGTTATAAAAGAGTAAAAAAAAAAAAAGCGATTATTTCTATGGTATCACGACAGATTAAAGGAATAACAACACTGAAATAAGTAATATATAATAGAAATAAAAAAAAAAGGCTGCGCATCAAAAAAGGATTGTTTTTACTTCGTTGAAAGTATAATCCTTTTCTAAGTTATAACCAAACATAAAAAAATTTTAACACACCCTACTTCACTCTCATCTCGAGGGAACGCCAAAAAATAATTTTTAAAGTTTTTCAAGCATTTCTTAAGGTTGAAGCAATTTTTATCTTTGCAAATAAAAGTATAAAATTCAACATTTTCATCTCAAACACAATAAACTAAAAATACCAAGCGCTTTTTCTTGAGAAGTCGTTCTAAAATGCCCACATTGCCTTCATTGTACTCCTTGTTTATTGTGACTTCTTTCGAAATTTTAATCGATAAAACTTTGCTTGTTTGATGCTCCAGCTCACGTCTTAAGTTAGCAGTATTCCATTGTTGTTCTTTGTAACCTCGTTACAATAGATACTTTCTTTTTCAAACAACTATTTTTGAGGAAAGAAAAATAAAGCCTTTGGTTTGTTTTTCTATTACGTGTTGTCATTGTGCTCTAACACTTTACTCCCTTGGGGTTATTAACATATGTTAGGGCAAACATAGAGATGGGTTTTTCTAACGAACGTGTCAAATTTCTTTTGGAATTCATTAGTTTCGGATTCATTCCATGCTTTTTAGTTGGGATTTTAATTGAATAATAAAATTTTTACTGAAGCAAACCTCCATTCTTATACAGAATCAATAGGAAACAAAGACAGAATTTTAGGAAAATTAAAAAAAAAAAAAAAAAAAAAAAAAAAACTTTCTCTTTAAAGCAGTGAATTCAGTTGAAAGAGGGTTTTTTTAGTTCTTCTTAATTAAATTTAAAATATTTTATTATACATATAATATAAATGTTTTAAATAAACTTTCTCCTTAAAAAACTTTTTTTTTTAATACTTTACGCATTCTATTTAGTTTTTTGCAAAATGCACTTTGGTAATCTTAGCGACTAATTTGACTACGCAATCAAAAAGAAAGTTTAATTTTTTTAAATTCTAGAAGTAAGGATATTGTTTAATATTAATAATTTAAAGGTTTTTGTTTTACTTCTTATTTACTTAAATTCTTCGTACAACATTCTAGTGTCTATTATTAAAGACTTTTACAAACGTTTCGTATTGAAAATCTAAGAATTTCTTTGTATAACAATATTTTTCTAAATCGTTTGCTATCAGAGTTTTAATGATGTTTAACCAATAAAATACAAAGTAGAAAAAGATTAATTCATGGTATTTAATATCATGAAGAAATTTTTATGTAAACACCCGAAATTCAAAAATGACAATTTTAAAGTCAACGATAATTTTACCCAATAGTTATAAAATGTTTTTTTTTTTTTTTTTTTTTTTTTTTTTTTTTTAATTTTGGCTTTGGTATTGCAAGAAACCGTTTTAATTAAAAATAAAATAACAATGTAGATTGGAATTCGTCAAACTTTCGACAGTAATTCTTCAATTGATGTTTTTATTTTTTTAATATTTCAATTCATTTCTCTTATGTGTTTGATAGAGGATCATTGCCAACAACTATAAAAAAAGCTAACCTAATTATGGCTCAGATAAGTGCTTAAATAAGATAACTATTCATATTTTCGTAAAATCCTACATACTATATCCATTGACCTAGCTCTGCAAAAGGCATTATCACCCACATACTTTTAGACTGAAATTTTAACCATAGTACTTTTAATGATAATTGTAAATAATGGGTTTCTAGAAATCCAGAATCCATTCCTCGAATTCCTGCAGATCAGCAAGAAACGCTACTGACATTGTCCGTTCCGCAAGATGGATTGTTCAGGGACCAACTTATCCCCGAAAAGGGTTATTATTGAAATAGCAACGATGCGAACCCCCTCCCCCCCTCCCCTAATTGCCACACTATCTCTGCCCGATTAATGAATTATATTATGTCTGACCGTAACAAATGGACAATCTCTGTCCCCGCGGACACTGCCGTGGTCACGAAATTCAACAATTTGCGTAAATTTACGGGATGAGTCGCCTCCACTATCAGATGCGGAATCAAGAAATTACTCTAATTGATGCATTAACAACTTAATGTGAGTGCTGCGAAGTTATGAGATGGAATGATGCTTCAGCATATTTGGGGAACGGTGCTATCTTCTGTGCGACGTCTTTATTCTCCAGGGGATTGTTGGGCAGATGGGGTAAGGATGGCCATGTTTGAAAATAGGGATGGTCAGTAGTTTCAATTAGAATGAGTGTATTTTTGTTTTTATAGAAAGTATGATAGATGCCTGATTTTGAACTGGAATGCTTTGTTGTAGGGAATAAAATCCTGTTTAAAAATATGTCGGTGAAACAATGGAAATGCAGGGCATGGGCGCCGCCAGGAGGGTTCAATGCTTATTATATACGTTATGTTACGAGTTTTTTTTTTTTTTTTTTTTTTTTTTTATGAATGTAGTATTTTGTTTCTTTCCTATGTCGTTTTTTATAGCTACTTGCGGGATGATTTTTGAGCGCTTGTTGTCTATGATTATTAGAGACTGGTGACTAGATGTATTTATTCCTTTTATTGTATATTCATTTCCTGTGTAGTTCTCAAAATTCTACGAAACTGTTTTGTTTTTTAAGTCCTCAGATATACTATTTTGAAATCTATTTTTAGAATTCAACTGAACATATTCCAATACTGCCTTCGTGTTTCATTTAAAAACTTTTTTTTTTCACGATATCCGAAACTTGGAAGAAATAAAATGTTATTCTTCTGTATTTTTGCCTCTTCGAGTTCCTCTATTTCAAACACTATCTCTTGAATGCCGTGAGATCTAGTTGGATGATAAAAAAAATCATTAAAAATATATATTTTAATATTTTTACTATTTTGTATATTTTTCCCTTTAACAGGGTAGCGCTTTCAAAAATATATACCATGCATTTCAATTATTCTCAAAGAGTTTAATTTATAATGCATAATTATTAAATAACATTTTTAAAAAAGATTAATGATTTTGATAAAAATCTAGTCTTGCACCCCCTTGCAAATATTCCTGGTGGCGCCCATGATGCAGGGTGCCCTTTTTTTTATTTAAGCTGTTTGAAACGAAATTATTCTAAAGAGCATAAATTCAAAATATTTGGTATACGTACTATTTAGACAATGAACAAATTACATCTGAAGGATCGAAACGAAAATCAGCTCCAATTTTCGCCTCCAGATTGACGAGTCTTAATGGAAGTTACTTTTACAGGGTCATCTTAAAAGGAAACTTGTAAATGAAGTTTTCGACAAAAACAAACAATTCAATAAAAAAAATTATATTTATCACATAATTCGATAATGAGGTAATTGTGAAAATTCCAAATATTTAAAAAAAACTTAGTTTTATTGTTTTTATTTTGACATATAATTTAACCATATCAGTAGTACGTACATTACGTTTTATGAAAGCTGTTGGTCAGAAGATTACTCTAAATAGTAGCTATTAAATTATAGCCTAAATTTCGTGACATTTTACGATCTGTAAGAGGAGTTAAGCATTTAATTTGGAAGTTTCAATAGAATGAGTATCGTATTAATTTTTATAATGAGTATAATTGTTTTATCACTTTAATTTTTAATAGTTGATTTTAAGGAATAAATTGATACTTAATAATATATCAGTAATCAAGGTATGCTTTTGGTAGTACCCGCACACATGTTTCAAGAGTTGGTGAAGGTTTTCCAAGAATGGGTAACTTCCTTAAAGTGTTCTGTAGTTTAAATTAGGATTGATGTACTGTTTATATTTATAGACAGAGTTGGTGTGTTGTTTTAAACTAGAATGCTTTTAAGGGAGCAAAATTGTGTTTCAAATTATCTGCCAAAGAATGATTTAAGATTAAATACATTTAATGATGGAGTGGTTGACAGATAAAAACATAATGTAGTGAGTTTGTACTTAAAATTAGATGATACTGAGAATTCTGCCAGAAATTCTTATTTAATAATGTTTTAGTAAACCTGTAGTATTTGCAACCATAAATTAGGAATGTTTCAAGAATGTTCCAGAAACGAAAAGTGGAGAATTAAAAGATTTTGAAAATTGAGTGTTCAACTGCTTGACTTTAAAAGAGATTTGATTTATTATTTTTAGACGTACTTTGACATTGAGTCGTTTTAGAACTAGTGGTGTGGAATATCGCACAACTTTCAATTGCACTATAATGTTGGTCATTACATTAAAATTTAATATGGTGTTATTTATCGTTTTCATATTTTCACTCATTGAAAAAAGAATTGCCAGTTTGGCGATATTTTTGGCAAATAACTTTTACATGGGGCAAATAAAAAAAATATATAAAAACACCAAAATGACGAAATTGGTGATGTTATTCGATAGATCTGACATCGTTATTTTTGTTCGTGAAACAGAAAGAAATCAGTCGTTGATGCACGTTGATCAAGGGCAGGAAGCTCTGTGTTAAAGGCATTCGTTTTTCTACTTTTTATGCTTTTATCATATTTCTATGGGAGTTTTGGAGATTAGGATGTTTAGAACACCTTAAGAGACATTAGCACAGAGATTTCAATCAAAATCGTTAAACCCGCTTTTTAGCAATTGCTGAAAAACATGATTTTTTAATGTTTTTTCATTATTTCAACCATATGCGCTTGAGCGATTTTGACTAAAACCTTATTGGTAGGTTCCATGACCAACACCAACCCGCACACCAAATTTGAAAGTCGTAGGTCAATTTTTTCGAGAGTTATGCTGACCACGTACACACAGACAGACATTTTTTCTAGACAACTTTTTTTAAATCAAGTTGTTCCAAAACGTGGAGAAATGAATTTTTTTTTTTTTTTTTTTTTTTTTTTTTTTACTGAATGCTATACTTTTATTGCTCTGTGTAAACATGGGTCATTGAAAGTAAAAAAATTCTAAAGAAAAAAGCAAGGGTAATATTCAGACGAAACAAACTATTCCAATCATACACACACGCATTTGGATTTCCATGAATGGTTCAAACATGTTCAATTATTTTAAATATTATACAAAGTTTTATTATGCGTCGTAAACTGGAGCCTTCTCCTCATTAAAAAATAAATTTATATTTAATAATATATACGTATGATAATGGTGCTTGACACCATATTTGATATTTTAAATAACTTTCAGTGTAGTTTAATAATATTAGAGTGAAATTATCCTATTTTAAATTTATTAGTTTTGTCAGAGAATATGATGATAAAAAAAGACGATTTTAAAATAGATTATCATATGGAAAAAAGGCATATAACAGCATGTAGATAAAATATAATGTTAATTTTCTCAGTAAATTAACGTATGTACTTCTGATATTGCACGAGGAAAGAGAAACCTTATCAAATATACATAATTAATAATATACATAATTAGTGTAATTATAAATGAGTTAATTTCGAAGGTTCGCTAAGTCCAAACTGATTCTAAAGAACTTTCGGAAACTATAATTGTTAAAATTGGTCCATACCGTTTTTTATGAGGGATATTTCTATTTCATTATTAATTTTATTGTTTTATTAATTGATTCAATTACAAACCATGAAAAATTTAATTAATGAACATTGAACCATAATCTAACCATTCTATGCATATGGGTACATCTTTGTAATACATTGCATTAAACTGTTATAAAATTCAAAAAATAAAAAATTTTAAAGAAATATAAATTTTGTTTAAGAATAGAAATCATTCTTTACTCATGAACGACGGCTGGTAAGAAAACTTGCCAATCGGCATTTTAGTTTTTTCTTTGCAAATAAATTACGATCGTGGTTAAACTTAGTATTTTTTAAGAATCATAAAAATAAATTTTTAAAAATTCCGAAAAATTCAAAATATATCTTAAAAGATCTAAACAAACAAGGTAAAAGTTAAGTACAATGACTGTTTATCCATTTCAAAGTCGTCTTTAATGGATTAATAACTAACTTTTGTTTATTATACTACATAATATTACTAATTATGAAAAGAGTTACTTTGGGGTTTATGGTAAGTAATTTAATCACACATCAAATTAGTAGTGAAAATTAATTAATGGTATTTGAAATCTGTGGTTAGAAAAATAGTAAAGTGACATAACAAATGCAAAAATTAATGAATTTTTAATCATTCGTTTGATTAGAATAACTTTACAAATTAGAATAGTCCCTCAAAAAGATAATTAAATACGAGATAAAAGGTAAATGGATAACTAAAATATCAATAATTTATTAAAAAATATGTCAAACAAGAAATAAACAATCAAATTCTATCAATCTATGCAACAATATTGATAGTTAATAATATTTAGACATCTAAAAGTTGTTTAAAATAAAACAGATTACGAGTTTTCAGGTTTGATTTGACAAACCATTTATAATAAAAGTTTAAAGTTCTCATTCGTTATTTTGATAATACAAATAAAAACGCCCCATTTCACCCTATATCTGTTTATATGTACCCATCTTGTATTTCATTTATGCTGCTTTCAGCTTACAAAAACATTTCATTTCAATGTTTATCCTTTCTCTAAATGGTTTTAAAAACTAAAACTGTCTTATTGTTCTCCATCCCCATTATAGTAAAAGGAAGTCTGAATGGATACAAAAGATTAAAAAAACAGAAAACAAAACAAAAGCAAAAACATCATTTTAAAAGCGAGATTTTTTTATTAGGGAAAAGATGATATAACGTTAAATGACTCGTTAAAAGTATTTCCTTTTGTGTGATACTTATTATCTGTTCCTTTTATTAGCGCAGTCTGTTTATTTTATCGTAAAAAATAACAGGAAACTGCTTTTCTTTTAGTATTGTGAAAGTCCTAATGCAATCATAGTGAATGTATTCTAAGGATAAAAATCAATCTGATTAATAATCCCCAAGAGATGCCGTCTCATAAAAGTATGTTATGAGTTGTTTTTTGTCATGAAAAGTTATCAAACTAAAAATAAATAGTACCATACATTTACTTTATTCAAACATAAAATAAGCATAATACATATTATGCAAAATAATATAAAATACATCGCAAAGTATTAAACTAACTTTTCTATAATGCTCTTATGAGAAACTCATAGACAAAATTTCTTTTCACAAAATAATGTGATTTCATTTAAGAAGAGAGACAAGAATCAGTCAAGAATCTTAATACGCCATTAAGGAAGAAAATTATATAATGCTAATGGATATTCAATTATCTTATACATCTATGCACACTTTCAAATACACACAAAGTTACAAGTTTTAAAAATTTCGCGCTGTAAGAGAATAAGTATTCTTCCAAAAGATCTTTCCCAGCCTTAACTTTTTACTATCATTGATCAACTAACCTTCCTCATATACTTGAACAACCATCAAAGTCAAAAACTTTCTAAACTTCCATCCACCAATTCCACGAAAGTCCCGATTCTTGATGGAATTATTGAATTATCTATCCAGTCATCAAAGATCTCTTCTCCTCGCTAAGCATTATTCAGTTAGCTCACGAATTAAGGTAACTATCCATGAGCATAGTTTCCTAGATATTTGGCGCATTTCCTCGTCACTTTGAGATCGAAAGGACATACGATGACGGGTATGAACAATAATTCAAGAACCAGCTTTCTCTACAAGTCGTTAATTGATATTAGCGAATATCAGTGACGGAGGACAGAATTCCGTAGTCACGCGTAAGTGGCCAACGTGATTCCATTAGTATCTTTAGTTAAGGATAAATGGTGATGAAAAATAGTGTAAGTCAGTTTGTTTTGCTTTCTATAAGAGAACTATCTTTGTATAGTCAATTTAATGTGTTATATATGTCTGAAACTTGGATTTAAAAAAAACAATAGCAACATATTCTTTTAAGAGCAACATGCTACGAAATATGCAAGAATCAACAACCCTTATATTGTATTAATGTAAAAGATGAATACAATCTATAGATATCACATGCCTGTTCTTGTTGCAAAATAATGTATAACTGTTTATATGATTCTATTTAAACTACTGGTGTGGAACATCATGCAACTTTCAATTTTACTATTATACTGATGTGAATTGGTGTTATTTACCGTTCTTTGTATTTTCATCATTCATTTATAAAAAATGACAAGTTTAGCGATAATTCTTATATATTCTTATATAAAAAAAAGTTCTATAATCTATTGGCAGATTAAAATTACAATTTGATAGAAAATTACCAGATATGTCAATACGATATTATTATTTATCCATACAAAGCACCAGAGTAATATAAATATAATTTAAATGTTTCGTTTACTACTTGATACTGTTAAAAGCCATCAACTTACAGGCACATGATATTATAAAAAAAAATTATATGTTTTTCATTATACATAACGCTCAAAATCTTAATACATTTTTTTAACAAAAATGTCCCAAAAATGCAGTAAAATCTATTTAAAATTCATTTTAAAGTCGGATTGAAAATATATGATTCAACCATCAGTTTTAAGGAAAAATAACAACAACAAACTTATAAAACGTATTTTAATACCATGTTAAGCAGACCGAATATGATATGATGGTTATTTTCTTCTTCCATCAAACACAGTATAACTCATCCCATAATATACAATTGACTTACACCACTTCCGAAATTGCCCCTCCAAACTGTCAAACGCCACAAACAAAGCTAAAAGATCTTCCAAGACTACGAAGACGGTTACATATTTATAGGAAGAAGCTCCACATCCCGGCCAAAGGAGATCTGATTATTTCACTCGTGGCAAACCCAGAGAAACGTAATGAAGCAGTGGCGTTGAAAAGGGCTTGAAGCGTCTCTGCTTCCACCGCCCCTGCTCGTTTTGAGATTAATCGGAGGACTAGAAGCGTAAATCATGTGGAATGGTCACTTACCTGTCGTAGCAAGACCGGCCAGTGGTTTATGGGAAGACGGCACACCAGTGGAAAATTACGACTGCCAGAAAGCGTGCGAGGCGGCTCGGAATCAATTTGCCTAAGGAGTTGAGTTATGGGGAAATGTGGAACGGAATCTTTGTACTAACTTGCTTTTGCTGTTTTATTTGAGCATATTATGGGTCTGATGTCGTGGAGGATTGGGCACTTTTGTCGAATTTGTGTGATTGCTTACAAGATTTCATTAGCATAGAACAAGTTCTATGATTGTAATGCCATCAAGTTTTTAAAGTACTTTTTTTTATGGATAATCAATTGTACTGTCTTTCAGAATAATATTATTTTATTCCAGATTTGTAAGAAGCAGAGATTAGATTTCTAAAAGAGTGATAAAATAAAAATTAGGATGACCTAGAATATTATTTCATACGTTTGACGATATCCACCAAAATAAAAATTAGGCCAAACTCATGTATCGGAGGCTGAATGCTACTTGGTGGCATGATGATTACTCACATTGGAATATATTGAATACCTTATTATTAAAATACGATTCGTCATTGTAATTGTGACATTCATTCCTTATAATATTATCAGTAGGTCCAGTTTGTATTACAGATGTTTCAGTAAAGTATAGTCTGTATGTATCTCTTACACCTTATGCTGAAATATTAATGCAACCAACCCAACATTAAGCATTATAGTTATTTTCTATTTGCAGGTAAAATCATTGAGCTATGCACATTTCAACAGTTTTTATTTCTCACCACCAATCACATTGTTATTTCATTGAATAATGGATGGGTAATCAAGTATCATAACACATTAGCAGCTGATAATAGGTTTAGTAATAGATTTTGTATACATAGTAAGAACCAAATCTTCAATGCGAATTTTTGAAAAATTTCCGTCAGTAAAAGTTAAAATTTATCAAATGTTATTCAATATTTTGTGATATCAATGAATAAGATATCAATGTTCCATGCTGGATCAGAACATATTCCAGGTAGCACAGCGGTATTGTCCAATTTTAGAACCAACAGTTCTAGGAAGATTGGCAAATCCATGCAAAAACTTGAACATCGTTCCAAAATATTCGATTTTTTTTTTTTAATAAACATGTCAAAACCATTACAGAACATAATTCTTTCCCCTCCGGCCTTTCTTATGAAACCTATTTCAATTTTAAAGCTCTAAATAAACATTTCAAAACTTAAATTATATTTTGCCCATAACTAGACGATATTGGCCGAGATCCATAGCAACGACCAGTCTACAGCAGTCCACATCAGGATTGGCCAGTGTTAAGCGGAAATGGTCAGCATACTTGTGTCACTGGGGATGTTTTTAATAGAGTTTAAGTTCCTTTAAATTTTATGATAAAATGTGATATTATTTATTTGTTAATAGTTATTCCACACACCCTCGAAAAATAATCCTTTGTACAGTTCTGTAAAAATAGGATTTACTTGAAAAACAATATTTGACCTTCTGTTGATAATGATGAGCTGTGACAAAATTTTCAATCTACTCAACACTCTTCTATACATAATAGCCCTAAAATTGAAATAAATATGCACATAAATAAAACATGTAAACTGAAATTTCTTGAAATGTAATCAATTATTTGTTCTTAAAAGTCATTAATATTAAATCTTTCATAATATTGGTAGATTTAAAATTTAAATTTAAAATTCAAATATAAATTTTAATAAATAGTAGTTTTAATAAATAGTTTTTTTATAAATACTTAATATTTTAAAAGCATTTTTGACGTGAATTCATTTAAAAAATAAATTGTAATAAAATTGGGTAAACAAACTCTTAAATGCGAAAGCATAAAAATAATTGCTAAGCAATTTCCTATTAATGATAATTTTTTTCCAATAGAAGTTTTTGTTAATTGTGAGTTTTTGAAAAAGGTTTGAATAACTACGCTAAGTTTTTTCAACAGTCAAATTATCAGTATAGAATTTTGTGACGTATTATTAACATCATAACAACTAAAATTATTCCTTCCTTTAAAATCTAGTTGGTTTTTTTTAATTATTCATCTCTCATGGATTTAAATACATAAATTCAAAATTGATGTATGTATCGAAATCATATTCCCTTAAATAGCCCACCCCCCAAAAAAGCTAACTAAAAAAGACTGAAGAATCATAATTAAGTCATTATATTGTCCACCTCTTTAACAAGTCTAAACAGTGATATCCATTAAATTGCACACAGAACAATACCACCACGTTAAAAGATAACAAGTTTATAAGGTGAAATCTCTTCACATTCTAATCCATCATACTGAATGTACGAAAGATATATAGCATTGAATCAGACACGGTTTAATATGAAACTCACTTAAATAAGCGGCACCTCCAAAACATAATGGTGCCCCCGGCATGGGATTCTAATCAGTAGCTTTCAAACATTGCACGCACTTGATATTATCTGCAAATATGCTTCGACATCATTTCAATGATCCAGGAATTCTATATAATGAGCATTAAAATTAATTTATTTCCTATGAGGAATTCTAAATGCAAGGGAACTGATTAGTTGCGTGAACAATACGCTTTAACTATTGTGGAATGTTAGACAGTAAACTACTATTAATTTAGTCGATAGTTTAATTTGGCATAATGGATCAATTCTTTTGTCATACTGTTTCGGTGTGTTTACCAGATTCTTTAACGTGTGGCTATTCTGTTCACTGTAGAAGCTTTTTAAATGTATTATTCAGTAATTCAGCGTATTATATCTAGTGAAATACCACTGAGTTGCTGAAACAGTAAAAGTTCTGTTCGTATGATGTAGAAGTAAAGTAAGCAGTTAACAGTAAATATTTAAGCACTAGTTTTCAACATTCAATTTTTTTTTTTCCTTCTTTTATTCTGTAGCTCACTTGCAAAAATTTAAAACATAATTTTAAAAGAAAGGTTTCGTTGACTAAAATATATCTGGATGGTGTAACTTCGTTTCTTCAAATGGACACCCAGTAAAATTTACTTACATAAACATAGAAAGTAATGCTTGTACGATATACATGGCTAATATGAAAAACAAATGAGCAATTTGACTTTATCACATTAGTATGAATTTTTGACATCCAAAATAAAACTATTTTTAATTCTGTAGCACAATTTCACTTGTAAATAATCCAATTATAATGCTAAAATAAATACTTCATTTACTAAAATATCTTTTGATGGAGTAACTTTGTTACATTAATTTGAGAGAGACAAATGTTCAGCAATAATTTACAAATTAACTTAACTCTCTTTTGAAGGCCAACAGTGGATATGATCCTGATGATTTTCAATATTTATTCAATTTGCACAGCACAGCTCAATTTTCTTCGGCATTTATATTACAACCATTTTTATTAGCATATTAATGTTTATACTAACATAAATATGCAAATTAAAAACTCAAAAAGTTATTCTTAAAAATGTATTTATAGCCCTGCAATTTCCCATTCTATTTGTTCTAAACACATTTTACCATAACATACACAATGTTATCAAAATATCTATTTAATATTTCAAAAAAAAAAAGTGTTTGCTTACACATTTTTTTAACTTAAAATGAAACTAGTTTGTAACCTACCTACTAAATTAATAGTAGTTATTCTATTTTCTAACATTC
This sequence comes from Linyphia triangularis, assembly GCA_963978545.1. NCBI lineage: Eukaryota > Metazoa > Arthropoda > Arachnida > Araneae > Linyphiidae > Linyphia > Linyphia triangularis. The sequence goes on from OZ021722.1 coordinate 73,152,321, forward strand.
CTCAATAGTTAAATAGTTCCATGAAAATTCGGGAAAATCATGACTTGGTGTCTAAAGCATATAACAGTGGTAATAAGCAATAAAGGAATATAAAAGGCCTACACGTGAATTAAGTTTGAAAGAGGTTTGAATCCTCACTAATAAAGAGTATGTTTTGATAAATTTTATGTAAAACAATTAAACGAAACAGAATAACATAAGAAGTTACCCGTTATTCCAAATTAACCTGCCGACTAAATTAATAGTAGTTACTTTACTATCTAACATTCCACAATAGTTAAAGCGTATTGTTCACGCGACTAATCAGTTTCCCTGCATTTAGAATTCCTCGTAGGAAATAGTAGAAAAGTACTTTCTGCATTATGACGGAACACACCACTTTCCGAAATGTGTGGCGTCACTATTAAAACGTGATCAATCACAAAAACAGTTATGAAAATAAATTCGAATTTTCGAGTTTTATAGGCAATCAAAACTATACGTGATCGAGTGATAAAATATTTCGGTGGTTTGTGACATCATGGTATGTATGTTCATGATTAAGATTCACAACAAGTCTATATATAAATATAAATTTTCACCCTAAATCACCGTTAAGCAATAAGCTGAACTTATATATCTGAATAAAAAGAATATTTCGCAGTTATCTAGGAAAATCCACTGATAGTGTAAGCAACGTACTGGATTATAATATAGATCTAAAATAAGAATCCTTATAGTACCTGTGCTTAAAACTTGAAATATGTAAGAAATACAAAAAAAAAAAATTATGAAACTTTATGAACGGTTAATTATTTCAAAAGCTACTGTGTTATTTTAAATCAACGAAGATTAAAAAAAATTAGGATTTGAAATTTAATACTCGGGTTATTTTATAAATAGGTTCATCGTTATTCCCTGAAATCGGAATAGCTTCTATTCTTTGAATCGGGTTTAATAGCTTAATAAAATGCAAAATCAATCTTAGATTTCTAAGAAACTTCATATCTATTTCAAAATATATAACTAAGATGGCATATAATTTAAAAAATAATTTAAAAGCAATAGATATGCATATACATGTTTTGTTAATGGAAAAGAGATATGATTTTTTTCATAAGTGTTCCAATCTCTTTCAATTTTGAACAATTTTGGATTGAAAAATCAGAGCAATGCTTCTATTTCAATTAGGATGTATCTTTTTGGAGTGGGTTTAGAAATATTTTTCTTCACTTGGGATAATAAGCAATACCCAAAGTTCGTTTTGTGGAAGTAAAAAAGAACTCCCAATTATAATACATAATATGGAGACAAAATTTTGATCTTCAAACTCTTTCTGATATACGTAATTTAAAATAAATGTAAATTCTTATGAATTACGAACGTCAAATTATACGTTTTTTCATCATTGTAATACTATCGAGGTAGAGTATAAAATAAATAGTTATTTTTTTCAATTAAAATATTTTTTATTTTTAGAAACGAAATATTTTTATAAAATATCAATCGCATATTTATTAAATTCTAAAAACTTGGTAGAAAACAAATAATTTATAATAAAGAATAATATAAAATAAAGAATATAACTCTTTTGGGAATAAAACGTTAGATAAATCACAGAACAACATTTTTTATTAGCACATCAATAGTAACAACTATGTTACAATAAACTAGTCATTGAATTAATATAAGGAAATTTTCGTTCAGTGCATCTTTCTTTCTCATTCTTATGATGTTCCAGAATCATCTTCAAATCTTAACGTATTTCTCTGTAAAAGGATAATCTGTAAACAAAGTGCACACATTTCTGTCATGTATGTATGTTTATCAAGTATAAAATTTATTTATTTTTTCAGACGGTATGGAACTAATAAATTAATAAAAACTTGGCGTGATGTTTTTCCTTGAGCTTTATGAGTCTTAGAAATCAGATAGATAGATCTCCAGCGAGTTGAGAAATTGATATTTGGATAGTCGATAGTGATAATTGAATATAACCTAAAAATGCTAATTAAATTTCTTTAATTTTACTAACTGTTACAAAATAATGTTTTTATTTCCAAGTAATTATTTAAAATTTACTTGTAATCGAATCTTAAAATATATATTTAAACTCTCTGTTCTGAAGTTTAAAGTTTTATATTTTTGGAAAATTTTCCATAGTAAAAAAAAATGATCTTGAATATAAATAAATATTGCTGAAAATTACTAATTAGCAAGTCTTTTTCCTTGCGTATTTAAATTTATTAACCTTAATAAACTTAATTTGATAATATGTAATTGACACACAATAAAAATGTTAAAATTCACCCCAGACATAATTCGTTTTTGTTCAAAGGGAAATCTTTCATTTAACCTATCGTACGTGACTGTAACGTTTGTAATTTTATACAAGAATGTTGCCATAAAAAGGACAATACCTTTTATGGCAACTTTTGTATTGGCTTCTCATATCTTTAAAGTAGTGAAGAAGCTAAAATGTATGGTTTGCATGAATGCAGAAAAGTAATATATACTTAAAAATTACCAAAATATAATTTATACATTTGGTTGTCTTTAAATAAAAATTCTTTAAAATTAAAATCGTTATTTTAAAAAAATTTAATTTGAAATAAAATGTATGACTGTCCACTTAAATATAATCAAGGGTATAAAAACATTTTGGAACAAGTAGACAAATTATCGTGCTAAAAAGAAATCTTACCATCTCTACTACTTAATTCCCGTCATTGCAAAAACGTCCTTTCTATGAGGCTACTTATTCAGATAAAACATAGTTATTGCACAGAGCGCCAACACATTAGGGTCGGACATAACAGTAAAAACGTCGCATTACTCCTGGATAAGATTAATTGAGGTCTTCCCCACCTATATCATTTTCAATAGTCACTCACCTGCCTTTTAACGGTCAGTCTGACTCTTTATGGTTGCGGCCATCATTGCTTCTTTGCATGTGGGAAATGGATATGGGATGGAAAAAGGGATCATAAAATTTAAATATTGTTGCTCGCTGGAAGTGATAATTCAGTGTGATTTGGTGTTGAAGGAAAATTGTTAGGAGTATTTAATCACATTTCATCAGGTCTTAAAATAAAGCATGATAATATGGAGATTTTAAAATTTAACTAAGGATTTTTGCGTAAACTGGAATTTAGTATTGAAATGGATTCTTTTTACTAAATTGCTGAGTAATTAATTGTTAGGATTCTTTTTTATCAATGTGGTCACTTTTATATGCAATAGTTTTTTTTAAATACTATAAAAAAATGTGTGCGATTGATTCCCAAATTCAAAATATTACAAAGAAAATATTTATGTCCATCCCTACTCAAAACACAATTACCCACCTTATTTGTTAATTCACCTAATTATTGCAAAAACTACCTATACACGTTATTTTGAACAATTTATAACTGAAATGTTTTTGTTTTTTTTTTGGACATGGTTACTCAAAATGAAGGAGCAGATGTGTGAGGTAAGAAATGGAGTACTGATTCGACGTTTGTCGCATAACAAATGGTGCCACGTTGAATGCATAAAATAAGTTTTGAACTGTCCTCTATCCATTCATGTTTAGTATAGGGCGCCATCGAATGCCGTTAATTGGAAATAAATATTTAAAATCCATTTTTACTTTTGAATAATTCTGTACATTTTCATTAATGTTCAAAGTAAAAGTAACTAAAGCTGCAAGAGTGAATAGAAATAAAGATCATTAATTAGAAGTTTTAAACTCGTTATAATATTAAGCTATAGTAGGCTACAAAGTAGGTTCTTTTTCATAAAAAGTAATTTTTACTACCCCTTTAAAAACTTATATATCGTTGTAGAAACAGAAAAATAACCAAAGAGAAAATCCGGAGCTGTATAATATAAGATCAATTTAGATTAGAATTATACTGATATCACATATTCCAAGATTTTTCTCAACAAAATAATACAAAGCATTCAAATATTAATTTTATAAAACACTTATTTAACCCTCCTCTCTCCCTGCTTTTTATAAGGAACAGAATTGAATATTTACCTTCCAAAGTACTATCTACCCTGTAACATAAAATATCTTCCAAAGGCTCTATCATGATATGAGTCCTCTTTTCTACCCTTATAGAAAGCGCCTCACCCCTACACCGTTCTATAAAAGTTCCTTAATGCAGAAAAGACCAACAAATAACGCTAATGTTGCTCTGTCACAGGATTAATACAGGCGTTTTCGGTACATAATATGTCAGTCATAAATTCCGCTTCCTTGCATTAGTCAAGTGACGGGTGGGGGAGACGGCCACAAGATAAGGTAATGACTATATTCAATGTCCCCTACTCTCCCAACAGTAAAAGGTAAGGTTACTTCTTCGCACAAATAAGAGATTGGGAGGTTCGACATCATCGCTCAATTTATAAGGTTAAGGGAATTCGTGAGGCATTTAAGATGGATGCGAGGAGTTTTTGCATGAGTTGTGTTTGATATGGATCGTATTTTCGGATTGATATCGATTTCTGTTATGTTGGGAAAATAAAAAATTATTTTGAAAAATGTTTAAGGTTTTATATTAAGTTAAGTTACTATGCTTCGGTATTAAAATTTAAGCATTACACTAAAACCTATGAGGATATTTCTTTTATAAAGACAACTTTAAAACACTATATTATTATCAATAAAGAAATATGTGTGTCATAACTTAGAACGAAACGCAAAGAAAGCGTTGTTTAGTTAATTGCAATAAGCATTCACTTCTTCAGTTTAGAAGGAGAAGCAGTGATTATTAATAGTCCTCTTTTTTCACACATTTTCTAAACTCAATCAGTTTGATTAAATTTTTCAACCAGATTTTTACGAAGTATTTCATGATGTCCACTTTAAAAGGGGTACACATGTAAAAAAAACCACTATAATAAGTTCAATCATAATAAATATTCAATCAAAACAATTGCGATGGTAAAAAAAAATTACTCTCTTAATATGCATACGATAGGTCTGATAGATGGGCCCTTACGTAAATGTTTTAAAAATACTTATCAGTTATAAAAACTAAATATTCAATATAAGTAGCAGCTGATGAAATTAAATATATGTTTACTTTTTAGTGGATTTAAGAATAAAAAAATTTAAAAATACTTTTCAATATTTTATTCCAATGGCCTTCCATATAAAACGTACAGTAAAGGCATATTGAAATATAAATTTTCCCAAAAATAATTTTAATTCATAAAATACTTTACACAAATGAATATTGAATAAATATTGATATAGGGTATTTGAAAATAAAATTTAAACATAAAAGTGAAAAAATTGCTCTGTGCTTTGTTGCTCTAGTAACCATTACATTCTTAGAAGTAACATAAAAAATATTATTGAAAAGAATATATTTTATTAAATCAAAAAATTTTAATACAATTCGAATATTTGTTATTACTGAATGCACTTATAAAATTATTCTCTTTTTCTCGTGATTTTGTCAAAATATCTGTATAAAGAATAGTTATCATTATTTTTCTTTTAGTCTTTAAAATTTAAAAAAATATTTTTAGTACCTAAAGTCACCATGAATTAATATATTTCAAATTCTAAAGTGAATTGTTAAGGTATTCATACAAAACATTTTATTAATTATTTGAGAAAACAAGGGATAAATTCATTTCTTTTCTCTACAGAAATTTTTATTTAAATTTTAACCTAAGTATTCAAACAATTGATAAAATTAGATAAAATTATTAATAGAATTATAAAAATGCAAAGATATCAAAATAAATATCACCTTATTATCTAAATAATCATCTAAAAAGCATTTAATTTTTTTTTCGGAAAAACAATATTTAATTAATTTTTATTTACATTACTGTAACAAAATAACTTATTGGTATTTATCATACACATCACAACTCAATAATATCTCTCAATGACTTATCGTCCATTACAATACATGTCATACACTCATATATTAAATAGGAATTAATATACTCCAGGCACTTTGCACAAAATGAGACGCCATCTTTTTTCAAAATCCCACAAGTAATTTCCAGTAGTACTCTGACAAATACTCTACACTTGCCAGTAGCCTTAAATGAGTGCCAACTATTACTTAATACGTGTGGGGCATGTAATGTAAATCCCAAGTTTCCATCTACATAGGACAAGGTTCCCCGTAGCGTGACAGAGCCTCCTACCTCCACCCCCTTAAATAGGTGGGTGGGGGGATGTTCTAATGTTCGGTTATTCGAATACAGGAGGGGGTTCTATGTTGACTTGGTTCCACAGACAAGGTGTGATTTATGAAGCGATTATTCGCATAACGCTCACGGAAATTGGTGAATTAAAACAGCCCTCTTATATTATATTACACGATCTCCTACGATCAGTGAGTCATTGGATGGATATGAGATTCTAATAGAGTTTAAGGTAAGTATGGAGGAAATATGGATCGCCCATGATAAAAATGTATTAGGCAATTAATGAGCTTGTTATGTAAATGGTGTTTAGTTTTTTTTTTTTTTTTTTTTTTTTTCTTTCAGTGGATAGCCACATATTGGTATGGGGAATTTCGTGTGTGTTTTGGCCTCGAAAATGAGCTTAAAGTGGAGAGGGTGATGATTGCTTTAAAAAAGATATATTATGTATTGCTAATACATTATTCATTATTATTAAATTCCAAAAGAAGATTATAAAAGGTATATGACTTATGTTAATGGTAATATGAATTGAGTGTACTGATACATGCTATACTTCTCCATATCTTTATAAAACTTTCGAATTCCTGCAAAAAATAACCAACTTTAAATCGTTTCGCTATCTATTTATAGATCGGTTTATTTCAAATATGTTTCATTAGAATTCATATATTCAATTATGTGTTCATATTTCCACACACATACGTAAATGGGAATTTCAATATGAAGTCTCTTGCATAGCTAGGATTATTGTTTAATCATAAAATTCTAAATAACTAAATATTATTTTTAATGTATTATTAAGTTTATACTATTTAATTAAAGTTATTATCTTCCTTCAATAATTAAAGTAGTTCAAAACTGAATATAAGTTCTGACAAATAAAATAAAGGTTAAAATACGAAAAAGTGTGTATATGATTTCATAACACTTTAAAAAATTTAAAGAAATATTAACTAAAACTATCATTTTTATCGAAGCAAGATTCTCTAAGTGGAAAATTAATTTACTTCAGTTATAAGTTTTTAAATTGTTCCGTTCATAATTATCCATAATAAATAATAATGTGACTGTAAATAAAAATGTGCATATTTCAATTCCAATCTGCATGTTCAAAATCAATTCTATTTACAACATAAATGTTTGGATTTACTTTCAACATTTTGTGGACCATAAATTACTTTGACTAAATCGGATCTAAATAGAAATTTAACTTCCCTTAAAAGCGTTTACAATGAGGATTCAACAACAAAATTACACGTAAAAGCTGTTTTATGACAATTATACCCTCAAAGCAGGGAAACAAACTTTAACCTTCTCGGTTAGAAACATTTTAGACGTTACCATGAAAACATTTAGCTATAAAATGGATATATTTTAAAAAGGATATATTCTATAATTAACAATAATAATTTTTTTATATAAAATTGCAATATAAATGTAAATAAAGAGTATATGCTCTTTGAAAACATTTAGTTAAAATTAGTTTTATTTCAAAATTATATTTTTGTTGATAAGTACAAAATGTATTGTTATATTAAAAGAAATATGCAAATCCAATCAATTTAATTTTTTATTAATAAATTTAAATCCTAGGCATCTATAGCTAAGCCTTAAATTGCAAAATAAGGTTATTTATGTCTATTAGAATGCGCTTCTTTTTAAAGATCTCAGTACAATAAATCTTAATTTATGGCATTAAGAAATTAGTACTCCAACAGATTAATTTCTTAATCAACGGTTTTATCAAGTGCTTTTTTTTTTTTTTTTTTTTTTTTTTTTAGTATATTCAATTTTGCAATTTTCTAATAGTCTTTAGTAAATTTAATTTTGAAGTCTTAAATGATCTCAAAGTCATTTCATTTAAATAAAAAAGTGCTCAGCATTTATTTCAAAATGATTTACACGATTTCAACATATGTTATACGTTCTCACGATTAAATATTATTGAACGAAAAAACGATTGTGCTGGAAACTCAGGTGAAATTAAAACTCCAGTTTTGTTTCAGTATTTTATTATTTATTTTCTGATCATGTAAAAGTTTCTAAAAAAGAATCTTTTCTCGTTTAAAAAAAAATAAAGATTTTTATCTGGTTTTACGTTAGCCACCAGGTCGAATTTCTACAATAGGTGTATCGTCCCCTTAAACTTTAATCACATTGCTAAAAAAAATATTATTTTTATAGCGAATTAATGGAAGTAAATAAACTTGTGAATGGATGTTTTTTTCCTTAAGTTCGTTTCATATTGGTTGTTCTACTTTCTTGCGTTCATGGCATATTCATTAATTCAATTCTTTAAGAAAGTACACAGTAAAAAAATTCAAATTACAAATACTTCAAAAAGAAACACTATACATAAATTTTATTAAAATAATTTATATTCAGGGGTTTGTTGATAATATATTTAGGAATAAATTACCATATTGGATACATATCATTACCGTAAGTTAAGAAAATTGATCACTTATTTTTTTAGTTTTTCATTCAGCTTAGTACATATTTGATTAACCAAGGATCACTATTGTTTTATATAAATAATATATTTAAAAAATGTTGAACAATATGACATATTTTAATGTTTAATATTCTCAAGGTCATTATTGTTAAAAAGAAAAAATTTCATTTTTTCACAGAAAAAAATTGTGAAAGACTAATTACAAAGCAATATTTCAGCCTACAAACTAGTATAGCTACTTGAGGCCCTAAACATTCTCTTATTTTTTTTCTACATCTTTACATTTAATATTTTCCTCTCTTATTTGTTTTCTACCACTTTAGTAAAAATATTTTCCTCATTTTGATTACGGCATGATCTATGTTTAGAGAACATTCTCGTGATCTGTTCACTCTTCATGTAATCTTTACCCCACTTAACGAAAGCAAGAAATTGATTACTGACTTGATATTCATGGAGATAAACAGAGGATAAATGAAGAAATTTACAAAAATTGTTAATTTTCATTTAAAAACTCAATACAATTCCCTACACATTAAATTTTCAAAAATAATAATTTATTTAGTATAACAGTCATTACACAATAATTTTTTTCATCCAAGTAAGACTTTTCCACCTTGGACAACAGGGGCATCATTGTATTTTAATATCCTAAACCTCGGTCTACTTATTCTTAATGATGACATGATTATGATCATGACATGATTTTAAAACTATATGGCAACACTTTTATACTTATACCTTATTAGTGTTTAATAAATCTAAATTATTGTTTTACAATAACAATGTTATTACTCCATTATATTTAACATTATATTTTTATTGTATTAAACCACTTTTTTTTACTTCTTTGCTATAATTCATGTCTCGTTTCATGTAAAAATCCTTACATCATTACCAAAGACACAGTGGTTTGATACACACACTTGTTAGAAGCATGCAACACCGAAATTAACAGTTAACTTGCGAACCTTCCCATCTATGAATGACTTTAAATCCCCCCCCCCCCTCCCGCGTTCCAGCAGTAAACGATTCTGGCGTCCGAAACAATCCGAACCCAGCCCATTCCCAAAGACCATAAGGAACCCAAGACTTTCAGTATGCATAATGCATTAGACTCCTCTTCCCCCTCATTACGCAGCCAAATAAATGTCTCCTGGCAAATGTCTCTGCATTTCCGACACAAGGGTCCTGGGCTATATTTCCCACTGATTAAGAGACACGAATATTTTTGCCGTCCCATAAACCACTTCTTGAGACAAAAGTCGACTAATTCTTCGTGAGAGAAACCATTAGGCATGTTCACCGCCGCGCATACATAATCTGGGTCTGAATCTCGAAAATAGTAGAAGAATCTCTTGCTGTGTTTATTTGGCGGTGGCTGGTTTGTAACGGTCCGATCTGTTTCCGCCGCCAAACAGATTTGTTAGCGAGACGTTGGTTTCTTGGAGGACTTTGGCTGTTGAAGTGAAAGGGTAGTGGGGAGGAAGGGAAAGCAATTATTTGTCGGTGTTGAAAACTTTGTTTCCATCTACGTTGGCTTGGTGTTTTAAGCTAGCAATTATTTTGGTGACTGTGACACAGATGGATATTGGGTTTAGTCATGGGCGTGGGTGTTTTGGACAATTAACTATATTTTACTCTTTTTTTTTTAAAGCGGAACCATTCATGTTTCTGATATTCAAGCTTTTTAAATAAGGATCAACACAATAGGCTATAAACTCTGGACATTTAAATAAGCTTTTTCGTAGCCATCGTGTTTTGATTGTTCACTTTATTTACAAGAATTAAACAGAAAAAGTATATCTCCTAAACTCGGTACACTTTTATTTAGTTTTAAAACATGCTTCATAAATGTATTTCAAAACAATACCAAAACATCTGCGATTGAAAATATGAGTACAATGGTTCCAAACAATTTTTCTATTAAAGGCAAAAACGATAAACTATGAAATTGAAAAAAAGGTAAACACGAATGGCATGTTTTTATTGAACTAACAGAAATAAAAGAAAAATTATAAAAAAAATTTAAAATAAAATGATTATTTTTTTTAATTACCTAAAAATAATAATCGTAATTACCAATGCGAAAAAAATTTATGTGCATATTATTTATAATAAAGAAAAGTTAACATGCTAAAGGTACTGGTTAAATAAGCCTGGAAACAAGCTTTTAAACATGTTTTGTTTAAAAAATTAAATAGGCTTTGATCTATTAAATTTAATATTCCATTATAGCTCTCATAATGCAATGTCCACTTTTTCAATAAATTAAATGATAGTTTTATTTTTTCTTAAGAACCAACGTACAAAATAAAATGATATCCTACCACGCCCTAACAGTCTCTCAATAATGAATTCATTCGTAACCAGCCCAATATCTGTCTAAGAATCAAACCATATCTACTCTACATTCCCACGGCAACCTTCAAACAAGATTAAACACATACAATATATATAATCTCTTAAAATTTTATCCACTTACTCGTCCATGTAACTGGGCAGTATGTGCCCGGAGTGAAAAAAAAAATGAAACTTCTGCTCGTTATCTCTATCCGTGGAAAACCCAACTGAATATTTCATTTCAAGAAAAGAACCAAAAACAACAGTTTCGGGCGAATGGGCCGTTTTCCAGTTACTTACCCCACTTAGATTTATACTCCTTCGATTGCGACCCCCTAGTGGCTGGCATCGAGACAGAAATTCCTCCACCCCACTGGAGGGATGCCAAACCAGCAAAATGGCCGGGCACATTATTTACCCGATCCCCTGGGCCGAGTCTGCTGAACATCGACAAGGACAATGAACAACACAGGGCACGCAAGATGCATGCTACATACATATTAAAGCGGGGGAGACCGTGCTTTTGGTCAAGATAAAAGAAGGATGTTGTCACAAGAGGAATGGTCAGTGAAATGAGTTCCGTTATCCGGGGCATCAGGGTCTGGGATTCCGTGGGAGCTGATAGTCTTATCAACAGGCCACCGAGCTGGCACCGCTGTAATGGGAATGAGAGATTGGGGGGAAATTAAAAGCGGCGGAGTGAAAGAATTGGAAATGATAGGTAGAGTGGGGTCGATTATACGACTGGTTGGGAGCTGTCATGTATTTCCGTTCAGAGGTCAAGAATTAAAACCTCGATGACACTTTATCGATCTGTTACTTTTTTAACAGTTTAATGAATCGCTGCTTTACTGTCGTGACAAGTTTCAAAGGAAAGTGTTAAAATGCAGGGGGTACCTTCTTTTTCTGTTGCTCACATAATTCACGAGAGAATATTTCTGTTTCTTTTTTTCTTTTTTTTTTCTTTTTTTTATTTAATTATAACAGATTCAAAATATTAAAACATTCTTATATATGTATACTCTATTGAATATTAGCCTAAAGAGTATTATAAATCAATATTTTCTCATAAATTTGATTCATAAGATTTATTTGCATAGGATTGATGTTTTACAAATTTCTTCTTGGTGATAAAATATCCTTATTTGTTCAGTTTAAAATTATGTTTTAAAATGAATTCTGTAAATAAACTGTATTTTACTTTATAAACTTTATATGTTATTTATATTTTACTTTAATAAAGTACTTTTATACGTTATTTACAAGTCAAGTGATATAAATTAGTAATAAGCTAATTTTCTCGTATAAATGTAAGGGGTTTCATTAATTTTTTTTTTTAAATTCTCATGGACCCTGACCAACGACTATACAATAAATCTGCAAAATATAAAAACACTTCCTTTAGCTCTAATACTCTCGTACGTTTCAGATTGGATAGTGACTAATACCTATTCGTAAAATGGAGCCATACAGGCCACAGATCCATGGTGGAACTAGACTTCGTACTGGTCAAAGGGAATCTGATGATAGATCCTACATTGGGCCTACACCCTCGGATGGAAGAGTGAGACCCGAAGAGACCAATGTTTACGAATCCTTCGAAGAACGACGTCGATCGTACGATGATCCCTATCACAGGCCTAGAGGTAATATTTGTTGTTGTTTTTTCCAAGCATGTGTATCTACACATTAAACAAAAATAAAAATGCGTATTTTTCAATATGTTTGTAAGAAATGTACAATACGTAGAAATTTATAAATACATTTCTAAACAAATGTGTATTATAGATAAAAAAAAAACATATCTTTAAGGATATTCATTTTAAAAAAAGTTTACCATTTTTTGGTTATCGTCATTTGTGTTTACAACCCTTCAGGGTGAGTTTCAAAAAGCTAGGTATTTTCAAGCTCAATAGATATTTAGTACGGAGAGAAAACTTTGTAAGAAAAATAAATTTTTTGAGGTTAAGAAAGGGTAAATTGCCAGCTGTAAGCAATTGAAGGTACATGTTGTATTTTTGGGTATTAAGTTTTCTGAAAACTTACATATAATGTCAATTACAAATTAAGAAAATTGTTTTTCGTGCATCATAGGAATACAGTCAACATCTAAGAGTTATAGTGCATAGAATTAGGGAAAATTCATTTATTTAATGGTTTTTTGGAGGCTTTAGTTGCTGGAGATTTGTTTTCAATGACTTCATATACTTAAAAATTAATTTGAAGTTTAATAAGTGTCTCAATGAGTAAATAATTATAAACGCATTTAGCTTTGTCACAGATATTAGAAAATCAAAGATGGAGAACGGTTTAAATTTACTTTTTGTGAAAGTAGAGCTAAGATTGTTTTTGTTCGCATATTAGTGATACTATACTATGATAGATCTTAAAGAAGTGATAGATACAGTTCAAGAAATAATTCCCAGAAAATACAAAAGTTTAAAGTGCTGCTATATGTTTTTATTCTTTAAATAGCATTTTTTTTAAATCACTTCCAACCGACATAAGCCATTCTTTCGTTTTAGCCTTTGTTTAAAACTTAAGTGGAATATATATTACAAACTTTAATTTCGGTTTATAATTCATCAACATAAGTTTATTTTAAAATTAATACATTATTTTATGCCCCTAGTTTTGTAAAGTGAAGAAATGGCATCAAATATCAAGTATAAATGAAGGATATAGAAGCTCAATCCTCAAAAAATTCTCAATGTATCATATTTAATTCGACGGTATAAGGTTACTTACCATAAAAATATTCCCAATACACATATTGTCACAACCGCGTTATTTTTTCCTTTTGTTACGTTCTTAATTTTCAAAGAAAATGTATTAGAGCCTCTCAATACCTCGCAAAATAAATAACATATCTCCAAAACTATATTACACAATTCTTAGTCAAAGAATCGCATTCATAAGAAACAAAAGCTGAAGATAAAATGAAGAAATGAATATTAGATTACTCGCATAAAATATCTCATTTCAGAAAATGTGAGTAGAAAGACATCCTCCTTTTTTTATCTGGCTGTTCGTAAAACAGAGAGAGAAAAAATACTTTAAGCAATGGAATTATCAAGTAAAGGTTTGATGATATATATGGGAAACTCATAGGTCATTTGTTATTTCACGTTGCGAGACACAAAACCGTAAGACAATTGTCATTTCCAGCGAGGTTTAGTTTTTCTCTCTCATTTATTTGAAGTGAAAGAAGTTGAAGATAAAATGTAAAAAAGAAAAATTAAAATCTAGCAGCACTTTTTGTTTTCGCTTTTCAGCGTTGCAATTTTCCTTTCTTATTGGTGATTATTTTTATTTCTATTTCATGTTGTTTCTTTTCATATAAAATTAAGAAAAATAACATCCATGCATGATTGTTCAAAATTTTAGAAATAAGTAACCCTTAATTAGGAACCTTAATTTAATCGTAAATATGAGCTACAGAAAATTTGAATGATTTTTTTAGATACTATAATTATTGAAACTAAAAATTTAGAATAAAAAATGTAATTTGCAATAACTTCTATTAAAATAATTTCCATGCAAACATATTAAATAATAATATTAAGGTATGAATAAATATTACTAAAGTATTTTAACTCTGTAGTTGAAATTCCTTATTTTTTCAATTAATTATAAACCTTTTGTGTTGTAGTTTCTACAGTTAATAAAATACTAATGTGTTAGTAATATTATGCAAATATAAATACAAAAGAAGTCGACTATTTATAAGTACGATTTTTAGCAAGGTTTATAAAGTTTCAAGCAATCAACGCTATTGAACTATCCCACACTGAATATCCAATTTTCACTTAAGACCAATCACCGCAATGGAATTCAATGTATCCTCAGGTAAACAATACCATTCAACAATGGTCGTATTGTTGAAGCAATGTTTTCTCCTTTCTATATTAAACCACAATTTAAATGATTTAGAACCAGACCCCTCGTTCTTCTGTATTATTTATAATAAATTCCAAACCCTCGGTCGCATTCTGTAAAATAATTTTGAATAAATGAATGAAATCTGATTTAGATATCCTCTCCAGAAGCACGTACATATTCAAATTTCTGAATCTATCAATATATTCAAATGATACAAAACGCTTAATCATACTTGTAGCCTTTGCTGAACCTTTTCCAACAACTCAATATCATTTTTTAGATATGGTGATCAAAATTGTACTGCATATTCATGATGCTACAGTTAATATGTGTACCCATAGTATTTAATGGGGCACGTTCTTGTTCAGCATATTTTATTCAATATACATTATTAATGAAAACAAATATTTTTTTAATTAATAAGCCATTGAAAACATAAATATAATATATAATTTTTTAATACATAAAGTATAATCTTCGAAAACAAATTTTTTTATTTTATAAACAAATTACTTTCTATTAGTGTAAGTTAAGAAATAGATAATTTGTTGAATGACTTCTTAAAATTTTTGATTAAACAAATTAGGAAGTACTTTTCATTTTTCATCTTTTTGATAGGAATAGCATTTTTTTTTTCAATTAGATAATCCAAATTATTAAAACTAAAAATTTAAATTTTTCCCCATCATTCATAATAGAATGTTGGGGTATCTGCCAAATTTTATAACAATGTTTTTATAAAAAGATCAAGTATTACATTTCAATTTCAGCTTATTTTTGTTTAGTTTAAACGCCTTTTGCTTATACGCTTAGCATGTACAATTACCAAAGGAGTTCAAAATGAATTTTATCATAAATCAAATCAATAATACCAGATTTTTCTGTCATTTAAAATGAAATTAACTTCAAATTTATTTAAAATATACAAATGCCGCAAAATTACAGTCACAAAATCCAAAAATTGCAAAATTTGATTGAATTTAGTCAATTATTTTATTTTATAATTATGATTTAGATTCATTAATAGCACATCAACAATGTTTAATACGTTATATTTTAAATGTTACTAAAAAAAATTATGAATCTTTATATAATTTCTCGCTCCAAAAGTTTTGTCTTTCATGTTTAGCTGAGGAAGTTTAGTTTTAATATCACCCAGTTATGCAACTACCATTATTATTTCATGTGGTAAGAAAATTTCCAAAATTTTCGCTTTTTTTTCACTTTTTAATTTATTTTTTTCCTCACTTTCCTTACTAATTGAACTTTCTTCTTATTTCCCGAAATGCTATACGTACAAAATCATTTATTTGTTTTACCTAGATATCATTTACAGAGTCCATATTTCCATCAAACTATGACATCATCAAAATAAAAATTATTCCATGCCTGAATATTCCAATTCCTCTTGTGATAGAACTTTGTTTCTATAATCAATATAAAAAGACATTGTTTAGTTTCGCTTAATTTATTTTTTCCAGATTTTTTCTACAAATATTACAAACTTAAGTTTTTGCTGATTCGTTAGGATCTGAAATTTCCATCTTTCAAGTGTTTCCTGGTTATTTCGTATTACACATTAATAGATAATACTACACTTATTTACATATAGACTAACTAGTCATATCGAAGTTACGTAAAGGTACCATTTAAAACACCTTATTGTAATCTACAAGATGCAAAATTTAAAATGTTATGTGTATGAATAGGATATACCTAATTTAATTTAAGTTTGAAGATTATTTTTAAAGAAATGTAGGACATAGACATTGATTTTTAAACCATTACAATGTAATAAATAAATTCAGACATATTTTGTCAGAAAAATATTTCTGTGGTGTGCTCAAATCTATCTCTTGAAATTAGCCAAAATCTGCCTGACTTGACTCCACTAAGATTAAAGAGCCATCACTCACTTCAGGAAAAAAAATTATAAATTTCTGGTTTATCTCATAGAATAGGAAAAATTTCTTCTATTAATGTTACGTTAGAAAAATTCAGTATTTAGAGTCAAATTAGGTTTTTCTTTAGAGAGCACAAAACAGAAATAATTGCGTGTGAAAGTAATTGTGAAGAAAAATATAAAAATATAGGAAAACCCATTTTTTATCTAAATTACTACGATTAGCGATGATTACACACTCATTCGCAATTCAAATAAAAGTGGTAGATGAAAGATATTCAATTTGTTCAAATATACTTCACGTTGAAATATAGCCCTTCTACTTTAATCATCAAGAGTCAAAAGCAAATTTCTTGGTGAAATATAATTTATGAAATTTTAACCGATTAGCAAATCCTTAAAAATTACTTCACAATTAATAATAATGAAATATTTCATGTTTTCACAACCTGATAAATCAAATGTAAAAAAGAAAACATTTTTATGAAGCATTAAGTATTTCTCCATGAAAAGCTTCAGACATTTCCTTAATGACAGATTAACTGTAACTGCAATAATTTGAGTGTATGAAATAAACATGTTACATTTTTTAATATTTTATAACTATTAAAGTATTCTTGAGAGAGAAATAAAATATACAATTATTTGATGTACTAAATTTAGTAGGAATTATGAAAGGAAAAATAAGGGCAAATAGGTTTTTAAATATTTGTTTCAAATTATAAAATATAGGAAATGAGTACAAATTAAAGTATTAAAACTGCCTTTATATGAACACATGCGAAGTTCTCTCCAGTATTGCATTAAAAACATTTTCAACAATTCATTGTTAGAAATTCAAAGAATTTTGAACTTATTCTAAGAAAAAAAAATACACGTTCAAGCAAAATGTAATAAATATGGCTTATTTCGATTTTATTAGCAGAGTTTATTTTGAGATTTTCCGTTCCTTTTTTTTTTTTTTTTTTTTTTTTAATGCTTTAAACATAAAAATATTTTATTTCTATCAACAGACACGGTTTTTTAGACTTCAAAAATCATGTTTATTCGTCTTTTTAAAACTATACTTTTATCTCCCTAAGGGATACCAGTTTTTCAATAAAAAGCTTTTGTAAAATAAAGTATGTAAATTTTTTTTCTACGACTTTATGTTTTAAAAACCAAATCAACTCGCACAGTAAAGATTTCGTAAGTTTCCAGAAATAATGTCTCTAAGTAAACAACAAACAAAACAAATTGAAGACTTTTAACATTTTAGTGAAAACATCGTTCTTTTTAATTTAATTATTCTTTTTGAGTTCTTCCAATAAATTTTACATGCGAAAATATAGTTGAAGAGAGAAAAATACCATTGGTAGTAAATATAAAAATGATTTGTAACTATATAAGCCACATTTAAAAAAAAAATGCAAATGTAGAAAAGGAAAACAGTACGGGAAAGTATTGCAATAAAAAAAGTATTTAATAAAAGCAAATAATATTAAGACTTTAAAAAGGAAGATTAAAATGCTTATAATAAAATTAATTAATTTTAATCACTTTTAATTTAATCTTCATTGAACATTTTTAACAGTAACAAATAATAGGTAATTAATGCATTACGGAACAATATATTTATTTCGTATTTGTAATAAAAATGGTTTGTTTAAAAAAATAATTATATTACTTTTACTTTTAAGAACGTGGTTTTAAAATATTCCAAATGAACATAGTTTGTTAATAGTTATACTAATTCTAATAAATATTTAAAATAGCAGGCCTATTATATAAATTGAAACAAAAAAATATACTTCTTAAAATTTCTATGCATGAGCTAGCTCATTTTGCTAATATTTACTGATATATATGTTGAATCTATCTTTTTCATTTTTATACAAGAATTTTTTTTTTTTGTAAATAATAGTCATTTTATTGTTTTTGCAATTAAAAAGTTATTTTTGTTATTTTATACCCTTAAAAAATTCAGTGGCATTTTTCTTTAAAAATTTTGCATTAAACGTAAATTAAAAACGACATAACAAAAACTTAAGTAAGGCTTTAAAATCAAATAGTTTCTGAAACTTCATTTAATTTTATGTTTTTTTGTTACCTAAGAATCCCACAAAAAACATTTTTACTCTCCCAGGTAAACAATATCCTAGCAATATTTTCACAGTAAAATTTATTTTCCGCCAAAAACAAAAAAACAAAAAAAAAAAAAAAACCTCATCCAAAAAACGGTTATAATTTTCTTTTATTTTTGTTTCACTATCCTTCTGCAAAAACAAAATCTGATATATGAGAAACGTTTTATTTTTAGTTACGGTCCATTAGCTTGTTTAAACCCTTTTACGAAATTTGTTAATTTGATTGTGCATCCTTTTCATTTTTACCAAGACAATTCATTTATTAATTTTCTTATCTTAATTTAAAATGCTCAAAGAAAACAAATGCGCCGTAGAATGCTGAGAAAAAACTCTGAAAACAGGTGTTAAAGTATGCTATCTCGAAATGAAAAAGGGTGTCTTAGGAGGAGAAACTGAATTAAAATTAGCAGGTTGTTAGAAGTGTAAATTCTAATTCCAACTCACTTAAATAGTGGGAGAAAATTTAATTTAAAAATTATTTTAGTTTGTTGTAAATATGCATATTTTGATAAAAAAGCGGTTTCTTAAGAACAAAGTAATTTTGAGGAGAAAATAAATTAAAGTGGTTATTAGAGGACTAGTTGTTATGTTTATGCAAACAATGTCTTAAGACTTTAATGAAGCTTATTTACCAATTTTTTATGCTGAATAAGTGTTCTTATATTTATTTTTGTATCATTAAGTTAGGCACAAGAGCTGATCTAACTAGTAAATATATTTGTGCAGTTAAAAATGAGTATGGTATTCTTAAAAATCAACAAAATACACAGTGAAACATATACAAAAAATAAAGTTATTATTTTGCAGAATTAGTTGTTATGTTTATGCAAACGATGTCTTAAGACATTAATGAAGCTTATTTACCAATTTTTTATGCTGAATAAGTGTTCTTATATTTATTTTATGTATCATTAAGTTAGGCACAAGAGCTGATCTAACTAGTAAATATATTTGTGCAGAAAAAAATGAGTATGGTATTCTTAAAAATCAACAAAATACTGTGAAACACATAAAAAAAATAAAGTTATTATTGCAGAAATAGTTGTTAGGTTTATGCAAACGATGTCTTAAGACATTAATGAAACGTATTTAACATTTTTTGCTTATTAAATATTCTTATAATTATTTTACATATTATTTGTACACAATAATTGTTCTTACTATTAATTAATATATATATATTTGTACAGTAAAAAAAATAGTGTGATATTCTTAAAAACAAAATGCTGTGAAGTACAAAAAAATTAAATCTAATAATAAAATTCTTTAATAAGAAATTACTTGTTAAAGTGATGTTATAACAACTATGAAAAATTTTATTTGAATTTTATTAATATCATAGCTTCTTTACTTAACATATATGGAGTGTATGGACTTTAATGTCAATAAAAAGTTTCTGATTAAAAACTAAAACTTTATATTTTTTTTTCTTTTACACTACACATGGTCCTCTGTTTATATCACGCAATATTCAAAATACTATTTTTTACGATAGCATATTTTGAATAAAGAAAATATCAGCTTGGATCAAGCCCATTTTTCTCTTATAGTAACCAAATCTACAAAATAACAAAATTTTAATTCAATTTGTAACTTTACGACAAATCTGTAAAATATCAAATGTAAAATTTTACAATTGCACATCACAATGTCATCTCATTAATTTTTATTCCTGTCAAGATATAAAACAGCGTGAAAATTCGCATATCATGTATCATACGTACCCATCATAATCGACAAAATATCGTATTCCTTTTATTGAACCCTTATTTCCCTTCTCATGTGTGCCATTGCTTACTACGTGCCCTATCAAAAACGGGATAAAAAAATATCCAGGAACTACAGGAAAAAGAGGACTTTCTGATAAGCACGTTTTCTTGTTCCTTTTGCAAGTGGAGAGGAGGTAGGGGGGGAGAGGAGAGAAAAAGAGCTATCCGGTGGAAAACCGAAGAAGGAATCATTTGGCGCACGAAATTGTCATCGACCCGATCTTTTTGCCTGCGCCAAATTGTTTTATCGCAGTGCTCTTTTACGGTTATTCCTGCGCTTCTCTTGGCGATTGATTAGATTTCGCTAAATGAGAGCCTGTTCCGTTATACGACAAACTGATCTGGTTCACTCTGGTTCAATGGGGAGACTAGGTGGTGTACATTGGGGACATCTTGTTTGTTATTGGTGTTGTGTCACGTTGGAAGGTGATCTTTTTATAGATCTCGGGATGCTTCGTTTTGAGGGAGTTAAATGCAGATTATGAAATTGGTTATGACAGTTAGTAAATTGAGGCTTTGTGTGTAGTCATTTGCTCAATTATTTAGTTGCTTTTGATTTAGAAGGTTTTCGTTATTGCAATATATCTAATTAGATTACTGAATACCAACCAGATAATATTAAAGCAATACATTATTTCAGCATATTCAGCCAGAACTAATTTGATTAGAAAGACTTCTTTACTTTTGTCTATGTGCATACAAATAAACTTCATAACTTTCATTCCATCACCTCCTCCAGAAAAAAAAAATCTTAAGTCAAGTTATATCCACCAATAAATAAAAGGAAATTGAACGCCAAGTTGTGGACAATTTTGTAGCACAATGTCACCAATTCAATTAATGCAAGTTTTATCTTCACTTTTGATAAATAAATTAAAAAAAAAAAAAAAAAAAAAAAAAAAACTATTTAGAGGCATTTAAGAAGCCTTCAAAATCTTTATTTAAGTTGTTTAAAATAATAAAATGCTACCGTAAGTTTTAACCAAAAATAGGGTCAATTACCTCAACAGCTTCAGTCAAACACCCAAACAGGCGAGTTATTTATAAACACAAAATTTTCCTATAAGGTTCCAAAATCTTAGCGATGGTTGAATTTTTTTTTTTTTTTTTTTTTTTTTTTTTGTCGAACTAAATTTTTATCATAAACCCTTCGATTATATAAATTAAATAGAGTTGAGGTATCCTAAGTAAAATTCCATCAAAACATTGCAAAATTTACAGTTTTAATAACACAGACTTTTCAAAATTTGAGTCATAAAAAAGTGTTTGTAATGTAATGACTGAATTTTATATTATTTGGTAGGCTGATTTTAAATATGACATCCATTTTTCTCAATCGAGTAGAGATTTTTCTGAAAATGGCCTGGAATGTATGAGCAAAAAAGCCTTTTGTACAAATCATGGGGAAAAGAAGGGGTTTTCAAAATATTTGTAAGTATTTTATATACTAATTAATTAATTTATCAAATAATTGGAAATCATTTGTTAAATATATATTAATTAGAAATTATATTAATTAGAACAGCTAATGGTTACCATTGTGAAATACATCCTAGATTCATATATCCTTAATGCTTTCTTTTCTTTTTTCCCTGAAAGCTCTTTTTGACACTTAGTCAGTAACTTCGCGGGACTTCTCTGTGTAGCATTCAACAGTAGTCCGCCATCATACTGACTTTCCATCTACCTTGGTATCTGTCCTTCATCTCCTTGATATCTTGGTGAAATTTTTCACCTTTTTCTTCTCTAACTGCAACAAAAATTTGGAGAAAGTCGTCCAAATGCGAATTTAAAAAATACACTTTCAAAACTCATTGAACAACGCAGGTCTTTGGATTTCCTTAACATGTTTTCTACTATAGATTTATAGTTGGGAACCTTGAAGTTCCCGAGAAATCTTGCGACGACTTCCTTTAAAGCGATCCATGCCTCTTTTTCACTCGTAAACATTTTACTTTCAAACACTTCGTCTTTAAAAAGTTTCCGAATATCTGGACCTACGAAAACACCTTCCTTTAATTTTGCTTCCAACAGTCCTGGAAACTTTTTACCTAGGTATTTAAAGCTTTATCCTTCTTTTTATAGAGCTTTAACAAATTGTTTCATCAAACCAAGGTTGATGTGATGGGAAGTGGAGGCAACATAACTTTCCTGGGATCAATCAAACTTTTATTTACTATATTTTTGTTTCCAGCTACTAATTTCCTTTGCAGCTACTCCTTTTTGATCAAGTGATTCTTTTTATTCCGACTGTCCCGTTCGGACAAGAAGCTAAGGTACTTGGTGTATCCTGCTTGTTGTCCAAAAAGCATGAAAGCACTTTTAGATCACCGCATATCATCCATTAAAGTATTTTATATTTCAAATGGGTGAGAATCAAAACTAAATTCTAGTTAGATTCTTTCAGGTACACAAAATGCCCGAATGGCACTGAAGAATACTTGCTTCCATTATACAGAAGCACTGCTTTGAGGCTTCTATATGAGGAGTCAATGAAGAGCCTCCACTCTTTCACGCAGTACTGTATATTAAAAAATTTCATCAATCCAGGGACAATGCTGCAGTAAACCAAGCCACTATTTTGAGAAAAGTATGGCACAAAATCTATTTCTCTCTTTCTGAACCATGAAAAAAAAAAAAAAATGAATGGAGCCAATAAATTATTTTGTCTTAACCTAGAGCATAATAATTGGGCAGATTCTCTAGAAAGGCCAAATGAATGATGATAACGACTGTTTCTTCATAGGGATTTATAAAGTACGCACTTATGAAGAGCTATTTTTAAGTAAACTATGTCGAAACAAAATTTGTTTACACATCATATTAATTTACTTATTATTTTTTCCCCAGACAGAAAAATCTCCAATTTTCTCTGGCAATTATGACTTATGATATTACATGCTCATCCCCTTCCTTAGTTAACACAATCGATTAGTAGCTACGATGATCGTAATTTTCAATTCTTTTCTTTTTTTTAATTATACATCATGGAATTTTTTGAATATTTTTCCTGAAATCAGCACCCAAAAATTCATCAGTATTAGCTAATGGTTTCTAAACACTTTTTGTTTGCAGGATGTGTTGACATTTGCGTTATATTTTAAAAGCATATGTAAATTAAGTTTAGTAAAAGAAACATTATACAGTTAAATTTCACCTTACTAAACAACTTTGATAAATGTCACCTACAATTAAAGCGCAATTTGTTACAATAGAAAATTTTAATTTAAAGCAGTTTTGCCCAACCTGCTTTAAAAGTTAAAACTGACTTCTCTTTTAAACAACTCCTTTCCAGTACTAATTGAAAATACTATAAACATTCCAAAACCTAGACAAATCCTCAGCTCCCAAAACTCCAACTCGGAGATTTAAAGTAACAGAGAAGAATCTCCCCTTTACCATTCAAACTGAAACATAAGAGTTTCTCCAAACAACAAGTTCATTCTATCTTTCCCTTCCCCTAAGTATCAGCAAAAGATCCCTTCCTCTCTCTAAAAGCAATCCTTTCTCCCTTCTTAGCGTATCCAACCCAGCGACATATTGTGGAAGCAACAACTACCACCACCAAGAGTGTCATTGCAGCAAATGCCATCCCGCCCCCTTTGCGCAAGGGGCCCTTAAGCCGATGCTTCGTAATTAACATAGCAAAACGATGCGAGGAAGACGATCAAAACCGTGGGGCGTTAATCCGCTTTGCGCCCCTTTTCCAAGAGACAGTTACGCCCCACGCGATAAACAAAATCAATTTTCTAGAACTTATTTCCTGGTGGCTGGAATTGAAGAGTTGAGCTGAGGCCTGGCTGGTTTAACAACGATGTATGTCGTCTGATGTCGTCAGTCAGAAAGCCGATTTGCAGAAGCGTGGACTGTTGCGGTTTTGGCAGGAAAGTATCTGCTTTTTGGCGATTTGGGCACTGCGAAGTAATCCTCTTACGGTGGTCTTTCCGCA
This sequence comes from Linyphia triangularis, assembly GCA_963978545.1. Taxonomy (NCBI): domain Eukaryota; kingdom Metazoa; phylum Arthropoda; class Arachnida; order Araneae; family Linyphiidae; genus Linyphia; species Linyphia triangularis. Next base: position 73,176,895 of record OZ021722.1, read on the forward strand.
GTCTACTTTCTTCTTGAAAAATAACAGTGTGCAGAGCTTGTGTGTTAAGTCTGTATGATGTTTGTATGTTTATATGGTAAGCCACTAATTCTGTGTTGGGTTAAAGGAGAGTTTTGGATTACAATTTGAATAAATGCAACACAATATACGGTCACGGAAAAATTACAAGTAATACTTTTTGAAAGATTCGTCACACGGGCAGGTAACTTTTCAATCATTCATATAAAAATGCAACTCAGAGATTTAGTTTTTAAAAGATACCACTTTTTCTTAGTTTTGAATTAAATTACCTAACCATCCCTCGAAATTTAATATAATTTATATTTTCAAGGTTCTGAAAGTAAATTAACAATATTAGAAGATATAACATCATTTCTTTAAGATATATAGTTAATTCCTTAATGTATGTATAGTACATGTTAAATGTCATATGCATTTTGATATACTTGTTCAGTTTACTTGATTGTTAATGAAGTTTCCTAACATTACATTGAAAAATATAGATGCAAAATTTTTATCAAATTTTTATCAGAATTAAAACGAAATCAACATTATTTGACTGCTATAACTTATTAGTAGTATAAATGTTCTTGAACTTTAAATTTTATACCTTAAAGTCATTTAATTGATTAAAAATAAGGGCTATAACAAACTTTTCATTTTCATATCAAATAATGTCGTTCAATTAAATTATATGTTTAATTTTGTGCTCTTATATTTCAATCATTTATAAAATATTGATATCCTTTAGTATAACTGACCTTTGTCCTTCTTATTTCAAACACTACTCAAGTGCATATCGAACTTTAATAACATCTTTGAGTGAAACTCATTAGAAAATCTTACTAGCATAATTTGACTTCCTCGTCTTCCACTAACTTCAGAAGACTCTAAAAATGTCTTCATTCCCAAATTACCTTAACGAACGGCCCAGACAACGTCGGCACCCCTCTTGAATATTTATCTCCCAGCAAAACACAAGATCGGACCCACCGTACTTTAAATCATCACCACAATTTCTCGCATCGTCACATGTATGATGTGAGAAGAAAAAATCATCCACATTTTCATAATTACCTTATGATTGAGTCGGAGATAATTTGAGAGACACTGCTGTAGTAAAAGCGACGAGGCCGCTTGCCAAACCAAAAGGAAGATCCAGGTTAGGAACATCTTATGGCGGTCCAAAATTTAATTAAAATCCAACGCCATCGCCTTTATAAATCACCTGAATTAGTGATAAGGTACAATGGGGGGGGATCACCCCCTTCAACTTCAAGGTGGGGAGGGGGAGTAAAAGTCCTGACACCCAGCTGTCTTCTGAAATATTATAGAGACTAATTAGCCATTAACTGAATAATGAAGCGAACGCGACCCGGGAACATGATTGGGTGGGTGGAGGTAGGGCTCGAATGGGATTTCCAAAATTAAGGAGAGGGGGGATGGAAAAGGAAACCTTCCAGGCATTAGGGCTCTAACAAGGTCCTCAGTTCACGCTTACCTAACTCTTGTTACTTCTTGCCTGAGGCGAGATGGGGATAAAGGGATGGGTCGGGAATGCATTGATGAGCATCGGGTAAGAGTCGTTACCTACGAGCGATATCTACCCATTTATGTCCTTCTCTTCTTCGTGGTGTATGCATATATAGGTGAGTTATATTTTGTGGGGGAGTGAGGTAGAGGATTTGTTTGATTTGGTTCTGGAGAAAATAGAAGACTTTGAAGGATGCCGATTTAAGTAAAGTAGCATGGTTTGTTGTATAAGAGTTGTTAAAAAATGAATTTTTAAGAGAGCGATTTCGCAAGATTATGGTTATTGTGTTTGTAAAAAATAACTTCAAAAGCATATTGCAATTTTTATGCTGCATTTTTTTTTATTATTATTATTATTATTATTATTATTATTATTATTATTATTATTATTATTATTATTATTATTATTATTATTATTATTATTATTATTATTATTATTATTATTATTATTATTATTATTATTCTCCTGTATTAAATCAAATAATGAATGTGCAATTTTTTGTACTTTGAGAAATTAATCATTTTATTATATATGTATTATTTTAATGGAGACATTAAGCAACTCTTTCATTTAGTTCGTTAAAAAAGGTATTTATTTTCTTGAAATAAGTATATTTTCGAAAATTTATTCTTGTTTTCACTAAAAATTAGTTCCCTTTAAGCAAAGAAATTTCGTTCCCTTCTATGTATACTATAATTTATCAAAAGGTCAAAACAGATATTACTTTAATTGTTGGAAAAATTAACATAAATTACATAAGTGTAGAAAAAGAACGTTGTAATTAGTTATTTGACGAAATCAAATTCATAAATTTGAGAATGCATTATTTAATATGAATGTATCTCTTTAAGGCGAAAAATTCCTTATTAAATAAAACCTTTTAATTAAGTTGAAATGTATTTCTTATCATCAATCGAAATATTTTTTTTTTAAAGTAATTAATACGAATCTTAAATATAAATGTATATTTTCTTTGTTTCTAAAATGAATTGAACTTTTATATAGATGGAGATATTTTGATCAGAAGCTTATAATATATGAAATCAATTTCCGAATTTCTCTTTATTTAATTGTTAAAGCTTTTATAATTTGGAGTAAATATTTGAATTAATATTTCTATAAATAATTTTGATAAAAGTAATCGGAAATTTTTGATATAATGTAGATTTAAGATATTTTATTAAAATAATTTTATATAAGGTTATACATAAGATGATTTATCTTTCAATTCATTTACATAAATTTTTATTAAACTATTACGATTTCTAACTTTATTTTGGCTTAGTAACTTATTGTTGTTTACCTATCAACCACGGATAAAAAAAAAATTTAAAAAAGACATTTCATACACAGTATTCTGAAATAAAGCACTTCTCTAGAAGTAACCTTTAGGTTAATTTACAGAGTTAGCTTTTTATTGTAGTTATTGAATGCAACTTTTTAGGTTCGCTTGTCGTAGAAAACAAAACAATAAATAATTGAACAACATTCTTCATATGTTTTCAAAATAAATATTTCTTTTTATTCATCCAATTACAAAAAACAAAATGTGGTATGAAAAATATCTTAAGTGTTTCTTTTTACTTTACTTTCATTCATAAAACTTCCATTTTTGAAAAGGACCACCCACATAGAAATCCGCCTAAAAATTCTATTATCTAAATTTTGAAAACTCAGTAGCAAATAACTTTCCCTCATCTCACCCCTCCCCCCCCCCCCCCCAAAAAAAAAAGAGAGAGAAAAGAGAAAGTCCATCTCTTTCCAACAACTTGTCAATACACAATATTTGCTCTGATAATCAAGTCTCGAAATCTCTCTCTTTTTTTATCCTCTGTCTATTTGTCAAAATACTTACACTGGTTGCCCCTTTGTAGTTAATGGCCTCACTTCTTCCTGATGATTCAGGGGGACAAACGTCACCTCCCACTTTGTCACTCTTCAAGATAATCCCATCCGTGGTTGAAATTCGTTTCTGGAGATCCGAACGTCTCGTGTCAGAGGTCAACACCGGCGCCCACACTTTCTCATCCAAACTCATTGCTGCGGTGATTTGGAGCTGCGATTATGACGACACGTCATCTTTCAAATACTGTTGTTGTTTAGTTGTTTCGAAATTCGTGGAAATGTGTTTATTGTCGGCTACTATTAGGAATCGTTTTTGCAGTTGTGAAATCATAGTTGTGACAGTTGTGAAATCTGTTATTGACTGATATTATAGAGTCCTAGTGTGCGAGATTTAGCTTTTTATAAAGTATTTTTATTGCATAAAAACTTCCATTTGTTATTTTGTCGAATTCATCGCATTTCTTTAAATTATTAAAATCCCAGAGTACGATTTGTCTACTATTCAATTAAAGATAAAAAGTATTTAATCTAAATGTAAGATGATGGATCAAAATGAATTTTTATCTACTTTTTTATGGTTCGTTTGAGTATTTGCTGTCAAATTATTATTTCAGGATTTTTTTTTCTTCCATCAAAACTCATTGCTGGTGCAATCATCAAAGTAGACTAGAAGATGCTAGCTAATGTTAAATTCCGACGAAAACTGAGCCGATCAAACGGTATAGTGGTTAGCGTGCTAGCTTCTAGACCGCGAGGTTGCGGGTTCGAGTCCCGTGTTAGGCATGGGTGTTTGTAAATGTATGTTGGCTTGTCTAATGACGAATGTTTCGGCGCATTATAGCCCTCGTGTTGCTGACGGCGCCAGATAATCTGAAAACAACCAACCGACGAAAACTGAAACCAGCACTTTCTCCGTAACACGTATGAAAAAGTTTCCTTTCTCGGTGTAGAATCTCCGGTGTATGTATATCTATGTCCGACGATGTTAAAATTTGGTGTGCGGGTTAGTGATGGCACAAGGACCTTCCATTAAGGTTTTCGTCAAAATCTCGCATGCGAAAAGGGTAGCTGTCATTGAAAAAATCCTGTTTTTCAGTAATTGCTAAAAAACGGATCTAACGATTTTGTTCAAAATCACTGTGGCCTCTTAAGGTGTTCTAAACATCCATACCTCCGAAATTCCAGTAAAAATGCTTTAATGGAGTAAAAGTTGAAAAACGAATGCCTTTAACACAGAGTTCTCTTTCCTTGAGCATACCTCATCAGCGATCGTTTTTCATTTTCTGCTCAGTTTCACTTATAAGTAAGTAAGGATAATACAAAATTATCGATAAGTATATCGCCAAAATCATCAATTTGGCCTGAACTTTTCTTTTTTTTTTTAAAGATCCATACAAGAATTATCGCAAAAAATATCGCCAAACTGTCCAGTTTTACTAAATGAATGATGAAAATATAAATACTGTAGATGACACAAATCCACGTCAATATTATAGTGTAATTGAAAATTGTGCGATGTTCCACACCCCTATTTAAGTTACCATATACATTTAACTCATTTTCAAATGTATTCGATGCTTCACTGATATGGCTCTGTCTTTAAACACTGGCATTTTAAAAACGAAAACTGACAAAAAAACACGTAAACAAATTAAATTTACTATAGCGCTTTAATCTATAATAATAAATCAAAGAAACTGTCTGTCCCTCTAAAGAAAGCTACTTTTAACAGGAGTAGTGCTCTGTAATTTTCAACAATTTTAATTAATTTAATTTTAATTTTAGAATTTATTTTTTTTATTTTTTTTTATTTTTTTTTTACGAAACGACTTCTAATAGAGGTACAGCTCTGAAACTTTCTCCATAAGTAGTTTTGGCCTTCTTATTGGACTTCTGAAAAATAAGTGTTGATTTTTTTTTTTTTTTTTTTTTTTTTTTCTTCTTTCTTTTTTTAATGGGACTTTAAATAGCGGTACAGCACTGAAATTTTTAATTTAAATAGTTTTGGCCTTCTAATTGGACTTTTGACAAACCCAATGTTAAAATATTTTCAGAGAGTTGAAGGAGGTTATGTCATTGTATTAATTCCGGGGAAAATTTTTGTATTTATTAACAGGGGTAGGGTTCTACTATTAAGACTTTACGTAGCAATTAGCTTTTTAACGAGTAAAGCGAGCTTATGTTTGCACAGAGATGAACCTTTCAGAGATCCAAGCGAACCTATACTTGCGCAGCGAAGAATTTTTCAGTGAGTTTAACTAGCTTATGCTTTTGCGTAGCAATAAACCTTTCAACGAACTAAGCGAGCCTGTAATTATGTGTCAATGAATATTTCAGTGAGCGAAGCGAGCTGTGTTTGCGTAACAATGAAACTTCTAGCGTGCGAAGCGAGCTTGGTTTTGCGAACCAACTTAGCAATGAACCTTTCAGCGTGCGAAGCTAATCTGTTCGCGAAGTGAAAAAAGCTGACAACAGTACACCAATGAAGGGTCTCCACAAAGTGGGACCATGCAGATATTAAGTAATGCAAAAATGAAGACGAAATTTTACATAGCGAAATTGTTTGGGTGTAAAACATCAACAAAAAAGACGTACCAAGGGGATGTATTACGTCGCCAAGTACAGATTATTTCTTTCATGAAAATAACTCTCAAATTACATCAGATAGAGGTAATATATGGCCTGTAAAGACCTTACTAATGAAATATACAATGAATATAATAAATTTTTGAGGAAAAATAAATTTCTTTGGCCATAAATTTACTTTTAACTAATACGATTACACAGCTTCTCACGACATAACATTACAAAAACAGATCAAAACAAAATAATTATTCATGAAAAAAATTTAAAAGGGCTCCTCCCTGTGAAATGTTATTGGGTCATCCAATCTTAAAAAGCTCCTTGTAATGGCAGGCAGAGCAATAATATACCATTTTGACCTACTAAAGGAAACAAGCAACGTTCAAGCTAACATCTGTAATTGAAATACCGTGGTTGAGATGGTGCTGAGCAGGATAAACTGCGTTTAGGCGTCTCTAGACCATTTGATATGGTGTTGTGTTCCTCAAATGGTTTCCATTTCTCCTTCCACCCGTAACTCGATGAGTGCAATATGTTGTGCTGTATTAAGTAATTTCTTTCACAAAAACTATATGAGGTCTATACATGAGGTCATCTCTGATGAATGGTCTAAGCTACTCATAGTAAAAAGAGAAATGGCTTCGTTTCCCGGGCTTTTCCATAATCGGGAAAAATTTGTGGTAATCCTGACAATAAACATGAAACAACTTTCGCGATTACTACCGTGTCTAATCACTTCAAAAATCGATATTTAAGAGCTCCAAGTTGGACTCTGCCAGATCCTATCGCATGCTAAGCGATCTCTCTGACTCTCTGCCATTGAGACGTGAATTCTTTGGTGATTTGATTTTTAGAGAATGAGTTCTAAAAATATTTCGCTTTGCTTTTTCTCGATCTATTATTTTGGAGTTGTGGCGCGTTTTAATTTAAAAAATACTACATTTCAGTAATAAATTAGTAAGTTAAAAAGTAATAAATTTTTAACATGGTGTGTTTCATTCCATTTGTGTCTGAGAATACTGTATGAATATGTATAACTAAACACTTGTAACAGTAGTTACGGAAGGGATAATAATATATTTTATATAAAATATCATGTACAAAACCATTGATGAATATTGTCAACTTCTATAAAAGTGAAAGAGGCATTAATGATATCTGGTGTGAGAAATATAAGGTTTCTAGCCTTCTTATAAAATTCATTACCAAGTAACTTTTTATTTTAATTTCTAAAAATTCATGATGGAAATATAATTTGTCCTAACTTGCAAAATATGCACTTTTGCAATTGTTTTAAATTTCAATGAAATATTATTGGAAGCAGAAGTGTAATTCTCAATTCTGTCAAACAATTGAAGATTTTATACATAGAATATCTCTATTAAGGGTATCCCTTGTCGAGATGCGTGTGCAAATTGTTCCGATTTTCCTCCATCCCAAATCCTAGAGGTTGGTTCACCTTAAAAGCCTCATGGAAGACATTCCATTTTTGGCACACGAGTTACCCTCAGTAGTCTATCACATAATCTAACGATGTTCCTGTGCAGTATACTCTTCGTTTAACTCTTAAACCAATAATAATATCAATACAATTAATTACCCAAACTAATTAGGATATACACGATCGCACTGGCCACAAATATAATAGAATGAACTCAATGCCAAAATACTGCTCACCAACAACGTCAGTTTGACGCATGTATATGGCCTTTTCGTAGATAGATATAAACAGCTTGCTAACAGCAGCGCCGAATTTGCCAGTGACAGGACTGAAAAATGGCCAACAAGAAGAAAAAAGCCTCTGCGGTGGGACATACTTGGATGTATCTATTCCTGATTTTTCTTTATTACTTTTTTGTTCCAGGTTTTTTTCCCCCATCTCCAGTGTGCGCGCATTTCCTTGGCTTCTTGGTGTGCGGGAAGCGTTGACCAGGGAGTCATTAGCAGACGCCGGGCTCATTTATCTCCCTTAGATCTTCTGGAGCAGCCCCCGGTTTCTGGGGCGGTTCTTATCTGTGAGGAATGAGCCCCGCAACGAATGCGCCCCTAGAAATAAATAAATAAGTAATGGTTTTGCAACGTATAACGTCATTTACACCCATCGCCCTCCTCCTCCGCTCGCTGCCTTCCGGTTTAACGTGATTGTAATGTGTTGGAAGAGGACGGAAGTTGTGTCGGTTATGGTTGGGTTTTTTTCTATTTAGTTTGGATATAGTGCTTTGCGGCATCGTTTCATAAATACATCTCCTCTCTTTTACTTGTTCAGTTTCCAGAAATGTCATACAATTTACTGTCAAAAACTGTTTACAATATAGCAATTTATTGGGTTTTTCAGCAAAATTCCGTTAACACTGAGATCAACAGAATGTTTCCTATTTTTTTTCAAGAAGTGGAAATAGAATATACACAACGTATTTTCTTCCCTACACCTGATGACAATCACGATATACGATTTCAATGTGAAGAAGAGCCAATTTGGTTAACGTAACAGATGAAAAAATAAGAACAAGTTTAAACTAATGTTTTTTAAAATAGTAACATGCCCTTTTATAAAGAAAGGAAATTATTGGTGGATGAAAATATACTGCGCAATTAATGTTTTCATAGAATTTTTTGAGCATATTTCCCTTCGAAAGAATTAAAGATAACTCTACAACAAGGTTTTGAAAAATAAAGCAAAATAAAAAGAATTAAAAAACATTGCACTGAATTTCAGCATTTAAAAGAAGTAACGAATTTTTTTAATTGTCCAATGGTCAAAAAACAATCGATTTCTTATCATTGAATGATAATTATTTATGTTTCACAATGTAAATATTTTAAAATAGGTTATAGTACTTCCGATTTGCAAATAAATATATTTACAATAGAAAAACACAACTCAACTGTGCATTATCTTTTTAAGTAGCATCTCATACACACAACAAATACTCCCAGGTTACCAGACAAATAAACTAATGACATGTCTAAAGAAACGATGCATTTTTACCATCCTGTCCAAACTTAACAGCCTCGTTGGACAAAGGAATGCAACATGAACAAACTTCCAAAGGATCAGACATCTACTTGGAATGCCAAGGTCGAAGGATCCCGCAAAGAAACCATTACACAAGAATGTCTTCTCGGAGTGCAATCACCGGTGTGAGGATGCCTTTCGAACAACATCATCAAACCGATGGCCGAGCCAATAAAATCCAATCCTGGAAAACGACGCTAATTTATATGATGCGTTCCGGATCCCGGACACCATTCAGAAAATCAATCCAAGACCAGGCGCTCGGGGAAAACAAGACGGCGTAAATCTTTAAAAATGAATAAATAAACAAATTTCTCGGAAGGAGGAAATGGCATTTTCTTGCACCGCATCCCATAAGCTGACAGATGAAGCGGAAGAAACGATACCATGGCCGTTATTTTACGAAAATTGTTTCTAGGGGCCCCGACAGCCTAAATTGTACGCGCAAGCCGCTTCCATACATCATTCGCATGTTGTAGGATTTTATTCTGTTTTCATTTTCAGCCATTTCTTCCTACACAAAAAGCTCGTTTGTAGTATCCAGGGGGGGCGGTAACATTTTTCACGTTTTATGTATGTAAGCATCTGACGAAAAAGTCGGTGGTGATCTTTTCACTATCGCTGCTTTTTTTTGGTACACTCTATTTAGAGGGTGTGAATATCATAGAGGGGATGAAAGAAGATGATCCGGAAAGCAGGAAAGCTTTCAGGCAGATACATATTTTTTGTTTTCGAAATGGGAGGGAAATGTTTATTTTCGCGCACTCTGTTTTCCAAGTGGAAATTTCACCTTTTTTCTGAGTTTGGTAACCTCATTTTTGAAGAGATTGAGACAAAACAAAATGTTGTGTTTTCAATGGACCACCACGAAGCTCTCAATACTTAAAACGTGAAGAAACCAAATTGGGTTTTTCTCTTTTGTATTTTCAGTTGAAAAAAAAAAGGTCGCAACAGATGGTTGAGATTTAGAAGGAATATTAGAATGTTTATAAGTTTTATCAGATAAATTAGGAAAATATTTCAAACTTCTTCTAATTTAGTAGTGTACTAAATTTAATGAATTATAATTCTTAGCAAGTTACGTTTAGATGCAGTATCACGGTTTAAACTAAACATAGAATTCATTAAAATTTGGATTATTATTTGTAAAAAAGGATTTCACGTATACAGTTAGAAATTGTTCTCAAACTGCGGAATATTTCTGCACTAAATAGCTAAATTATATATTAAAGCTGAAATTATTTTACAAGTGTTCGCATATAAATAGTATTCTACATATAAATAGGGTATAAATATAAATAGTATTCTAAAAAAAAATAATCCTAATAAGTTCGATTGTTTAGTTAAAGCATTATTTATCTCATCAAAAGCTACCTGATTTTTTACTTTTATTCTAGAAACATAGATTCGAACACTATGCACATTTTAGCTCTATAAAACACTTACCTTGAAGCAAATACATTTTACAATTATAATACTTTAAAATGAATGATGAATGAAATAAAGAGCTAGTAATAAATGCTGAGTGATGGTGAGTAATCAAGTTTATGTACAACTGAATTTTCTATAAAAAAAAAATATGTTACAGTTTAAAAAACGTTTTAAACTTCTCGAACTATGCTTCAAGGTCAAATATCCTTGAATCCAATCCAAAGATTTCAAGGCATCAGACACAAAGGTGCTTAGGGACGTCGTTCGCTCGTGTCTGAGAAAAAGAACAAAAATCAGCTGACGCAATTGGCACAGGTGCATTGGGTTCATCCTTGGAACGGAAAAGAAACTAGAGGGCATTCGGCACGAATCTTTGATGTGTTTATTTATTCCATAGAACAGATTTTGGAAGCGAAGTGATGTTCTTTTCTCGTTCCTTTCGTTCTTCCAAACCAGATAACAGACGTCATTGCAGAGGCGTGATGGATAGTTCCATGGCTGAATGTGAATGAATTTCATTTTTGCTTTGAAAATGTGAGGTTGTTTAACCCTCTGTCTGCATGAAAGTTGCCAATTGAAGAACACTGCTTTCCTTGAAGAGTTTCATTGAAGATTAATTCAGTAATACAAGCTTCCTAGAGATAATGCAAGGGCATTAGTTATAGGATTATTTTTAAGGGGAGACAGGGTTCTTAAGTTGCTAAAAATAGATTGAATTTAAAATCTCGACTTCTTTAAGTACATTAATTCATAGAATTATCCTGATTATCGATAAGACACTGACTGATGAAGTTACCAATTTATACATAAATGATCCGCGATTAAAAAACTAATGCGATGAAAAGTTGGTAATAAAAATCTATTCGTACAGAGTTTTTTTTTTTTTTTTTAAAGTCAATCATCTCAATATAAATATGCAATTTGAATAAGTATGATGAGCCTATGGAAGTAGTATTTTGTTAACTTTTATTATATTTGACCAAAATCAGTAACTCTAAGCATGTTTACCTTCACAAGTAAAATAAAACTTTTCAAAGCGCTGCTTTTATCTTTTGCAAAACTATGTCTCATTTTTATTCTATTTTCCAAAACTGACGATAAAAATATAATATATTTAAACAATGGGTTATTTGCATTGTGATCCCACCAGTTCTCCCAAATTGTACGTCACAACGAATAGAACAGTTCATAATGTACTGAAAATTTATTTTTAAAATTGTATTATGCTTGATCAAAAGTAATGTTTTTTTTTTTATAGTGGTGACAAAAAATAACGCATCCAAAAGTATTCTGCAACTATTTTGTGAGTCTTAAGGAATAACCTATTTAGTAGTAATACATGCAAAATCGTAAGTCATCACAAATATTTTCAAATGTCGCATAAAACATTTAAAATGCATAATAATTAAATAAGTATCATTTCTATTGTATTTCTAATAGCTAATCTAAAATTAAATCACTCAGCATAAAGCATTTGCAATTAAATTAGTTGTGTCTCCTTCATACCTTTTATTCCACGCCACCATGAACTTATCAGTAGAACATAAATAATCCAACCAACAACCAAAAAGCCATGAAACCATTTATTCTATTAAAATATCCCTCTCCTGAAATTGCGCCTTTAAGTGATGGCGTTTATCAAAGGAAACGGATCCGAATTTTTAACCACCATCGGTTTTGCACTCGACTTACTTCACCGACTAAAGTAGAAATATGTTTTAAGAAGCGTTTTTCTAAAAATCTGAAGATGTTTATCATTTCCCGATGCATTTCCTCAAGTGTGGAGAAAGAGAATATAAAAGGATTTCGAGACGTTATTATTGAGGATTCTTTATCATTTTGCAGAAATTTATGGCAATCGCCATTTTGAAGATTAAACCAATGTATCAGAGTGAAGTGTTATTCTTTGATTATTCATGCATGCCTTCATATTTATTGTTTGGAACTGAGACATTGTAGTTTCTTATAAATATTTTTAAAGGTAGTGAAGATGAAGAGGTTTCGATTATGTTGAAATGTACTTGAAATTAAGAAATATAATTAGTTTCCTATATCATTGAAACGTAAATAACAATTCAAGATTTAGTGGGATTGTTCAGAAGTTTTCTATTTAGTTTTATTCTGTTATATGTCAGTTTGTCTTACTAATTTTATAACAGACTTCTTAATGTATAAATAATCAAAAGGAGTGTTTATCTTCAAGAATAAGAAACAAGAATCAAGTGTTTTTGATGAGAATGCTGTATTCAATTAAAATATGCACTTGACTTAACGACTGGCATTGGTTTAATCAATTTTTAAATAATTTCTTAGTTTTGAAAACCTGTAGTGTTTTGGCATTACTTTTATATGTAAATTGAATACAAAAAAGTATTAGGCATTGGAATATAAAAATCAGATGAATTCAATAAATTTTTAATTGAATAAAAGAAATATAATATAAATAAAAGGTTATAAATAACAAAATTGAATGAAAATACATATTATATAATTTCTGTAGTTTTTATATAATTCATTTAATAAAAACTTCAGGAATTGTTTCTTATTATGTTTCTTTTGATACAAAAATAATTAGTATAATTTATTATTGTGATGTATCTAATACTTCAAAATGAGACGAAGAAAATTTTTAGTATGCAAGATCCTTAATTTTCTGTTAATACTTGGTTTTGAGATATATCTTCAATCATTAAAAGTGATTTTTAACGTTTATGAAATGATTGACAAAAATATAAATTTAAATGTTATACATAATTAGCCTGTGCATTTGAATAACATTAATAAAAAGTTCAAGCCATTCCAATTTCCTGTTAACGCATTTTTTTCCATTTACAAGAATTTAATTGGTATGTAAGATATTCAATTGCATTTATTTTTCGTTAATATAATTCGATTTTGTAATGAAAAACAAAAGTAAAGCTAAGAAAGAAAAAATACTCATATCTAGTTAAAAAAGAGATCTCTACAGTTACAGAATGTATAAATTATAATTATTTTAAAAAGAGAATTAAATTTAATATTAATTAAGCCTTTGTCAATTGTTATGTAACAAACACTTACTAAGTAAAAATCAGTTTTTAACATTGTGAATTGAAACCTAAAGTGTGTTATGTCTGGTAATCACTCTATAAAAGTAAAATATCAAACAAACTGCTTATAAGTTAATTGGAAAATGTTACAACCTAATTTTATCATCGCTGTTGAGTTCATAAGCTTTTTGCCGAGAAATTGAAACAAAAGATATTTCTAAAAAGTAAAAAGTTCCTTCGATATGCAAATATAGTGGATAATTATATTTTTCTTTCAAATGTAAACCTTTTCAGAACATATAAATTTTATAAAGGCTTTGTCTCTTTTTATGACGCTATTTTAGTGGGAAAAAAATCGTTTAATTGAATGATTTCTCTCATTAGAATAGTTTAAAAAACATGCTTGTCAGAAAATTGAAAAATTATGTCATTAAATTATTGATGTTAAAAGACTACAAAATACTTACATTTATTCAAAATAAACACAATTTTAACTAATCCCAAATTATTTAAAATAAGCCTATATTTTCCTTAATTTAATTTTAATTCCTTTATGTTGAATTACAAACTGTATTTAAATGAAGTTTTTATATATCCAACAAAAATTTAGATTAATCACTGTTTTAATAGTTGTATACCAAATTGTTATATTTTTCCTTCGACATACTTACAACGATATTTCATCAGATTTCTTTACTTTTGTAACACTTGTTTGTAATTTTATTTCAACAAATGTTTCCATTCATTCCAACTTCCTTCTAATAATATTTCAAAAAGACTGTAACCTTATCTCCGTTCGAAAATGGAGAAAAGTGCATCAACGAGATGTTAGTTTTCGAATCACTTTCAAATAACTTAGCCAGCCAATAAATTGCCGTATCACATTTGGCAAGAAAAATGTACTTCACTTGCAGTAAAATTAATAAGAATAACAACGAAGGAGGAGTGCAGCCAAAGATGAACATCGTACCCTCTTCGTTGGCTCATGGCCAGAGATCTTCCCTGCAGATTTGTCGAGATATCGATGTTACATTCGTTATTCAAATGGAAGAGGTATTTTCTGTCTCATATAGATAAGGACTTCATTGTAACTCTTACTATTTCTCTTGAAATAGCCCTATATTTTAACAATAGTTTTGGAAGATACGTAAAATTAGCTTCTATCACTCTACGAAATTTTTCCAATATAAAAAGAAATTAAATTAAAAAAGTATATGATTCCGAATCTCAAACTTATCAAATAGATATTTTTTAAAGTGATTTCAAAGTAAATGCCGGTATTTGCAATACATATTATTATCCTTCAGTCAGATGAATTTTATCTGACAACTTCAGGTTATTTTGCCTCCTCATTTCACCAATTAGGATGTATATCAAATATAAATTGTTGTTGTTGTTTAAATTTGCTTATCTTCTTATTGTGCCACTCCTCGTAACGATGTTCATCACTTGACAAATGTATAAATGAGCTTAATATTGTGTTCATATATATATTAAAATAGCCCATCTTACAAATTGCGCCAGACTCAGTCGTTTACATATTGTATCCACCCATAAAAATCATTACTAATGTTAGAAATATATTTTTAAATTTTCATATTGCTTGTCATTGCTTCCTTAAACTTAGAATAAATGGTATAACCAAGAAGAACTTTATAAATTGATTCTAAATTTCTGGTAGTAGATAAGGGGATCTTTATCAGTGTAGGTTCTTCACTTTGAATAATTAATTCAAAGGTGTATTGGTTCTTTTTTGTATTTATCCGTGATTGCTTCCAATAAAATTGTTTGATAGTTTTTTTTTTAATCATTATATTCAAGACAGTTTACACAATTATTGTAATTTCTGCTTCATTACTAATATAATAATGCACTTCATACAACTTTAGATTTGTGGTGTGAAGTTGGATATTCAATAAGAGATAATACTATTTTAAAATACTTAAATCGTATTAATTTTGTGTCTTTATGAATAGTTAACGGATCATGAATCATCAAATAGTTACTTGTTGGAATAAATATTACTATTACCTTTTTTATTGTTTCTGTCACTATGTTATAAGATCCTTCCAGCTATTTTTGGAATCAAAAGTATAGATTTGTATGCATCTCAGATGCTTTTAGTGTTGCCTTACTATATAAGTATTTCAATCTTTAAAATCAGCTTATCTCCTTATTCCACCCCCCTCCCCTTCTCCCTCTCTTCCCCTATAAACATACATGATATTTATAAATGGAATTTTACATACTGAACTCAATCAGGGCCGTCTCGAAGCAGCACTAAGTTTCTTCAGACACTAGCGCGTGAAATACGCTCTCGAGAAGGCCCTGACTTAATCAACTTTTGTCTTAACAAAATTATAAATTATATAGTCTGTAGACGTTTTATGTTACAAGATACATTTGGATATCACATAACTCATATTAAAAAAAAATATTATATTTTTAAAGTAAGACAAAAATAAAACAATATACTAAAGACAAACATAAAGCACAAAAATAAAGCAACATTTTATTTTATTTGGAGAATTATATAATTATAAATCACGAAAAAAGCAGCATTCTAAATTCATTACTTTATCACACCATCATTTGTGACTTTGATAGTGTGTTTTATCTTATTTCAATGTTAGAATGATCTACCTTATATGCATGACATCCAAAAATTTCATACATAAACCCAACACATACCTACACAACCCAACACATAACAACATATGCCTACCCCAAACTTATTTTAAATGGTACTATATTTAAAATATTATCTAAGAGTGTGGAACATCGCACAACTTTCAGTTAAACTTAATACTTTTCACTGCATTTAAATTTACCATGGATTAGTGTAAATTTATCGTTTTCGTTTTCAAATTTTCCCTAATTTTTAAAAAAAAGCCAGTTTGGTGACATTTTCGGTTATAACTATCACACTGGCATGAACAAAATTATGCTAAATTGATGATATTTTTTTCGATAAATATTATATTCTTTTTTCTTGTAAGAAAGAAGAAACAGTCGTTGGTAGATGAAGTTCAAGGGAAGATATCTTCGTTTTAAAGACATTTGTTTTTCAACTTTTTATTCCTTTATTGCATTTCTAAGAGAATTTGTAGGTGGCGTTGTTTAAAACACCTTAAAAGGAATTACCACAACAATTTTATTCATAATCGTTAGAGCCGTTTTCTGGCAATTGCTAAAGAACAAATTTTTCAATGACAGCAACCTTGACGCATGAACAATTTTGACTAAAACCTTAATGACAGATTCCATAGCGATCCGTATGTAAAAATAGAACAGCTTAGGTCAATCCATTCGAGAGTTATGCTGACAACAGAATCATTTTTTCTAGACCATTTTGTTGAAATAAGCACATTCTAAAACGGGTAAAAAAGCAACAACAACAACAAAAAATAATATTTTTAATGACCTTTCATTACCCTATGTTGACATACAAATTAAATTTTTGAAGATCTACTGTTATTGATCTATGATAATTCTATTGAATTTCAACTATGTTAACTTTAAGTAAACATTTTATTGTAATCTGGAATGCATTAAATCTAAATAAAATAAAATAAAATTTATTTAGATAAAATTTTAATAAATTGGACTAAACTTAATTAATACTTTTCTAGTTTAAACGACATCATTGCAAACAACTGAATGATGCATTAAGAACTAAGTTATTGTACTAGATATTATCTCTGAGTAATATGAAGGATTATGGTATCTGAAACATCCAACAAATATAAAATGAACGTCTTGTGAGACATCTTCAAATCTTCCAAATATTTTCCATTAAAAAAAAAAAGAACAATTATTTTTATGACCTTTACAACAAGTTAAATGGAATTTATTATATAATTTTACGAAGACAAATGGAAGGTTTTTTTTTTCAAAACTAACTTCAGATAAAATAAATGTGTTAAGTCCTGTAATTCTCAATTCATACACTGTAGTGTACATTTTCAGTGATTTTCACAAACGTTGCATGATACATAAAATATTAGGATGACATAATTTCTAAACCATGCTTTTTGATGGATAGTCTTCCTTTCAATTATATTTCTTTAATCTCAAATAACATAAATATATCTCGTTATTATACCAAATAATTCAGTTATACGCCCTAGGTTCAAAATGAAAAGTTTAAATTCTTCAAATATCGATTATGATTACGAGGATAGTTTATATACTTTAGTAAAGTTACTATTACTGAAAAAAATCAAATTGAATTTAAACCATTAATTATAAATATAGACGTCACACAAATTTAGTTAGAAAACACTGAAAATACAAGAATTTTGTAAATTGTATGCTCTTAAAGTTATTCCTTGAAATATTTTTTGTTAAAAAATGCAAAGAAATAAATTTCTAAATAATAAAGATGGGGAAATACATCATGTTAGAAAAAATTGTACCTAAATGCAGCTTCTGTCAAGCACTTCTTCTATATTAGGAATATATAAAAAATAAGTCTTATGTGGTAGAGATAAATAGTATTTTAGTATGTTTATACTTTGTGAATACACATGCATTAAAAACACAAGATTTGCGATAAAAATAAAAATGCTTTTGGTACTTTTTAATAAATTCTGTAAAATATAAATGATTTTTTTAGCAAAACCAATAAATTAAAATTCTTTAATGAAGAGAAACTGTACGATTTTTAACTTTAAAATTTTACGGGGATTTCTGCTTCATAGAATATTTGCGTTGTTATAAACTCGTAATTTTATTTTATATAAAACGACTAATATCCATAATTATCCCAGAGAAACCAAAAGTATAAATTTGTGCAGAATACCTAACGTCATTACTGGCAGTATATTAATGAATATCTTGAATTTTCACCTAAAATGTACACTTGAATTATCTAGTGTTAAACGATTCTCCTAGCACCTTTCAAAGGAATCCTTGAACACATTTCCAAAACCAACCTCCGATTAACCAACACCCCTTCAGACCCATTAATTAACCAAGCGGTGGGAATTTTCCAATAAAACGTTCGTTAAAACGCACCACTCTTCAAAATAAGACGAATTACTGGTTATAGCGAAAATGGAGGAAGTATGGAAAAAATAGTGAAAACATCAACCATCAGCCGTGACTATCATAAGGGGAAAGGAGAAGGTGTCTTAAAAGGAGTGGGGGGGGGTACCTATGAAGATGGATAAGGAAGAGGTAGTGTAGGTCCATCTACACACGCAAATACAGGTCAGGCAGTGATAATGGATGCTGGCACGCAAAGGGTTAACTCTGGACAATTCATCAAAAATGTGATTTGTTTTTTACCTCTTTTCAAGAGAGTTTTCTCTCTGTGGTGGCTTACTGAGGCAGAGAGTAATGCGTCTTTCTTTTTCTAGGTTGGCACAAACTCTTTCTTAAGTTAGATGCTTGCCACTGTGGTTTAGGTTTTTTACGTTTTGCTAGTTTACTTTTTATATAACGTGAGTGGTTGAAGTCCATTAAAAGAAAGCGTTTTTCTGGCCGTTTTGGTTTGTTTACCCTATTACTGTTTTGTTTCTTTACTTTGTTGAGCTGTTGTTTAGCTTGCTTGTTTAAAGGGATCTTTTGTTTCTGACTTGCTTGTGTATATGGGGTCAGTGTGTGATATTAAGAGGGGCTGATATTAAGAGAGTATATAAAAAAATTTCTATCGTATTTTAATTCGATTTAAAATAATGTGCTATATATCCATGCAATAGTGCATTAAGTAATTGGTGCAACAACAAAAAAAGTGTTTTCTCGGAGCAAGTCATTATTCATACACAAATATAAATTATATGTTTGGTGTATTTAATAGCTTCGAATTATAGATAGAAAAAAATTATAGATAGAAACTAAACCAAACTTTAAAATGTTCAATAGCAACCCCATAATATTATACCATATTTAGATTTAGAATACAAATACAATAAATATCAAATTTCATAATTTTCCAATGAAGGCTAGTAATTTAAATGATGTCAAAAAATTTCAAATTAATGTTAAAAAGAAAATTTGGTTTTTTAGCCATAAATTCTTAAATAGTTAATATATTTTAGCAATTTTTATTTCAAACGATAGTTTTTAAAAGGCCAAACATAAATAACATGCAACTTTTGTATTAAACAGTTCTTTAATAATTAATTATTAATTAATTAAACAAGTTTTAATTTATTTATTTTAAATAAAAACACTTTTTTTTTTAGAATTATTCATTATTATTTTTTTATTAGAATTATCACGGTCGAAAACTCCCTCCAGAATTTTTTCGTTCCATTTTGACTATTGGTTCTCAATATTTTAGCAAAAATGTAAAAAAAAACTCACTTTAAGGGACCATGTAATAGATTACGTCTTGCAGCACGCAAAACGTTTGCTTCTTCCGCGCTTTCAAGAAATTTGCCCTCAAGATACATTTCCGCTCATAAGTAACGTGTTTCTCAACGTAATGAATTAAAATGTGGTATATAAGGTAAATGAAGTATTCTTAATTGAATAAAAACATAAAAAATAGGGGTTTGTATAAAAAAAATTAAAGATAGAGTATATTTACTTAGTATCCAGCCCCCTAAGAAAAATAAATGTGCAATAGACATAGAAAATCGCAAACAAAACATTTGGGTGCAAACCGCAAGATTTGACGATAATTAAAACCGAAGATATGGCCATTGTTCGTATTTATTTTTTGCGTTCTGTACCTAGCAGATTTCCTAACGTATTTCAGTGCTGTAATCTAACACGAAAAGTAATTATGTTATCTTAAAGTGTTTGAATCATTGAATATAACTTTATGCGTTATTAGTTTTAGTTTTTGGGTTGAGGCAAGTAGTAACACTAGTATAATAAAAATCATTTTAAAGCTACAATAAATCAAAATCATAATTCCAGTACCTTCATATATTCAATATATTTTAAAATTGTGAATATGAAATGATATTAAAAGAAAATGTGGGTGATTATTAATTTTTCTTTTGTTTGACTTTATTCAAATTCAAGAAAATTTATCAATTATGGTATTCTGTGTAGTACTTCATAAGGCATCAGTATTAATAAGCATAGAAAAAATTCCCCCCCCCCCCCCTATTCATAAAATAAAACATTCTAATAGCTGAAAGAATCAAAAACAATTACTTCATCAATATTCAAAATGCCACTAAACTGGAAAAAATCCATATATAATTTTAATACCATATTCTAAAGTCTATTTAATATACTTATCCAAGTTTCATTTATTTTTAAATAGAAATTAAGACTTTAGAAACCAAAAGTTTTATCAAGTTAAATGAAAAGAAAGCGTTTTTATTTATATTATTTTCATTTTGTTCCCAACAGAACGAAAAGTAGGTCTCTCTACTTTTTATCAGAAACTACCACCCTAAACTTATTTCAAAAGTAAGTGTCTTTGATATATATCCACAGGTTTTCTAGAAAACTTATGGTACACCCTTCAAAGATAAAAGCATCATAAATATGCAGTTAAAGCTGTTGAGCATAAATATGTTTTGTTTTCTGTTGCCCTGACCCTTACTTTGCTCATTTAAGCAGAAAATTGTTTCGCAATTGTCCCGTGCTCAGTTTCATGAAATGGGGGATAGCTTTGTATGTTAAACTTATATGAATAAGATTGACTCACACCTAGTTCCATTAATACAATGAATAATATTATATCCACCATTTTTAGTATGACTGTACTCATAGAAAAGAAATGATAAAATACGTAGATACTAGTGAAACATTTTTTACACAAGCAATAACAGTGGTCTTTTATACAGCGTATGTGAGGGTGCAATAAAAAGTTTTTCACTTGATTTAATTATTTAACTGTTTGATATAGAAAGCAGAATAAATTGCTAACATACTCCAAGTGATAAAAAAAAAAGTTTGATTTTCTTAGGTGACATATTTTTTTTTAAATTATCGAACTTTAAATTTTACAAAGCTTCTGCAGAATAAAAATTAACATTTTACATTTAAAATTGCATAAAAAGAGCGAATTCGAAAACGAAACTTATATCATCTTGGGAAAAACTATGTGATGAGGTAAATAAGGGACTATAAACAAATTGACTATAGTATTTTTTCAATCTAGCTTATTGTAAAGATTGTTGATTGTTTACTTCTAAGAAAGCATGGGCAGAATCAATGTCTTTTATTCAAAAATTTTAATTGAACTTTAGAAACCAATTATACAAAAAATATTGAATACCAACCATTTAAATTCAAAAATATGTATGTATTCAAGTTATGAAAACCATTTAGTCAGTTATCAAAGTTCAAAACTTAACTACATGTGTTCAAGATCGCATTTTTTTTTTACCTTTTAATATCTAACAACGATTAATGTTTTAGAAAAATATTTTTATTCTCGTGAACATATTTTGGTCTGAAATGTTTTTAATAAAGTTAAAAATCTTTTTGAAATGTTATTTGGAGTTAAAAAGATTAATAAAATTTATTCACATATTGTACAACTTTAGCTCATAATAAATTGGTCTTATTACTATCATAAATTTTAAAAAAAAATCTATAAATGATTTTATATTATATTTATATGCTTTAATTTTTTTTTATGTTGTTCTGCTAAAAGTATTCTTCATAATACCATCTAAATAACGTAGTGTTTGTTATCGAAAAGTTATGTAAGGTAGACAATCAATATCATATGTCTAATCAACTTACAAATACAAATTAAAATAACTTATCTTCTATTATAGAGTCATGTAAGCACATTATACCAACTTGATGAAAAATAAAATTGCGCATTATTTATTGGATTTGTAGTAACCTATATCCATTTATAATAAAATACGAAAAGTATTAAAAAAACTCAATAATTTTGGCAATCTACTTACTAAGCCATGACAAAAGCAAAAATCTTATCGTATGCATTTACTCATATAGCATGGCACATATTAAAGAATCTGGCAGTAAAGTATTGCACCGAGGGTTTCCCACTATATCCATACTGAGATCTGAATCGTGAATCAATACCAAAGAACTCAATACCTAACCAGGATGGAACCTGCTGCTGAAACGCATTCTTCTCTCAGAGAAAATCTTCTTCACAACTTCCAAGTCTCTTCGTCCCGTTCGAAGTTGCCATCCCATCGATCTCTATTTCTTTACTTCGGAATCTCTATTTCCTATAGATATATTATACATATAACTATCCATAAGCCTCAAGAAATGGTTTATTTCCTACATACTGATATATGATTGCTATACTTGTGGACTAGTTTTAAGTAGATTTTGCAAATAATATAAGATTAAACAGATTTTTAAAATACTGTTTATCTATTTAAAAAAAACACATATAGATATACATGAACTTCAAGTGATAATAAAGTTTATAACTATTGATATATGAGTGGTACAAAAATTGGTGGACTAGTTCTAAGTAGATTTTGCAAATAAACATATAAAGTTCCCTCTGAGCATCCAGGGAATGGGCAAAATTGTATTGTTGTTTTCCCTGCAATAATTTTTTTAATATATTTCTAAGTAATTTTTTATATATATTTAAATTATTATTTATTTATTTTGTTTTAAAGGGGTTTTACGCTATCATCCTAATAAAAATATTTAAGATATATTTTATTTATAAATTTAAAAATGTTGTATATTGCTGGTGTGTGTGTGTGTGTGTGTGTGTGTGTGTGTGTGTGTGTGTGTGTGTGTGTGTGTGTGTGTGTGTGTGTGTGTGTGTGTGTGTGTGTGTGTGTGTGTGTGTGTGTGTGTGTGTGTGTGTGTGTGTGTGTGTGTGTGTGTGTGTGTGTGTGTGTGTGTGTGTGTGTGTGTGTGTGTGTGTGTGTGTGTGTGTGTGTGTGTGTGTGTGTGTGTGTGTGTGTGTGTGTGTGTGTGTGCGTGCGTGCGTGCGTGCGTGCGTGCGTGCGTGCGTGCGTGCGTGCGTGCGTGCGTGCGTGTGTGTGTGTGTGTGTGTGTGTGTGTGTGTGTGTTGTTTATTAAGCAAAGTTTAAATTTACCATACGCATTTATTAATAGAAAAATGTTTGATCTCTTCTTTTCATCTCTTCTTAATTCATAATTCTATTTGTATATATGAACAAACAAGTGTCCATATTGGCAATTATTCCTCCTTCTAGAGAATACATACACAATTCATTTCGTTTTCTCATTCCAAATCATTCGGAAAGATAAATCCATATTTCATTTAAACTATTTCATATCTAAGCCTCTAATCCTTCTTACTAATTACCTATTCCTGAACTAATCAAGGGAAAAGTGAAATCAGTAACGCCCCAAAATGTTCCATCAAGAAATGACTGGCGAATAATTAATTAGAAGATAAGTTGATTCCTCCAATCAAGAACGGCTGTCTTGTCAAAGCAATCTTTCCTAGATTAACGCAAACTTTATTTGCATTTGCAGAAAAGAGCACCTCTAATTAGTGACAGGATAATACGATTACCACCGACGACTTGGATCAGATTGCCAAGGTTTCGGATGCTGAGAAAATTGTTTCAATGGGGTCCCTTTGGCGGGTTACGATTTTCCAGTGTCAATTTATGTTTGGTAGAGGGATGCAACCACACTTTGTCATCTTTTGGTGCTCTTTGATGTAGATTGAAGACTAATGCGATTAACGAAAAGACCCATAATTGCGTATTGGGTTTTAGATTGCCGGGGATTAAATGTAAACTAACCTATCGCCATATATAACGCTTTAGTGATTGTTTAAAAAGATGTTATGCTTTTCAAAAAGGGAAAATTCTTAAATGGTCCGTGATATAAATTTATATATTTAGTTCCGTAGAATAAATCACCGTACAATAAATAATAACCTGAATGAATATATAATTATAAAAAGGTGGTTTTTTTTTGTTTTTTGTTTTTTAATTCCGGTATACCCGGAACGCTGAAGTTTTTATTCAATCTGTGTGAATATAAATTATATTCTATTATATTATATTATATTATATTATATTATATTATATTATATTATATTATATTATATTATATTATATTATATTACGCCAAGCATAAATTCCCCAAACAATGTTCACGTCTTTTATTAACGACCATAATACAAACATTCTTTATGGGAAGTAATTATAATACCTTAAATGGATTTTAAAAATTAATAGTTAAGTAATAGTAATAAGCCTACGTGAAAAAATATGCAAAATAGAATTGTTATTTATGTTTCATTTCTTGAAATTCCTTAAGTAAACAATTGTAGTTCAACAGCAAATAACAAATTTAAAGCAATGCATAATATGCACACAAAAAATTCTTATTAAACGCTTCCTATTTTTAATAATTTAGAAACATAAACCTACAATTTGAAAAGAATTAGTATTTGTTAATAGTTACTTGTAGTAGTTACAAAAAAATTTATCAATATATTTTTCTTAAATTCAGAAATGTTTACATACTAGTTAATTGATTATGTATTTTTAAAAAAGGTTCTCTGAGACAACGATACTTAAAATATTATCTCTACTTTACGCTCATCACTTTAAGACAAAGACAAAAAATGCACATTAGGCGATATATAGCATAAAATAAATGTTGGCTATTTTCACTTTGTATGCGATAATTAAAAATATCTCGCAAATACATTTTAATGAATAAAATTAAAAATCTCTTAAAGGACAAAAAAAAACCTCTCCATCGCCTAATCATCCCAAAACACCGCCAATCTTCTTCCACGCACACTGAAAAGCAACAATTATCTTCAGCGACATTAAAGAGAAAAAAAAGCAGAAAAAAAAAAGAAGAAAAAAACAGAATCTGAATAATTAATAACTAAAATGAAGAAAACTGATCGAAAGAAAGAGCACACCGCACCCTCACCGAAGTGACACAGAGAGCGTTCCATTTTTTTTTCCAACGCCAAAAGTATTAGAAAAATTGAAAAATAAAAACGTTCCCAAAAAATCATGAAATAAAAGTGGCGGTAGTGATGGCTAGTGGGAGATATTGCGCATGCGTGACGACCGATTCCAGCATCTACGGTGGTTGGGGGGAAACTCAGATCCTGATCCAAACCGTCTCTGCTGCTCTGTTGTGAATGAACACTGCTTTCATTCGGTCTCCACTAGTACAGCGACTTTCTCTGCCGCCGTACGAGTACGGTTGAACTATTCTATTGATCGGGCGTGTTTTGCACGCATATTTGTATGTAAAACTGGACGGAAAGGCTGTTTTGCAAATGGGATATGATTAATATTTCCAAGTAAAGTAATTTTGCAGAGGAAAGTATTTTAGTTAGGAAAGTTTCCATAATGGTGAATTCGGGTTGAGTGCGCCTTGTGTTAAATTGAGGTAAGATTTATGTTTTTTAAGTCAACATGTGTTTAATTTTGTAATACGTTTATGAAGTAACAATGGTGAATTTATTCAAAGAATAACTGTTCTTTGCATTTTTATACTCACTATATTCTTTAAAACCAATTATTTGTCAGAGAATTTATATTAAATTAAAACACAATTCATACTTCTAGATATATGTCTGTCTAAATTTCTGTAAATGGTTTGCAGTATGAATTTGTTATCGTTATTATTATGGAAATTAAAAGAGCACGAATGAAATTTTTTATTTCTAAATACATGTTTTCCAGGAAAGCAATTTAAATTTTGTAAAGCATCTTTTCAACTATATAAATCAAAACGCGTATCCAAGAGTATTTTTCTAAATTTTCTTTAAAAAATGCACGAACCAAATAAATTCTCGAAAACATTTATTGTTTAACTCATTTCATTTCAATATTGCATAATATGATTTTAGATTTATTTGCAGTTTAAAACTGTAATATAAAATACATGTACAAATTTCATGTTCAGTTTTAAATAAGTCAACATAAATTTTTAAACTTTATAATGTGTTATTGTTTAAATAAATGTCCGTTTTTATTAAAAAACGTTTGCTTAAATTTTTTTATTAAAATCAACACATTAAAACTTAAGTCTAATTCATGAAAACAATTTTGTTATACTTTTTATATAAGCATTAAATTTAGCTTACATAAAAGCATTTGTCCTTGTATTTTATCTCAAAATATATATAGGTTTCTTTCGCACAACCTCTTTCTTTAAAAATAATGCATATAATTGAATACTTTACTCCACTTACCCAATAAATCATACTCATTTTTCTTTAATAATAAATGCCATATTTTCGCATACTTAAATTTGTCAGGCTGATATTTAACATTAATACTTCCCTATCACGCAATTTCCTGTATAAAACTTTTTTTTTTTTTTTTTTTTTTTTTTTTTCAAAAGGGATTTTTCTTACTTCTTTTACTACGCTTTTATGAGCGATAGTTACATTATATCCAAGGTAACAAAATAAACCACTTTTTCATTATAAATTCGTAACTGCCCCCCAAAAAAAAGCCTCTCGCTCTTTTTTTATTTTATTTTTTTTCCTTCTTTTCTTGAATAAACGCCTTAAAAATCATTAAATTGATAATTTAATTTAGCAATTGAAAGTTTTGAATAAAACATTATACATGTATTTTTTTATTATATTCTTAGAAAGAGGGTATTTAAAAATAATATAGCGTTTAAATAAAGTTTAGGAACATTTTTCAGAACAAATTCAATTTGAGTTACTTTTAATTTTATTTCGAAGTTATGTGAATTTATATAAAATATTTTATATAGCAGTCAGTGATATTTCCTGAACTTCAAACACAGAAAAATTACATTCTTATTTACCTCTTAAAGTTGTTGACTCATTGTAATGATTTTTTTAAATCTTTGGACTCTTGCGGGATAAAATTTTAATTAAACATAAGGTTAACAGTTTCCTTATACAAAAGTGTTAGAATCTAAGGTATAGTTCTGTTTATATTAAATGATAGGTGTATTTTTAAAGGGCATGAAATATGGGTCACTTGCCCCCTTACCTACAGATAACTTTATCTTGCATATACAACTGAATATTCTCTTTATTAATGCATATATAACTGTGTTTTAAAAGAGCATGAAATATGGGTCACAGACTCCCTTGCATACAGAAAACTTAAATTAGTACATAACTGTATATTCTATTTTAAAGTATAAAACTTTTGTAATAATATTCGGCACGCACAAGGTGGCTTAAGGAAAATGTTTATAATAGTCTATTACATCTATTATTTGATGAACATACATAATTTAGGCCTAGAAGAGTAATTAATTGAATGTGGAGACCATAATAATATGTCTAAATTACAAAAGACATTACGAAGCAAGTTCTCTTCCTGAAGAAATCATTACGTTATATCGAAATGTTGTATTACGATATGAGGTTGAAAAACGGTTTTGAAATTCAGAAATGACCGATAAAGAATTTCTATGAATATTAAGCTTCTAATAACCCAATAGAAAAATATAACATTAAACATTAAATGCAGGTATAAACGAATAACAATTCATATTATTTCACACTTTCGATACGAAATAATTTTCGATTCAAATTCTATGACTGCGCATTTTCATTACTTGTTTAAATCGTTTTAAAAGCCAGATTTTAGCTTGTTGCCAGGGAGCTTTTCAAACAATAGAAAATTAGGGCTTCCGCATATCGTAACTTTAATTATGGTAATCTTCCGATCGCCTTTACTTTTCTTGATCCCACATGAGGCATCTTACAAGACGGAGATGGGATGAATTTAGGGAGTAGAACATGGAAATTAATTAGTTTTGTTAATCAATTACACGCATTAATTGTAGTGGCGTCTTTTGAAGAGAGTGGACTTAAGTTCTGATTTGGCTAGGAGCACAAAATCACAATTTAATTTCCCTTTCGTAGGCAAGGAAAAGAATACGGTTTTGTAAGTTTAATTGCTTTGTAACTGGAATTTGGATGCAATCAAATGGGATTACAGGGCAATTGCGTATCCAGACCACATCGATATCCAGACTGTGTAATTACAGCGGATATTTAATTGCTATTAAAGTAATGCAAGACGTGTCGTTGAATTTCCGATTTGATAGCTCCCCGCTTAATAATAGATTATTTTTAGTCTACGGATTTAAAACTGCGACAACAATCACAAAAAATTTAACTGTTGTTAAAAGGAAGAACGAAATTTTTTTAATAAAAATCACTTATTTGGTTCAATTAATTTTTATTTAAGTGAAAAATTATATGTAAATAGGAATATAATTGAACGCTAAATTAATGTATTACCATCAAAACTTGTATCTTATTAGTTTAATTCGTTACCTTATAGTTTATTTAATGCAAATTTATTAAACAATATGTGGTTTACTTGATCCTGAGGGCATTAAAAACCAATATAAATTAAACCATGACATTATTTTACATGCTTTAAATGCTACAACATATTAGTTTAATGTCTCGACTCGTATTTTATTGATTTACAAAAATAAAAATCTCCGCCTTAGAGAATTTTAATGGCATGGAATTCTTGCATGGAAATTAATTCATATAGATTTCTAAAAAAGATGTGGTCCAACCTATAATTACAATTCATGAAGTTCAACATATTCATGGGATTATACAATCTAACTCCCGAGTCTACATTCCAAAACTAATATCTATGTAGTCTCTGATTCATTCCAGCTTTACCCTCTACGCTTAACATTTTTTCACAAATTTGGACGTTCCCCAAATTCTCACTCATGAAAATAATAATTCAAGGCATCCCCATCACTGACAGCACGCGCGCTCATTTCACTTCAAAGTCCCTCCCCCGCCCCTTATCAACCCCGAACGTGAGAGACAATCGACTCCCTTCTGACAAATTACCAACAGCCCCTCCAACATACCACCCACTTGGCGTCACCCACCCGAAAAGCACTCCTCAGAAAACATAAGCGTTCGCAAAGGATGGGCCGTGGTCAATCCTTCCAGGATCGAACCCCCGAACCCTAATATTCAACACTGAAGCAGCACTTCAACATGAACAGGCTTCAAAGCGGTGACCAATCAGATACGAGTATCTAATCTTCTAACTCTTCCTGGAGATTCTAACAACTCCTCTTATTGGATATTGATTAGGTTCATCGTTGCCGAGCTGTATTCCAGCTTGTTGCTCATTGCTGTATCCTGTGCCTCCTTATAATGGCACAACATAGACGCACAGCTTTTCAAGTGCGTCCACCTCCCAGTTTATTGGAGTGCGTCGATGAGTCACGTGACACTTTGAAGAGGTTTATCTTCTGTAATTACAGGACATAGGATGCGTCGTGTTTTATGCATGCGGGACTGGCACTTCAGTGTAGGAGAACAACTGGGCAAATATGTAAGTTGGGTTTAGGATGAATCCTCCCCCTCTATGCTATAAAGAATAAAGATCCTTTTCAGTTGGGAAGGATAATTGACGATTTTAGTCATCGTTTTCAGGAAGATAATCAGGATGAATGAGGAAGGAGGAGTGCAGTGTCTACTTTTTCTCGAAACGTAATTCTGTGAACTTTGGATGTCGATAGAGAAATGCTTGCTTATATTACAAGAGAGAAGGGTTCCTATCCCACAGCGATTTCGTTATGATTTAAAACTAAATGCGAAACGTATTTTGTTAATAGTACCGCATTTTAAATTTAAAGAAAGATTACGTGCATTCATATACTTATTAACAATAATACTTATATGATGATATTTCAGAAAATTTAATTCTGCAACTTATTATCCCGTCGATGTATGTAATATTCCATCGTCCATTTTCATCATTCCATCATCATTCGATTTCATCATTCCATCGTCCATCAATGCGTGCTTATATTACAAGAGAGAAGGGTTCCTATCCCACAGCAATTTCGTTATGATTTAAAACTAAATGCGAAACGTATTTTGTTAACAGTACTGCATTTTAAATTTGAAGAAAGCATACGTGCATTCATATACTTATTAACAATAATACTTA
Source organism: Linyphia triangularis (assembly GCA_963978545.1). Lineage (NCBI taxonomy): Eukaryota > Metazoa > Arthropoda > Arachnida > Araneae > Linyphiidae > Linyphia > Linyphia triangularis. The sequence goes on from OZ021722.1 coordinate 73,207,162, forward strand.
TATGATGATATTTCAGAAAATTTAATTCTGTAACGTATTTTCCCGTCGATGTATGCAATATTCCATTGTCCATTTTCATCATTCCATCGTCCATCAATGTGTGCTTATATTACAAGATAGAAGGGTTCCTATCCCACAGCATTTTCGTTATGATTTAAAACTAAATGCGAAACGTATTTTGTTAATAGTACCGCATTTTAAATTTAAAGAAAGATTACGTGCATTCATATACTTACTAACAATAATACTTAAATGATGATATTTCAGAAAATTTAATTCTGTAACGTATTTTCCCGTCGATGTATGCAATATTCCATTGTCCATTTTCATCATTCCATCGTCCATCAATGTGTGCTTATATTACAAGATAGAAGGGTTCCTATCCCACAGCAATTTCGTTATGATTTAAAACTAAATGCGAAACGTATTTTGTTAACAGTACTGCATTTTAAATTTAAAGAAAGCATACGTGCATTCATATACTTATTAACAATAATACTTATATGATGATATTTCAGAAAATTTAATTCTGCAACTTATTATCCCGTCGATGTATGTAATATTCCATCGTCCATTTTCATCATTCCATCATCATTCGATTTCATCATTCCATCGTCCATCAATGCGTGCTTATATTACAAGAGAGAAGGGTTCCTATCCCACAGCAATTTCGTTATGATTTAAAACTAAATGCGAAACGTATTTTGTTAACAGTACTGCATTTTAAATTTGAAGAAAGCATACGTGCATTCATATACTTATTAACAATAATACTTATATGATGATATTTCAGAAAATTTAATTCTGTAACGTATTTTCCCGTCGATGTATGCAATATTCCATTGTCCATTTTCATCATTCCATCGTCCATCAATGTGTGCTTATATTACAAGATAGAAGGGTTCCTATCCCACAGCATTTTCGTTATGATTTAAAACTAAATGCGAAACGTATTTTTTTAACAGTACTGCATTTTAAATTTAAAGAAAGCATACGTGCATTCATATACTTATTAACAATAATACTTATATGATGATATTTCAGAAAATTTAATTCTGTAACGTATTTTCCCGTCGATGTATGCAATATTCCATTGTCCATTTTCGTCATTCCATCGTCCATCAATGTGTGCTTATATTACAAGATAGAAGGGTTCCTATCCCACAGCAATTTCGTTATGATTTAAAACTAAATGCGAAACGTATTTTGTTAACAGTACTGCATTTTAAATTTAAAGAAAGCATACGTGCATTCATATACTTATTAACAATAATACTTATATGATGATATTTCAGAAAATTTAATTCTGTAACTTATTATCCCGTCGATGTATGTAGTATTCCATCGTCCATTTTCATCATTCCATCATCATTCAATTTCATCATTCCATCGTCCATCAATGCGTGCTTATATTACAAGAGAGAAGGGTTCCTATCCCACAGCAATTTCGTTATGATTTAAAACTAAATGCGAAACGTATTTTGTTAACAGTACTGCATTTTAAATTTAAAGAAAGATTACGTGCATTCATATACTTACTAACAATAATACTTATATGATGATATTTCAGAAAATTTAATTCTGTAACTTATTATCCCGTCGATGTATGTAATATTCCGTCGTCCATTTTCAGCAAAACCGAGACTGTCGCTAAAAGACGTCTTCAGTGCGTGTTTACCAAAGCAAAAAGAAGAGGATTTCAGTGTCTATGATTTTCCCAATTTCAAGAGATATCACTGTTATCCATTAGTTGATCCATTTTTTATGATAGCTTCCGTAAAATTACAAAAATTAATAACCAAAATTTCTTATGATAAGTTGTAGTTAAGGCTTCTGTTACATGATATACATTAGAGAATCGAGAATGTATGTCTATCATGATAGATATGGGATCAATTCACACGGGTTAATTTACCTTTTCTTTCCTACTAGCAAACAAAATAGAATTGCAAAACTATGAATAATCTACTAGTTAAGGGTTGTTGTTTTTTTTCTATAATATTAGCTGGTGAAAAATTGATGAGGAAAATTAATTTTTTCAACTAAGTCATATACACATTTATATAAGTTATTGACGCTCAGTATGTGGACGCATCCCGTGTGTCAGTTGGTATAAATATATATTTGACCTAATGAAAATAAGTATTTGTACCATATCCATTTCATCAAGTAAACAAAAATATAGTAAATTCGTCATAATTTTACATTTCTAATCTGTTTACAAGTCTAAAAAGAAAGAAAATATCTCGTGCTTACATCAGAGAATTGCCCATATACAATATTTCATAATCTATATATTTAATAGGCAATACATTTTTTGGGGTTAGTCCGTCCGCCTAAACTGCTCAACCAATTTCAATGATCAAGGTGTCATTTTAAAGGAAATAAGCTGTAGATTTGCCAAAACGTGCCAAAATAATTTATTAACACTTTATTAATTAGTTAAATTTCAATATTTTTCATCATTAAGCTACTACAAAGCCTCAATGATTTTGAATATATGATTGGCAACATCCTTACGTATGTAAACAACAAACCGGCTGCTCGGGGGTTCAACCAACCAACCAACCGTTGCTAATTTTAAAGCTATCCTTACGTATGTAAACAACAAACCGTTGCTAATTTTAAAGCTCTTTTTAAACTCTTCGTTTCAAAGTTGATTTTTTTCTGTTTTTCTGAAGCATTTTTGTATTAGAGTAATTATTATTTTGAAGTATTTCTATTCAGAAAATGCTTCGCGTTGGACGTCGTTCTCTAACGGGGCGACTTATCAGAATAAATAAAAGATATTGGGACTTCAATGTTAGGGCATAGCTAAGGAAGTTTTAAGTCAGAATGTTGGCGGATAGTATATTTAACTTTCTATTGTGAAACTTGGAATTTGGGTGTTTTCTCTATTAGGCCTTACATTAAATTTATAAAAATTTGGTTACATTTTTTATGGCTGGCAAACTTATTCGAGCGCAGCAAGATGTATTAACCACAAATTCGAGCGGCAAAGCCGCTCAATCCGAGCGCAGCGAAGTGTTTGGGGGTTGGCGAGCGTTAGCGAGCAGGGGGCGAAGCCCCCTAGTATAATCAAATCTGTATAGAAAAAATCAACAAATATATTTAAATAAACAAGCCCATTCAATTTTTAGTACCAAGAAACTGTAATTAAAATTCTTATCAATGACAAGCCTAATTAATGATTGAAATGAAACTGAGTTCGTTAGTATCATTATGTACCCGTCAATTTTGGACAGTTAAAAAGCATTTAGGTAAATTGTGTAATCAGTCTCTCTGCACTAAAATAACTTCAGACGGTTAAATCTCCTAAACACCAAGGATATCCCAGAATTTTGAAGAAAGTAGGTCACAATTATTTCTATCTTAGTTTTGATGTGGCACACCATTATCAAAGAGGAATTAGACCTAAATGTAGTATTATTCGAAGTTTTTTTTATATAGGATAGTTCGAAGTTTCTTGTTGAAGATGAATTAGACCTAAAAGTAGTATCATTCGAAGTTTTCTGTTACAGGATAATCTTCAAGAGATCTACATTGAGAGTAAGAACTTTTGTGTAATACCGAAGTCATACCGATAAATACCGATTGAGTGATACCGATAAATGCCGAAGTCATTCTTTTAGTATGGCATGAAAAACAAGTGGATATAAAGAAACTCAAACATTTCCAAAGATTTTTTTAAATTAAAAAACATCATGTTTCATTAATAAGAATTAATAAGATTAAGTGAATGATATAAAAACCTTCTTTGATAATTCAAAATTCATAATGGTTGTTTTATCTACTTTTAATTTTATGAATGTATTATTTTTTATCTTAAATATTGATAACTTCTAATGCATCCTGTAAAATGTTAATATCACGACTGATTAAGAAACTAATTGCTTTATCAACTGTAACAAAATGTGACGCTACACAAATTCTTTTAGCTTAAAAAAAAACTATCATCCTTAGAAACTTGCGTTATGAGACGCCTGTGGTCTACTATTTAACTATGGATAACTTTCTATAGTACGGTTATTTAAGTGAAAACAGATATCATTAATATATAATCAATGAAAATACTCAGATTAAAGCAAAAAGTACAATAACAATTAAATTCCAAGAAATGAATTTATTCATCAGTGTACTTTTTGCTTAAATATGAGTACTTTCATTGTTATTTATTCATTAGTGTACTTTTTGCTTAAATATGAGTATTTTCATTGTTATTTACTAAGGATATGAGATTTGTACATTGCATTACGTAACAAAAGACAATAGGAAAAAGTATCCATCCTACGAATAATGCAAATTACGAACTTAAAATCTTACACAATACTAATATATATTTGATAAAATAAGCACTTATTTTTAAGAAATTGCCTGAAATTAATTCAAATCAAAGTGTAGTTTTCAATTAATTTCAAATTTATTATTTTAAATACTGAAAAAATTAGTTTTGACAGTATAAAAATGCCTTATTTGAATTTTTTTTATATCAATCTTTGTCTACTTTAATGAAATACCGAAAACAAATTTTTCATATTTGAATCTAAGCGTGGGATTTTTAATTATTTCTAAAAAAAAAAAAAAAAAACTGATAGGATTTCTTTTCTAAAGCAACTCTTTCTATATTAAATCATACAAAACATTTTATATTCCGCTAAAATAAATATCCTAGTTATTTTGAATCCTAGTTTAATTTTAGAATAAGTAATTGACTAAATATTCTAAAAGATCTTTAAAAGTTTTCCGCTGAAGAAAAAAAATCGAAAATTAAATAATCACCTGGAACTCTTTGTTTAAAAAATACTTTTCAGTTTCCTCTATGAAAAGTCATTTTCCCGAATAAATTTAAGCTACAATTTTCATGTATTTTAATGGGTTTGTGAAATCTGCATCCATAGCGCCATCTAATGAGCATCGGTTGAAACTAAATATCGATTTTCTCGATTTCCGCCTTCCCTCCTCCCAATTTTCTGGAAATGGCAAATAAAGTAGATTTATTCATTGCATGCGTTCTTTTGCAAACAACTTTCACAAACTCATATAATAAACTGTATCTAAATAAGAATATCAACATTCGTTTCATAAAAAAGAAAAAAAGAAGAAAAAAAAATTATAAAATCAATTACATGATTAATGAGTTTTGCTAAAATCTATGGCAAGTCACAACTCCAATACAACGTTAAGTCACGACATTACTAACGTTGAATAATGAAAATTCTAACTTATTCCATGCAAATACTTTCAAATTGGTTCCAATTTAACTTTTGAACAACATATTTTTGGCCAGAAAAGCTAATCATTTGTCAAAGAAATTACAAAATAATTTTTAAATGTTTTTTTTTTTTTTTTTTTTTTTTTTTTTTTTTTTTTTTAAGTGCTTATTAAACGAAGCTGGTAACATAGTCCAACAAACTATCATTCAAAAAAAAGCTTTAAATCACATATATGTTGCACTTTCACTTGAAATTTTCCAAAATCCATTATTACCATTATATTTACTAACACCCCTATCAAATGAATACTTAATTACTTAATTTTTTAATACGAAATAGTGTTGCGAACGCTACAATATTTTAATTCATTGAAAAGATTTCCATTGCATTCATATTTATTCATTTTTACCAAGCAATCTATTGTGAAAATTTCTTGTTTTAATTTTAAAGGGAAGTTATTTTTCTATTTTTCAAAGCTTTTATTAATCCTATACATTTTTAAAAACATTACATTGAACTACAATATTAATGTACTCTATCTGGAAAATTCTCACCGAATGAAATTGAAAATTCATTTGAACCAAATAGGGGGTTGACAATCAACAATATTAAAAATTAAATATTGTAACCAAAGTATAAAATTACTTATTGATTCAATGTATTGCTTAATAGAGTAGCTTATTATAGATAAGATAAAAACAGACAATTTCTTCTTTCCATTATGCAATAATGATTACATAAAGTAATTATCTATCATTGGTCCACCTTCACGATTTCTGATGACGAATTTTAATTTATTTCCTAGTAATATTGCCGCAAACCATACAAACCCCTCAACTCAACTCACTCCATCCATCAAATCTGATTAAGTAGCCCCTTTATAATTGGAAAAAAACTACCCCTAATACCCCCACCAACCCCAATAATTATTTTTGCATAATTGATTTCCTTTCAATAATATACATTACCTCCCTCCCGCATTGAATTCGAAATAAGAACATGTTATTCTAGGCCTAAGTTCCATTGTCGATCTGTTATTAAACGGGAGAAAAAATCGTCTTGTCCACGGGTTAAGGGAACAGTTGATCCCTAGCAGGTGTTGTGCCCTGCCATGTCAAGAGGAGGCTTTGAGGCTTATCCCGGAGGGGGACTGACGTAAACGAGACTAGAAAAACAAACGGGGCTTTGATAGGGAGTGGTTTTAGAATTAAAACTTTGGAATAATATTCAGCTGGCATTTTGAAGAATGGCAACTGTTACTACAGGAGGTTAGCTGACATGGTGGGTATCCTCCATCCACGCCTTCTTATTTCGATGTTACGTTATCCAGTAGTAATGTCCTTAGGTGGAATTTCTTGTCCATGGTAAACTTGTTGGAAAAAGTATTTAAATATAATACATTAAAGTTTGTGGGTTAATTCATCTCTCTTAGTGAGATTATACTTCAGTAATTTAATTCTTTTAAAGAACTTTAACTTTGGTGGGAGAAAATGGCAATTTTAGAGGTAAAAGGTATGGTGGGAAGGGAAATGGGCAGTTTCTCTTCCATTTTTAAACGTTTAGTGTTTTTGGACTGTGAAATATATACCAAATTGTGTAGTTTGCGCCGCTATATTTGGCACTTTTTAGCACCCTTAGCAATTGCTTCTCTTGTAAATCCTAAGTGCATTGCCTCTTACACAACTGATAGTCTAGAGCCTATGGCTGTCTAGAGATATAAAACGCAAAAGATATCTCAAAAGTATCTATATGTGAAACAAATTACAAAAGTTATGAAAGCTACCTATTATTACTTATTTATAGTTTAGCGAAGTTTATTGTTAGTAATATATATTACCAACTGAATTGTAAACACTTACTAGGATTGAAAGTAGTATCCAAAGGTTATTCTGCAGACAGTATCACTCCTTCTTGAAGAATTATTTTATCATTATTTTAGCTAGTATGTTTGATTCGACATGGTAGATTGGACCTTGGCATAACTCATAGTGTAAATCTTAATTAATGGTTTGGACTCAAATATTTTCTTTAATACCAGAATGTAAAGTATGTGTTATTCTAATTTTTATAACAATATTATTTTTATCACCCATTCAAAACAAACACCTATTCAAAAGCACATTTTCGTGGGGTACATGAATCAAGAAAGATGAAAGCAAATGGCCTAACAGAATAGGCCAAAGAGAATGGGCTAGCATCTCAGGTAGTCATATTCATCATTGTTCTGAATTATTTTTGAGAAAACTGTTTAAGAATAGAAGAAAATCATGTATATCGTGCCAAAGAAAATTTTATTTCGTAAGGTTGTTCTTCTTCAAAAGAAATGTATTGCATATTTACTTACTATACACATTCAAATTTCTTTACTAAATATTATTACTCCAGAACGATAAAAAAAAAACTGAAAACTCTTCGATTAGATTTGTGGTAAATGAAATCTCATAGTTTGACAAAATCCAAATAAATGACTTATAAGTTCATGAACCACTGCAACTAATCAATGTCTTCCCAATGTCCAGGATGTATTTCTAATCCTTTCTTATTAAAGTTGTATGATTTTCCTTTGACTTTGTTCGAGATTAAAGTCTGTAATCTTTTTCCACAGTTGCTTAATTATTTCTTCTTTTCCTTCTGAGTTTTTGTCCACTGGGAAATCACTCTCCGGACATCCCTTGGAACCAATGACTTCAACCAATTTCCTTTCAGACCGCTACTCGCTTTCCTAACAACATTTTAATCCGTATTTTTCTTTCTTTGGTCTCTAATTTTCTCGTAACATACCGCAAACGCGTAATTTGGAAGGTTTTCTCCTTTTTCTTCCCTAATATTATGCACATATTAAATTGAGTAAGGTTTTGTACTCTCCTCCAATTCTGTTATTCAACTGTCTTTTATTTTGTGAATTAAATATATTTATTTTATGGGGGGGGGGGGGGATGTTTATATTTGAATTTTACTGCAATTTGTATTTTAGCTACTACACTAGTATGCTATTATAGAGCAAAGTTAATACAAAGATTCTACGCTTGTCTATCTGGAGTCAACATTACCAGAAAAAATTATAAATAATTCGACCACCATTGATTTCTCTAAGGAAAATGTCTCATCGAGACGAGTTCACATACTAAAACTCAACCAAAGGCTACAAATAGAATCAACATAAATATTGACCACAAGCTTATTTAAATTCACGACAGGGTACTAGAACTGTTGAACGAAAAAGATGTCCCAAAGTAACTTATGGGAAGAATGATCTTGGCTTCAAATAGAGATATCAGATTGAAATCTATCTTGATAAGTTTGTCTTCAAATTCTTCAATTTGACGATTTTTTTTAAAAAAAGCACCCTCCACATTGCCTGGGTTTTGGTTATGATATGTCGTTAACTAGAACAGGGGAGAAGTTTCAGTCATTAAATGTGGTCGAATCGTACATGTTTTACGTCTAGATCATATGTACTGCTGTGAAAACTTGTGCTGTTTTTTAGTAGTAATTACTGTTACAATAAAACTTGTTCATTTTTGTTCAACTTTTCCGAAAGTTACGTGTGATTGAACTTGAAATTTGGTCGAGTCTCATTATGATTCCTTTAAAAGCTCTTTGATTTTATTAGAGCACTTCAAAATTTTTACTTTTCAAATATAACTCTCTTTCTATTCATCTATGTCTTAAAGATTTGTTTCTTACTTTTATGAGATTAATATTAAAATCAAACTTGCTTAACATAGTCAGGAGCATCGCTTTTAGTTTATTGGAAATTATTGAAAATTTATCCAAAAGTAACTAAAATGTAAAAAATAATAGTTTAAAAATTAAACAAAACACGTAATTTTTCTTAGCAGAAAAAACATTGAAATTTCTCAATTCTAAATTCGATTTCTTCGATCTTTGACTATACGACATTCGTATTCAGCTTCAAACTAGATACGCGTTTCTTCGTTTTAAAAGTGATAGTCACCTGTCAATTGTGATAGTTCCTGACAGGATTTTTTGGGGTTTTCCTCCGTTCCAGATGCAAATGCGAGTAAATTTCACCTTAAAAACCATCAGGAAGAGGTTACTCCCTTGACTCTCTAACTTCCTTTAGCTGTCCATGCCATTTTCCGGGTAATATAACCCTCATGTAGTACTTGTTTTAAAAAAATAACTAATACTATAGAACAATAACTTCAAACTATAGAACCGATAACTGTCATATTTTACACATCTAATTTGCACAAGATGTATATTTTATGAACAAAAACAACGAAATGGCTAACGAGCTTCTGTAAACATATATATATATATATATATATAATCCTTTAGATTAACTTCGATTTTGTGTATATGTTTTATGTTTGTCGATGATCGTGTTTCGATGGGAGCGGAATTTGTGGAAGCCTAAGTAACCCATTTGTCGTCATCTATTCGGACTGAAACTTGGCAGATAGGTTCAATGTCGATAACAATGCATTCTATCAAATTTATGGCTGTTACTGTCACTAAAAGGTTGTTTTTACGGAATCCTAATAAACCAACTTGCCGTCCTCCAATCGCGTTAAAATACCAATGAACCGATCATTGTTAAAACTCTTTCTGTTGCCAACATTTTTTTTTTAATAAATAAATAATAAAATTACTTTAATCAGAATAATCAAATGATATTTGTATATTAGTGTATAAATTCTCATTTATTTTTAATAAATACATTTTGAAACGTAATTTGCCTCACATTTTTCTGATAGAAAAGTTTTTGATATCGGTGCTGTGTGAATGAGTATAAGAATTGACAATACATGTAAAGGATTTTTTAAAAACTCTGTTTTTATGGGTTATGTTATTACATAAGTTTCTCTGAATATTTTCAAAGTACATTCCTTCCAACAGCAAAGAAAATTTATACACTCACACTTGGTGAGGTAATCATACCATCGAACTCGATAGAGCTGCAACCTCCCTGGAAGTTATAGTCGCTGGCACAGAAAACGGAATTGCGTTGCCCCCTCCAAACGATAATTGATGGCCAACACCGCAATTGAAACGGAATAAAGCGGAGACCACCACTACTTTCTCCCTTTCGAAATTCTTTCGTATTTGCGGTTTTGCTGTAAAACACATCAGACCTGACGGCTAAAAACAAAAACATGGAAGAATTCTCTTCTCCCTTCGGAAGAAGATGCTTTTGAAAGGGATTTGTTCTTATTTTTCCTTTCTTCCACCGATGACCTGCTTTCTCTGGTGCTTTTCGATAGCGGTTTGGGCACTGTATTTATTATATTTTTTTCCTTCTTTTTCTTTATTTACTCGTTTCGTCGTTTTTTTCCTGTTTCTGGATCATTTTTGGAAGGAGCAATGTTCGGTCGACAATTTTTGCTGCGCGCCTTGACTTTGATGGACGATCGGGGGTCTTCAGATCATCAGTGTGAACGTCCAAATGCTGCAGACGATCAAGTATACTTTTTTGTTGTTGCTGTTATTTGTGTTCATCGTTTGCTTTCGTTTGTTGTGTTCCCGAACGATGTTGTAATGCCTCCCCCCCCCCCCATCTCCCTTTCCATCCTAACCTGCTTCCTCCGATTTTAACGGAAAAAATTGAAGGAATTCTCTGATGTACCCGATCGCGAAAGATGTTCAGGAGCAAGAAGAAAAAAAAGGATGTGTTAAGATTGCATGTTGTTCACCTACGGTTTCTTTATTTTGGTCCCTTTTTATGAAGCAATGAGCGTTAAAGGAAAAAGGAAGATTCGCATGGTGCGTAAAAAGCGTTATTTGCTTCAATCGAAATATCTTTACAGCAATTCCCTTGGTCTTGTTACTTCTCATTCAAGCGATTATTCATTTTGAAACACTGAATTCTAATGCAACAATTTTTCTCAAAATGAGTATAAATGATAAATGCAAATTAGGAATGAGGTTTGTTTTGTTAATTTATGCATTTTACTCCCAAGAGCTTACAAATATTGTAAACTTTAATTTGTTTAAAGGGGAAATATAGATGTTCCTGCTATTCCCTTGAGCTATTGCGTATAAACGCAATATTTTTTTATTATTATGAAGCTTTAAATAACAGTTCTAGACTTTTTTAAACTGCCCTCGTTAAATAGAAGGAAAATATATTATTCAATGATGCTCTTTTACCACTACAATTTTAGTTAATTTTCAACATTGTGTATAGAAGCAATTATTCATACACGAAATAGAAAATTATCAATGATCTCCTTAACAGTCATTTTGTAAGCTTTTATATTTAATTTATTCTTTTGAGTTTAGACCATTTTTCAATGTCTGACCATTGATCAAGTAGAAACTTTCCATACTAATATAATTCAATAATAATATTTGATTACAAAGTTTTTTATTTAATTAAAACTATACGAAGTTAATTAATATTATTTATGTCGCTATGTACTCAAGGAGATTTACTACTAAAAATTTTTTCTATTTCATACGGGCATAAGGATAAAAATGTTGGTTTTTTAGTTATAATTTTATAAAGCTTAACAATATAGATTTCATTTCACTAATTCAATTTTTTTACAAATCATGGATTAACTTATTCCATTTCAACTCAAATGTAGAAGAAGACTTCCTTTTCTTATGTTTACAACTGCAAATATTTTGGCGCCACAATTTGTAGATGCGTTAAACACTTTTTAAAACAATTTTAAGTATCTGGTTTACTAAAATGTAAATATTTTCACATAAAAACATACATAAATTACCCTTTCGTAATGCAATATTTTGTGACACTGAAGTTCCTATATAGTAAGTATTAAATTATGTGCTAATTATTATTCCAAAAACTACTTCGAAATAATAAGCAAATCCTCTATTAAAGAACTTATCGTTACAAATTTAGTCAAATTGTTATATGAGCAATCATAAAATTAAAAATTATTACCATTTTAAGAAAGCGTAATCCTAATACGATTATACAATTCCTTTGAATAAAAGCAATAGAAGTAAAACTACTGTAATTAAAGATACAATTAGAATATCTCCCTTAAAAAATCGCCTTGTGTAAATAAAATGATTTAAATATAATTAACTAAGTGCCTCTTTAAAATGAATTTCCACAAAAGTTATACCGAGTAGAATCAGCACCATGACGATATGATAACCATTTACTTTGTGTGTCAAGGTAAATTGACGAAAGTTACTGTATCACCAATTATACTTAAGAGAATTAAAGCAATGAAGGAAATTTTTTATAGAAACGTTTTCCATATAAACCTTTACTTTTACTTTTAGAAATTAGTAATAAAAAAAAATGTTTCTGTAAATGACATCATTTCCAGTATTCACTCTTCATATCGCTTTTCTTTGCATGTCTAGAATTTAAATTCCTAATATCTATAAATGAAATGCTTTAGTAGTCATTAAAAGCAGGTGGTGTTTTTTTTTTTTTTTTTTTTTTGTTTTTTTTTTTGTATTCAAGCTTTTAAGGATTTTAAAAGCCCAAAAGAATACTTAATTTTCCAAGGCTATTATCAATAAAATTTATAAAGTTTTTCATGGCTTAAATAATAAAAATGCATCATCTTTATATAATGAAGTATGCGTAGCATATGCCTATGCAGTAAATAATGTTGGATACATGAAACATTTTTTTTTTATCAAAGATCACTTTTTATAATGTTCATAGTGTTATTATTTAAATACAAATATTTAGGAAATGCTGCATTTTTATTTATTTATTTATTGACACAACACCCCTCTTTTAATTTAAAGTGCAATTGAGTCTGAGATTGGTAATTATCAAATGTTATTATTAGTATTTTATATATGCTATTTATATTCGATTTTGATTTAATACAGTACGTTTCCTATAGTAATTACGTTTAATACGCTCTACATTTCTAATTTAATAATTAAACTTTAAAACTTTCAACATAATACTTATATAATTTTAATTTAACATTTATATATTTTTGCTATTTGACTTATGTCTTGAAAATATTAAATGCACTATTTCTGCACTAATATGCAATTTTATTTAGAAGCTAATTAATTTAATTTGTAAATATCTTACATGAATTTATTAATTTCTTAAGTCAGTCACATAGAATTAATCTATTAGTTTAAAGTTTTTCTCATAACTAAAAACCTGACCCCATTTCCTCCAACTATTAATTTGGGTAACCATGACTTTTAATAATATTCCTAATTTACTTTTACTACAACTCATCTCACAGAAAAACTCCTCAGCTCCAAACGAACCTAAAAATTCACTACCATCTTCTTCCAGTGATAATTGGCAACCATTTATCCCTCCAACACCACCAAAAAAAAACCATCCCTTCATCATATCATCGTAAAAATTCTCCACCCGAAGATAATAAGCAAAACTTAACGAAGTCATCAAGAACCAAATATCTTTTTTTTTCAACCATCCTTCCCTATTCACCAACAAATCAGACTCCCAAAAGCGCTCATTACCCAAAGCAGGAGCATCTCCATATAAACCCACGTCTCGATAATTCCTATCATCTTTACATTTTTTCAATTAATCATTAAAACAGACGTTTCAAAGTGGATAAAATGGAGATTGGGGGACCATAAAAAAGTCGTTGTCGTACAGTATGGAGTATTTGAAGAAGACCCTTCTCCCTTCCCCGTCCCAGGTTGCTAATGCCAAAGATCAATGGTAATTTATCAATGTCATAAGCAAGCTGTTGTTGTACAAGTCCTCTGAAGCAAGTAGCGTGGGCTAAAAGTATCACAAACAAATTGGCGCGAAATTAGCTGGTTTTTTTTAAGGTCGCTTATGTCGTTGTCTTGTACTTCTTCGCTTCTTTAGGTTGGTGGTGACTGGGTAATTAGGTGATTTCCACGTCACTCGAAATCATACGTCATGCCTTCAAGCCGGCGGTTAATATAACTCCTACACACACCATTGGGTAGTTAAGCTTTTGCATAACTCGCCAATTGACAAAAGAAAAATATAGTTATTAAACTCATTATAGTTTTTTTTTTTCTTTTTTATTTTTTTTTTATTTATTTGCACTTTTCTTTTATTTTGTATCCGTTAATATATTTTTGTTTTGCGGTTGTTTCTTAACAACCTTAGTTATTACTAACTAGAAGGCCTTTCTAAACGTATTTTTAAAGTTTTAAATATTGTATATCAAATATTAAAAAAAAAAAAAAAAAAAAAACTCTCATTTAATTTCAGAAACTGGTAATTAATGTGTACAGAATCTAGAAATTAAATAACATTTTTCTTGGAATTTATAAATTGTTTAGTGAATTCTAAATCTGATTAGAAATCCAAGTTTCAAGTTAGTTTTTATATTTTTAGCCATCGCTGCGCAAAAAAAAATAGTTGATTTCTTACTATAACAGATTTTTAAAAAAATGTGAATTTCATTCAAATCAAGTAATATAAATTGGATCAATGTAATATCGATTGTTGTTTATAAAAAAAGTTACCAGTTTCATTTTGGAAGATTATATGAGTGATAATTACAATCTATCATTGGAGGATCCAGCGAAGGTGGAGGGGGCGATCGCCCCCAACATTATTCATGGACCTCTCACGTTTTAACGTGCTCTGTTTTCAGGCTTTGGTTGAAATCAATCAAGATTTTACGAATCCGAACTGAACATTTTTAATATAAATATTCTCATCCAAAAAATGGAGATGAAAAAGCCAATGACGAAGCAAGACAACAACAAAAATTACAGTTTGAAAGTATTCAATGTGTATATGTATTTGTTGGTAGATTGTTTTGTCTATCACATTTAACAATAATTTATCCTAAATCAAGCAGTTGTAGACAACTCTAATTTGTTATCGCAAATTCACACGTAGCCAACGAGTCACCTTTATGTTATTAAGACTTTTTACCTTTTTGTAGCATATTCTGCATAATCAAAGTTAAGTTATCCAGTGGTATAGTCATATAACTTAAGAGCAACAAAATTTACCTAAGCTATTCAACAACCACCGCCCCCTACGTAATATAACTCTGGATCTGCCCTTGCAATCTATTGTTATACATATTCATAAATTTCAAATACGCACTATCATATTTTTTAGTTTGATAATATTAAAGCTTTATAGATGCATTTTCTGTTATAAATGTATTTACAACAAATTTCTTCTTACTTATCTCTCTCTCTCAACAAGCTCTCCAAGAAGTCTAATTTCTAAACTCGCAGAGCATCGCAATATAGCCTTATTTCTTACAGAATATGCAAAGTCCTGCATTAGACAGAAGGAATTTTAATTAAAAATGTACTATGAAGTATTTTCCAAGAAATTTAGAAACAACTTTCATTTTCATTCGAAGTATTTTAAAGCACGGGAGAACTTAATTTCAAATGAATTCCTGTCTTAAAACAGGAACATCGTTGCTAATTTGTGCCAGAAATTCCAGGCATCCCTTTCTCTTTAGGATATTGAAGCAACGGCCTTTTATTAAACTGACAGATATTTCAATGCATCGCCATCGTCACAAGTTCACGACGTGTGAGCTAATTTTCTTCACTTTTAAGGGATAGAAGCTCTTCTTCAAACTTTAAAGCGCCTTCGTTTTAGTTTTTGAAATGTCATTTCCTTCCGAAAGCCTTCTAAGAATCGAATCTCTTATTGGGATGGAAGTCAAAGAGATTGCAACTTATCCTGGAATGTTGGAGAAAGATCAATCTCTAAGTTTTATCGAATTAGGTTTTCTAGCTGAAAGGATTGTTAGTGTTGAAGTATCTCTTAAAATACTTAAACTTTTGAGCTGAAAATAGTTTAGTATTATAATAGCAAAATAAATTGGTGAAAAGTGTCTTATAAAGATATCGTTGAAAGAGTTTAAACCTCTCTTCGATAATTATCGATGATACCTCAGATAACGATTTTTAATTTTTACAGAGCATTGTCTCGAAATTGAATCGATTATTAAAAAAGGTCTCAACTCTAAAATTACAAGCCCAAATTTCTGCTTTCAAAAAATTTTAATTTTTTTTTTAACACTATTTGTTATAAGTTTGAAGAAAAGCAGTTTGTTTAGAGAAGCGTGTTTTGTTCCTAAAGTAAGCAAACGATCGTGCTTTGTTTTATAATAGTCCTAAAAATATTCATTTTTATCATGTTCCTTGTCTTTTAGAGTTAAATCCTTTTACAATAGTCTGTTCAATTATCGTGTTAGTTACCAAACAAATGCTTGCACACATAATCCATAAAATGTTCATTTGTGTAGCTTTTTAAATAGTATAAACTTTTTTTTAATCTATATACAGTATGTTAAATGGGTTTGAAATTGAATAGAATTCCCTCAGTTATTTGTCAAAAAATTGAAAAGAGTAGCAACCACAAAACTAATTTATTTTTTTAAAATTTAAAACATTATAGTATAACATATATTTAAAATTTAATATAAGTATAACATCAGATTTTCCTTTACCTTACAAATCGATTTCGTTTATAACTTTGAATCAATATTTGTACAAAAGTATCTCAACTAGAAACTCTTTTTATAACACATAGCCGCGCAAATAACGTACCCATGTCTACCGATATGTCTACCTTAATAGATAACCCCTTCGTCTAATCAACAAACGAAATCCACACAACAGCACTAACTCAATCAAGGAATCCTCAAGTCATCATCAAACAAGGATTCGACAGATGACATCTCTTGAAGCAAAACTCCAACAATCCAAATAGTAACACTACCTCCAACAATGAATTAGTTCTTCCCTTTGTTGTATTCCCACGAAAAGGACCCCTATGTAATTCCATCCACCACCCAATGAGGCTTCCGCGCGTATCAATAACAAGCCTAAGAATACCACCTAAAAGCGGATATGGCTCAATTCAAGGCGAAGACACACTCCGCTGGGTCCTTATGAATATTGTATAGGGCCCATATACCAGAGTATCGAGTGTGTGCCCACAAAGAATGTTGCAGATTCGGATGTGCAAGGCGTTTCCTCGTTGCCTGAGAGCTTTTGTCACGAAGAAACCCCCTCTTTAATGAGCGGTTGTCGTGACGAGGGTATGCGTAGGGCACCCTCTCGAAATATTAGCATAATAATGGGACATTTATCCCGGGGCTTGTTATAGGTTGGTGATTTAATTCTGAGGATTGGTTGAGGAATGGTTTGTGTAACCAGGCTGAAATTTGTGCTGAAGATTTAATAGGGTAATTATGCTGGGTTTTTGAATTTTTTAGAAGGTATTGTTGATTTCGTTGGTGGGAGGGTTCTGTGGTCAGTTTGTAGATTTTAAGATTGGAAGTTTTGTTAATATTATTAAATTGCCTCTTTAGTTATTTATTTTGTTGTGATTGTGTTTATGAAACAAATGGCTGGGGGATTGCAATACTGGTTATTTGTAAGGATAACGTTGTGTAATATTATGAAAAATGCTCATTCAATACAAATAATATATTAATGGTGTTTTCCGAAAAATCAATTGTAAATAGTCATGATAATATAAGTAAATAGCCATGAATTTTTTAATAGTTTCCGCCCTATAATCTTGTTTGAAATAATGCGTGCGTTGTACTCAATTTTATCCTCAAACTTCATCTTACTGTAAATACCGAATTTTTCTTGCCAAATTTATTTTAATTAATACCATATTTCACTATTTAAAAATATGCAAATTATCTGTTACCGTTTTCATGCAAAAGAGTGATTTTTATATAATGCATGCACTATTTGATGCAACAAGCTGAATTTTCTGAATTCTTAGGGGGATAAATGGATGCTACAAGTGATAAAAAAATTTACTCTTGAGTTAAATCCCATTGACCCTTGGGATCAATTTTAGAAGTCTTATCACCCAATTTTAAAAGTAATTGTACAGTTTCAAGTTTGAAAGGAGGTGGTTCAAATTGCTAAAAGATACTACCAAATATCATTTCTTTTTCGCTAACTTAATTTTTTCGTGAACGATATTACTGTACCAAAAAAAAAATGTAACGCAAAATGTTATTTTGGTTTTATATGCGAAAATAAATTGAATTATTGTTATTCATCTTTCAAACTTTGAATTTTTATGCAAGTTCATAGGGAATAATTTATCTAATAAAAAACTCTTTCAAAGTGTACATATATGCATCTAAAATAGGAACACATCTGAATTTTAAATGTATAGCTTGCGTCAATTTGATTAAAATTTGTGACATATGCTATTAAGGAATCGAATGAAATAAGATTTCAAAAGAACTTAAAACGAATTATCTGATAATTAATGTAGATACACTTAATATATTGTTATTTTTTAATTCAGTATCTGACTTATCAATGAAAGATTTATTTAATGCAGAAATCTGCGCAGCTGAAATGCAAAGGAAATTGATGTAAAAGATAGCGTGAGGTGTTTTTTTTTCTCTGCTTAGTATGTAACGTCGCGGGGAAAAGGGTTTCACCGTTAAATAAAAGTTGATAAATGATGAACGCGGATTTTCTTTCGCTGTCAATATTGACGTATCATCAATATCTGTCAATGTAAGATTAAGGAGATGATAAAGAATCTAACTTTACGATGACCTTTCATTTTAGAAGGTCATCCTTAAATGTATCTAAAGTTTCCCCAAATGCTGGGTTTGTCTACAATGATGTATGGATTTCTATAGATAAATTAATTTGTTTTTAAACAATAAACTATATGTTATGCACAAAGTGCAATTGGTAACTGGATTGATACTTAAAATTTTTATTTACATACATATTTTTCTATATAAATTTAACATTTAGAATAAAATACTCACTTCATTTAAATAACCTCAAATACATGTTTCATTACTACAAAATTTTATTTATTTATTTATTTATTTATTTATTTATTTATTTATTTATTTATTTATTTATTTATTTATTTATTTATTTATTTATTTATTTATTTATTTATTTATTTATTTATTTATTTATTTATTTATTTATTTATTTATTTATTTATTTATTTACTGTTTGTTTGTTTGTTTGTGGGTGGTGGTGGTGTTTATTTTCCTATTATTTGCTTTATTATAATTTTTCCAATATTTCTATCATTGAGGGAAATTATTGAAATTAAGATAAAAACACAACGTCACTTAAAATCTACAGTTTTCACATTTTCCATTCTTATACAATGTTAAGTATACTTCCAATTGATTCATATTTGAATTTTGCTCATCAAATCCATAAAATTCACCCCTTTCCCGGATCTGGCTTTAGGTACAGCTATCCATTAGTAACCCCATCTAAAATCGCTTTCCTCTTTATCTATACGTCTACAGATATATAAAAAAATGTATGATATCAAGCATTTTATTGGATTTTTGTCGCTGTACTGACTTCTCGATGTGCTCTTCGATGTTTACGAGTCCGGAAAATAAAGAAAGTATTTCTGAGCAGAAAGTTCTTCGAACAAACAAAATAAAGCGACGGAGGCACAGCATGGCGGCGGAAGGAAATGTTTATTATTGATCTGAAGCACATCTTTAAAGTTAAAGTAGAAAGTAAATTGCCCAAGCGCTGCTTTCTCTCCTTTTTTTTTTTTCTTCTGAGTATTTTTTCTTGGAGTAAATATACCGTTGCATCTGAATCCTGAGGCACAAGACAGTCTTCAGAGTTGTTGCGCTACCCTACTATTGATTTTTTTATTTGGGATTCTAATAACGCTTTAAACGACGTGCTCTATCAATGCTTAAAAACACTTTTTTTTTTCATGTTTTTGCTCCTTTAATGGTTTCTTTTGAGCAGACAAGTTGAGTGAAAGGAATAGTAGTTTTCGTTCACAGAGAGCTTTCTTTGGGTTACTATGGAATTTGTTTCATAACGTGAAGGTTATGTAAAGTATATTGTTATTAAAAATTTGGCTGTCAAGTGCTTAAAGGGAACTTCTCAATGTAGGGAGGAATGTTGTTAGATTTTAGAATAGAACTCTCAACTAGATAATCAACAAAACCTCTATAAGTGAATAATTTCAGTATATTATCAAATAAATATATGCGTTTTTCTTTTAATTATTGTACAGTCCATAATACAAATTCAATACAAGCTTTGTGGATAAAATATAAAATTTAGGCTAAAGAAAATATTGAATAATGGCAGCAAGAGAACTATGAGAAGTAGAATTTTCAATTTTAATTAAATTCATATTTTTTACTGTAGTCCAAAAGTAGAAAACAATATCTCCTCGTTAAAAAAAGAACCGTAAAAATAGTTTACATCTTTGATTTAGTTTAATATAATATGATGAAACTAAACAAAAAAAAACTACTTTGTCTTTTGGGCCTGAATTTAAAGAAAATCAATACAGCAAACATAGTTTGTTCACGATCTCTCATATTTGATTTTACTATGTCTTTTTAAATATTCCATAACTTAAAGTCGTTTACTGCACTTTAATATCTTCGAGTTATACCCTATATAAGCATTCGTTCCCCATACTAAATCTACATACTTAAAAATTGGAAAAATTTCAATATCATGCTGTTTTAGGAAGCAGGGCATTTTGAATATTAGGTAATCACTAGGATTTTTTAATAAAAAGTAAATAAAATTATATTTTTATCTGGTAAAATTGTTTAAGAACAATAAACTTTCAATATTTATATGTTTAAAAAAGACCTAAAAATGATTAAAAGTCAATTTCAAAAGTAATTCAATAAACCTGTTGACTTTTGTATCCACTAAATATATTTAATTAAAATGTTAAAATATATAACGCTTTGGTGGTTTTTGATAAATAAATTTACGTAATTTAGAAAAACCCATAATTTTTTTTATTTAAAAAATGAATATTTTGTTTCATAATAAAAACAGTAAAACAAAATGTTATCGCTGCATATAAGTTTTCACAAAGTAGTCAGCACAAATATTTTTCCTGAGACATTTTCGCGAGAATTTTCTTTTACGGTAACAGTTTGCTGGTTCCACAAAACAATTGCGTCACAACTTCTTTCGAAATCGGAAGCAAAACAACCCTGAACAATACTCT
Organism: Linyphia triangularis; assembly: GCA_963978545.1. Taxonomy (NCBI): domain Eukaryota; kingdom Metazoa; phylum Arthropoda; class Arachnida; order Araneae; family Linyphiidae; genus Linyphia; species Linyphia triangularis. The sequence continues at coordinate 73,228,282 of OZ021722.1, forward strand.
TTTCCGGAAATAAAAATGGACTACTGTCGATAACTGCTTCCGGATTTGTATTTTTAATCAAACGCTTCCGGCGAACTTACCCTCAGAGGACCTCATCCGCTTCAATCGACTCAAGAAACGAAACATCAAAAGATTCTATTCCAAAAGGAAGCAAAAAACAGCACTACGCCAAGGAAATACTTCCTTAAGGAATTCGCGCTAAATACACTCGAATGAATTGAGCAGTGGACTTGAGAAGGCAAATATTTCGTGGAGGACATTTTATTAGTCACGCGATTCTTCAATCCTTATGCTTCCGAGCCTCGTTTAGACTTTACCTAAACGATTCTGAACAGTATTAAAACGTATTCTTCTGAACAACTTCATAGATATGAGGGCTTCATTGCTTATGAATGTATTATTTATTTTTCCAAATAAAATGCTTCGAAAAAAAGTATTTTTCGTTAACTTACTATGTAAATCTCTTATAATTACAATTTAAAAAACCTCAGTTAATTCTTATTTTGTATAATATTTATTATTTCTTGATGCATTGATGGAAATGAACATTAATCGCTACTCTATTTGTAGTGGGGCTTTTCCATCTAACAAAACTTGCGACAATAATACATTCAAAAGTAAAGTGGAATTTTCAAATTAAATTAACCAATCCCAAATATGTATTTCATTTATCCTTGTCAGACATTGTGAAGAAAAGCTGCCTGTGACATTTCCTTGCGTAATGTCCATTGTCTCGATAATTGTTTACGATTATATTAAAATGAAAAGTTATATTACTATCCCAACATTAGAAGACTGTTAAAATAAAGCTTTTTTTTACTTCAAAACCCTGACTTCACTTAAACTTTTTACCAGCCGATAAAAACTAATATATAAATCCTTTGGTTTAATATTTTACTCTGTGAGTATGACATCTAAAACGCATATTTATTCAATAATTCAAAGAAGTAGAAGGTTTCTTTCCTTTAAAACTACTTAAGAATCTCAAATTTACGATCAGAAATAAACTAACAATTTTTATCTGTGAAAACACTTTGAACTCAACATATTTAATTTCTATATTGGTATTATTTTAGTATCTTCAAATTTTAAAATATCACAATTTTAAGGTAGCCGATACAAGAAATACAATTTTAATTTTGAAAACTCTGAAAGTATCCTATTCACTTAAACAATTTTTAACTATATTCTCGTGTCCAGTTAATGATTCCATCTCCATTTAATTTATGGAAACACTATAAACATTTTCTCAAAATGGTCAGGGTATTTTACAAATTTTAAAATTCGAAAACATTGTATATTATACGTATGACTCCTTACATCCACTTTTAAATTATATATTAGATAACTGTTTCAAGTAAATATTTAGTACACGTTTGCAATTAAATTTTCTCAAATAAGTCAAGTACTTTTTTATTAATCACATTTTTACGGTAATCAGTTATCAAACTAATAATATATTTTGTTAAAGATTTATTTTCAAAAAATTAAGTTCACTTATAAAAAAAATTCTTCAATCTGCTAAAGTATCATATTAAAGAAGCTTTCTTAAGAATACTGAATTTATGAGACGGCGCCGTCGATATCACAAACACAATTACAACACCTATTTCTCTTTTACTCGTTTCTGAACAACAGACCATCCATTCAAAGAGCATCGCCTTCGCCCATTTCAATTCCTTCGCGCCAACTCATCGCCCTATTGTCTGCCTAATGATGGATAGCAAGAAAATCATTGCAACTGTCGAAATAGAGAATCATCGACTTCTCACTTCTGTCAGTTTTGCTTCACCAATTCCATCCAGCCGTGATACATGAATGAAGCACAACTTTGAGGAGTAATTTCTCATTGAGGTGGTTGCCATAGTTGCATCAGAACAATTCGGCATTTTCACTCGCCCCCCCCCCCCCCTCAGTGAGATAAATGGTTGCCGTTCGGGACGGTTAATGGATAAAATCATTCATAAACATTTTATGGAAGAAAACACGAAGAAAGCGCTTGCTTAGAGGTGTAAATAATTATAAATGTTGTTTATCGATAAACTTTTTTTTTCTATCCTTCTAGCCAGAATTGATATTTTAGATGGATTATCCATCATTCACGCCATCAAGTACAAGAACTAATGATGTCTGAAAGGTAAGTTAACTGAAACTAAGATGTGATTTAGTTGAAGTTGACTTGTTTGTAACTTCTGTGCATAGTTGATGGTTTCTTGAGAGTGCAAATAATTATTGCTGTTTTGTGAAATAGTAAAAATGCTAGGAAAGTTTGATACTTATGCTTTATTATATTTTCTTAACATTCAATATCAACCCAATTGCATATTTTAAACACTCTAAAATACTGATAATAGGTAGCAATAATTTAAGCGCATTAGGTATGAGCTAATTTAAGCTTGTTCCAATTGACATATCTTTATAAATCTGATGGGAATATTATTAAAACAAGAAAGAAAATATGAAGAAACAAAAAGATCTCAGTCAAACTTTTGCTATAAGTTTAAAATAAGGCACTAAGTTAGTTTTACAAGAGAATTATCTTATAGAAAAAGTTCTATTGAAAGTTTGAATATTTAGTTAACATGGTAATTGTATTCCTTCGAGCATCATTTGCTAAAATGTGGATATTTGGATATTTTTTTAGAAAAAGTATTTTTGTATTATTTTCAAATTCTAAAGGTTATATTTGTTTCAGATATTATTTTCCTATATTTTCAGAAACGTGTATGCAAAATTGTTAATACAGGCTCAAGATAACAAGAAACAATAGAATTATTCCCCTTCTGTATTAAAATTGTGAATTTCAAAATATATGTTTTGAATTTTAAGTTATATAAAAACTTTTTCAAAATATTTCCACAAACCCATCCTTTCCATTTCAAATAAAAAAAAAACTTTCAAACACAAAATATATCATCATATGATACTTTATAATACAGACACTTCTCTCCAAGTATCTACTCCAAAAAATCCACAAGAAATTCCAAAAATATACGAGACCAGTCTAGACCCTGTCTAAAAACATAAAAGAAAAAGCTCATCCTTTGGATCTCCAGTTTTCCATTGCATCCTTTCCCCACGCGGACCATAGAAAGGAACTTCAATTCAAATCCATCCCAAAATTCTCGACTATATCAATCCGAGGGGATCAGAAATACATCAGTCACACCGCCTATATCTAACGATCGGGCTTACCCTTCTTCCAGAAGGAAACCAATACCTGCCACTCCTCCACCAGCCGAGTAATAAGGAAGAAGTATAAAAGTAGAAGAAAGAGATCGACAGAGAACTCGGATGCTAATAACTCTCCTGCACCACCAAACCACGCCCGGAGTTTTTTCTCCATCTTTCAATATCCAAAGATCCTCATCACTTCTTTGCGGCTTCGCCATCCAAACCTCCTTCTCTAGGTGTCATCAACGAATAAATCGGAATCCTCCTCCAATTTCACCCCCTTTTTTTTCTAAGGATGGGAGAGAGATTGAGATGCTGTGAAAAGGGGAGGGGGTTGAGGTATTATTCCACCCCCACCCCCTTACCACCCACGATCCTAGATGATCCTGGTAAAGATGTCATGAAGAGTTATGCCCCGTGATACGACCATCCTTATATGTGGGAAGTTTATCTGAAAGGTTTATCACTGTGGTGGATTCCAAACCTACCATCGGATACGCAAACGATGGATTTAGTTAAAGCCGATGTAGTTTTGCAATTTATTTACAATATTCCAATGAAGAACAAATAGTTAATTGACTTTATATTAAAGAATAGGCATTAAAATTGAATATGATTCTAACAATTTTTGCATCATAATGGAATATGGTAGCTGAAGTTATCCAATATATTAAAGTCAGAGCTTTTCATTAGATTTTAAAAGATTTTCCAATTTATCATGCAACTATCTCGAACAGCTCTGTATGGTAGCATTTTATAAACAGAAAAAAATGCTTTAATTTTTCACAAGTGCATTATGTATGTTAATTATAAAACAAAATGCTGAATAAATTATTTATTACAGAAAAAACTTATTACAACTACACTTTATTCTTGTTATAACTTGTTTGAAGTTTTTTGCGAAAATAAAATTTTATAGTCAGTTTTCAATGTCAGAAAACCCCAAAACATTTTAGATAACAAAAAGTGGCAATAATACATGGCTAAAAAAATTCAAAGCGTACTTTTCATGTCATGAATAAATCAAATATTCAATTGGAATAAACTCAAAATTAAAAGAGTAATCTTCTTTGTGAATCCAAATCAAATTTTGGACAAAAATCTACTCTATCCAATTCTAATAGAAGAATTGGAATTTAATAGCCGAATTCCATTAATAATTTCCGTCCAAATTGACTCCCAAAGGACATATTCTAAAGGTTTTCTTCAAGTAGTATGAAATCCTAGCAGTTTCTCTATCAGTAAGTAAATTTCAAAGCAAAGAATGAAGTAAGATAAAGAAGTGCTCCTACGCATCAGAACAATACCCACTTATATCCGGTCCCCTGCACCAAATTAAAAGACAAGACTCCATAAAGACATACTTTTTTCTTCCACTCTCTCGCATTGCAATATGTGCCTCCTATAGCCACCTACCCATGGGCTACTTGCGCTGGTGGAATGAGTCCCTTGGGTAACCTTCTGGCTACAAAACTCCCCCACAAGAATGGGAAAAAAATAACTGCGAGACGGAAAAAGTCATTTTGTACCGATTTTTGCTTTTTCATTTTCACTCAAGAAAGCGAAAGAAGATACCCTTGGTTGGGTGGGGAAAGCAGTCAGAAAATACAAAAAAAAATAATTCTGTGGAATTAGAGTAAATGTAGTTTGCGTTGATGGTAAAAAAGCAAAGTCATCCGTTTTTAACGGCAAAAATTAAGCATCATTTCCAGGATTCCTTTTTTGTTGTTCGTTAGCCGTTTCTTTTCTTTTTCTTTCTCTCCTTTGGTCTTTTTTTTTTTTTTTTTTTTTTTTTTTTTTTTTTTTCCCCCTTCAATCCCTCTTTTTTATTTTTTCCGGGTCATCGAGTCAGAATGACTTTTTCGTTGAAAAAGAATTACTTGTAGCTCAATGAAAGAAAAACACGACATATAGTGATAGGGGAGGAGGGGTTTTTTTATTATTTTTTTTTCTTCAAATGTAAGAGCCAAGTTTATTTGGAACATGTGACGTTGAATTTTGTATACAAGGTGCCTGACTTCAATGCATACTGAAAATTCAATTTAAGTAGAGGAAATTAAAAGTCAAAATGGCTGAAGGAATGACTGGATTCAATTATAACATTCTGCTAACATTTCGTAATAAAAGCATTTTCAAACTGAAAAGTTTACACATTTGTTGAGAAGAATGATTGAAGAAATCACATTTGTTGACAAGAAAAAGTAAAAATAGCTACACAATTTACTTCTATGACTGCTAAAATTTAATTTAGCTTTCTATTTGGATATTTTTATAAACAAGCTTAAGTATTTTAAGTATGAATTTGTTTTTGCAGAAGAGTTTAAGAAAACATTTATCAACTTCGGATTATAAAAAATATTTAAGTTGACATTTTAGTTATTTAGTGAATCATCCCATCAAAACCGAACAATATCTTTAGAAGAAAAAAAAAACATTCAAATCTGAACGAACTCTTTTTTTAATCTAATGGTATAAGTTCGCTTCGATTCATTGCTTCGAAATTATATTGCAATTGTTTTAAGGAATTAACTCAGAATATTATATACAACAAATGATTCGCTTGAAGTTGAAATATTTTTATCTACTAAAATTTAAGATAAAACTTACAAGAAATTAATTGTGGAATATTTGTATTTATCACTTAAATATATATGCTCTTTTCCATAATCACAATATGCTGAAGTACTATTAATTAGTTTTTGCAGTATATTTTTAAATCAATAAATTATTTAAAATTGGTTTGATTTTATTAGGATATATAGATCAAAATCAAACGTGCTAGAGCTTCTTCTAAAGTTAATTTTTCCAGAAATTGTAATTGTTTATTTTTAGTAATATTTTTGAAATATTATATTGTTTATTATGGATGCAATATATGTAGATTTCCTACAAACTCGAAATTAGTTAATGGTGTAGTCTCCCCTTATTCTTCAAAAATGTAATTAAACTAGGGTTGTGGAACATCGCACAGCTTTCAATTACGCTATAATCCTGACATGGATCTGTGTTATTTACCGTTTATATATTTTCCTCGTTCATTTAGAAAAGATGGCCAGTTTGGCGATATTTTTTGCGATAATTCTTGAATGGGTCCTTTAAAAAAAAGGTCCACCAAAATGGTGATTTCGGTTGTATACTTTTCTATAATTTTTATATTATCCTCTCTTATAAGTGAAACTGAGGAGAGAAGAAAAAAACAATCGTTGATGAGGTATTCTCAAGGAAAGAGAACTCTGTATTGAAGGCATTTGTTTTTCAACTTGTTACGCCATTAAGGCATTTCTATGGGATTTTCGGAAGTGGGGATGTTTAGAACAGCTTAAGAAGCACTACCACAGCGATTTTTATCAAAATCGTTAGAGCCGTTTTTTAGCAAGCATTGAAAACATGATTTTTCAAGCACTGAAAAATATGATTTTTCAATATAAGCTACCTTATGCGTAGGCACAAAAACCTTAATGGTAAGTTTCATGGTTACCACTAACCCGCACACCAAATTTGAACATCCTAGATCAATTTGTTTGGGAGTTATGCTGACCACAAACAAAAAGACAGACATTTTTTCTAGACAACTTTTTTGAAATCAAGTTGTTCCAAAACGTGAAAAAATGCACACACAAAAAATCGAAAGTTTTTTTACCGAATGCTATACTTCCGTTACCCTATGTATGCATATGGGTAATTGAAAATGAAAAGTTAGACGCTTGTGAAATCCTTTGATAAGTCAGTTATTTATCATACTCGGGCTATGCAGATAGCACATATCACATGGTATATTCAAAAGAATAAATGCAATCAATACGTATTTTTCATTACTCTATCCCATGCATTATTTCTGATCTTGAAAAGTTTAGCTAACCTAACAATAATGTAGCAGTATTTCCAATGATTAGCCTTTATTTCCGAAAATAGCCTCAAATGAAGAGTGAATTGATGGTTGTGGTTGGGAAATTGCAGCTGAGAATGGGGGCGATTTCGAAAAGTGAGGTATCTTTCAAGCTATAATAGCTGAGGAGAACTTCTAATGGTCATGTGAAACGTGTCCATTTCGGTTTGATTTAAAGTCATAATGGATCACTGAACGCATTTACTTGCTGATAAAACCCTGGTTTATAAAGAAACACGTAGTTTTACGATACTCTTATATTAAATTTACTTCCGCAAATAATTTCTCAGATTCTGAATGACTCGTTTACTTACGCTGTTTATCTTTTAATTTATTTCGGGATGTAGTTCCTTTGATTTCATTTTTTTAAAGGTAACATTCAGAATAATTTTTCTACATCAATATACAATCCCTATTTGTATTTTGTTTCTTGTTGATTTAAAGATATATTTTAACGCTATACTACCGGCTGAAGAACCAAGAACTTTTTAATTAGACATATTTTGAAATAGCTAATATTCTGAGCACATTTATATCAATAAAGCTTGTTATTTGAATTTGTATGCATAGTATGAATTAACAGAAGCATCTCAATGTTTATCAAACATCAAGGTCTGTCATTTAAATGTCTGTAAACATGCACCTTTGAAAATATTTACTAGTGTTAATATATTCAGTTTTCAAAAACAATCCAGAGAAAAATCTGTGGGTATCTCTGATAATAATTTGCAAGATTCTGAAACTTAAAAACTTTTGACCGTGTGTTATTTTTGTTTTAATAGACATAGCTCTCAGTCCTCAAATTTTAAACAATAGAAATTGTACCTACATCTTTCAAGCATTATTTATCAAAAAATAGTACATCTAATGACAACAAATAATTCTTCATTGTACTCCAAGCTCGTCTTCAAAGAAGCAACTATTCTTTTGTCGTTGTGATGTCAACAAAATGTGTAAAGAAGAAAAAGATGCTTAACCGAGTGTGTGGGGTCTAAGGGAACTGAGAATATATACAAAGAGATAAATTGTTATAATCCACCCGAGCACATCTTGTCTGAAGGTCTCTCTTACCTTGAGGTGAATAGAAGCAGGAGAGAAAAAAGCTGGTAGTGTTTTGGAGTCGAGTTTGGTTGCATTCAATTGGAGATAGTCCAAAGTTGTGCTTATCTTTCGGATTATGCTTGTATCCAAACTCGTCTTCACACCGAAATAGATTATTTATAACAGATACGCTTTTCAAATCCATGTAGTTAGTTTTATTCTCTTAGAAAGGTTTTTTTTTTTTTTTTTTTTTTTAATTCAAACAGACTCGCTTTTGCTTTTTTCGTAAATTAGCTAAAAATAATTTTTTTATTGCAAAGAGACATTTTAATAACTTAGTTATTTTGTTAAGAAGCCTGAGCTAAGTTCTCAGTAGAGAAAATGGTTGGCTCAACATATGCCTTTTTATGTAGCAAAAACTACGATTGTTCTCACTTTGTTTTTCTAAATGAGATAAAGCTTCAGTCACATTTTGTGTTATGGTTCTGACGAAATTTTGATACTTAAAAAAAAGAATGTCAATTTTATACCTTAATAAATTTAAAACACATATATTTAAAATTTACGAAATCGAATTAATTAAATTCAAGCTAGAGTAATTTCAAATCATCGGAAATATCAGCATTTTCTGTTTATTTTCATCTATTTAACAATTTAATAGCAATTTTTAATATAAATATGTATTAAAGTTATTTTAAACATATTTCACTTAAAAATATTTTATTCTTAATTTATTTGAATATGACGAATTATTTTTCAATTTTTCATTACAACCCTATAATTGAGTTTTTCCATTTTTATTTGCTAGCAAATACAACGCTTTAAAAGCATAAAATAATAAACTAAAATAATTTTTTCTGGAAAGTTCCGCTTTTTCTACAATTTTATTATGTTTAATATACTTTATAGGGCTTTATCAGAGTAAACTTACTTAACCCCCCACTCATAATTTTTTTTTTAATTCCTGTGCACCTGTGTTCTATAATGTGTTCTGTTCTACTGCATCTGTGTTCTGTAATTACATTAGTACACAAATATATTCTTATTTAACTATTTTTGTAGATCAAAATAACACTGCCTAAATATCCCTCTTATTTACATTTTGACTGTCCCCCCCCCCCCCTGCTTTAAGTAATTTTACTTAATACAACTAATATTAAAGTACTATGACTTATTTATGAAACTCTGGAGTCATAGACAATTTTAAAATTTATTAATTTCTGTGCAAATGTACAATCACAAATTCCAAAGATCTCCATTAACACAGATAAACCCCTGAAGCTAATCATTTAGACGAGCGTCAGTCACAACATTTCAAAATTTATTCAATTTTAATAAAAAATAATTAAATATATTTGTAATATTTAACCATCACCATCAGATAAAAGTTTTCTACCATAAAGTTTATGTTTTCAACTTAGCCATATCCATATTAAACAGGTGATGTTACGAGCAATTCGGGCACATTTCAATTAATTTAATTAATATCGTCTTCATATTTGGTACGCAGTTTTTATATAACATGAAAATTACATCTTAAGTATAAAGTAAGTTCAAATTTGTGCCTGATGATAGAAGTGTGACACTTCAAGAATTTATTTGAAAGGTAACTCTTCAAGTTCTGTTGTGAAAATATTTTAATTAGAAAGAAACAAACCAATTACATTTTGAGTACTTGTAATATAATAATTGTCCATGAAGTCCTTTGCTAAATTTTAAGTATTTTTCAATTTTGTTTTCATTTTATAATTTTAATTTTTTAATTTCATTTTTGTAAAGATCTTTTCCCCATAGTACAGCACATACACACTATTTTGACACCTAATTTCATGAAATGATAATATATGCCCTGTATTTATTAACGCACTTTTAACATACCGCAATTAGTTCATCTCAAAAACTTTCACTGATTTCAGTTCATGAAATAACACCAACTAAACTGTTAGTTTTGAATGATACCCTTCATTAGTTAAAAAGTCCTAAATCCAAAAAAAAATCAATTAGTCCTAATCTGATTAGTCCTTAAAAAAAAATCTTTTTTTTTTTTTTTTTTAATTTTTTTTTTTTTTTTATATTATTTTATTTTTATCAAATTGCTCAAGTTTCTATGTCATACAAACCTAAGCAACAATAAAAAATATATAATTTCAAAGGACAAACAAGAAATCGTCAAAATATGCATTTGAATTTTTCTGGATTTAGAGCTTTTTAACTTAAAACGGCAGAATATATATTAAAAGTGGAACATATCCTAGTAACATGCATCATATCTTTCTGCATAATATTTCCCAGAACTATAAAGGAAAGGAATCACCAGTTGCACACGACCTCCATCATCGTCTCCTAAACCAATTTGCCTATCTTGTCCTCAGATGTTGTTTCCAGAATAAACTTCTCCCACCCTTGTGAGAAATAAAACTGTCATCATCCTGGCAAAGATGAGGAAAGAAAAGACAGATTAAAGTGAAAAAGAAAAATAGCATCCCTAGTAGTAGTATCCGTTGTCAAAGCGGCATACAAACAAAAAAGGGGCCCACCGGTTTCCGAATGAGTTAATTGAATCCTGTCCTTCCTTCCAGCTTCCTGGAAGTTGCGGTCGCTGGGGTCGGTCGGTTGTGGTCTGACGTCACAGTCCTGTTTGTATGAATGGAATTGCCAACTCTGTGCCTTTAATTTTATTTATTTATTTTTTTACTGCAATTCGTTTTTTGGCGCACAGCCATTGCTTTGATGATCCACTGTTTGTTTCTGCCGCAAAACGAGGTGCCACCTACTTGTTCTTTCTAAGCGACGAGAAGAATTGTCGAAAGAAGTGCCGTAGCCTGGGAATGGATTTAAATTTAGTACATCATTTACGATTGCAGACAGCGAATTTTTTAGTGGAGAAAGTAACCTAGAATTGGACTATTTTAAGGAAGAATGTCCAATTGGAACGGATGCAAAATCTGTTCCATTGTATTCACATCAAACCTTCTTCGTACCTTTTAAAATCAGAGCTAAGTGGCAGTTGAAACTGCTCTCTCTAGAAAAAAAACCTTTGATGTGCGTTCCTTTCCAGATTTTTTAATTTACGGATTTTTTTTTAATTTTTTTTTTTTTTTTTTTTTTTTTGTTCAAACTATAATACAAAATTATAGTAAAAATTCATTTAAAATATAAATGATTATGAAATAAATGTTTACATCTTAGAAATAAAAAAAAATCACTTTCTCATCATTGCATTGTAGATAAAATCATTTCTAAGAAACCAGGGGACTAAATGGGTTTAATATAATGACTCGTTTTGAAACGAGATTAAATATTTTTTTACAAATAATCTGCAAATTTTTATATTGCCAATTGTTTCCCCTTCAAAAAACTAATTATATTTTACTTTCTTTGACTTATTTGCAGGGAGTGTACAAAAGAATAAATTTCGAAGCATGGCATATGTTTAATTGAGATTCGTCATCAAGTGAAATCTATCAAACCTCAAACTGTTATTTTTCAAAGCTTCGAATGCCTTAAGCATATAAATGTTAACTTTAAATGTTAACGTAAAATAATGTTTATTAAAATTCTCGCTAACTTCGCACGGGAAAGTATTAAAAAAGTATTTATCGAAACTTTTTCATTGCTATCCTGTTTATTTTGAAAACGGACATATTCTCGTAATTGAAAAGGATGCTAGAAGTAAAACTAACCAACTTTCAAACAAATGGGCTTTAATTCTGTCACTAAATTTATCTTTGTGTACTTGTCCTTCTCTTTTGTATTCCAGGCCTGTTTTTTGCCACTCTGTATATTTTTGATGTAATAAACTGATTTCTGAAAATACAATCAATTGTATCAATATAAAAAAAAATTTAATTGTCTCAGAAACAATTTAACTTTGACTTTTTAGTAATACAAAAAAAAAAAAAAAAAAATGCAATTTTTGTCCCCTGTTAAACCTACAGACATCCAGATGTTCTTCCGTTTGAAAATAAGGAGAAACTCTTCTTAGAATTGAATCGTTGAACTCTGGAAGGATATGTTTCCTTGCATGTGTTCATTATTCAACCTAGACAAAGATACCGATCTGAGATCTCTATCTCCCCCCCCCCCCATTTATTCGTAAAGTAAGGCTTCTCTGGCTCTATTTTAAAGGATTATAGCTTTTCAGACACCTTTGCATTTCAAAGGATGAATCTATGACTTCTGCCAGTGTTTGTTGAAAGCTTGTTTTCAAGACTTGTTATTCATTCTAATAAAACACGTGTGGGTAGTTTATACGTTGTAAAAAGATTTGAAATCCGTTTATGTGGATTCGGAAGGGAAACTAACTGTAGAATTCATTTAGTTAAGTTTCTACGCTCGTTTTGCAGGATTTGGGTTTTTTTCGAAGGAATGCAGAGGTCGATTTTAAGGGCTGTACTTGAGACCACCTGAGAATTTGGTGTGGGTCTGCTTTTCTTTCCCCAAGCAATAAATACTGCGGGATTTCAATAGATCTTGATTTTTGAGTTTCTAAAGCGACGACTGGTTCGCGCCAGGGTGTTAGTTGATCGTTTGTAATTTTTGACTTTTTTTTAACGACAAGAATGCATAATTTTTACCTTCGAATGCAAGGGCTTTTCAGGTTTTGGCATTTTAACAGAATATGTCTGTTTCGAAATTTATAAGCCCAGGAATATTTCAAGGGGTAAGGGATTCCGTGGTTCCGTCTAAAGAATTTGTGTGTTGAGCATAATGAGAAATTAATTTATGTTGCCTTACGAAATCGACAAGCATATATGAGCCTTCTTTTATGTTGGGTGAGTAAATTTAATTAATAGTTGAGGAAGAGCTATAAATTAAATAACTTAATATAAGCAAGAAAATTATGTATTAATGTTAAATGTAACAGTTGATTTTATTATGATTGTATTTTGATTTTAAGTCATATTAAGTTTTTCAACATTTTAAATTCAAATTGGTGTAATATCTATTTGGTGTTTTAAATAAATGTGTTTGAATTGTTAAAGCATTGTCCTCTTCATCATATTTCAGTCATACTTGGGTTATTGCATGATACGTTCATTTCTATGGTTATTGCATAGCTAATTCAATCTCCTAAAAGTTTCATATTTTTCGATTGAAATATTTTCATTTATTTATCCGTTTCTTATTTAAAACACTATTGTAAAGGCTAAAAGCCAAAACTACAAATTTTGCTTTTTAACTTTATATGAAAATACATTTATCAAAGTTTCAATAAAAATCCTTTCGGATATATTGGATTATTCAAATGTTATTCAAATATCTGAATCTTAATGAAAAATATTGCTGCGTTCAAATTAATTTTGAAGTACACTGATCAATTATGACAAAGGAAATTGTAATTACACTACGAAAAGTATTTTCCATTGTATCCTGTTATCTAACAACGTCAAAATCTTTAAATATTTTTTAAATATTGCACGCATTATTTTTCTCAAAAGTACTTAGAGTAGACTGATACTATTCAAGATATTTGACAAGTTTCTCTGATGTGGTGAAAAGCTTATGCTTGTACTCTGCACGTCTGAAGTCTACATTTCCAAAGGAAACTATAGCTTCTACAAAATGTTTGATATTCAAAACAATAAATATTGTCGATACAAATTTCGATACTAACATGCAACCAGAAATAGCAGAAATGGAGATAAGAAGTCCATTTCCAATTTGTTAAACCTTACAAGTACACAATATCAGTTTGAAGATTTCTATAAGATTGATAGGAATAAATGAAATTCAATTGCAAAGTTCACCTCTTAGCTACAGATAGAGATATCGGATTAGAAAGTGAATATTTGGTGAACATCTTTCTTTAGTTTGTCACCAAACATCCCTATTAGAAGACATGTACTTATAATAACTCTAAACTGACATGGATTTTTTTACAGGTATATTAATAACAAGCGAAAATTTCTATCATTAAATGACTCTAAATTCGCCTTGCATGGTGTACCATGATGTACCATATGTACCTGATATGCACATATGTACATTGGTGTACCTGATATACCATAATGAAAATGGTGTAGAAACGACATTGAATTGAATTGTAATCGTCTTTTGATACTAAACCAAAACTAATCGCAACGTTTGGCTTATTTTTTTTCCTTGTATAAACAATTAACACACTGCATCCTAAAAAATAACAATATATTTCATTATTCAAAGTGATAAAAGTATTGAACTGTGAATTGTATTACATGGAAAAGCAATAAAATTTTCATTCTTTTCATATATTATGCGATCCTCTATCAGTTGAACAAACAGCCCAAAGCATAGAAAAGCATTAATCTCTTCTTATGTAGCCTGATGGTATCCATGCATTTTTGATTCAGTGAAACGGATGATGTAGTTTGGAGCCTTTGTGAGACGCCGATGTTTCCGTCTTTCAAATTTGATGGATGAACAGGGACTGGGCAAGCGGCCAATCACAGTCGATTTGTTGCCAGATGCATCCACGTTATTGGCACTGCTGTTCACTTTACATTCATTCATTTTTTTATTTTTTTTTTTAGGTTCACTAAACTGCGTGTAGTGTTTAAAAACTCCACATTAGCATTATATCCCTATCGATAAGGAAAAGTAAACCATGAACAATTCTTATATCTGGGGTTTAGAATGGCGGTGATGATTAAAAATGTGCTAGAGATTTGTAAACAAATGTTATACTCATATACTATCAATCTATAGTTTTTTAAGTTTAGCTGAGAACTTTGCAGATAAATTGTTTTTTAAACTGCAAGATTTTACTACGTTTTGTAATAATAAATAATTAAATATATATATATATAAATAAATAAATATATATATATATATATATATATATATATATATATATATATATATATATATATATATATATATATATATATATATATATATATATATATATATATATATATATATGTCGCATCTTTTATTCCATAAAAATATCTTACTATTTAAAAATATATGAATATTTATTTTAATCGAATTATTTATCGAAGTTATTTACTACAACCGATGTTACGTTTGACATATTTTTAGAGTCTGAGACAAAAGCCAAATACTTTTCAAAAGGCAATAAAGCGACTGATATTCAAGTATCTTCAGACGTAAGCTCTAAAAATGAGATTGAATCGATATTTCTCTACGTTAATTTCCATGCATTTCACATAAAATAAAAAAATAAAATTATAGTACGGATTGCTATTTTGTTTGGGAGAGTAAGCACTATCTTACCCTGCGTGTTTCTCATTTCCTTGTAACAAAATATAAGTTGTTTTAACTATTGTAAAAATTCTCACATTTCATGATCCATAAACACATTTTATTTATACCTCCTTACAATTGTAAAAAAGATCTCTTGTGGCACACTTTCTGCTAAACTACACGTTGCAACTTGATTTCTTTCTGATAATATCGACATCAGTTTGTTTCTCGCATCGCGAATGGTAATGAAAGTTTCCTCTGCAACCAAGCATCAGTACTATCTGGTAACTCCTTTATTGCAGACACGTTATCTTTTTATGCTTTTCCGATTTCTTGGCCCCACAAAATATTTGTGAGAACAAACGAGTTGCGATACTGCTAAAGAAGTGCTTATATATATCACTGTTAGCCTTGTCACGCGATCAGTGATACCAGGGGGGTTGTGATTTGGTATTTATGGAAGAGTTATGCTACCAAATAGAGGATTGAAATTTAAAGTTATCTGTTTCCAAGAGTATAATCTTGTTCATTATGGGTTTTGCTTGTAATAATGCCTATTTCTAATGAATTCATAGAAAAAAAATGTTCTTTATACAAAATGAATTAAGTTAAGTGCCATTCTTAAACCTTGCTATTTAGAATTCTATCGTATAGCATGCTGTAAACTCTGTAAGAAATTAGAATGTTAAATGCGGATTGTTATTTAAAATCTAGACGCGTTATGCACTACAATAGAATAAGAATTGAGTATTCAAAATACTTTTAGCTTGAGAACCAGTTATTTTTTGTTAAGTTTGTGAAGTTTAAAATAGTAATTTGAAACGAACAAAATTGTATTTTCACTATGAAATGAGTTGATGGAAATGCTATGTTAATACCTTATTTTCGATTGAAGATTTAAAATTCTATTACTCGTTGGTCTTTGTAACCAATTGGAAATATAAGGTAGCATGTAATTTAAATTTATTAGTAGGTGTAATATTTAAGTGTAAAATTTAAACAACTTTTAAGCTAAAAATCAATATTTATCGAGGACTTAATCTAATACTTACTTTGAAAATAAAATATATTCTACGCAAATTAGTTTGATACATAATAGAGAGTTTCATGTGTTTAAATTAAGACTTTCTGGTAATAATTTTCTTTATAAATGGTTATAGTAATTTCCTCATTTCTATAATATCTTAATTGTAATTGTGTATTTAAAACCTAAGCTATCAGGTATAACAGTGGAGAATTTCTTTGCAAAACTAAATATAAATCTAAAGACTAAAGATAAATTAAATTTCAAAAGATATATTTATCAACACAACGAAGAAATGCAAAAAAATTTAGAAATTAGTACATTTGTTTTTGTACAGTTTCGATTTAAAAAATAATTCTGTAAAATATTTATAAAAAAAAATCCTGTGCAAAAATACCTATGGTATATAATATGGAATTTAAATATATTAAATACAAGAGTATTTAAATTTCACAACATCATTTACAAGTTCTAATACTAAATTACATACAGCAAATACAACATAATGCATATCATATACCAAAAATAAGGTTAACTCTTACAGAAATTGTGGAGACATTTCTGTGAAAATATCTATTTGCACAAATTGTCTGTATATATTGTAAATAGTGACGTATTATTTCAAAATTCTATTGTAATTTATTTCTATCTTATTTTATTTATTAATTAATAGCGATTATACAAGTTAGAAAAAGGTGGCAACACCTAAAGCAATCGAGAAGTTTCGAGGTATTCCTTTTCCGATGAATTGGCTGGAAATTTCTAGAATGTCTCACACGCTTGTATATAAAAGACTGGAGAACGGGAAAGTTTTCAGATTGACTTTGGACTTCGTTGAAAGCTGATCGCTTTGTTTACCTATTGGAGTGAGCTTGTATAATCGCTGAATTCGAAGTTATTTTTGTTGAAGCTTGTGTTGAAGCTTGAGAGTAATTAAACTGTTGCCTGTGAATAAATTTTGTGAGTTTTCTGAAGAGAGAATAAATATTTGTATACCGTTAAAACTGTGCCATCATTGCCTCAGTGGAAAAATTCGTAACACTATTGTTAATACGATATCTCCAAATGCAGATAGCTACTGTAGCACTTTACAGTAACCACAAGAAAAAGTATCCCATTCAGTTTTAAAAAATGACCCTTTCCAGTACCCTCACGATGTCTCTAATCCAGGGAAGAGCAGTGATAAACATTCCAGTAGAAACGATCTTTTCCTTCTAACCAACAAATGGGTACTTCCTAAGAGCCTGACAGTTGCCACCCCAGCAACAGAAAGAATTGCTCTAAATGTCAGTTACCTCCCTTGCCATGCGAAAGATAATCATTTCACTATGTCAAGGGAACTGTCAGACAGTCTGGGGGACCACGGCGAAAATCTTCTGCTGCTACCTTCGAACGTGCTCATCAATGTCCAACCCCAAAGCAGTCTGATTGTCTTATCAAGGGGCTACCAGCACACGTCTGACTGATCTATTTGATAAGTTTACGCTGTTGATTAAGCTCGGAGATTTGCGCTTTAAAACAGGCTTGATTCAAATCAGGTGACATTTATTTTGGTCGTGTATGTCAAGAAGTGGTATCTGAAAGCTTGATCTTTGACAGATATGGAGAAACGAGCAAATGAGAAAGCTGTAGGTGAATTGATTACTTTATGTTAGTTTTTGTAGGCAGTTAGACAGCCCGTACATAATTTAAAATATTGCTTTCTTGATCAAAATATATTTGTGATTGTGAGAGACATAATCCATAGTGAGCGGTTATTTTTCTTATACTGGAATTAAATCATATTTATTCTTTACATATAATATCCATATCTTTAAAATAATCCTCCCTAAACAATATATAAATAAATTGTAATTATAAATTAATTAAAATTTTGTTTTAGCATAGAAAATATTAAATATAAGAATATGAACTAAGCAAGCTTTCCAATATATTGAACAGGTATGAGATATTGCCTTATCAGAAATATATTAATTTTTATCAAATAAAACGTCGCGCGCTCGTGGTTAGTACTCGGATTGAAAAAACACAATTATTCCAAATGGACTAAATTCGTGATCAATAGGTTCATACATTGAGTCAAGGGAACAAGGAAGAAAAACATTAAAGATTACAAAAATATTTTTTAACAAATAACTAATAATTACTAATAGCAAGTTTACATTTATGTGCATTCTAGGAGGTGTTGGATACAATTAATTAAAAAACTAGGGAAGTTCGACTTACCGACTGGTGAGGTTGTTGAGGGATTGAGGACGTGACGGTTCCACCTTCAGAAATGACTCGAGATCAATTTGGACTGTGGGATACTGGTAATCGATGTGTCCTTCTAGACATCCTACAGGAATGGCTTGGGATCAATGATCTGCGAGATGCTTCTTCAGAAATCTCTGTAGTCTGGAACATTTATATTTGGCTTATAGATATGTCTTGCAGATCACATCTTGTCTGCGACGTGGAAATTAATGCAGTTGTTTTACTTGTCAAATCATGTCATGTTTACTTGTCCTTCAATATTCAAAGTCCCCTCCGAGAGCTTGCTCGTCCATTTTACCCTAAAAATTCGATGTTTTCTACTTTTTCGGAACATTCAATGGCCCTTGAAGGTCCTCCCTCAATAAATTGCCCCATCTGCTTCTCTTCCAAATTACAATTTGTAACTTGACAAATTATAACTTAACAGTCTTGACCTGTTGTATCCCCTCTTGTACCATACTGCGCCACCAAGTCTATTATCTCAAGTACAAATTACCATGAAATCAGAGCTAGATATTCGCTTGACCCCTCTCTTCCCCCAATACATATAAGAATTGTGATAATGTGCTTACACTACCACATACAATGCCAAAATACAAATTAAAATTAACTTTCAAAATAACTTCATTTAAATTCTGAATAAAGTTCTTACTTAAAAAAAATTTAAAGTCACAAAGAATTTTTAACTAAGTTATTCGTAAGTGTGGTGAATTTCAACCTGCATTACATGTGACTTTTGAATTTCTTATTAAATCTATCGTAATTGTCTACACATTTCATTTAAATGAATGATTCCTTTAAAATAAGTAACTGGAATGTAAAATTATTTGTAAAACGTGTTACCGTAAAACGAATACCAACCTGCATTACATAAGCTCTTCAATCATAATCATCCTAATTTTTTTTTATATTTTAGCTTTAAATAAAAAAAAAAGTATCTTTAAAAATGGTATTGTATTTTATTAGTGTATTTAGTTAGATATACGCCAACAGAAAACAAGGCCAAAGGCTCGCTTACCAGGTCAAAGCGTGCTAAACTCCATTCAAACAATTCATTAATTTGACCTCGCATCCAACAGTAGCGCTTTCATTCGACTTGTTAAGACGACCACGTAAATTAGTTTCCATTATGAAGCCGACTCCAGTTAATTTCTTTTATATCCCTCTTAAGTAGCTGCCGTCGTAAAAGTGTTATACTTAGTAACTGCTAAATGGTCGCAAACAGGTCTCTGAGAACAAACTTATGAAGCTAATTCCTGAATCACACGCATAAAAGTGTGAATATAGTGTTATGGCTGTGATTAAACAATTAACGTTGGTGCCTTCTTTATTATTTGTGCAATGATTGTTTCGAAGTATCTAGATGCAAAAGCAAATAAAATCTAAAATTACTTGTAAATCAAACCAATCTTAATATGACTCGTTAATTATAAAATCAAATTTAGATTGTTTTTAAATTTATTAGTCTTTCTCATCATTTCTCGAGTTAAATGAATTTTATATATGAGCGAGCAAAATTTTATCTCGTGTGAGTTGTATTATAATTTAATATTTGTGCTTATAATAAAATACTACCTTGAACACTTATAAAAGGTTTTAAGATTTATATTCCCGTTATTTTCTATGCTGGTCTATGCTATGATTCATCGACTAAATCCCGTAACAATTTATTAATGCGAATACTAATTGTTTGACCAAATGTCTTCTACGAGCGATTTAGAAAGAAACAAGTGAAACAAAAAATCTGTCTATTAAGTAACAATTAGCTAATATTGAAGTAATATTTTATATATTAGTTTAAATAATTCTTATTTAGTGCCATTAATAGTATTATAACTATGTTGAAAGTCGGTAATTCTTGTTTCAAGTTTTACTCTTTTTAGTATTTTTCTCATGAGTTTTTATTCTGAACAAGCTTCTCAAATAGCAATAGCACTTAAATGTTATCAGACAATGTAGAAGAATCATGTAAATATTAAATACTTTGAAGTGAAACTCAATATTATTTTCATGTATTTTCATATAGTCTTATTGACGGCTTATTTCATATAGTCTTATTGAAGGCTGAATTTTTTACATACAAAGAATACCGATTGTTCACTTTTCTATGAATTTTGTCACATATAATCCTGATATAGTAAAAAGTACATACTGAGCAATTTTATTATTCTCAAAAGATAATAACAAAAATTAAAAGGGCAGGGTTGTAAAGAGAATGGATGAAAAACAAAAGAAAATGTAATTATGATTCAGTTCCCTTAAGAATACATTTATATAAAGGCATACCAAAAAACTTTTCAACAAATGCGTAATAGAAGAAGTAAGATGATAAATTGGAATAAGGTTATATCAAAAATATGAAACTCAACAGAAAACTAGTAAATTAACTAATATGATGCCCCACCAAAATTTCGTAGTCCTCCCATCAAAAAAAGTTTCGAGATAAATTTCTGGTAGTAAAATAAAAAAATTTAACTTAATAGTTATGAAAATAATTGGTGAATAGAAAAGAACTATGCATATTTTCATCTAATATGATAAATTTTTATCATTATTTAGAAGTCATATTCCAAACAAAGTCCACTTAATTTTTTTCTTCTAGAAAACAGTGGTGGGTTTAAAAAAAAAAAAAAAAACGATTTCCATTGAATTTACAAAAGAAACATGATTTGTCAAAATTAAAACAAAATCGTACTTTTTTATTTTTATTCTATAAAAAATAATCTTTCGAAAGGAAAAGGAAAATGGACAAAAAACGTATTAGTATAATCTTTCTAAAATTCCTTTACTTTTAAAAATGCATAACAGCTTGGTGTTTTATATCATGTCATTGATTTAAATTTATATTCAAGTATCCAAAGAATTTTATACAAATTTCTAAAAGTAAAGTGAATGCGTTTTCATAAAAGCACAATTTCTGCAGTAAATATATACACAATTTTAGAAAATTCCTAAAAGCACAGAACACCTTATTTACTATTGACCCAACCTAAATCGTATAAAACATAACAACATTGAACACAACATACTACCCCGGCCAACTAACAACAACCAACTTAAATTGAACCTACGATTATTCAAATCCAATGTAATTTAAACAATTGGGGAAACGAGCTTTATAAAGATCAGCCTACCCCGCACAAGAGCACTTCCGTGACACCTTGTCAAAGCGAATGTCAGGATCGAAATAAAGACGTCAGCCGAACTCCCATGTTATTTTCTTTCACGCTATTGCATCGCTTTGATAGGTTACGACAGCCGGCTGTCACAATCGCCTGACGTTGAATGTCTTGTGCACTTGCATCGCACGTTGGTGGACAAGGGTGGATCTCAAATCCAGTCGGCACCAACCTTGATGATGAGTATTATGGTCCAAATTAAAGCTTAGAAGGGGTGTGGTTTAATGGTAGATGGGATCTGTCATGGTTTAGAAGAATTGCATGTAACAAATTAAACCCTTATCTTGTGGGAGGTGAAAAGATTCATCGTGCTTTGACAGGCTGCAATAGAGTTGTAGTCAACGCTGGGTTGTGAATGTGATGGATGGGAAGATCAGCTTCTGAACGCACACTTCAATTTGGCTCATTGATAATTCAAACGAAATTAAGCATGCAAGGTTAGAACGGATTTGAATTTACTTACAAAGTATTCTCCAAGTAACAATTATACCAACAGTATTTATGAAATTGAAGTAATTTTATACTTTTTAAGTGGGAAATGTACGTTCTAAATATGCTTAATAATGCTTGTAATTTGTTTTTTCAAGAATAGAATTATTCTTGAAATTGTACAAATATATCATAAATTAGTGAAAAAGATGTGTAATATTTTAATTCTAAATGCATATGAGTTAATGAGAAATATAATCCAAATCTCGTAATACAATACACAAATATATCTCATAACGCAATTCTTTCAGCTTCATTTCTAGCAACTAAAACTGCAATAACATTTCACAACAAATGTTCCTCTATCTCTGAAAAAATTAATCCTTATTTTAAAATTTCCAATAGAATATACACAAAAAAGTTTCTTTCTTATTTAAATATCAATATCCAAACCGCTCTATATCGCACCTAACCGATGCACCTATTGATCTAAAGCGATACATCCCAATCCTCAGTATTTTCAAACTGCAGCAAAATTAATTTTCAACAGATGCCATCTCCATAAACAACTCTTCCACGTAGATACTCGTCTTGGGAATAAAATAACGTTTCAAGTTTGAAAACGGAACATATAACTCGTTATCAGCTCCCAAACCTTCACGGTGCCTGGAGCTAACCCCATATCCCGAGTCCCAGGAAAATGATTAGTATCTCTTTTGGGACGGTGTCCCGCTTGCTGGTGTCGGGTTGTTGCAATATTTTGAGTTATAACTTTATTTTGTGTTGGATTTGCCCACGGTTTATGAAAGATCCAGCCGCCATCAATCGCTACGGGATGTTTACCGAAATCTTCTTTCAGCGATAAGATCCAGATTTGCCCAAGTGTCACTGTTCTCGATAGTTGGATATCGATCTGAAGAGAGTCAGCTTCAGATTTCGACGTGCCACTATCCATGTTTATCTCTGGAAGTGGGACAAATGTCAAGCAGCGCCATTTCCGACCACGGAATCAATGTCTGATTTAAGGTTTACGAAACGGAAATACGTAGGTTAAATTTCATACACTAGGAATGGAGGTTATTGAATTAGTTTATCGTGTGTCTGTTCGGAAATACTTGAACTGAAGAAATCATTCATGATTATTCAGAGAAGCTTGTATGAATAATTGGAAATATATTTTTGTGAATTGAATGATTTAATTTTTGACATTAATTTTTCCTATTTATTAATAAAATAAATAATAAACCCTTAAATTTTACTTCAAATGACTTCTGGCTTTTTCTTATATATTCTATTACCGTAAATAAGGGTTGCTGAATACTGGTTTATTGAAATGTCCGACGTAGTTATTAGTAATTCGCTGATGACTTAAGAACTACGTCTAACATCTTAATAAACCAGTATCGGGAATGACGTACATCACTTAATCATTCTGGGTCCGAGTATGGCCCTAGGGTTCAAGTAACAGTGATTAACGGTTTGTGTTTTAAAAAGTTATGTTATTTTTTTAATCATGCATTACACACGTTATTGATTTACATGCTGAATTAATTAAAACAGTCTCAAAAAAATGTATTGAATAATATTGCATAAATACAAAGATAAATTTTGTATGCCTCAAATAATAGCATATATATATATCAACAAACGATATCGGTTTTCAATGATCATCTAAGCTACCAAGAGCAAAACTATAAAGGAGAAAACACCAAGTGACTTTATCCGAAGCTGCAACCCTGGAATACATGACCTTTCTAAAAAGATATATAAAATATAAATAAAAAAAATACACCAACTCAACACCTTTCTCAACTTACATCCAACACTATCAGAGTTCATAAAATCCGTCTGCAACCTAATATAGCAAACAACGCGTCAAAAGATCCCCAACCCCCTTCTAGGAATTTCTATTTTACGACGCTATAAGAAAAGTGAGTTTGCCCGTATGTTTGGGGAAGAAATATATTACGGATCAAACTTTAGCTCCAGCTGTAGAGATTTACCACCACCCAAGTTCAGACTTATTAGAGCAGTGACTGAGTGGACGTCAGGTTTTTGCCTTCGAAAGAAAGCCAACGGAAGATAAATAGACCACCCTAAAACCAAAGATAAAAGAGGAGTAAGTCCCTCTAAGGAAGGCGTATTATTTATCCACTCTGGAGCGCCTTGTTTATATCTTAAAAGCCAAACATCCATTTTCACGTCGTTCCTGGGATGTTCTTGGAAATAGAGTGATTGGTAATTCGAAGATTGGATGTAAATGCGTTTTTCTGCGGATTTTATTTAACGTTTCAGATTCGTTGAAATAATAGTGACGTAACTTTACTATATTCAACTGTGTTAACAATGTTAATGTGCAAAAGTTCTTTGCAACTCTTTTCATAATTCTGAAAACTTTTTCTAGAGTAATTTTTCGTTTAAAATGCATAGTATTTTTAGAAGACATTTTTCGTTTAGAACTTTGGAGTATTTTCAAAAGTTTTTAAATCGTCTCCATATTACATTTCAAACAAGCTATTAAGGCTTCAAGATTAGAGGATAGAAATTACTTAGAATATATAAATATATTTTTAACAGCACGATATGCCTTTTAACTGGTTCAAAATTTAGATTAACACTTAGATTCGTGTAGAAATTATTAAACCTAAATAGAAATTATAGCAATTGGAATAGTAATTACATTTCTACAAATTAATTTTAATTATAACTGATAAAAATTGGAGTGTTTATTAGATAAAGTTAATATTACGATTACGAAAATTTTCTAAAACATAGTTATCTTTACAAATCGTGATTAGGAACTTAATTTTAATATCTATGCACTTCTGTACAAAATTATGTCATTTCCCAATATACCCTAAAAAAAGTAGAATAAAGTGTAAAATAAGCTTAAAATCATTTTCTCAAACATTTAAGGTTGTAATTAATATAATCAAGTATTTCTAAGCTTCAAAGCTACTATGGTATATATTTAATTACAAAATATTGATCTTAAAAATACACAACTCTTTTATATCTCATATTTAAAAGGATTTCAACTATAATGTAAATTTCTATTTATAAGAAAATTTTCTTTCCTTGGGATTATGGACATTTTGACATTTTCATTTTTTTAAAAGTCTCCACATCAAACATAAATTACTAGAAAGCTACTAGAATGTATTTTTTTTTTATTTACTATAATCACATATACCACTATTAAGCTAATTTAAAATGTTCTACTATTCCTTCGTTATTCTGAATGTAACTGAACTTACATATATCCGTGTAACTTTTGTTATCTTTACCTGTGTACCAGTAGATTATACCATTTTCTATATTAAATAATATAAAAATGTCATATAAATTTCTAACATAATATTAAAAATATATAGTTAAAATGGGTGTAGTGATTGGGGGACAAATTAGACTTTTTGATTAAGTAACTGATTGACTGGGTAACTAACTGATTCATTGATTGATACAAAATTTCAATACAGAATTAAGAGATTAATATGATTTCAGAAAGTTACTAAGTATGAAATAAGGAAGTTTCAAAACGTGTTTTTTTTTTTTTTTTTTTTTTTTTTAAATATATATGTAATCTGCACGTACAAATTACATTCATGTTTTTGCTTAACATACTTTTTTTTTTTATATCAGATAATTAATTTTAATATGCCAAACCATTGTGCCAAGGTGAAAGTTCCATAATTTGGTACTAATTCTTCTTCGTTTACCTTCTTTTTAATTACTACAAAAATCAAATTTGGGTGAAATTCAAATTAGTTTTTGCCTATTATCCTACTATAGTTCAAAAAGGTAAATTTGAATTTCAAAAACTGGTGATTTTTCAGACTTTCATTATTATATATAACACAGATTAAAAATTAAACGTTATTTTCTACACATTTTAAAAGTCAAAAATTATATTTTAGGTAATTTTTTTTTTAAATAATTTCAGAGTGTGCCCCTATACTTTTATTATACAAACCAGCTTTGGTAAAATTTGACACAGCAATCACCTCACAATAGATTTATCTTCACGGCATCGTAAATCCCATTTTCGAAAAAGTTATCTTCCATAGTTAGTTTTTATCTTCCATAGTTAGTTTCATAAATGTTGTATATATGAGAGAGAGAAAATGACACTCTTTAGTTTTGGCAGTATTCCAGATGTCCCTTGTCACATTCGATCATTTATCATCTATTACACGGATTTTTACTTCTTGTTCAGAAAACTCTCTATGTTTCCCCTCCTTGTTGTACACGATAGGTACGTGGAACTCGATTACATATCCCGCGTTTGTAATTGTTTTCCAAGTATTTTTAGATTAATCAAAACAGCAATATATTATACTAGAAGTATGAAGACATGCTTGGAATATGAAGTGAGTGTTCAGATTAGAGACAAAAAATTCCAATGAGAAGACACGTTTGAAAACCATTATAAAATTTATGAAATTGATTGAATGATTTCGATTATACTAAATATTTTACAAAGACTCTGTTTGTTCTTTTGATTTCTTTTCAAAGGCTATGTGCTTTACATTTAATAATTTTGTATAACTATACCTTCCTTCGAAGTATAGCTTCGTTTATCATTAGCTTTTTTTTACAATGTATTAGTTTTTTTTCGTTATTTTTAAAACCAGATGCATTTTCTAAAATTTGAATCGAGAGCTGTATTGAGATATTATATAAGTGCTACACCTTGTCATAAACTATAAAATATATGCTACTGTATCTGATACAAATGATGAAATGTAAGAAATAGTCAACTTTTGATAATGATTAAACGGTATATAATGTCACACAACAAGACAAAACAGAATTTTAACTAAATAATTAAATTGAAAGTTCATTCATATTTAAAAAGAAATTTAAAAAATGTAATGTATGGTATCAAAAGAAAGCTCAAAATAATTCGAAATTAAACTTAACAATATGATTAGTAGGAAGAAAACAATTGGTCAATCGATGAAGTTCGAGCTGGACATTGGAAAATGCATGTCCCTATTTCTTTTTCCAAGTCACCTATTCAGTATTGTGGTTAGCGCATCAGACTACCACACTGGTGGGTCTCGGTTCGAATCCGGACATGGTTGTAGACAACGATGGCCCTCCCACGACGTGCCACTTCACAAGTTGCCATCGGTACCAACCTTGTAGTGGCCAAGTGACTGTATGTACTTGGGCCCGCCATTGGAAAAAAGAAATTATATTCCAAATTTAAATTGAATAAATTTTAGCATAAGAAAAAAAAAGCTAAAATATAAAATAATATCAAAAATTTCAGAAAAATTATTCAATTCTAAAATATATTGAGTATTTTCTTAACTAAACTTGTTAATAAATCCAAAATAATTAGTTACTGCGTTATTTTTAGTAAATGAATATCTAAAAATTGAACAGTATCAAAAGACATGCGATTATAGATTAGAATTTCCTATGACCATAGCTAAGTAACTTTATACCCTATCTGAAAAACCCTTTTTTAACTTTATTTGTCTCAGCCTTAAAGCACGATTCCAGTGGAACACAAATTTTAATATAAATTCGTTTTGCATGTGTCCAGTGGCTCTTATTTTCAATGACTAACACATGTTACGAAGATCCGTTTTAAGTTGAAAACGTACTTAAGAATTAAGTAGGATGCATTAAATGGAAATATGTATTAAACTTCAAAGTAAATAAAACGATATAGCCCTTTCGAACGCACGAAGTAATCGAAAGATCATCGTAATTTTGTTCCTCAACACATCAAAATTCAAACATAAAATCTAATATCGAAAAACTACTACCCAATACTTTATTTTACAACGCTACTTTTTTTTATAAATCTCAGGATCTCTCACCCCAACAAATCTTAGATGTGAGCTTAAAGCAAACTCCGTGTCTTTAAACGATATGCAGAATTAACATAGCCGTCATCACTCGCATATATATCCCTAAACCCTTCCGGGCTATATTGGAGTCTCATTTTTATCTTCCTCTATCCCATAACCAGTACCGTTCACGACGTCGTAAAAGCTGTTTTAGTCATCGATATTTTACACTATGCTTCTCGTTCTAAATCAATAATTTAACTGCGCTTTTAGTGGCACAGAGGTGCCAAGTGTATGTAGCGAGCGTTATTTACAATCTGCCTGGCCAACAGTTATGCGCTCCGGAGGTGTATTTTTTGAGAACATACTGGAGGTGTTATCTTGGGAGGATTGTAGCGCTAAAGTTAAATTATTCCGCTCCTAACTTTTCCCGTGGAGGAGATTTTGGAGTTTATTTAACAGCTTTGTTGCATTTGGATGAAGAAATTCGCACGTTTATTATTATTAATTTTTTTTATTTCTTAAACATGTTTATTATATTTCTTAAAATTGGTGGAGCTGTTAAAAGGGAAAAAAAAAAATTTGAAAAATATACATACATGCCTTAACAGTAAAACTAATGAACTACGTATAGTACTGGTGCTGTTAAAATTTACTTAGCCATAATTCTTAAAGAGGAAAAATGTTTATTGTTATTGAAACTGTAGTGCTTCGAATAGCATGCATTTTTCTCAGTGTGTATGCAGCGTAAGACATAAAGATAACGTCAAGGATATGAAACCACAATGCAATTTATATTCATTTACTGTAAACACATATATTTCCAACTGAATTGTAAATAATTTTCAAGTACTTCTGCAGATGATTAAATACAATATAATAGATAATACTCGTAGCTACTCCTTACCATTTCAGAAAATTCCATGGAAAATCTTTCTCTATCTTCTAATTACTGTGCATTATAAGATAGAGAATGATTTTCTACTCTATCTTATAATTAGTAAATTTCAATTTCTGTAAAGTAATTAGATTTAATGGATTTTTTTTAACGGTGGTAATAGTTTACCTTATGACACGTGAAAATGTCCTTACACATGACTGAAAATGTCCTTACACATGACTGAAAATGTCCTTGCACATGACAATTTAACTTTATATGGCACATGCTTTGTGCGCATAATGAAGTTATCTTTTGTTTATGAATAAAGTGGCTGGTCAGTTGCCAGTTCAAGTTTAATTTGATTCAATTGGATAACAAACATTATGCACGATTCAAATTACTAAATTTTGTCTAATACCATCAGTCGGATCGAGATATTAGATACTTTATTATTAAAATAAAACAAAATCCTTAAATTAGCTCACTGCATTAAAAAAAGCACTAAACACATTTCTAAAGGAACTTCAAATGATTTATGTTTAAACATTGACCAAACGAAGTACTACATGATGGTTAACCTACAAGTATCAGAAATCATTTCATACTCCCTTGCCTACTTGATATTACCATGCATATATTTAAATGTATGCTAACGTCCAACTCTTACATCTTTTCAGTTCGGACCAACCCACGCCAAAAAGACCAGCAGTTTCCCGCAGTTGGCCAGCACTACAGAGGAGAACCTATACCAGGAGACAACAGCAGAGGTGGAGGCGGAGAGGACTGGAACCCTGTGATGTTAGGCACAGACCCGCCTAGGGACAACAGACGACTCCAGCAACAACTCTCAGGTCTATCGTCATCTAACTCGTCGGATGACGAGGATGCCATCAATTCGGATGCTACTTTCACTGGTTCAGAAGTGGCACTTGCGCGTGACAGTACTCTCGTCCTACCTTGCAGAAGTAAGTATGGTTAGAATGAGGGTCTCTTTTTTAATATTCTTTATATTGTACTTTCTCAAACATAGTATTTACAAAAAATTGTATACAGTGAAAAATAGTAAACGAAACTAAAAGAGAAAGTTATGTGTGTTTATTATATAATAATTTTTTTCGTGCTGATCTTTAATGAATTTGGATCCGAACAGAATCCGTACAGTAAGGTTGTCTGTTGAAAAGAAGAAAAAGAAATTATAATTTTCGAACGGGAAAAGTTATTCTTTATTAAGTATGCGTTTAACTGTTGTTGGATCAAATAAAAATTTCATATTTCAGAATCGATTGTGACAGGAAAAATAAATTAATTAGGTTCATGTTACCATATACGATTGACGATCACTTAAAAGTTCTTTGTTAACAATATTGGTATGTTGATATTTTCAAAAGATAGCTTTATAGAATAATAACCAATTAAGTAAAAATCGCAGAATGGCGAGAGAATGACTTGAGAAATTTTATTTCTGTCATGGTAGTATTTGAGTTTATTATACAGTATACACTCACTTCCAAAAGTTAAGCACGGAGTGGAAAATGTTAATTTCCATAAGCCACTGGAGTTAAATTTGCTGCAAAGCTAGAAAGAAGTATGCAAATATGTTAGGTTACAGCCAATCACGGTTCCGAGTCGAGAAATATGCAAAACAGACAGTCTTATAAAAAGAAGTTGACATTGGAAAGGGTTACAGGAGTTGCATGAAAGTGCTGATGAAAGATGTTTATAACGTCGCGAGACGCGTTTCTATGGCTTGCAGAAGACGAATGGAAGATTCTGAGCGCTGGCGGGCTTTCGGACGCATTAAAGCAGGACAGTTTATCACAGATGTTGCTCTTTTCTTCGGTGTTCATCATGCCGTCATTTCACGATTATGGAAACAATTTCAAACCATCCAAACAATTGTCCGAAGACCTGCTAAGTGAAATCGAAGATCGCCTTCCCCACGTGGGACATCTACGGCCATTGTTAAGACTATATCTGCCACTACTGTTCTCTGAGGGCTTCACATGAATAGTATGTACGCCCGGGTACCACAAGTTTGTGTTCCTTTATCCGTCTAGTTCAAAGGGGCACGTTTAAAGTATTGCACCCAGCATGTGAATCGGACTGATTGGATCAACGTTATGTTCACATATGAGTCCAGGATTTGCCCTACATCCCGATGATAAGCGTGTAAGAGTCTGGAGAGAACAATGCACGCGCATTTGGCCCCAGAACATCACCGAATATCAAGCATTCCCCGGTAGAAGCATCATGGTCTTAGCAGGGAATTCATTGAGATATCGTACCGACCTGCACATCTTCAGGAGAGGTTATGTGACGGCTATACGGACTCGAGATGGAGTTTTAGACCCAGTTGTGAAACTGCAGCAGTTGATCCTTCTTTTGTTTTAATGGATGATAATAAGCGTCCCCATAGAGCTGCCAAAGTTGACGACTTTCTGGAAAGTGAGGGGATTGCGCGTATGGAATGGCCGGCTTACTCGCCGGTTGAAAATCTTTGGGATGTCCTCGACCGTGCTGTATGTAGACGTTTCCCCCCTCCAGCCACTCTCGGAAATTTAGAAACTGCCTTACAGGAGGAATGGCGATTACTGGACTCTGCGGTGGTTGCTCACCTCATAACAAGCATGATCACACACTGCACACTTTGTATACTAGTGTGGGGTGCTCACATACCATTTTAATGTTAGTTTTTGTTGTTTGTTTTGAATTTAAACATTTTTTTAATGACGCAAATATGACGTCATCTTATATTTATGAAAATTCAATATTTTCTTTTTGTATCTCCGTTTGTAATTCTTTGTTTTGTTTCATGATAAAACATAGATCTACTTACTTGCAGCTTTCCGTGTCAATCAAAGCTGTACTCGTCAATTTTTTCGCGTTTTACAGCTCCGTGCTTAACTTTTGGAAGTGAGTGCATTTCCTTTGACTATTAGTGAACATATATATTATATATATTTTAAAATAGTATGTAAAAATTACTCCAAACCACATTAATATACATCAACTAATAATGCGAAAACTTAAACATGTAAAGTATCTTCTAGCTTTTCCAGTAGCTCATCAAATTACTGATTATGTGTAAAGATTTTTAAAAAAAAAGGCACTACTTTTAAGGTCTCATGTTCCAAGCAATATACAGACTTATCCTTTGTACGGATTTATTCAAATAGCAAGTGCCTAGATTTCCTATATTTATATAGCTAACCTTGTGTATACAGCCATTCAATTTCAGTTAAAATATCCTTTAGTAATCGCAGCATTAGAAAATAATTTCCAGTGGGACTTATAAAAAAAATTTAAACACCAAGAGCGTTTTCTCTTTTTCAAGCGCATGAATATATTTCCTCTATGCATCATTGAATTGCAAATTAATTAAAAGAAGCCCACTCAAATCAACCTGCGTGTTTATTTGATAATTAATAATGCATTTCGAAAATGTACAACGGTATTATAAAAATTTTAATACGGTAATAGTGTCTTTCCTTTATAATTAATTCAATAAAAAATATCTTTTACTTGATTTTGTTCATTTGAGAATAACCAGAAATATTTATAAAGGAACTATTCATATGCAGTATTTTATGTGCGTGTGCATCTTACAGTAGTAATTTTCTCATCTAACGCATATTCATTTTCAATTTTAATAAAAGAATAATGGTAACGCCAATTCTTAAATTACCTTAAGTTTACTGTTCATTAAATGTACCTTTGCTTCATTGATAATTGAGCATAAGTGTTATTATTCTGAACTACCAAAAAGTTGGGGTTTTTTTAGAAAATATCTTAGCCACATTATTATTCATATTTTATTTTATTCACATCAATTTTCGTATCAAATAAAGTAATAAAAATTTTCGTATCAAATATTTTAAGAGATGGGAATATTATTCTCGTTGTCATAGATCCGAATCATCTGCAAACTTCTTAATTGAAAATTAAAGAGCAATGGTTACCAAAAAAACAAGAATGCTAATTATTTGGCAAGTTATGACATGTTTCGAAAATCGAATTCAACTCAACTCGTTTAGTCTATTTTTGACTATACAAAACTCCACCTTAACTTAACATCACTTAGACGGTAGATCTTCACCGAGCAAACAAGCAATTCATCCATTTGACGGCGTGAATGTACGCTGGGAAGATCAGTCTAGCAACCCTGTAGAGAACAAAAGGCTGTAAGGTTTAGAGAGCATTATGCCATCACGCCGCCAAAATGTATGAATTGCCTACGTGCACGGGAAAGATCTTCCATTTAAATGATGTTAAGTCAAAGTGGAGTTTAGTATAGTTTCGGCCATTTTTTCCACGGCCAATCAGTATACAATCATAAACTACTAACTTGCTTTCCCATTCAATGATATTCCCAGAAAAAACTACAGATATGTGCGACTTGACAAACGGAAAGTCCCGTGTAGCTACCAAAATTCAAAATTCCCATATCAAAATTTAAAAGAAATTTACGACCGGAAGTAAATTTTCTATACAAAAAGCCTAAACTATAAACATTAAAGTGTCATATATCTGTTTGATGGTATTGATGATTTCATTATAAGTTCCAACCATAAGTGCTTTAAAATTCAACCAGAAGATTATTTCGATAAAAACTGTATGGAAAGTTCTCCTCTTAGCTACAGATAAAGATATCGGATTAAAACTTTGATATTTATCGACAAATTTTTCAAAACGTTTGTAGCCCAACTCACCAACTTAGGGACATTATATATTTATATATATATATATATATATATATATATATATATATATATATATATATATATATATATATATATATATATATAAAATATCTCCAAATTGACAGGTATTTGTTTTAGGACGGGAACTTTAACAGGTGGAGTTTTTATGGCAATTTTTATCTCTTGACTGTTTAATCGTTATAAATCACTGACAATATATTACACCTACGTAAAATTTTCTACAAGCAAATATTTGTTCTGAGTTTTCATACCTACTTTTAATTTTCATTAATAATAGCATCAAATTTTGAAAATTATTTTGCCATTCATCTTTTTTAGAAATTTAAAATAAAAACAATGGGGACTATGCGTGAAGACGTCACAATGAATTCCTTTTCACAGTAGTAAATGAATTAAGTAATGTAATACGCTAATGGAATACGAAAATTCCAATTCTTTTTTAAAATGTGATGTGATTGCCACAATCAGTATAGAATGGCGTCAAAAGTGTTGCCTTTCTATGCATCCCCACTCCTATTGACGTTACGCATAAGCTTCATAACAATTTCCTTAAGTTCTTTTATATAAAGATAACATACTTATACTTTAAGAAAAACTTTGAAAAAACCGTAATGCCAAATTTAATTTCTCTTTACAAATCAATTGCGTGTCTCAATTACAAACTACAATGCAAAACCTCCACAAAATACTTTATTTATAATCTATCAGCAAATAAAAGTGCTACTATTTGATGGTGTTCATATAAGTAAATGCAACATTTTTTTTTAAAGGAATCATCTTGAGGTTTACATTTTTTTTCTAGGATTGATGGACAATACTTCTAATATGAACACATCTCATAAACTCTCGATGGGCAAACCCGGCAGCAAAGGACCTCAAAATCTTGGGGCCAATAACAACGCTCTCAATTCAGTTGAAAACATTGCAGAGAATCAGATACGAGAAAACGATGCAGACTTTGCCTCTTGCTTGGCTCGAACGCCTTCGGGATCTCTTTTCATACCAAGTGGTAAGTAGAGTTTGAGGAATATTAGTTTAAACGTCATTCATTATATTTTTCTAAAGAAATAAACTGAGAAATTTTAGCCTCTGCATCTGTACGCTGTTCAAAAAAAAAAAATTCTGCTCGTTGGATGGAACAATGGAATAACTATTAGCGTCTGAGTTCTGCGAGGACTCTTTACATCATGACAACGTCTGGATTTAGGCCTAATTTCATATAAAGAACCGAATCTAGGAGGTCATTAAGGTTAATATCACATTTCGGTCTCGAAAAGGATACATCCGGTTTTTATTACCGTTAATTTCGGAATCTCACCAGGTACCTCGACATTTACATGAGACTGTTAGAAACAATTGATTTCGCTTCTTTTAATTTTCGAAGAATTTTGAGTACTCTACCATTGTATGCATCTCATCTGCCTCTGAGCTATTTCGATGATATGTTTGAGAGCTTACCTACTAGGCCGAAGATCACTAGTGCGAAGTTCAGGGTGTTTCAAAAAGAATTGTTAAAATCAATTACATTTATGGAACAACGAAGGTCTCGTGAATGAAAGTTATGTGGCTAATGAGGCATGCATGACCTAAAATTTTAGGGAATCGCCACTAGAAGGCTCTCCCCGGGTGAAATACGGAATAATCGTCAAGAAGGAAGTCTATTGCGAAGATGAGTGTCATTCTTTTTTTTATACACCCTGTATTTTTCATAACATTCCTTAATTTATAAATCTATTTCAACTTTTATTCAAAATTGATCATAAAAAGCTGAATTTAAAAAACACAATTTTAAAGTCGCATGTTTCTTAACCATTGTCAATCCTATGACATTTTTCTTACCTGATAACGAAATTTGGATGAATGATTTCAATCCAGAATCGGTAAAATCAAGTCAAGTTATTGATCAATAGTGTAAAAAAAATACTAATAATTGTTTTAAACAATTTAACTGAATTTGTTTGATTTTGTTCTACAATTAGAAACAACATTTTTATACAACAAACTATAACTGAAAATTGCTTATGATCAATTTTTAATTGAGATCATAAAAAGTGTTGAGGAATAAAGTTACGTACAACTTAATTGTAGAACATTCTCAATTTCGTTACACAGAGGAAGTGCATCCTATCTCTCTGAAGAAAAAAAAACTCACGCTAAATTACCATTTTACCTTGTTAATTAAAATTTGGTATTATTTGAAAACGTCTTTAACAATTTAGCACTTATTTTAATTTGTGAAAAAGTTGTTAGAAAAAAATAATTAAAAACAAGGGAATCATACTACAACATGATTAAATAATATAACATATAAAAACAAAGTTTTTAATACAAATATTTCATTAGCATTGCGAATTTTTATATTCATTAGCATAGCGTCAATTCTGTTGTCGGCGTGTGCTTGGTGTCTGGAACTAATTTTAAATATTAAAAACATCTCTTTCAGGAAAATATGCGGTAAATTAATTTTCAAAATTTATTAATTCAAAATAAATGTGAATTATTGCATTCACATCCAAATATCTTTTATTTATTTTGAGGAAAACAATTTTATTATTTATCTATTAAAACAATTTTAGCAACAGGAAAGAGTTTCAACAATGGTAAGTAAAAATTCTTTCACTTACAGCGTTACTACGCAACGCTAAGTTGAAACTCCATAAGGAATTTATGCATTCCCGTACAATTACCTTTTATTTATTCTGATTAAAACAATTTTGGTAACAGGAAAGAGTTTCTTCAATGATCGGTTAAATATGATTACAGCGCGATTGGAAGACGGCAAGGTGTTTTATTAGTATTCCGTAAAAGCAACCATTTAGTGACAGTGACTGCCCCCAAAATTTGATAGAATGCATTGTTATCGGCATCAAATTAATCTGTGAAGTTTCAGCCCTATTGGATTACGGCAAGTGGATTAATTAGGCCTCCGCATATTTGGTCTCCAGTAGCAAACACACACACACTATATCAAAGTTAATATAAGGGATTTAAAAAGAATAAAATTGTTACATGATGAGCAATAAAAATGTGTGATTCCACTACAAGTTTAAGAAATTGTACACAAAAAATATGCATTTTAGATAATGTTTTGAACATTAGAAAAAGACTATAAATTTTTACAGATAAGCAATTCTCGTGACAAAGAGTTTAATAAACCAACATTCTTGATATGCTAGTGCATTGCACCCCTATTCTATATATGCCTATATATATAATAGTTCACTAATTTTTCCAGAGTTGAAGGACTCTTCACCCATTTTTATAGAAGATATTTGTCAAGAAATATCGAACAAATGAATTTGGAAAAAAATTGCATTAATTAAATAATTCGGTCTGGTTGGCCTCTTGGGTTATAATGGGAATTAATGATTATGTTAACAAATTAAATGCCAGTAAAGAATAAAAAGCAATTAATCTCTTAATGTACTTCAAGCAATTATAGTTGAAATGGTTTTTATAGTTTATAAAAAGAGCATCCCATGCAATTGGAAATGAAACTTCTCCAGTTTCATACTTTCCCAATTCATTTGTAACAATACTTTTTCTCTTTTGCAAATGATTTTTTTTCCTGAAAAATACAACTATTTATTTCCACTCAGCCTTTGCATTACAGTACTTTCAAATTACAAAATGAAAAAGTTTTGAGAAATTCCCTGAAAATCATTATCGCGTTCTTCTCATTTAGAAAATCCATTAGTAAATACTTCTGCACGCGAGCAACAAATTTTTACGATACTAATCGCCTTTTCGGTGGCTGCAGCTCGCTCTGTGCTTTTCCAGCACTTCCTTTCATTCTTGTAAATGAAAATTCCTTCTCTTCGTTCCAAAACTCTTTTGTGACTCTGCTTCGGAATGCATCTATTTGTCTTCGATCACCCCTATCCCGCCCCACAGCAGGGTCCTTTCAACTCAACTCTGCTTCTTTCTCTCCCCCTCGGTTCGAATGGAGGAATAGTTATAACTAACTTCATCAAAACACGCGCGTAGTAATTTAGATTGCATCCAGGAATTTTTCATTTAAATGTCGGAATTACTCCATCAGACTAAACTTCTTTCTTTTGGATCATCATAGACATCGGCATTTTAGAATATTTTCTCGATCGGAACACTGTAGTAGTTGGATTTGTTGACTTCGTGAGGTTACTGCATTCCAATTTCTGATTCGCCTTTGGAATACAAACTTTAACTTGTTCAACTATTTGATGTTCCATATAAGTGCATAACTGAGACTCCATTTATTGATTTGAACTACTATATAGGGTTTTAGATATATGCAACACTTTTTATTCGATCAATATTTGAATAAGTTTTTTTTTTTCTTTACTGATGAAATATGAATCGGATTAAGGTGTATCGAGAAAATGCCTTCAAGTATATTATAAGAAATAAATTCACAAAGCTATGACAAGAACCTACAAAAACCAATAAAATGAAAACATTTTGTTGGCACTTTCGGTAATCACATACCAAACTGTACCAAAAGTCGGAAGAAAATGTGTTTTTTTGAAAAAATTATTGGTTTGGTTTCATCTGCTAGATTATCTGGTGGGGGTTTTCGAGTTTGCATCGGCAACTCAAGAAAAAAAAATGAGGCAGATATTTTAAAACTATCTTTTATAAAACTATCATTTATCTTAACAAATTTATATTCCAAACTATCTTTTGAAACAAACATTAATATTTATATATTTAAATATAAAATATAATTTTCTATATCACACTTATACTTGCCTCTTGTATTAACTTTACACTTTTTTGGGGAGGAGGAGGGACGATAACTGTTATTAAATCTCAATCCACCAAATGTGACATTTGTCTGAAAAATGGTTTTCAATTTATTAGAAATAATCAACACCAAAAACACCTAGCTTTAGCTACAATATCTAAAAGATATATTGTTGATTTTTACACTTTTATAATAGTTATTGACGCTTACTGTTTTAAAATATTTAAGAATTTATACACAGCAAAATTTATAAAGCAGCAAAAAATTTAACAAAACAAAAATAAAGTTAATCACAGTTTAGTAAAAATTTTTAACTTTACAAAAATTGTTTTTTTAAGAAACTTTCGATAATTTTTCTAAAGTTGGAAAAATCATAATTGCACATTTTGAATAACAATAATACGAATAACACTTTCAGTTTCGCTTTTATTAGTAAATGTACAATTAAATCAATGGTACCTTCCAAAGAAGTGCAGCAAGTATAATAGTGTGAGAGTGTTTTTTGTCGCTTCTCGGTCTGCTTATTTTCCTTATTGTTCCTTATTTTCTGTGGCTGGAAACATGAACCATAATGAAAAGTACAGAAGCTTAGACGACCACGTGTACCGACAGAAGTATTCAAATACTGGATTGGCCTTTCCTAAAAGTCCCAGTCGAAACTAGATTGAACAACAATTAAATAAATGTAAACGCAGATTACCTTAAATCAAACCACCATCTTGGATACACATATATTTAAGTCCACCTA
The DNA here is from genome assembly GCA_963978545.1 of Linyphia triangularis. NCBI lineage: Eukaryota > Metazoa > Arthropoda > Arachnida > Araneae > Linyphiidae > Linyphia > Linyphia triangularis. The sequence continues at coordinate 73,267,341 of OZ021722.1, forward strand.
ACGAGTTCAAATGCAAAACATTAGTTAATGTTGAAACCAAAGCCTATTAAGTTGGATTCGATCATTGGATGTCTCTTTCGTTTCCCAAGATAAACTAAGAGTGTGGGATATAGTACAACTTTCAATTACACTATAATTTACTCTATAATACTGGCCATTGCAAAATTGATATGGCATGGTGTTGTTAACAGTTTTTATATTTTCACTTTAATTAAATAAAAAATGCAGACGAAGAAGTAGAAGAAAACGCCAAAACAAATTGGTGATGTTATTATTCGATAAACATTACATTATCCTTTCTCTTGAGTGAAACATAGGAAAATAAATCGTTGGTGAGCGATGATCAAGCACAGAAGAGAACTCTGTGTTGAACGCATTCGTTTTTTAACTTATTACGCTTTTATCGCCTTCTACGAGAATTTCGGTTGTGAGTATGCTTATAACACCTTAAGAGCCATCAGCACAGCTATTTTAATCAATATCGTTAGAGCTGCTTTTTAGAAATTTCTGAAAAACATGATTTTTTTATGATTTCAATCTTATGCGAATGCACAATTTTGGCGGAAATCTTAATGGTAGGTCATAAGGCCACAACTAAACCGTAAACCAAATTTGAACATTGTAGGTCAATTCATTCGATAGTTATGCTGACCACGTACACACATACACAGAGAAACATTTTTTCGATACCACTTTTTTGAAATCAGGATGTTCAAATACGTGGAGAAAGGCACAAATATATATATATATATATATATAAACACATTTTTTTGACAGAAAACAATACTTTCATCACCCTTTATTAATATATGGGTAATTGAAAGCAAAAAGAATCTGATATACGTATATACAACATATTTCCTAAAAGAGATAAAATTAACATTATAGACTTGTGCATCTATAAAGTGGTTATCGCTTTAGGCAAATTCAAAATGCATTGGTTGAATAGGAAATGGGCTGAAACCAAAGGAAATATAATTATATACAGGTTTATATTATAATAGACAGTATCGTTATCCACAGGTTTCACTATGGTTTTCTTCCATTTGGACTGAACTAAACGGTCTGTGTCTGAGTGATAATGGCATTATGTTAAATATCTATTATATAGTAATATTAACGAGTGGTCGTGATACACATATGGAGAAGGAAATAAATGTTGAAATTCTTGTATAAGCAAAAAACAATCTAAAATTTCCATAGACTACTAATAGTTTAATAACTTAATAAGTAATATCTCTTCTGACCGGATCTAAGATAAACCAAAGTAGAATTAGTAATCAAATGTTATAATATAAAATTCAAAACAATAGGAACATCTTATTAAAGTTCGCTTGGTAATAACATCTTGGTTTAATACTGAGTTCATATATTACCAGGGTGTGTTTGTTCTTGTTATTTTTCAATATTGTCTGCGAACTTTAATTAAATTTTAATTTTGATTTATATTAACATCAGAAAACTACCCTTCTGGATTGGTTTACGGACCTAATTTAACATAAATTCAACGCCATAGCAATATGGGAGGAGTTATCGTTTAAATTATCGATTACAGTCCATGCAAATTTCAGCAGGAGTAATATATAGTATTATGTGGAGTAGAAAGTGAACCTCTTCCTTTTTATCACTTCAACCACACTGGAATACGAAATACTTTCGGTCAAATAGGGTTCATTAGATAAACCACAATGCTTGCTTGAACATATAGTAGAATAAGCAAAAAAGTACTTCTGTATATGTTTTATTTTTACTTTTAAAATTAATTATTGGCATATTTATGCTCTCATCAAAATTGCTCTCAATTTTTTTTTTTTTTTTTTTTTTTTAAGAATGTTTTGAAAGAAGATTTTTAATTATATATTGAATGAAATTTAGTGTTTTTACTACGAAATGGTACAGTGATTTGGTCAGCAATAGCAATATAATATTGTTGTTAATTGAAAATGTAAAATATTGGCAATATTATATATTTTTAATTAAGAGTATACGCACGACCTAAACTGTTTCGAGCAATAGTGACCAAGGTATATATGTAAGTTGTTCTTGCAGAAGTCTTGATGAGAAAATGGATGAGGATATTCAGAAAATACTCTTGGTTTCCAATCCCCATTAAAATTTACCATTTGTGCTTTGAATATTTAGTCTTTTCAATTACATCCGAGAAAACACGATTTCCAGTATCAAAATGAAAATGTTTGTTAATGTAAGATGCACAAAGGCAGAGGAACAATCAAGCAAAAACTTTTTTATCTACTCTCAATGTTCGCCAGTTAAATATTTCCAAAAGGTATTTTCAACCCCACTCTAAATTCTAAGGGGTATTTTTAAAATCAAAAGGATATTTTTTTAATTAAATTTTTTTAAACTAAAGCAAATTAAGTTTTTTAGCAAAAATGATAACTACAACAATAGCAATAATGCACGATCGCGATTTAGCGTATCAAAGTGGAAATATACTTTTTAAACTCTTACTTAAAACACTTGATGGTTATAAACCTTAAACTAACACTTAACACTATGCCGTTCGGTGACTCCACGTTGGTGTCCCGCGAAACAAACAAAACGCCGGTGACACCTTGAAAACGATCTAACAAATGACGGAAAGGTAAAATTTGACAATTTATAGACATAGGTAAAATGATCTGAACTCCTGAACCAGTCCTGACGACACCAAAGAGAAAAAAAGAAAAAGAAGAAAAAAAGGGGGAAAAAATACCGATTAAACATGCGGACGACATATTATTAATCTACGTTTCCATGAATTCACGCATGAGGTTACCTTTTTTTCTTTATTTTGTGCAAGAAAGCATGGTAAAAAACCGGCGAAATACACTTTATTAAGGAACGTACGAAATCACATTTCGAAATTGTGGGACCCTACAATCCACCTATTAATGTCGAACGTGGTATCAGCAGCCTAACAATGACTTCAGTCAGTCACTGGTCTGTGCGAGGCATTTTCAACATGAATGTGCAAGCGTAACTGGCTATTTCTGAAGGGTGATCTCTAAATTGCATTCCGTTGGAAAATAAAAGTAAATGTTGCAATTTTTTCAGATTAGTGTCCTAAAAGGACACTATTTTCAAAAAAAAAAGAGCAGGGAGGTCCTTCGAAAAACGGCTAGTATGATCTCTGATTTTATAAAATGGAGGATTATTTTTAAAAATATAACCATGATGTGTGCCGATGCGTGAATTCACGCATGAGGTTAATTCGTATAGAGTGAAATTGATTTTCAATGCGTGTTCACGCAGATATCACGCATTTTGGCGAAGTCTGTCTACTCTAATTTGCAAGTGTCACTTACATGGAGAAAGGTATTTTCTGTAATTCTTCACAGCGCATAATCTTAACACTGACTCAAAAAAAAGTTTAGATGCGTGCCAAAATGAAGATGAGATTTTCTAAATAACAAATAGTTAAGCTTTCAAGCATCACAATTAACACTGTGCCTACGCGCAGTATCACTAAGACTGAGCAAAAGTGATTGTCGGTCCTCAAACTATCACATCCAGTTGGCGGTAGCAGAGAAGAGACAAAAAGCTGCATTGGACATTCACATTAATTTTATACTACATCCAGAGTTAAAAATTTACTTTGATAAATAAACCAGTATGATGTAGAAAAGTGCTTGAATTTTTTTATTTTTTTTTTTTAATTTAATATCAAAAGTAACGCTCTGAAAAATCCACCTAATATGATACCTGGGGCCTGGGAAGGGTGTACTGGCCACAGGGTTGTCCGGTGCAATCACCGGGCCGGTCATTGTGTGTAGAAAATGGGCCGGTCAAGAAGGAAGTATTTTTTAGTGTTTCAAATATTTTTCAATAAAAATAGAGTTGCTTTAATTAAAAAAAAAATTTAAAAAGCCCAATACATTCAAATCCCGATCATACACCCCCCCCCCCCCACACACACACACATATAACCTTTAAGATTAAATATATATTATAATTTCGGATGTCATTTTCTAATATACCTACTAGTTAAATTCCTGGACATTTTTTATTTTACAATTTAGATTTCTCATTTTAATTTTTGCAACAAACAATCGATGATTTATGGAAACAAAGTTCATTATAAGAAGATATAAATAGTGGAACAGAGAACGTTTGATTTAGTTAAACTAATTTTTATAACAATACAACTATTAAAATTTATAAACTAAATTAATTATCAAATATGAATATTAAAATACATTATTTTAAATAATAAAATATATTAATTATTAAAACTGTTATTAAAATTTATTATTTAATAATTGGAATTATTTTATCAAATTATTTTTTTATTAAGGATGATATTGAAAATAAGGCCTGCATAAATCAAAAATCACCGGGCCGATTTTGTGTCCCAGTACGCCCCTGCGTCTGGGCAGCCTTGGTTACCGCCACACGTACGAATCAGTCAGTTTTGTATTTTCGTCACCAAGACTTCATTCGTTTAAATCAAATAAATTTGAAATACACTTTTTTTTTTTAAATCGTAAAGGAAAATATTTCGTACTTATTTTTGTTAAAATTTGCATTTAGATTTTAAAACAAATCTGAAATATTAGAATTTGTGCACATACTGAGATGAGAGTGTTATAAAATTGTTTTATTTCAGCAAATGTGTTTAAATAATAAAAAAAAATGCAAATAATAAATAAAATTAAGTTCTGCAGGTGTTTAGCATGGTCATATAAATGACGTCATTTCTCCTGTAGGAAATATGTGTCGTCACCAGTTCTGTTTTTTTTTTTGTTTTTTTTTTTAAGTAACTGTAACTTTAAACATGTAGCATTATATTTTATTTTGTTTTTGTATGTAATTTTTTTTTTTTTTTATTATTATTATTTACAGCAAGCAAATTAGCTGGGAAATTTAAAAGTTGGGGAAATTTCTGTCGATTTTGTGAATATATTTTAGATAACATTCATTTGTTGTAAATATGTTATTTTACTTGTGCATTACTTGTTTGTAATTTATAAAGAAAATATTTTTTTTAACTTACATTTTTTATAAATCTGCTTTCTATAATAATACAGTGTTTTATTTGTAGGGTACATTATTGGTGCATTTTTTTAACTTTATTTTGAGCTTAAATAAAATACGGATTGTGTGGCAGTTGTTTACTTTGAAATTTGCAAAATTTGGAAAAGCGCAGGCAATTCCCTTGCTGGTAAAAAAAATATTGGCTGGTACTATTTGTTGATAGAAATTGCTATGGTCCACAATCTGTACCTTAGTTGGAAATCCAGCCGCATCAGGGTCTAGATTTAAGTTCTTAGTTATCAGCTGTTTATGCATTTACTTAATAAACTCACAATTATTTGATAAATAATTTTTTTATGCATTTCAGATGTTCCCAAGCTACCAGCATCCCTTAAAAAGAGTGAAGCCAATGCATCACATACAACTTCTCTTCATGGGGACTCAAAAAATTCTGAAAGGTAAGTATACAGAAAATTTTGGTTTTTGATGAAAACTTATTAGGTGTTGTCAGCAGATGAAATGTTGGATTAGGTATTTCTGTCTGGAGACATCTTAAATACTTATTTATAAATACTTTTTGACATAATTTATTTTGGCATCCAAGCAATTTGGTAGTCAGTTGTAAACTCCTACAAAACCTTACAATATTACCCAAGTTGATACCTATACAAAACATCAATAGGTTTTTCATAAAAAATTTCACCAGAAAAGGGTGTGAAATGACTTATTTTTTTTCCCCTCTATTATGTTAATTGGTGCCAGAAGTTCTATGTCTAATAACACTAAAAGTATTGTTTAATTGTTTTATATTAAGTTTATATTTAATGCTTAATCAGTAAATTTAACATTTAACAAAAAATTTCAAATTAATTTTTCACGCACCAATTTTTTTTTAAATTTAGTTTTATTTATTGTATTTGCGGCATTGTAAAAAACAGTATGAACTATGAACACCCTGGATTTTAAATGAAATCAATCCTTATTCTGGTTACTTTTGTCTGACTATGAGCATGTCTGTTTCAGATGTCACTTACCATATCCCTCAACTGCATCTGTGCCTGGTATCCCCGTCCGCAATAACTTGAGGCGTCCACTCTCTAGTCGTTTCAGCCACTCAAGGTTCCAATTTAGGAAAACCCTTTCTTCAAGATGTAGTTGGAAGTGCACTGCCATTATTTTTATGTTCTTATCATTGGTCCTTCTAACATCTCTCACATATTTCATCGGTAAACAGTTTTAAATACTATTTTGTTTTCATATTCCTATGCTTAATTCATGCTGAGAATCATGATTGGATATTATTGAAACTTTGTTTCCTTACTGTTTTTACTTTATTTGATGTAAAACTTTCATAGAGATAGGCTTAAATGCTTTAGATTATAGATTGTTTTTACTACCCATATTTTTTAATAATATTTAGAATTTATTTACTTGGAGGTTATTTGCATTATGTCAATTTTTTACAAAAATGTAGTTTTCTTACATTGTGCAATATATTTTAAAGATTCACAAATTTGACTCAATATTAAATTGTACTCTACTCGCTTCTTAAAAAGAACCCTATAAGATTACAAACATGCACCTTCTAGCATTGTTAATTAAATCTCAATGCTGTGCTTTATCTATTAAAAAAAGTTAATACTGTTTGTGGCTATCGAGGCCAGAACGAACTAAATGGCCGGCTTAGTTGGTCATTAGATGAACTTCATTTGGTCTGTTTTGGCATGAATAGTTAAAAAAAAAAATGTGATGGAAACAGCAAAAATCAAATTGTGAGATGGTTCATTCTGGCTCTCAATGCCTCATTTAAGAATGATTTATTTTGAATTTTTATTGAAAGCTTACTCCATCATAAATATCTTTATGTTCAATTTTTAATCGTTTTCTTATATGTAATATCGCAAAAGTTTGGGTGATCGAGAATTTTTGAAGAAAGTCAAATGTTTTGCCCAGTGGATACCTTGATATAAATGGAATAATTTAAGTACTTGTATTTAAATCTATGACACCCATATTTATATTTCTTTTTTTCTGGAAACTTATTTAAAACAAGAAAAATTCCTTTAAGAAGTGCCTTATTTATTACAAACGCTTCGATAAAAAAAATTTATTCAATCTACACCCTGTTTAAAATCTTCTAATTTTGATAATTTATTATATTATAAATGCAGTTTTTTAACTTCAGAAGAAAAAAATTTTGTTTAATCATTAATATTTATAATTTTGAGTTCAATGACTTGTTAAAAAGGTATAATTAAATGACTTTGTTCTTTAGTATTCTTTTATCATAAATTATGTTTATCATTTGCTTTGTATCTATATCTTAGATATAATTAACTTGCTATTCTACTTTCAATTTTATTGCATCACAAGCTTTTTCTATTTTTATTTATTTTTAAAATATTACATTTTCATATTTAGCAAATATTTTAAACTCTTTGAAATCATTCTCAATTTTCCATTTTTTAGCAGTTGCAGTTCTGAACTGGCAGTATACAAATAAGCACCCTTGTCCTGTGATGATCGAAGACATGGGCCGAAGTAGTGACGGAACAGAAATTAAAAGTATGTACCCTTTATGCAAATGTAATCTACCACACTCACGAAAAATTAGGGATCTTGGTAGTTATTCTAGCAATTTAGAATCAATCAATCCCATGGAGCCTGCTCCATATGTGGCATCTGAAGAATTAAGCGATGTTTCCAGTGGGGAAATCCCTAATGCTGGAGAACCAGAAAAGTTAAACCTTCGAATGGTCGATGCGCCTGATCCAGATCTTAGTGAGGACTACTTGATTCCAATGGAAAAAGACGAACCCAAAGGCAAAAATAAAAGGGAGAAATTACCTGTTGCTGAAGAACTAAGACTCAGAGATGACCCAAATGCAAAATTAAGAGAAAATACCATAAATGTAATGTCTAGTCCACAAGCACTTATTCAGGATAGTTCAGCCTTATTCCTTAACCACTTTAACCATAATGAAACTGATAACTCAGTGCCGCAAATTTATGTCGAGGAAAGTGTTATAGACCCACCTATCTTATTACCAAAGAGCTCAGAAATACCTGATAACATATATAAGTATCCAGAATACGAACAAGTAGATAGGCATCATCTTTCCGATTTGGTCACTGATACAGAAACTTCTGTAGACTTTCCAACTGAAAGCATCACAGAATTTGATGATTCTGTCGAAAGTGCATCAAGTGTTGATTACATAAGTAATGCAACAGACAATCTGGATAATCTTACCTCGACCACACATTCTTCGAGTAGCATTGTTGAAACGACGACGAGTGTTTATAATGAATTATCCAAAGTCTCTACTTATAGTACTGAAAAGTTCACAGCACCCACCAATGAATCGAGAAGTGCTGATGGTGAGGACTCTTCCGAGATTGTCACTGTAGCTGTTCCTACAGCTTCAGTTGACAGTGAGGCATCATTTTCTCCTTCAACAACTGAAGCTCTTATATTTGGTAAGTCAATTTAGAAAAGAATGTACCTCCATGCTTGGTTAAGGCACCTCTGCATCTCTGACTGCAAATCTTGTCTTGAAGCTTGGCATTCTTAGGCAACTTGCTAATATTCTCTCAAACTAACATCTTCTATACTCTTCTTTGCCATGGATGAACTAAAAATGCTAATGTCTTATTTCCCTAGTTGTACTGTATTTATTTATTTTTTGTCGCTAACAGCACTAACTCACAGGTTTGGAGGTATAAAATGAACTAAAATTTTAACAGTTGTACTCTAGTGTGTGATTTTTGATGTAATTTTTGTTATGACTTTATTTACGTGTTGACTGATAATCATAGCAATTAATGTAAAGTGCATTGTGTAATGTAAAAAGCATACATTTAGCAAACATAATATATTAGTTTTAGAATAAACTTTATGAGTTACTTTTGTAACTTATTATCTGTATTTATGAATGTATAAATTTGTCTTAATTGCAAAATTTTCAAAGTCAAATGAATTTTTTTCAGAAATTTTTAACTTCCAGTCTTAAAGAAAAAAACATTTAGTATTATTGAGACATAAAACATTTTATTAGCATCACCAACCTCAGGATGCTGGAGAATAAGAATTCAAAATAAAACATGTATATGCATGTTATCATACTTATAGTTCTACATTTTAGTTATTATGCCTCATCATTTTAGTTATTATGCATCCTTACCATTCATAAGTAATTTTTTTTTACTTCAAATACTGTGAAAAACTGCATATAAATGTTTAAAAATAAAAAAGCCTCTAAATAAAACTTTCTTAATAGCAATTTGTCTTAATTTTATTTTATCCATGGTAGTCTCTCCATCTTCTGTTCATAACATCCTCATACTAACTTAATTTGTTTTTAACCTATGTACTTGTACTTAGGTTTGAATCAATTACAATATTTCAACTGTCTTCTACTAATATAATGCTTTTTAAACACTTTCTCAAACAATTTTGTTCTGCAAGTTGTTATGAATAATAACAATCCTGTACAATCTTAATTCTTATTGCTTTTAGTTTACAAGATGTTATACATATTTATATATTAACTGATTCTTAGTCTATGTGACTGCTCCACCAATACTTTTAATTGGGAAAATGCATTCAATGAAAATGAAAACATTAGACAAGAGTTTATCCAACGTTAAATTCAGTACGTAGTTTTTCAAAACTATATTATTTGATTGAATATCACTTAACAGTTTAAATTATGTATCAACCATAATCCATCAATAAAGAAATTATAAAACTATCTACTCAAAAATTAAACATCACATCTAACATTTACTATGATCACATTATATCCCTACAAACAAGTGGAACAATTGTTGAAGAAAATTCTTCTTGCATTTCTATCCATCTTTAATGCTACCTTTTCTGAACTTTTTAACAGAAGCCAAATACTAACATCTGCACATTTCTTTCATGTTTGCTTATATTAGTCATAACTTTAAATATAATTATTTCAAACATTTTTTCAGGCCCCTCTTCTCTACCTTCAAAAACACTACCACCCACAACGGAAACATTTTCTGAGGTCTACCTAGGAAAGATGTACTCAAGGAAGGTTGATTCCTTTGGCCACTGGAACATTCATTTTCAGCAACATGTTCCCTCTTTAGTGAGATTCAATTATTCTTTGCCTGAAGGTGCTAGTGTTGGTATTTATGGAAGAAGAAATGGTATACCCACTCATACTAGATATGATTTTGTTGAAATCCTGGACACCAGAAAGAAAGATAAAAGCAAAAGAGCTGCTAAGGTGACTAATTATAATGATGTTTTAATTGCATAATTCATATTATTAACAAATTGTGCCAGAGAATATGGATAGAAAATCTTCTAATCCTAAGGCTTGGTTCAGCAATAGCACCACTAGTTTCAGCTTTTTTAATCAAAATCTTATTATTTTAAATGTAACTTAAAGAATTAGAAAACTATATCGAAATAAATTCACCTGTTTGTTAATGTAATGTAATTGTTTAAAGTTAATTGACTTTTCTTATTCTTTATGTACATTTCTGTTAGCTACATTTATTTTTAGTATTGCAAACTATTTATATTTGCAGACTTTTTATATTTAACTGAAAAGTTTATCAAAAAAATTTAATGTAAACAGCATATGACCACAAGTGACTGAAAGTCTTGATAAACTAAGCATTGTATAAGCAAAACACAGGTATTAGTTCTTGAAGAAAGTTTATTCTGCAAAATATTGCTAGAACTATGCACGTATGTTTTGTGTTGAGTTACAATACATGATAAGCATTCACTTTTAATTTTAACATTTTACTATTGTGTCAATCAGAAATTTAATTATTATTGTAATTTTATTTATTGTTTTCAACTATTAAGATTTATCCAAGCTTTCTTACAGAACTATTTTTAAAGAATTTTTTACATTATGGTAAAGTCTGCTAATGCTTTTAGTATTATTCGCAAAAATATTAAATTAACATTAAAAAAAATTGTATTATATTTCTTAAATAGAAACTATGCATTTTAAACTACATCTCAAAGAGCAAAACAAATTATGCTAGTAATCAGTTTTATACATCAACCAAGGAAGTAGAAATTCTATCTGTTTATTTCATGAGTTATTCAGGGTTTCGAATCAAATGTCCTTAATTTCAACACTCTATTAAGAAAATCTATCGAAAATACATGAGCAGTTTAGACAAAATTAGCCGCTGAATTCTTAGATTTTGTTGCTAAATTCTGTTTTCCGGCCTACAGTATTCCAACCCACGGTTCACGATGAGGAAGGCCAATTGCTTGGCCACCAATTTTTTCCTTTTGATGTTATGTCAAAAACAAAGTCTTGTCAAGAAGGTTCTGTGTTATTGAAGACCTTTGTGCATTAATAACCGCTGCTATTACTACAGTGAACATGGCTGGAACTGAACTACCTGCTGGATATATTTGGGGCTACTAAGGGATCCCACATGAGAGTCCACTCAAGGCTATTAAAGGAGCCCACATGAAATTGCACTGCTTTTTCTTCTAAAAACTTTGTGAATCCTGTTATCTAATTTTTCTTTTGTTTTTTTTATTTCTGTTTAAGAATAGCAGCCTCTCCAAATGAGAAACATTTGATTCCGATTGTATTTGTGGATCTTTTTTCCCAAAATTATTACATTTTTTCTACTCAAGTAGACTTAGTTTTATCTTTGCCAATAAATGTACCTAGATTTTTTTTTTTTTTTTAAATATATGCATTGTAATGTTTATATAAAAAATTTTACAACATGTGTATTCTTATTTTTTAAATATTTATTCTAGGATTACTTTATTATGGAATTTGTGCAGTTTTTAGATCAAGGTTCTTGGTATATATCAGTTTATAATGATGGGGAACAGGCGCAACAAGTTGCCTTCATTCCAAATTTAACTGGTATGCTCACTTTCATTAAGTATGTTTCATCTGTTCTTATTTTCTCTGTAACCACTTTTTTTAATTGCTTAATTTTTTCAAGAATAGTTTTGAAATTCAAGACTTCATGCTAATGGCTTTCATCCTCTAGCATGAACTATTTTGATACCATAATCATATGCTTTCAATTCATATTTTTGACAAATTGCAAACTTTTTAACTATAGATAGTAAAGACGCATTCTCTGATATGCAATCATGTAATTGTAAGTTAGTCAACATATGCCTATATTTATGGACAATTAATGTATTTAAAATGACTGAATTATTTATGAGCCTTGATTTTAAAATGCTTTTTAGTTTCACTTTTCATTTCGTATACATCTGCAGTTATTACTTTCAGTTTTAATTCAGTTCTTGTAACTTTTTTTTTGCATTTATACATTAATTTTGGTTAATTAGTTTGGTTAAATAAACACAAAACTGCAAAAGAAGTATTATTCATTTAAGCAAAATCTTAGTATTATTCATTTTGTATTTTTTAACATGCTTATGATGAATATATACATATTTTTAATTTTTAGATCAGTCTAGTCTACCATGTCCTTATGATTGCCATGGACACGGAACATGTGTGATGGGAAGTTGCATATGTGAACCTGATTTTGCTGGGGAATCTTGCTCTAGTCGTAAGTGTTGGGTTGCATATGTTAGCTTGTTTGTGATACTTTTAAAATTTGTCCATGTGGTTTTTAAATGCTCTTTGTAATGTTGTTTAAATGTAAAATTAAAAATGTTGCTTGTGAAAAATTTAATCACTTAGCAAATATTGCTTTTTAGTATACTTGAATAAAGATGTTATCGTTTAACATATTCTAGCATATTCTTTTTATATCTTGAATATAAATAGAGAATTATGTTCTTCTGAAAATTTCTGGTGTGCGAAAAAAATTCTATGTTGGTCAAAACTTATCAATTGTATTCATTAATTCAGTGAATTAAAATTAAACAAACAAAAGAATTATTTAGTTGAAATAGTACTGCACACCTATTCTTTTTTTATTTCAAAACAGACACTTTAATGTTGCAATGTGAATGTCTAAAGAATAATAAAAAAAAATTTTATCATATTATAAGTCCTGCATTATATCTCTAATCAGCCTATAGTTTAATTTTTTTTTTTAATTTTAATAAAAAAGTAGATATTTTGAATTCGATAGACTTGTATTTTCACATATTTATATCTATTCTATAATTAGAACAATTTGTCATGGAAACTTATTCATCTGTTATTGATTCTAAATTATATAAACAGCTTATGAGACAAGAAAAATTTAAATCGTTTTATATTTTCATTATTCATTGTTATGTACAAACTATGTAATTGTCATGCACATTACTTCTAATACATAGATGTATCACCAATACTCAACAACTGCTTGCAGGTTTTCTCCAAATAATTATTGCATATTGCTATGTGGGACTGATAAAGAGATGGATTTTGCAGGCTTTCTCCAATACTTAAAAAATAGACAAATCTTAACCTCATGTTTAGGACAATGTAGCCATCATGTTGTTAACAAATAGCTGTTGGTATAAGTTATGTTTTTGTATCTAAATAAATAAAACTAATGTAATCATCTATTACTATTACTTTGACCAAATAATTTTATTTTATGACAGTTTTGTATAATTTTTAACAAAACTATGTTTTTTCTCCTGTAGGTGTTTGTCCTGTGTTATGCAGCGGTCGTGGCCATTACATGAATGGGGAGTGTACCTGTAATCCGAGCTGGAAAGGAAAAGAATGTCAATTGCGAGAAGATGAATGTGAAGTTCCAGATTGTAATGGACATGGGGACTGCATTGATGGAGTGTGCCGATGTTTTCCTGGTTACAAAGGCTTTCATTGTGAAGAAGGTGTGTATTTTGTTTGGAATTGTTTGTAATCTTTTTAATAAATATTTCAGTTTGCTTCTCACATGTAGTTTAAGTAAATAGGTGCATATTATTTTAGTGGGTTATTTTTATGGTTATAATATTGTCAATTAATTTTTCTTTGAACACTTAGTACAAGAATATCATCAGCTAGTGTTTTTGACTTAAAACAATTTTTCTTTGTGTCTTGTTTTACATAAGTATGATAATGATGCTAGATCTTGACAGATTAATATGATAATACCTAGCATCTTTATCTTACTCTACATTTGAAACAATTCTAAATAATATTGATAATTATCATAATGTTATCTATTAAAATTTCTTATTAATCAACAGCACGTTATTTTAAATATCTCATTCTTCTTGTAGTGCTTTTACATAATATTTAGTTTTGCTGTTGTATTTTAACTGGAATACTTAAAATGCACAACGTCTAAGTTTTTGTAACTGTATTTGAATATCTTAAGTTTCTTATTTTTAATTTAATTCTTTTCAGTGGACTGCCTTGACCCTGGCTGTTCGGAGCATGGGACATGTGCCAACGGAATGTGCATTTGTCGTAAGGGTTGGAAAGGTGCAGACTGTGGGGAACCTGATTCAGATTCCCTACGTTGTCTGCCTGATTGTTCAGAACATGGTCACTTTGATGTGGAACAACAGAGATGTGTTTGTGATGACCACTGGTCAGGACCTGATTGTTCACAAGGTAATATTCAATTTAAATCATTACTTATTTAAGAATACGTTTTTCTAATGCACTTATTGTCTAAGACACTATTATAGAGCAATTCATATTTTCTTTTATGATAAATTTTACTTTAATTTTCTCCATTGATTTTGTCTTTAAAAGTATTTATACATAAGTTATATGAATAAATATTTTACTCGTATTTATTGAATTTGCTGTTCTTATTCTGTAGCCTTTTGACATTTGTGAATCTATTTGTATTTCTTTTTAAATTTTGCGGTACAATGCTGTTTTTTCTGAAAAATTTACATTTCTTACTCTTATGGATACTTAGAACGATGTGACTTGGATTGCGGCTACCATGGTCGTTGTCAAGGCAACACCTGTATTTGCAACACTGGCTGGTCTGGGCCAAAGTGCAATGAAAAACAATGTGATCCACGCTGCAATGAGCATGGGCAGTGTGTTAATGGAACCTGTATATGTATTCAAGGCTGGAATGGATATTACTGTACATTAGGCATGTATATTTTATTTTGGACATCAAAATTTTATCTTGCATTACATATTTAATTAAATGGTTTATTTTTATATTAAACACTGTATTTCGTCATTCATTTTTAAATGCTTTAATCTTACCCGTAATTTGAAATGGAATTCACTACTTTGAAGTTTTATAAAGGAATATATGTAATTATTTTTATCCTGATTTTATTAACAGAAGGGTGCCCTCAGTCATGCAATCGACATGGTACTTGCACAAGAGTGAATGATGACTGGCAGTGTAAATGTGATGATGATTGGTCTGGAGAAAGCTGCAGCATACCATTGGAGAAGATATGTGATGACAAAATTGACAATGATCATGGTTAGTTTCTTAATGATTTCACTTTTGTTTTTAATTTATCTCAAAAAAGTATTGTAATGTGATTCTGACTTGTATAATAGAGACACAACATAATATTTAAAACTTTATTCAAAAAATAAATAACATCGTCGTTGAAAAATTTTAAAGAAAGCCTTAGGAATATTTTGTATGGGAAAATGAATATTGTTGGAAAGTTTAGTAGCGTTTCAAATAAAAATGTGTATGTAACTTTGCTAATAATTTAGGATTGGTTATATAATTTTTATTTTAGTGTCAGTTAAAATATCCCATTTTCTGGTTGACCTAATTTATTACACTATAATAATGAAATGGATTAATTATCTAACTACTTATTTAATTCATACTTTAAAAAAGTTTTTAATAATCTTGTTTAAAAAGTTATTCTTTAATAAGATCACAGTGCTATCTACAGAGGGAACAATTATGTTAAATATAATTATTTTAAATCAATGCATTAATGTGTTTTTTAGATGGTTTGGTGGACTGCGCCGACAGTGAATGCTGTAAATCCAAAGCCTGTGAAAATAATCCCCTGTGCTTCTCATCCCCATCACCTTTGGATATCTTGCTACGTAAACAACCACCTGCAGTAACAGCCTCTTTCTTTCAACGCATGCAGTTTCTTATTGAAGATGGATCAGTTCAGAGCTATGCTCATAAAACTGCTTTCAATGAAACGTGAGTTTAAAAATAGCACCAACCAACAATCTTATGTAGCTCTTAGTTAAAAAGTTCTTTTTTTTTTTTTTTCTTTTTTTTTTCCAAGGCACATATTTTCTTATATTAATGTTTACATTGCAAATTTAAATATTGCAATATTGTTTTATCTTAGTTAATATAGTACGTAAAATTATTGAAAGCAGTTTGCCTTAGCTGCACTTTATTTATTAATTTGGTAGTTATTTGTTAAGTGTTTAACTTTGCATACAAGAAGTGAATGAATATTTTTTTTTTTTTTTTGTATGAGTGATTTTGATATATAGTGTTAAAATAATGTTATTTTCAATAATCTAACCAAAGCAGGTTTTGTCAAAATATATTGAATGCAGTGCAGGCATTAGAATCTTCTGCGTTTCCACTTTTTGGGGAGGTTGGTGGGCTGAGTGAAATTCTCATCCCCCCCCCCCCTCTCTCTCCCACTTCCCTTTTGAGGAAAATGTAACAGCTGTATGGGATCCTCTTGCTCTGGACTAATGTTAATTTTTACTATTGTGAAAACCTGTGAACAGATTTGTCATGTATTTAATTTTGCATTTTGGTTTTCCTCTTTTTTGAATTCTTGTGCCTGGCAATGATATATCTTGACACTTGCAACTAATATATTATGCTTACTAAACTTCTTATAACTTTCACTATTTTTTATTATATCATGCATAAGAAAAAATTTGCTTGATTTGTTTTTGGTGCAACAATATTTCTGCACTATTTATATTGCTCAAACATGTCTGAGATATTTTTAAATGGCATGCTTTGCTTTTTATATTGCTTGTAATATATAATATTTTTACACATATCTTAATGATTTTGTAGTCTATTTATGAGCATTAAATTCTATTGAATAATTTATGAGGATGTGCTAAATTTCTAATTAAAAGTTATCCTTCTAACAAGCTTTGAAAATCAGTTTTCAAACATTAAACTTTCTATAACTTTCCCTTTTGCTGCTCAGAATGTTTTGGAATAATTTCAATTCAAGGTATGTGTGTTTTATTATAACTTTTAGAATTGAGTACATTGATAATTTTTTGAACCTATATTTTTAAGAAAGGAAATAAAAATAGTTTTTTGTGAGTAAAATAGTTGTAGTATTGTGCAATTTGTTTTACGGTTTAATTTTTTTATTGCAGTTAATAACCTTAAGTTATATGTCTGTATGTTTAAAGTAAACTATAGAAATGATGTGTTAAACTATGGAAGATGGAAAGTGCTTATCCAAAGAAAAAAAAAATTTAGAGATAAACCTTAAAAAAATAAGTAAACACATCGAAAAGTTTATCATCTAGGCACATGATTCTCAAGATTTTATGCTTCACATACCAAATGGAATCATTCATCATTATTTATATGATAACATTGGAAATAAAGTATTTCATATGTATTTATTCTTTAAAGTTTAATGTGCATGTTTTGGAATTGTATGTAATCTATTTCTTTCCAATTCCACAGCTCAAAAGCTAATGGAAAGATTTTATAAAATGTCTTTTTCCTAAATAATAATGATAAAATGTCTTTTTCGTAACTCGTATATTAATGCCATTTTTTAACTAACTTTATTACAGTACAATTACTATACATTTTTAGGATTTAAAACAAATGTTTTTCCAATATTTTTAATTTTATCTCAATTTTAATTATGTTTTTTTATGTATACTACTACAATATTCATAGTTAATTTTCCTTAATTTACTTTAGTCGAGTTGCTGTTATCCGTGGATGTGTTGTCAGTCAATTAGGAAATGGTTTGAAAGGTGTAAGAGTAGCTGTTGGTACTGATCACAAGCTAGGCTTCACTATAACTAGAGATACTGGCTGGTAAGTATAAGGGATTTGTACCTTTGCATTTTTTTTTTATTTTACACTATCTTTGTTGAACAATATCAATTAATTTTAATGATTTATACTTGGATGAAATATTTCTTTTTAATATGCTATTACTGGAATGTTTATCCCAAGTGTTGTATTACGATTTATGCAACCTTAAACCACTGATGGTTCAGGAAATGGGCAAAATTTTACAGTTGCTTTCCCTGCAATAATTTTTAAATTATATTTCTAATTCAAGTATATAATTTTTTTTAATTTTTTTTTATTCGTTTGTTTTAGATAGGTTATAAACTATCATCCTAATAAAAAATATTTAAAAAATACTTTATTTTAAATTTTATTTATAAATTTTAAAATGTTGTGTATTGCTAGAAAAATTAAGGATCAAATTATGCATATATACGCGCATGACCGCTAGTGGGTTAATGATGGCCAATCCTGACATACTTGACTATTTTCATGCAGAAAGTATGCAATACATATTTTTTCTAGTACCTTTCAAGCCAAAAACTGTATAAGTACTCAAATATTTTTATCTATAAGGTCCTTGTTTACACAAGATGACTTATTCATAGTTAACTTGCTTTAGGAGTCAATTCACAAAATGTGAGGGTGTATTACCTGACCAGCAAATTCATGAACTCTTTTTTTTTTTTAAATTGCATCAACCACCGAGCACAAAAACAGCCAGAGTTGGGCAATTCTTATTGTGTCACTTAACAATCAAATAAAACTCCTTTTATTTTATCAACTATTGTGCATGCCCCTGAACAATAACTAAGTAATTATTTTGAATTAGTTTCAAAATTCTCAAATGTTTTCTATTTCCTAGGTTTGATTTAATGGTGAATGGTGGAGGAGCAGTCAATCTCCAATTCCAGAGAGATCCCTTTAAGGCTCATGAGCACACAGTTGTGGTTCCTTGGAATGAAATTGTGGTCGTAAATAAAATAGTCATGAAGATCAAGGAGGACACCTTGCCTGATTACAGATCAAGTATGTGTGTTGAACATGATTATGACACTATGAAACCTGTTGTCTTGGCGACTTGGAAACACGGATTTCAAGGAGGGTGTCCAGAGAAAAGTGCTATTTTAGCTGAATCACAGGTACTGTGATCAACACATTTGTATTTCAAAGTATTCTGCTTGCTCTAGTTTATACATACTTCAAATGTTACCCAATTTTTATTTAAGTTTTTCCAATTTATTTTTTATTCAAACTTAGATAACAAAATGAGTATCAATTAATAAGTTATTGTAAACTATATTATATTTAAAAAAGTATTTAATCAGTAAGGTGTTAATTAAAGTATTATTGATTTATTATAAACAAAAAAATGCAATTTCAAATACAATTTAGATATATTTTCTTCATTAAGGTTTCATAATTTGGAGTATAATTTTCATACAAAAAATTCATTCAAATGATAGTACTTATATATAATTTAACTTTCTTTATCTTCATTAGATAATAAATATTTAACTATTTTTAATTTTAAGCATTAAATGTGTCATTTTGACATGTGTGTTGATTTGGCTTGACAAAACTTTTGTTTTGTAAGAATTTACTGGTGGGATAAAAAAAATATTTTTGGCATGCATAGTATTTTTTTTATTATTATTTTTATATATATATTCTTAATAAAAATGTGATGTCAAGATATTTTTATAGAACTTCAAGTGAAAATATCACTCTCCCAAATGAAACACATGAGTGACCAATATTCTTATTGTGCAATTGAAAATGTTTTTTTTTTTTTTTTGTATTCTTATGAGATTGTTGCTTGTTAAAATTGTTAGAAAATTTTCAGCTTATATATATATATATATCTTTTATATCTTTTATGGCTTTGATTCACAAATATTTTGGGATGAATCGTGAAAATTTTTGAATTTGTATAGAATACATATTTTTTAATTATAATATTCTTTTAACTAATTTTTTTAATTAAACTATTATGTATTTGGGTATTCAAAAAATTGTGCTTAAAAATTCCTGCTTTAAATGTTTTAGGAATATAAATTTATTTAGGTGCATATTTCTCTTTACAACATAATAAAAATTACCTTTCTACGCTATGCTAAAATCAAGTTTATTGCTATTTCAATAAAAGCGTCTTTTTTACTGGAAAGTATTAGGTTGGTAATTTTTTCTGATGAAAATGATCTCAAGCATGCAAAGAATAAATTGCAAGGTATTTCATTAACTGTCTGACACTGTAGGAAAATATATTTTGGTGCTTACTGCTAGAAGCTATAACACAAAAAAATCTTACTGCAAGATAAGCTGGAGAGTTTCTGTGAATTAAGTAATCATCAATATTATTACACTTCTAAAATAAATAATTGGTATAAAATATAGCACTGACAGTGTTAAAACAAGATGGGGCTGTAACTTAGATGGAGTTATTGTAAAATAATCAAAATCTATGCATACTTTTCCTTTGACTGCTGCAAAAAATTACTGATTATTTGTACTACAGGGCCTTTTTTACTTATTACTACAAAGTCAGAGTATTGTGTAGTTTCTACTTCGGGACTGTTCAATACTTTCAAAGTGTAAAATTTTAGATCAGCTCCTTATGTCTCCCACTGACAGTCAGAACATCTTGCCTCTCTATAAGTTGTGTCGATATTATATAACAAACAAGATTGTGCAATTATATTTTACATGTCAAGGAATTTTGAGGAAAAGGAATTTTACCCAGTTTTTTAACATGTTGTACTTGCATTTCTCCTTGTATTAGAGAATAGCTGTCAACAATTAGTTCATCACTCAGAAAAAATTAATTACTTGATGTTAAAGGAGATTTCTGGCAGATTCATGATTTTACAGGAGGATGAAAAACGTTCCAGCTTCTAATAGAAATCAACATTGAATGGAAACTTTACAAATCTACCACACCTCTTATAAAAAGCACAGAAATCAGCTTTCAAATTCCATCACTGCCTCTATTTATACTAAAAAGGGAAAAATTAATTACAGGGAAAATGCTGAAGTCCCTTTTTAGCTTCAAAGAATTCTAGCTATAGTTTCTTTTTTTTAACCCTAGATTTTGAGTAAATTCATTTAGTAAACCTGGGGATATTTATATAAACAAGTTATCACATTGCAGTGTATTTTGCATGACCCCGCTAATAATGTAATATTTCATATAAATATAAATGCAATAAGTTACACAAAATTCTAAACAAATGATCTTGTGAACTACTTGATATTCTGTATCCCAGAGGTAAAAAACACCATCTCCATTACTTTTTTTTCGATTCCCTGGTCATGATTATATTATTAAGCTTGTTTTATGTTTCTTCAAGAGATATACAATTCCATCCTATACAAGCCTTTATAATGAAGATATTCATTTTTAAGTAGTTATAACATTCAGACAATAAGTTTCTCAACTTTGATCAGCTCTTCTATAAAGTTAAGAAATGAAAAGATATATAATGTTCTTTACCCCTGGGGTATAGTATTATAACATCACCTTAGTGTCAAAATAATGAATTAGTGACCTTGAAAAAATATGTCCTAATTTAACTGCTAACTATGTATTTTATACCATTTTGCTTTTTTGTTACTACTTATCTTTACCAATCTTATTCTCTGTCTGTATCCTTTCTGTTTAATTGTCATTTATTCTGTTTCCTTTCAGGTGGTCCAAGAAAGCCTTGCCATACCAGGCACCAATCTGCATTTAGTTTATCACAGCAGTCGTATGGGAGGGTACC
Organism: Linyphia triangularis; assembly: GCA_963978545.1. Lineage (NCBI taxonomy): Eukaryota > Metazoa > Arthropoda > Arachnida > Araneae > Linyphiidae > Linyphia > Linyphia triangularis. Next base: position 73,288,985 of record OZ021722.1, read on the forward strand.
TTTCCACTATCCAATTGAGATTGACTCCAGACGAGATTCCACCCAGTTTGCGATTCATACATCTCAAGATATCAATTGAGGGAATTTTGTTTGACAAGACCTTTGAAGCTGCAGCTGCAATTAAATTCACCTATTCCTGGGATCGAAGAAATGTCTACAGGCAAAAGGTGTATGGAGCTGCTACTGCAACTGGTTAGTTGAAATATATTATATTTTATTTGCAGGTTATTATACATTTTAACTTTGCCTTCAGTTGCTATACTATTGCTAAGTTTATTAGTGTTTGTTATTAATATAGTCTGCACAATAGAATTTTTTATGTATATTAAAGATTGTTTGTTATGTTAATAATGAAATTTCTACTTACATTGAAACTTTTATTGAAACACTAAATACCATCAGATCAGGAATAATTGTATCAAATGATCTAAAATTTAAAAAATAATCTATATTTGTCCTAATAGACCTTTTTCTTGAATAAAAAATTTTATTATATTATATCCAGTGGTAGTAGTCAAGGAATAATATACCATGGTTTATATGTTTTTAAAATACTTTGAAAAGTGCTTGCCAAAAAAAAACTTTCAATTTCAAGTACTTGAAAACCTTGAATTCTTTCAAAATATGTTTAAAGTACTTGAATTTCATTTTATTTTCTAAAAAAATAGCCTGTTAATGCATTTTGGTCAACAAAATGAGCAAATTCTTTTGAATATTGTTAAGCCAATCAGCAACCAGGAAAACAGTGTGATTGAACATACAAAGATTGTGTCATTCCCTCCCTTTGATGAGTACAGGCTCATGAGCAACATTGGAAACTGCTTTACTCCCATCATATCACATGATCTCTTATTTCATTTTTGTATTGTGTACTAATTTTTTGCGCGCAGTTTAAAAATGGCAGGAAAATGTATTTTCAATTCAAACTGGTTAAAAAAGCCAGAAAATAATTCATGGTTGCAAGCCTACTTGTTGGATTGGCATTTTGCACCATGTACTTTGTGTGCCAAACATTTCAGCATAGCATCAATAGGGGAAAGCTTTAAAAAGCCATGCAAAGAACAAAAAGCACTGGGATTTAGTTTCTAAAAGAAGCTCAATGAGCATTGTTAGAAATATTTCTAATGATAAAAAATACCCCAAAAGCGAGTATTGTCCAGTAATTGTAATGCTATCAAGCAAACACAATAGAGGAACATGTAATTAAAAACCAAGTTTTAGATGCTGGAATACTATGCACATTGAAAACCATAAAAAGTCCCTGGTCTTATAAATCAAATGAAAATATTGATATATTATTTCATTGCATGTTCACCGCTAGTTCGATTGTATCTAAATTTTCAAGTGGAGAAAAAAAAACTTCATACTGTGCATAATCAAGCCTTCAGAGTATATTAGATGACAGTAAAATTAATGAGTATTTTGTTTTAAATACTATTTGACAAAAGTCTCAATGTGATGAAAATGAAATAAGGAAAACAAATGGATATTCACATCCGATATTGGCGTAATAACGAAGTGAGTACTACTTACTTTACTTCCATTTATATGGGACAAAGTACTACTTTTGGTATACTTGGAGGTTTTTTCTTCTATTGTAACCTTAAAAATGTTTTCTATTAAAGCCTATAAAGCATTTTTTATATTTACTCGATTCGAACATGTACTGTTTGCCAATAAAAAAAAAATATTAGAATTTTTTTAATGTATTTGTGTTGATAACGATTCCTTGAAAAGTCCTTGAATATTTTTCTCCTTGAAGTGTGCAAGAGAAGTACCATATAATACATACTACATAATTTTTAGTTTATGTCTGGAAAAAAAATTTAATCCCATATTTATAAACTTTTTGGTTAAGTGTATGGAAAAGTACTTAAATACAACACACTTTCAAAGTTCAACAACTGAACATATTTAAAGCAACATATTTCTTCAAAAAAGAAGTTATTCTTTACAATACATGGCTACAAAGATAGTTTCGGAATAATATTTCTTGTATAACTGGACATTTTGTGAAAAAATATTATAAAAATTATTGAATTTATATACTATCATTAATTCTGAGTAAAAATTTGTTCTATAATTTTAAAGTTCATATTTCTATTCAGAAGCATTTTAATATAGAAACAAAATAATTTGGCATTTCATTTTTATGAGAAAGTGTTATATGTTGATTTTAAATCTTCAGTTTAATATTATTGAGTTGTATACTTGTAAAATTTTGATAAATAAAAATGTACCTTCATACTAGAAACTTTAATATGTTGTTTAAAATACTTTTGAATCACAACCTGCTTTTGTTTGTGTTCTAGTTTTTGTTGGTTATGAATACGGCTCTTGTCCTCATGTCATATGGGAAGTTCAAACAACACAAGTTAGTGGACATGATATGAGCATTTCTGAAATAGGTGGATGGAATTTGGATATTCATCATCGATATAATTTCCATGAAGGTATAAACTGTATTTAATAATAATATTATTCCTACTATACATTGTAATTTATTAATAAAAATATACTTTGGTTTTAATAGTGTGTTACTATAATAAGTTTAAAATGAAATAGTGTCAGTTTTAAATTTTCAGAATAATTTTATCGAAAATTATATTAAACGTAACAAGAAACATATAGACCTTATAAATAAGTAACATTTAAATTGTTTCTATATAAGTAATTGCTTGTATATTACTTTTTAAATTTTAAATAGCATTTATCAAACTATGTATCTACTAGTCAAAATGAGTTTTTAAAATGACTACTTTTAATATTTGTAATTTATTATGAAGTTTCATTTCTGACAGTATTGTAAATTTATAGGTATTCTCCAAAAAGGAGATGGCACTAATATGTACCTGAAAAACAAACCTAGAGTCCTGGTTACAGCCATGGGTGATGGTCGCCAAAGACCAATGCACTGTCATCAGTGTGATGGCATTGCTAAAAAGCAAAGACTTTTAGCACCTGTCGCATTAGCTGCAGCTCCAGACGGAAGTCTTTATATTGGAGATTTCAATTTAATCCGAAGAGTTTCACTCGATGGTTATGTTACAACTGTTGTTGAATTGAGGTATTTATTTCATTACTTTTGCACTTATAATGATTTATCTTGTGTAAGAAAGTGAACATCACAATTTTATTTTGCGTTTTGTTAGGAAGGGTCAAAATATGTGATTTTGTATGTATTTGTTCAACAAAAAATTAATTTTATGCTATGCTGAATGAAATTGGAAGAGCAAGATGTATTGTTGCAGAAGGAATCATTGGAGAGTGATCCTTTTTTCGTAGTGTGCCTAACGAACATTTGTCATTCTTTGGGATGTCTAGGTATTATATACAATGCCTAAGTGAATTATAAAATAATTCTCTTGTTTCATACTTTACCTAAAAATGCCACTTTTCCTTTAACTTTGCCTGTAACATATAGAAAAAAATCTAAATACTCAAACTGTAAATTTCTAGCAAAAAAAAAAATTCACTCGATTTTGCTTAGAGCTTAGTGGATCAGCAATCTAATGAAAATTTGTGACTATTTGAATTTTTTTCTATATGTTACTGGCAATGTAAAAGGAAAAGCTGGCATTCTGTAGAAAATGCCTTCACCACATTCTCTGGCTAATGTTTGTGATCTCTGCACTCTTTTTTCTACTCGTAAACAGATTAGAATTGTTAACTTATGATGAATCTACTAGTTATATTTTTAGTTTCGACAATATTAGTTGGTGACAAAGTTATAAGTAAAAGTAATCATTTTTACTTGGTCACAAATATATATTGTTGCGTGGACGGGTTCGAAAGATTTGACGCCAAAGCAGATCAAAACTTGCAGAAATTTATTTCAAAATAACTCTTCACAGTTCTCTTACAGCTCCAGAACTTCTCGTTCTAGTAGACACAATACAGCTCTTTTCACCTCAATAGAGCACAAAACAGCAGTTAAAAACTTGACAACAACTGCTAAATCGTCGCAAAAGACAATGCAATACAGTTCGCTCAGTATCTCCAGTCAACTAATTCAGTGACTCAAAATCCAAGAACTGACTGACCCTACTTGCGGCCGTCCTTATATAGGAGTGAGGAACTTTCGTGAATATTCCAGAGATAGACATTAGGAGAACTTTCCAGATTGTAGTCGAAAAGTCCTTATACATGTACATGGGATACATGTACCGGAAATGTCGCCAAGTTTGGCGACATTTGGCGATTTCTCGCCAAATTTGGCGACAAAAATTAGTCGCCAAAACCGTCGCCAACTTGGTTCTATCTTGCCAATTTGGCAAGATTCCCATTACCATAATGTTAAATGCCCTGCCCCTTGAAACTCGCTTCCCAGAGTTACCTCTGTAAAACCCGTTATCAAGCATTAGGAGGCTCATTGCAGGGAAACAAACCATTGCATTGCCTTATGCGAAATGTACAGAAATTTATCTATTTACAAAATTAACACTACGAAATATTTACAAATATACAAAAATTCGTAACAATATTATAGCGTTCTGACACATTGGACTCGGAAAACAACAACAAAACATACTTGATTAACAAAAGTTGGTTTTCTCTGAATTTATAACAATAAAAAATTTTAAATATATATCAATTGAAGTTATTGTAATTTAGATTTTTTGTTAGTGTTGCAACATGGAAGGATTCTACATTTCCCACCAAAAATATATTTAAAATATAAGATATTATATATGTATGTTTCATCAAATAATTAATCTTTCTTAAAATCTCTTTAACTTTACTTTTGTGCCAACTTAGTATTCCTTATTTTAAGAATGTACTAATGCCTAATTGTTAGCAAAATGTTGATATTAAAATGAATGTTGTTTGGTTTCAGATTTCATTGCCAATTTGGATTAGAGTGTTGTGTATATTTCTTTTACAACTAATTTAAATGCTGTTATTTTTAATCTAATTGAACTGAATGTTTGCAAAGGTGTAGTTTTTCCGCTCCATTTCAAATCACTTTGGGTTTTTTACCCAGAGTAATTTGAAATAGAGTAGACAGATATAACTTTAGATTTTGAATATATACAGTTACAAATATAGATTTAAAGGAAATTAGTGTAAATGTTTTTTTTCCAATTCAAATTTAAAAACTAAGTATATTATGATTTATGTCTAATTCCCTTAATTATTTTTAGTGCTGCTCAAGTGGCTTACAGGTACCACTTAGCTGTGGGTCCTGCTGATGGAAAATTATACATCTCTGATCCGGAAAAGCATCAAGTTTTCCGTGCTATAGAGTACATGAACATTCCTGACATAAAGAATAATATTGAAGCAGTTGTGGGCAGTGGAGGAAAATGTCTTCCGGGTGATAAGCTTCTCTGTGGAGATGGCCGAAAAGCTCGTGATGCCAAATTAGCTTATCCAAAAGGTATATTTATACTTTTTTCATATTATTCAATATGCATTTAAATTTTTTTTCTAAAAGTAATGAACCAATTTAAAATTTTCCTTTAGTTTAAATGTATTGTACCATCATAAAGTAAGATATCTATTCACTTCATGCCGACCAAACGGTATAGTGGTTAGCGTGCTGGCTTCTAGACCACGAGGTTGCGGGTTCGAGTCCCGTGTTGGCATGGGTGTTTGTAAATGTATGTTGGTTTGTTAAATGACGAAATGTTTCGGCGCATTATAGCCCTCGTGTTGCTGACGGCGCCAGATAATCTGAATACAACCAACCAATACAACCAACTATTCACTTCATATTGGGTAGTTCACTGACAAAATCACTATTCTAAAAATAGAAAAATAATTTGGGCAAACATTTTTTTTCCTAAAAAGAACCAGGCATAAAATGAAAAGTTTATATATATATATATATATATATATATATATATATATATATATTCATTTAGTTTGTACTTTTAATAGTTATAAATAGAGAACAATGAACTCAAAACTTTTTTTCTAGAAATCTTTCTTCAGACTTAATAATATTTGCACAAAATCTGCAAATATTAATAAATCATATGATTTTAAAGTACTCATAAAAATGACAGTAAATTTAAATATATTTCACAGACATGTTTTGGATTCTGTTTAGATGGCTATAGTATTAGCACTCAAACCTTGCGTGCCAAGTGTAATGAATGGTCTCGCTACTTATATTGGCTTGGATGTTCATTCTACTGGTATCCACGTTAAGCTATAGGTCTTACTCTATTCAGAGGCTATATTATCCGACATATTTCGCAAAAAGTTATTGTTGAGCATACTTAATAAATAGATGTAGATTATATTAATTATAGGCAAAACAGTTAATAAATTAGTTTCCCATAATTTGAAGATAAATTTATGTTTTTACTTTGATAGGAATGGCTAAAAATTTATCAAACTTTAAAACAACTTTAAGAAATAACGAATTTGCAATATTAAAAATGACCATTGATTTGATATAGGTTATGAAAGGTTAACACTGGATGGCTTTATCAATTCTAGGATCTATTTTGAAGCAATTTAGGTCATAATAATCTTACATGTTGACTATGTAAATGTACGGATATTATGTTGTATAAATTTATAAATCAATTTCTGATTCCACTGATATAAATCAAATGTCATATGAAAGAAATATAACTTCTCTTTAAAATTATAATTTAATCAAAGCAATGTTTTTTAGTTCCCCCCCCCCCCCCCCAAGTATAAACTTTTATTGAAGAATTCTTTATTTAAATTTTTTCAGGACTTGCTATATCTGCATATGGTGAAATTTACATTGCTGATGGAACCAATATTAGAATGGTAGATCGTAGTGGAATCATACATACACTCATTGGGGACCACTACCATAAAAGCCACTGGAAACCATTCCCATGTGGAAGAACAATGTCTTTATTGCAGGTTAGTTAGTTTTAATTGTGAATTTTATGTTTTATCATAACTTATTTATTAACATAAGTAATAAATTAAAAATTTATGTTTATTGAATTAAACATTTCAGCTATTGCTACACACACATTACATGCACTTTTAATTTATATATTTGTTACTAAAATTGTAAAATATAATATCCTAAATTTTCATGCCTTGAATATGTCAAATATAAATATTAAAGTATTTTAGTGCTAAAAACTTTAAAAGATGGTTCCATCTTTTCCAGTTTAAAATATTTAACTTCTTTTTATTTCATAAAAATTCTCCAATTTATAAAAATTTTAAACTTCTTTCGATTTTTCTGCATTTAAGATCAATTTGGTTATTGGTTGAATTTTTATTTTATTCAAGTCTCTCATGTTGTTGAATACTATTATATTTTATAGTGTGTGTGTTGATGGTTAAAACTAGAGTAAAATTACTTAGTTAAAATAATGCTGAATATAATTCTCATATATTTAACTATTAACTTTGTTTATATTTCTAACTCTTAACATAAACAGAGTAGATATTTTAAGGTTATAAATAAAACTTTAATTTTTGTATAACATTTCGATGTGCATTAGAAGTATTTTTCATAAATTTGGAATCAAAAGCTAGTGTATGTAAAGTTATCAATCTACTTCATTGTCTTAGTAAATACTTCAAAAGTAGGAAGGCATATGTATATTTAATGAATTTTATATTCTTATACAATGATCAATACCTACAACTAACTAAGAGATCAATTCTATCTTCCTAATTTATTGCATACTTTACAGGTCCACTTAAGATGGCCAACAGAACTAGCCATAAACCCCTTGGACAACTCCTTGCACATTCTAGATGATCACATTGTCCTTCGCCTTACTCCAGACAAGCGTCTCAAGGTGGTGGCTGGTCGTCCCATGCAGTGCCCAATATTGCCCCCATCCGCTGAAAAATCTGACGTGGCAATAGAAAGCTACCTTGAATCACCTCAGAGCATTTCATTCTCACCTAATGGCGATCTGTATATTGCTGAGAGTGACTCTCAGCTCATTAACAGGGTTAGGGTTGTAACTAGTGAAGGAAGGATTGATACCTATGCCGGAGCTGAGTCCAAATGCAGTTGCTTGGATATAAACTGCAAGTGTTTCGATGAAGACCATAATTTAGCAGCTAAGTCTCAGCTGAGTACAATATCATCCATTGCTCTCACCCCAGATGGCTGCCTTCATATATGCGATCAGGGTAATCTTCGAATTCGCTCTGTTGTCACGTCTTTACCAAAAGCTAATGAGATTGGCGAGTTCCACATTTATTCTTCGGAGACGCATGAGATTTATGTTTTCAATCGCCATGGTCAGCATACTGCTACAAAGAATATCCTCACTGGGAAGACTATGTATTTGTTTTCTTATAATGTTAACACTGCACTTGGTAAGCTGAGCACTGTTACTGATGAAGCTGGAAACAAGATATATATCCTAAGAGATTATAGTAACCAAGTGAATACAATAGAAAATACCCAAGGTGGTAAATGCCAACTGGAGATGTCACGAATGCAAATGCTTCAAGGATTCACAACACCAGATAAGTTCAAAACCTCTTTTGAGTACCAGGGTAGTACTGGTTTGCTGCGAAGTAAACTAGATAGTTCGAGGAAAGCATATGTGTTCAATTATGATAACTATGGACGATTGGTACATGCTATTACGCCAACAGGACAAATTATCAAGCTGTTGTATAATTTAAGTGTGAAAGGTGCATCTGTTACTGTAACGCAGAATGACAAAGAGATACTTTCTATACTGATAAGAGGACTGGATGTTACAAAAAAGACAGGTATGCTTATTTTTGCTGTTATGTATTATATTATTTTATTGAGAGAATTTTTTAATTTGCATTTTTTTTTACTATTTCTTGTGTTACAATTTTGTTTCTGAGCTGAACAAGCCTTTTTTTTATAATCATAAGTGAAAGATAAAATTTATTTAATTTACACTTGCATCCAAATAATAGTGCTTCATTCATTTGAAATCTAATTGTAATATTTACATATTTTTTATAATTGTCCCTCATGCTTTATATCTTTCCAGTAACATATCCATATATTTGTCACTCTTTGTAAGTAAAAATATTTATTGTCAGTTTCTAAGTTAACATATTTAGGTAATTCAACAACTGCTAATAAATTCTCACCTAGCTGTTTAATCATTAGAGCAGTAAAGCATCTGTGTTTCTTTGCTGCATTGTTCTTTGAAAAATTGTAAACCTAACTCTGTGTTGTCAAACCATTATATAAATACAACCTGCTTTGAGCCGTCTTTTGTGCATTATATTTTGATAAGTTCTTATAGCATCTTAGTATAAAACAAATATTTTAATTAATAAAATTTGCCTTCAAAAATGTACTAAACATTTCATCTAAGTTGCGTCAACATTTTTATACTTAATTTAGTTCTATAAATTAAATTAATTTACCGCACTAACAACTGGTAGCTTCAAGTTATTTCAAAAGGGTTTGTAATAAATAATCTTTTTTTCTCAGAGAATTATAATTTCAAAGTGTTATAATATAGTAGAACAATAATTACATAGCAACTTACAAGTTTATTATTGTATAGGTTTAATGCAACAAAAAATAACTCAATTCCAAGATGGAAGCCTTATTCTCTCTTTGGATGACTCCAAAATAATTGAAATGGAAACTGTACCAAGCCCTGTCATCACAGACCAAAATGATGTTCTTGGGGAAATTTTCCCTGTTCCTGCAAAACTCAAAGCTTCATTAAGTGATGATGTCATCCAAAGGCTAGAATGGAAATATTACTTGCGAAGGGAAGGTAAAGGCAAGAACCGGCAAATTACTCAAGTTGGAAGAAAAATGAAGGTAAATAATATTGTTTGGTTGATTATCAATTCTTATTATACGGTTATAGGTGCTTATATCTTACTTACAGGAAGAAATAATCAAATTTAAAAGAATACTGTATGGAAAATATCTTTCTATAATTTGTGTTTTAAGTTTCTATGATACAGAGGTGAAAATCTTCCGCCTTTACATGGATTTCCGCTTCTTTCTGAGAAGTTCTGCTTTTTTTTACAATTTTATTTTTTTAGTGGACTTTATAGTACTTTATCAGACTAAACTTACCTAAAACCCTTCTCAGAAAAAATTTCTGGCTGCATCATTTTTCTGTACACATATTAGTGCACAACTATATGTTTATTCAGCTAGATTTGTAGTTCAAAATAATGCTGAATACATTTTCTCTTTTTTATATTTTGATTGTTATCACCCTCAATAATACTTGTGAAAGAAAATTATTATCTCACACTTTAATTTGGCCAAATTTAATTGACAATTTTTTTTTTTTTAATTTTTTTTTCTTGAAAAATTTAAATCTACTTAGTATTTATTGAATTCTTTAAAAAATTTAATTGGCTTTTATCATTTCTCCTAATTAAAATTATATAGTAATTTATTTCATTTAATTAATTTAAAATAAAATCTTTAAAATTAAAAAAAAATTTCTCTTAATATAATATTTTTGTAAATTACGAAAAACTTCTTAAGACCATCGTATATACACCATATTTTAAGCTTTCGATATTTAAATAGCTATTAAGGTTTTTTGCAAAAGGAAAGATATCTTAACAGAAAATCAAAAAATAAATTAAATTATCACCTGAATGAGTGATGTCAGTGAAGTATTTCATCTAAATAAAGGGATATTATTTGTCCACTTTATATGATTGCTTAGGTGGCCACTTATATGCAGTGCAATTCTCGCCGCCTTGTCTTAGAAAAATCGATTTATTAGGAAAGTTTCAGCGTAGGCCAAAACAAATTATGCAAGGAAGCTCGAATTTAAATTATAGAGCTTGATTCAGAAACCTAAATATGTCTATATTTGATTAAAGAAGGTATAGAAGGTATATATAGTTATTTAAATTTATCAAACAGTTAAATTTTAAATGGATGGGGGAGGCAAGACAAAAGGTACAAGTTTATAATTCACATTTTCATTTAGAGAATAGAAAGCATTTAAACATTTTCTTTACATCAAAGAGATTGCTAAATGGAACAGTCTGCCTGATTAAGTCATAACTTTCTCAAGAGTAAATAGTTTTTAAAGCCAATTGTGTCTGCTGGATTTAAACAGGATCAACCTATTGATAGGCCTTGAGTTTGTATATATATGGATAATTTTCTTTTACTTTTAGGTAAATGGAGAGATCCTTGTCGCAGTTGAGTTTGACAGGGAGCAATACAGTGAAATAGTGTACGATAAGAATCAAATTCCCCTAATAACAGTGAATTATGATGAATTAGGGAGACCAACACAGTGGCAGCCGAGTCAAAACATAACACCTGTTCATCTGAAGTATGACAAATTTGGTCGTCTAGAAAGATGGGAAAGAGGAGCACTTTCTGAGCATTATTCTTTTGACATGAATGGTCGACTGGCAGACATTCGTTTCTCGGACAGTAGTGGCTTCATGTACAAGTATGAGGATGGTCCAGCTGCTCTGGTGAGTTTTTTTCCATTGAAAAAAATTATTGGCCCTACAGTGAAATAATTTTAATCTGAATTTACATAAAAAATATTGAAATGAATGACATTCTGGTGCTAATACTGTTTTGAACTGGTAGTAATTTCTCTTAACTAGATCTTTATGATTACATGTGCGGATTAAGCTATACTAAATCAGCATTTCAGACTTTTAACCTTAACTATCTCAGAATTTCAGAACTGCTATTTGGCACTTTCATGAATGCAACTCATCAATTTTTATTTGCAAAAACTATAAGTTTGCATTTCAAGGAAATTTTTTTAAACTTCTGGAAAAGAAAAAACATGCTGATATACCCAAACAAATTCCCAAAATATTTTTCTTCCAAAAAAGTACTTACCATACTTATTTTTGTGATTTCATTTAGGAAGATGATAAGACAATTTTTTATAATGCTCTATGTTAGATGTAATGGCTAAAATTACTAAAAGCTTTGTAATTTTTGTGCACATAGTATCTATTTAGAAAAGGTAGTTCATTCCAGCATGCTTTTTTCACCCATTGAAATGTATGATTGTGCCACAGAAAACTTCTACTGCTTCTTTAAAGTTTGAAGTTTTACTATATATCTGAATACAATTAATTACCAACTCTTAGTTAGAAAACAAAAGTTACCATTATTCTTACATTTAATAGTATTATAACTTATACGTTGAATATGCTTTTCGTGAAACAAATTATTTACTTCTCCTAATATTTACTCATTTAAAACTCGTAATGACTATTTTTTTTTATATTATTACCTTCTATTTCAGCCAACAGAGGTGATTCTTCCTAGTGGCAGCCGCTATCTCCTACAATATGATTCTGTTGGTAGCCTTCAGAACATCATCATGCCAAATGGTCATAAACATGAAATTGCCATTCAGATTTCTTTTGGATTCTATAAGCAACTTTACCTATCTCCTGGTGTAAAGTACCCTTACATTATACAGACAAACGAGTTTGGCCAAGTGGTGGTCAAACGCCTTCCGAAAAATAAAGGGCGTGTGTTGTACAATTATGATGAAGGTGGTCTACTTTCAACTCAGATTTGTGGTAGTGAGCGCACAGACTTTGCCTATTATGAATACAAATCCCTTCTCAGATCTGTTGTAAAAGCTGCTTCAGGTGTGGAGGTGAAGATTGACTACAGATACCATGGTTCACTATTGAAGGAGGAGAGACATAGGTTTAGCAGTCGTAGTGGAATGGATGGGGCAAAGTTCAAGTATGTTTATGATGGCCGCTTGTCTTCTGCTGTGGTTGAAATAAATGGTAAAAGCTCATCTGAAATAAAATATCGATACAACACAGAAACTGGAATACTGGAGCAAATTCAGCATTTTATCATTCACAGACCAAAAGTCAACAGCATATTCATTCAAGATGAAATGAGACAGTATTCTAAAACCATCGGCTTAGATGCTTATGGAAGAATCATAGTGCTTGCTGTGACACTGTGGAACAAAGAGATTTATTCTCTGAATTTAGTCTACGATAACCGGAACAGAGTAAAGCAATCTCACATAAAAATAGGACGTGAGGGTACATCCAACACTTGTAATTACTCCTACACTTTAGATGGCTACATAGAAGAAGTCAGTGGAACAGATAAATGGCAGTATTCTTATGACATTAATGGCAACTTGAATAGCATATATGATGGCCAGCGTCAGTTGTCGTTGAAATATGATGACAGTGATCGTCTCTTAGGCTATGGGGACTCAGTATCTTATACTGTTGATGACAGAGGGTTTATAGTGCAAAGGGGGGAAGAAAGATTCACTTTTAATGCTGATGGCCAACTTACCCATGCCTTTCAACTCCACCAGTATGAAACATTCTACTATTACGACCACAAAAACCGACTAATTGCTCGCAAAGACCACCGAGGTAACGTCACCCAGTACTTTTATTCTGATCCTCTGCATGAGGATAGGCTCACGCATTTGCACTACCCGAAAGATGAAATCACTTTTATGTACATTTATGACAGCAGTGGACACTTGATGTTTGTTCAACAGGAAGGCATTAAGTATTATGTAGCAAGCGATCATTTAGGCTCACCAGTTGCACTGTTCAACGCTGAAGGAGTGATAGTGAAAGAAATGGGTCGAACACCATTTGGGAGGATGTTGTCAGACAACAATCCAGACTTCTATTTGCCAGTGGATTTTCAAGGTGGCATTAGAGACCCTCTTACCAACTTGATACATTATGGAGGACGTGTTTATGATCCTCTTGGAGCACAGTGGCTTGTACCAAATTTGAACTCCATGATTCGATTGCTAAAGAATCCTTACAATTTGCACCTACACAGATACCATAATAATGATCCTATCAATGTTTTTAAGGAAAATGATCACTTAACTGGTGAGTAAATCTTTAATTTGTTCATAAATTTCTTCTTCACATACTTAATTTATTTCCCTTGTGTTATTCATATCAAAAAATAAAAAAAATAAAAGTTTTCAATGTAATAAGGTATTCAGGTTGCTAATGTAATGTTTAGTTTTGAAGAGTAATTTAATATCTTTGGGTAAAACCAATTTACCTATTTGGGGCCTAATTTAAATGTACATTTTATATATTCCTCTAATGTATGTTTTATTTTACGACTTAAATTTTCATACAACATCCTAAATATATTCTAAAATAACTAAATGATTTTAAAACAAGTGTAAAGGGAAACATTTCCTGTATTTTATAAATGCTTATTTATACTTAAAATGGTTTTTATGTAGAAAGTATTTGCTAGATGCCTTCTAAAGAGAGGGCTCAACTATGTCATTCTTAATGTAGCATAGAGAAAATATACTTGAAACAATTCGAACACCAAATAAAAATTTACAAAACATAATATATTTTTTAATTTGATACTTAACTGAGTGCAATATATTGCTAAGAATGCTCAAGTTTAAATACTACAATATAATTAAGAAGCCAGTGATCAATACTGGACTTGTCCACACAGTGTCAATTATTTTAAAAGAACAATTTCACCCTCCTTAAACACCTTTATTTTCCTTCAAAATATTTTCAATCATCAATAGTGACTCTAAACCCCTCAAAATGATTCTGTTCTAAATTCAATATATTTACAACATGTATACAGAACAAAGTTTATCTTGGTCTCACCTATAAGAAACTAGTTAAAGAACAAATCGGGTTATATTTGCCAACTCCTCAATTGTAAAAACTTATATGTATGAAGTACCAACCATTTTGCTTAATTGTTATTTTTTTAATTACAACTACTATTAATCATTTAATTTCAATTCATTGCAAGTAATATCTAATTAGGTTTTCATTTTTTCCTTAGACTTAGAAGACTGGCTAGCTGTAGTTGGATTTAATGCAGACAAAATCATGTCATCTCCTACTGACAGTTGCAACACAGTTTCATATCTTCAAGAAACTCCACCTGCTATATCAGGCATCAGCTGCACCATAAATGCTCTCTCCATGGAATTCCACCGATTTTCAACAGTTCCTAAAACAGAAGTCAAAATCAGTAACACCTTTCCTCATACCACAAACCCACGCCTCACCACTATACAGTCAGTTCTTGGAGACGGTGTCCTTCTATCCAACAACAATGGCAAAGCTCTTGTCAACACTGTCTCTGATGGTATCCTTAGAGATGTGGTCGTTACAGTCTTTAATGAAACTAACATGATGAATATGTACTTCTCCAAGAATGGGCAAGACTCATTCTTCTTTGTCCAGGAGGATGCAAGCCGGGCCCAGAGGAACTGGGATCAGTTGCAGCGGTTGGGCACCATGTTCAATGTGACCATGCACAATGTGGACCCAAATGAAGGCGGTAGTGGACAAGTTGACATCAAACTTCAAAGTCCGAGCATGATCATGAATATTAGGTATGGAACAACTGTGGATGATGAATACAGAAGATTGATCAGGCTTGGAAAGCATCGTGCTGTGGAGGAGGCTTGGCAGGTGGAGAAAGCAATTGCTGTTAATGGACAGAAAGGCATGTATGAATGGTCTAAGACTGAGAAGGAGGAGCTTATATCAAGTGGTAGCATTGCAAAGTACCATGGTGCTTACATTCATGATGTTGGACAGTTCCCAGAACTGGTGGATGACTGTGGTAATATTATTTTCAAGAAAGAGAGCTTGAGGAAGAGAAGAAATAGACCTCGTAAGCCAAAATAGGCATGAGGTGATTCTGTTGGTGTTGTATCTTTTATTTTAGAGGACAGTTGCTGGTGGATTCTAATTCTTCTCTTGTATTTCAACCATCTTCTGGCAACCTCTTTCGATCACACATTCATTCATTTGACTGAATGTCCCCTGTGATTCCGACCCATGTTGGGTTACTGACATTTCAACCGAACTACTGTACTGTGGTACAACTCGAGAAGCTTTGATATCCTGTCCGAATTTTGCACATCGACTTCCAAAACACACTTTTATGAGCTACATGAGCGAATGATGAAGTGTATAGTAACTGTGTTCACTTGTAATGAATAAGTATGCACTGTAATGTACCATAATGAGCTACGCTTGATAAGACAGAAATGGATGCACAGTGACTGTAAAAAGGTTATTTCTCACTTGTGCTCTGATAAGATTGCATGATGTAATTATAAAATGATTTGGATTCATAAACTAATGTGAATTTGTGTTGGGCACATGTCTGAATTAAAGAATAGTGCTTGAACTTTGCGATCTTAAAGACCCACTTTTAAGTCTTGATATGTACAGAAATACTAATGGTTGAGACTCTCTAGTTTTTGTCACTGTGCAATATACAAGTACTCTTGATCTAACTGTAAAATATAATTTTTCTGCAACAACTCCCCACCTAATATTATAATTCCTTGATTCTTCAGGAAAATGCTTTTTCTGGCAAAGTTTATTTGTACTAAATGTAAAAAAGGTTTGTTCAAAGAATTTTGAAAATGCTTGGGGATTTTTGTTCATGCTTATATGTGTATTTATTGTGATGTTGTTTTTCATTATTTTATAACCACTATAATCAAATTATTGATGGACAATTTATCTTTAAAAAGCTCTTTGTATGGCCTTTTTATTGGTCAGAATCTTCAAACACGTCTTACTATCTTCGGACCAAACTCTAATATTATTACCGATACTATACTTATCCTTACAAGTTTGTTCACATTGAAACTGACACATTTTATTTTTTTTATGATCTATATCAAATATAAATATTTATGTGTGATGACAGACATGAATGAATACTATTTTGGTTTCTTCTGGTAATTTGCTGTATTAATCCTTTTATTTGGCAGGTTTTATAGTCTCTTACTCTTCATCTTGTAATACAAAGTTTTATGAAAATAGACAAAAAAAATCAGCTATTCAGTAAATTTAATATGAAACTTCTATTGCTGTAAGGACAGATACCTACACAACAGAAAGTATCATAACTTTAAATTATAGCTTTAGATAAGTGATTTATCAGCAAACCTATTGGAATTTTGTGTGGAAAAGACTAATTTTAACTTCCATAAAATGAAAAAGTTTTATCCTTTTGAACTTTTAATTGATTTTAATATTAGTTATCACTCACTTTTTATAGTTAAATATGTCTTGAATCAGTAACTTATTCTCTCTGAATGAAAGTAGGATGAATGAGTATTTTTACTCCCACCTCTGGCAACACACTATCACTTTCTGAATCGCTGATTAGTTCTCTTTTGTGTGTATGCGTAACATGAGTGCATGGTTCACAAAGACACTGGTGCTGATGCACAACCCACAGGGTATTGAAAAGATTATTCTTTTTTATGCTATGATTCTTGTGGAAAGTGAAGCCATAGACTTTTCCACAGATCATTTTTTGAATTTGTAAAAAGAATAGTGCACAATCAGGTCTGCAAATTTATATTTGATCGACAAGAGCCATTGTATGTTAATAAACTGTATATTAAATTTTTTTAATAAGTCTCATTCTCCTCTTCTATTTATTTCATATTTATACTATCTTTAATTGAGAGAAAAATGAAAAGTAGTTTGCACTAGTTTTCTATGATTTCTAAAAACATCAATGTTTTATTTAAAACAGTTATCTAGCTAACAAATAATCCATATATATCAACAAATATTTTATCTATATATGTAAAAAAAATGTCTATCAATATATATTTCGGAATTGAATACGTAAATAAAAGGTTAATTGCTACAAAAACACGGCTTACTTGACACATGGAAAAGTTCATTGTCACGTAAGCACAGGCTCACTTTTCTCTCTGAAAGGTTCATTGCTGTGCAAGCATAAGCATGCTTTGTCTGCTAAAAGGTTAATTCCTACATTAACCCTTATTATTAGAACCTCATCCCTTGAGAATATTTTATTACTGTGTTTGCGTGAAATGTAAAATTAATGGACCAGAACTACTTATGTTTAAAATTTCAGAGTTATACTCTTGTTGTAAGTCACATTGTAAAATATTAAAGAACACAAAAAAAAACTAACATTGTTTGCCAAAAGTAAAGTTAGAAGGCCAAAACTGCTTTTTTTTAATTTTAGACCTCCATTGCTATAAGAAAGCACTTTTTAAAAAATTAGTTTTTAAAAAACTAATTAAAATTTAAGCAATCTATTTGCCAAAAGTCCAAATTGAAAGCCAAAACTATTCATATTGAAAATTTCAAAGCCCATTAAAAGTAACTTTGTAAGAAAATATTTTTTTAAATAATTAAACGAAATGAATTAAAATGTTAACATTCTGTTTGTCAAATTAAAAGGTCGAAACTACTTATTTGAAAATTTCAATGCTCAACACCTATTAGAAGTCGCTTTGCAAGAAAAAAAATTTAAACTAATTTAAAAAATGATTAAAATTTTAATATTCTGTTTGTCAAATTAGAAGGCCAAAACTACTTGTGTTGAAAATTTCAGAGCCCTACGCCTATTGGAAGTAGCTTTCTATAGCGGAAGCGACACGCACACTCTTTGTTTTATTTCTATAGATGTCATAAGCTAGAATTCCTCACACACTGGCACATTTTAACAATTACATTAGATCAGGGGCGCAACCAGAAAATTTTTGTGGAAGAAATTTTCAATCAAACCTAAATTTGCCCCTGTATTCCTTTATATAAAAAAAAAACTTCTATGCAGAACTTATCTCGTACCACATTTGTCACAAGTCATATTTTTGAAGTTTCTTAAGCTCCATTACATAGGACAAAATATTAAATGGTTTATTCGAGTTATACAAAACAAGCAAACCTGGGACTACATTTTATTAAGATCCAGTATTGTCCATATTTTCTAGATCATGAATTAATATAAAAACTTAAATTCAATTAGAGAAAGAGTAATATTTTAGGTAAATGGACAAACCAATATTAGCGTGATTTCGTTATATTTTATGGCGCTTTAAATACATGAGCATGTAGCACTGAATCACTATAACTACTTTGAAAATTGGAAACATCCATTTTTTTTTTTTACACTTCTTTTAAATGACACTTAACATTGGACCTAAGTAGACTAATAGCGCAGTTTGGCCAATATTGGCTCTTGTGCCATTAAAATCCACGCAACCACCCTAAGTAGACTAAAAATAATACATAATGATTTTTCAATGCTAGGAGATTTACAAATCCGTTATTTATTTTACAGTTCTTGAACCTAATATCAATTACCAAAAAACGTCTCGAACGATTTTGATCAAAATCGTTGTGATAATGCCTCGTAAGGTGTTCTATACTTCCCCACCTCCGAAATTCGCGCAGAAATGCGATAAAGGTGTAAAAAGTGGGAAAACGAATGGTCTTTAACACAGAGCTCTCTTGTGTTGGACATTTTCCACCAATGACTGACAATCGCTTCTTCCCTGTTTCACTTGCAAGAACGAATAATGTAAGAGTTACAGAATAGTAAATAGCCAAATTTTCTCTTTTGGCGGTGTTTCCCCCCCCCCCCCTCCCCTTTTCGACCCATGTAAGAAATATCGCCAAACTGGAACATTTTTTTAATGAATGAAAATATAAAAACGGAAAATAATACATTTCCACGTCAAACCTAAAAACCAATATACAATGTACAATTGAAAGTTGTGCGATGTTCCACACCCATAGTTTACTTTCAATTACACATATGTAATAGTAGTATACCCATACGACGATAAAAATATTTTCTTATAACAACGTGAAAAAAATTAAACATTTCTTCACCAAAAATCGTAGCGTAAATAACTGTTGTGAGTTGTGCGGGAAAGTAACTTTCACGCACTAGGTTGAAGAAGTACTTTCTCGCACGCCTCGTGCTCAAATATTACATAGTTATTGAAATAGCATATTTTTACTTTCAATTACCCATATACACTCAAGAGCCAAAACATTATGACCACCTGTCAATAACGAGTTGGCCCACCTTTGGCCCGCAACACAGCTTCAACCCGCCTTGGCATGGAAGCCACAAGTCCTTGGTAGATGGCCGGAGACAGATTGTAACAAATGTTTAAGCAACGGTCACGCAAATCCGAGATATTGTGAATTGGTGGTCTTTGAACTTTGAGCTGCCGTCCCATCACATCCCAAATGTGTTTTATCGGATTGAGATCTGGTGAGTTAGGTAGCCAGGACATTAACTGGAATTCAGCATCATGTTCCTGGAACCACTCCAACACAATTTTAGCCTTGTGACACAGGGCGTTGTCCTGTTGGAACATTCCATTTCCAGCTGGAAAAACAGAGGCCATGTAAGGGTGCAACTGGTCCGCAATGATGTTCAGATACCCTGTAGCATTCATGGTCTGCTCTACCACAACCACGGGTCCCAGTGACGCCCAAGAGAATGTCCTCCAAAGCATAATACCGTCACCACCGGCCTGTGTATGACCTACTGTAAACTGAGGGAGCAACTGTTCGCCTGGAAGACGGCGTATCCTGACACGGCCATCGCCGTGATGAATGACAAACCGTGATTCATCTGACCAGGCAACTCTCTCCCACTGATCCATGGACCAGTCGAAATGTTCCCGGGCCCAGCGCAGGCGCAGTTGGCGATGACGCTTGGTCAGCAAAGGCACACGAGTGGGACGTTTGCTGCGTAGCCCCATATCCAACAGTGACCGCTGAACAGTGTGCTCCGATACTATTCTACTTGGCCCTGCATTGTATTGGGCTGTCAGCTGAGCCACTGTCTTGTTCCGGTTTTGCTTCACCATGCAAGACAGTCTCCGATGACCTTTTTCTTTGATAGCGTGTGGACGTCCAACACCATGTCGTCTACTGCTGCTTTCACCGTCATTCATCCATTTTGCATAAATACTAACAACTGTAGATCGCGAACAACCCACGAGTCGTGCAGTTTCGGAAATACTTGTTCCGAGCATTCGAGCCATTACAATCTGCCCTCTATCAAAGTCGCTTAGATCCGCAGCCTTTCCCATCACACACAGAAGTAAGTGAAAGAATGATGCTTCAGACTCTCCAGCAGCAGTTAAATACCACTTCCACCTCATCACGTGCCTTCCACGTCATCCAGGCGAGTTCATTGCAAAATGTAGGGGTGGTCATAATGTTTTGGCTCTTGAGTGTATATACATAGGGTAATAAAAGTATAGTATTCGGTCAAAAAAAAATTGATTTTTTTTTTTAATTTCTCCACATTTTGGAACATCCTGATTTCAAAAAGGTGATCTAGAGAAATGTCTGCCTGTGTGTGTGTACGTGGTCAGCATAACTTCTGCAAAAAATTGACCTACGATGTTCAAATTTGGTATGCGTGTTGCTGGTGGCCATGGAACCTACAATTAAGGTTTTCGTCAAAATCGCGCAAGCGCATAAGGTAGCAGCCATTAAAAAAATCATGTTTTTCAATGATTGCTAAAAATCGCTGTGGTAATGCCTCTTAAGGTGTTCTAAACATCACCACCTCCGAAATTCCAATAAAAATACTTTAATGGCGTAAAAATGGAAAAACGAAGACCTATAACACAGAACTCTCTTTCCTTAAGCATACCTCATCAACGATCGTTTATTCTTCTATCCTCAGTTTCACTTACAAAAAAGGATCTAGATAATTGAATAGTATGTCGCCAAAATCATCATTTTGGCTCAATTTTTTTTTTTTTTTTTTTTTTTTTAACCCATAAAAAAAAAAAATATCACAAAAAATTTCGCCAAGCTGGCCACTGTCGCTAAATGAATGATGAAAATATAAAAACGGTAAATGACACAAATCCACGTCAGTATTACGTCTAGTACATTTCAGTCTAATTGAAAGTTGTGCGATGTTCCACACGCCTAGTTAGAAGAAATTCATGGACTGAAGTTTCCAACATTAATAATTATATGTATTAAAGATATTTTTCGCGCGTGATTATAAAAAATATTGTATGCAACAAGTGGGAAAATACTTTTTCCAACTCGCTTAATTTATTAGACTCGTGCTAACACACACGTCAAATAAGCATTTTATTTCGTTTGAAAAAGTATTAGTTTCCCAACTAGTTGCACAAATAACTTTTATAATAACGTGCAAAAAATTTAACTTTACTTTCTCATAAATCGTGGAAAAAATAACGCTTTTTTTTTTTTAACTTTCTCGCACTTGTGTAAAAAAATACTTTCTCGCATGCCTCGTGCTCAAATATTAAATAGTCTTGGTATTGAAATGACATATTCTCAAAAGAAATTCATTGACTGGAGTTACCAACATTAATAAATATATGTGTTAAAAATATTTTTTACACGTGATTAAAAAAAATATTGAGGGTTCATGTGGGAAATCACTTTTTCAAACTCAGCAAATTATTTGACTCGTGCTATCGCAATCGTTAAATAAGCATTTGCCTCGTTTAAAAAAGTATTACCATTTTTCCCACTAGTTGCATCACTGACCTCTACTACAAAGTCGAGATCAGTGGGTTGCATAAATAACTATTTTTTCAGTGGATAAATTAGATTTCTACACTACACGTTTTGGAAAACGCTGCATTTAAAAAGGGGTGTAGAAAAAATGTCTGCCTGTGGTCAAAATAAAACCCAAACGACCTGCGATGTTCAAATTTTGTGTATGGGTTAGTGTATGGCCATGGGACATGTCATTAAAGTTTTCGCTAAAATTGCTCATGCTCATAAGGTAGCTAGCTACCATTGAAAGGTTTATGTTTCTCAGCGATTGGCCGAAAATGGCTTTAATGATTTTGATCAAAATTGTTATGCTAATACATTTTAAGGTGCTCTAAGCATCCTCTCCTCCGAAATTTCAGTAAAAATACGATAAAGGTGTAAAAAGTTGAAAAACGAATATTTTTAACACCGAGTTCTCTTTCCTCTTGAGTAATGCCCATCAACAAATGTTTGTCTCCTGTTTACACTTTCCAGAAAGAACAATGTAATATTTAGCAAAAACATATCCTCGTTTTAGCGATTTTTTTATTTTTTTTTGGTAATATAATAATCATCGCCAAACTAATCGTTTTTGAAAATAATGAAGGCGAAGAAAACGTAAATTATACTAATCCATGACAAATTTAAATGCAATGACCAATATTAAGTGTAATTGAAAATTGTGCAATATTCCACACCCCTAGTTTGCCATTGACATAACATTAGGATTGGCAGATCGTCACGGCGATTTAAATCAGTTTCTTTACCAAAGAATTTTGAATGAACGGTTGCCAAAGGCTGTTTTAAATTGGTATTCCATCGTAGTTATTTTCTTACCTTTTTCATTTTGATGTTCTTAGTGAAAATAATTTTATTCATAACACTTTAAAAAATGGTGATATATAAATACTAGAGGAGTATATATAATTCAGTCCCCTCGTAGGATATATCCTCCGGTGGCAATCATTTTGCTTCAAAATATTGAAAGAATAGTAAAAAGTTTGATGAAACGAGTAAAAACAAATCCTTGGGGAATTTTCAGAACGTCTAGACTTTAAGAAAGTTAGATAATATGATGAGTTGAGATAATCTGTTCACCTCACTTACGGCTGGGAGGAAGAATGGTAGCATATAAAAGTTATCGGAATCCGACCAAGACTGTAATCCTCTCTTTTCAAAGTGAGTAGACACGACAGCGATCATGAGTTTCCAACCATTTGTTGGGCTGCTTGTTGGTGGTGAGGAAAGTTTTCAGGGTTTTCTGCAATTCGACAAGCAAATGCGGAACACTTTCTCCTTAAAAGACCTCCCGGAAGGACGAAACTCCCTCTCCTCTCACATTACAGTATAGCCCTATTTTAGCTAGCTTTTGCGCAGATAATATTCAATATTACCAACCCTCTTTAGTCTTTCTTGTGATTTGACTAGAAATCATAAGATTTCTATTAAAAGGACAATTATTACAGAATAATGTAGAAGCCTTTATTGAAATTTAAGACAGTTCATCAATGAGCACGATTTAGAAACAGTATGGTATTTGTCTATTTTTATATCATCATGATCGACCTTCCGTCTACACATTACTTCCAGTATAGAACTGGTTTTCAAATCTAATTGTTTCAGAAATGGACAATTTAACATAAAACCCTGTAATCAAAATCTTGTGGAACGCAGAGTTTCTTGGATGTTCGCCACTTATTACAAAACTTAAAACTCACCACTGTCCATTGTTGTTGTGGAAGAATGAATGATTCCTAGCACAGACGTGCATAATAGAGTCATGTGGGGCAAGAGTGCGCAGCGGATAAGTGTGCGCAGGTTTCTTTTTTATAAAACCGTTGACAGTAGAGTAGGAGAACTGACTGCCTTCAGTAGTCACTACGACGTTGGACAAAAGACTAGAGTCTTGTCTGACAATGTCACGTAGTTTCAGTAATATTAGTAAGTAAAATTTTTGGTTATAATTCTTACGATTTTTCTTAATTTTCAATTAAAATACTTTTATATTCATGTTGCGGAAATTAACATTGATTGTATCCAAGTATGCTCAATTATGTATCTAGTTTTATTAATTACATATTGAAACTTGGTAAAATGACGCAACAATACTTAATTTTAACCTAATTCTATTCAGGCAATTTGGGTTAAGTGTGCGCATAAGGTCGTGGGGTAAGAGTACGCATATTTCAATGCGTAATTTTACCCCGATAGTGACAGTTCTTTGTGTATTGACAATTCTTTTTATTTGTTTCAGTTTATTATTATCAAGTCATATATTATCTAAAAAAACAACAATGCCTCGAAATTATAAGCGAAAGGCTCCGCACAGATCCGTTGTTTCAAGTGATCAGTTTGATGCTGCTAAAAGATTGATTGCTGAAGGTTTGAGTAAAAGAAAAGCAGCTGAACAAATTGGAATGAAAGAGAGTACCCTCAGAAAACGTTTGAAATCTTACTCAACTGCAGCCACATTAGGAAGATTTACTCCAACATTCACTGCTGAGCAAGAGAATGAGATTTATAACTATTTAAAAAGATCTGATGAACTCTATTATGGTCTTAATATGACTACTTTAAGAACACTGATCTACGAGTACGCTGAAACAAATCATATTTCTCACCGTTTCAATCAGAAATCAAAGATGGCTGGACGTGATTGGGTATATGGTTTTTTTAAAAAGACACCCTGACCTAAATCTACGACAACCCACGCAAACTAACATAGCTAGAGCAATGGGTTTTAATCGCATTCAAGTTCATCAGTTTTATGACAACTTACAGAGTCTTCAAAATAAATATAAGTTTAAGCCTAGTCGAATGTAGCTCATGTCATAGCTGGTGGCATGAACAGTGCACTCATTATCAAACAGGGAGTTTTATATGTGATATATGTACAACTGATAATTAAGATTTTATTATAATTCGATAAAAATGATCTCGTGTTAATTTACCTCGTTACAAAAATGTTAATTACTTTAAGCTTTATTCTCGATATAAATTGATATAGATAGTATTTGTGAAAGTATATATTTAATATATAAATATTAAAAATGAAGTAAATAATGGTAAATGTTGATAAAAAATTATATTTATATCATTAAATATAGTTTAACTATATTTAACAAGCTTCCGTTTAAGTTATTATAAGTGCGTACACTTATCCGCAGTGCTGCGCACATATACCCCGATATTTGGGTAAGTGTACGCATTCTGACTAAGTTTTGTTTTAATTGTTTTCTAAAATTACCATTAAGTAAACTTTATTTCAAGTTATGTAATTGATAAATTAATAAAGTCTTTAAATAAATAAATTTATTTCATACAAATATTATCATTTTATGATAATTAAAAAAAAAAAATGCGCACTCTTGCCCCACATGACTCTATATATCAAATCAATTACATTTTCATACTCCAAAATATTTTTAATTTGCTTTTAACGACAGGATGTGCCAAAATTAGATGAATGTTTTCAAAAATGAATAAGTAAACCCTAAAAAGTAGAAATGTACCATTTGCTACATTATACTTGGACAACTCGGGTATTTTATCCATCAATTTTCAAAAATAATTACAAATTTCACCAACCAATAGCGCTTTTAAAAGAGAAAAAAAAATTGAAAATAGACTGAATATGTTTCAAAAACTACAAACGAGGGTTTAATAGTGTCATGTTGTTGCTGGAAATGATGTTTATTTTGAAAACATCATTTTGTAGTTTAAGCAACATGTTTAGACCCTTGTTTTGCTTTGGTTTTTTTAAAAATACCACCATAATGTTGGTGAACTTTGAAACAATTTTTGAAAATTGATGGCATAAAATGCTTTAATTTTCCAGGTAGAATGCAGTAAACGATAAATTTCTACCGTTTTACATTTTTTGTTTGTTTGTTTTTCTTCCTTCATTTTTAAAAACTGTCAGTCCATTTTGGAATACCCTATATCTCACAAATGAAAATAAGAACCTGAAATATATAAATGTTTAAAGTTGCGTTTGATCTTCCAAAATCACGTTTATTCTAGTGGTGATTTATTAATATCTTAGATGAAAATATATAAAACGGGATAAGTGTACCTAAGTAACTAAAAAGTAAGTAAGTAAAAAGTCAACTTAAATCGTAGTCATAGCAACTCAAGAATTTATTATTCTAAAATACTGGGAGAGAGCAGAAGCGCATTGACTTCCACACAACTAAAATATGAAGTGCCAAGCCGAACTCTTTGCCTTTTATAAGCTGTCAGAATGAAGCATACGCAAAAGACATGTCGGCTCAGAACAAGTTTGAACTTGCTTAGACTGTCAGAATCCAACCAGATCTGTGGGGGATTTCACTAACAGTTGGATTGAGCCCGATAACACTTGAAAAGGCTAAAACAATACTATGAAAAAGACCTATGCGAAATATATTGCATGCATTTCCAAGATACTAATATTTTTTAAGGAGGATTTTAGCATCAAAAACGTATCTTAACAATTGTATTTATCTGTATTTTCAAAAGTTATGAATGATATGACATTATTTTTCCAATGATACATAACAAGACTAAGACTCAACTCCTTTTAAACCCTTTAGAAGAAAAACCGAATTGTTCGATAGTCTTTTAAACTTGATAATCGAAATCAGATTGTGGCGTTTTTTTACGAAAATCACAGTAGCATAATTTGTACTCTTGCCTTCGCATTGAAATTTACTGCTACAGTTTTTAAATATCACTTTGCACTATACAACAAATAATGACACTTAATCCATGAAAATTTTTACAAATTAATAATTCAATAACACCAAAAATATTCTTGGAACATCTTCCTTTTCTATTAACTTACGTTTAAATTAGAAATGCTCTCCATTGCACACCAAAAAGCGTATCTAAACAAACAAAAATGTTAAAAGTTCACAAGTGATTTGTTTGATGCCTTACTATCGCTTCTAATGCCTCCAATCTGTCACATTAGTAATGAAACTTCGCCAAATCTAACACCTAATAAAAAAAAATCTAACAGAAACGAAACGTAGTCCTAATAGCTTCACAAAGTTAATGATGCGATTTTCAAACTTGGTAGTATATAAACCAAGTTTGGAATTGTAGAGAAAAGATTTTCTAAACTATCAGTGGAGATTTTGACTGAAGACCAAAATGAAATCTTCGAAATTGAGTAGCTTTGAGGTCAGAGGCGACACCTTTTGGTGATCCATCCCACCGATTTTCCAGTGTCCTGCAGACGCTTTCATCATAATTTACTCTCACTTTGCTGGACGGATCGGTTGAGGTCAAATTGTGAAGGAAAGAGAAACAAATTAGTTTTAATAGATATTGATTTGGACGTATTATTTAGAAAAGAATAAATACTAATTAATTCATGATGTTTCATTTAGAGCTCAATATGCGAAGTTTGAAATATGAATAATTTTACTGTAATTTGAAATACAGACGTACATTTTCATGATACATTTTTAAACAGTTTGGACTGAACACTGAAGATTATTTTGGTATTGACTTCATTAATAGAACTATAAGAAACAATTTTTTAAATAAAACCTTCAATAATATTATTAAACTAAATTACTTATTTATTTTTAGATATTAAAACTTTTCGAGAAGAAGTCTAAAATTGCTGCTAATATATACATAATGATTTGTATTGATGAAGTTATGTTAAGCTATATTGTATCAAAATGGGAATGGTATATAAAACGCATTTCAGTCTTAAACATGGCCGCTTTTTCGGAATGATTTGTTTCAATCAATTTGTTTTCGGGATGACAGTGTAGATGATGTATTCTGTTTATAAAATCAAAAATAAGGTTATACTTGATAATAGATGCTTCTTTTAAAAAAAAACAAAAAAACATTAGGCGTGTGGAACACCACATAACTTAAAATTATACTATTACACTGACATGGATTAGTTATGCCGTTTTTATAAGCTCATCATTCATTTAAAAAAATGACCTGTTTGGAGATATTTTTGTCGGTAATTCTTATACGAGATTTTACCCAAAAAAAAGAAGAAGAAAAAAAAAAATGGCGATTTTGGTGATACATACTTTTCGATAATTCTTACATTATCCTTTCTTGTAAGTGAAACAGAGGAGAGGAGAAAAACAGTCGTTGATATGCAATGGTCAAGGAAAGAGGACTTTACATTGAATACAGTAATTTTTCAACCCGCATTTACGCTTTTATAGCATTTTTACGGGAATTTCGGAGAAAGGGTATGTTTAGAAAACCTTAAGAAGCATTACCGCCGAGATTTTGATCGAAATAGTTAGAGTTGTTTTCTTAGCAATCACAGAAAAATATGAGTTTTTGTCAATGGTAACTACCGTATGCGCATGCACAATTTTGACGAAAACCTTAATGGTAGGTTCCATGGCCACCACCAACCCATTCGCCAAATTTGAACATCGTAAGTCAATTCGTTCGAGAGTTATGCTTACCACGTACACATATATACACAGACAGAAATTTTTTCGAAACCACTTTTTATTTGAAATCAGGATGTTCCAAAAATGTAGATAAATTTATTTATTTTTTTTAAAAAACGAAGAAAATTTTTTTGACCGAAAACAGTACTTGCATTTTTGCATACCCTAGGCAAACGTATGGGTAACTGAAAAAAAAAATCATATTAAGTTTATAAGGGAAATAAATGAAATACAATTTGAACTCATTGGATTTTATACATACAAGTTATTAATCTCTTTTAAATGTTGCTGGTTTTTTTTTTTTTTTTTTTTTTTTTTTTTGTATTTTTTTGGCACGTTTTGACAAATTTGCAGTTTGATCTTAATCTCTATCAAATGACATCTTGATCATAAAAATTGGTTGGGTACTTTAAGAGGAAGGAATGACTGGGACAAAAAAAAAAAAAAAAAAAAAAAAAAACACGTCTTGCCGTAGACAAAATATATAGATGTACACCATTTTTATGTAACTGGTATTAAAAAAATAAAAACATATATTGTTTGACTTAAGGAAAGCCACATTAGCAAGTAAACACTCCAATCATCAATTGCACACCAACCTACCAACCATTAGGGCATCGGTTATAGGAGAAGAAAAAAATCCCTAAATAACAAACACCTTACCAAAAGGTAACTTTAACGTAGTTTACAGAACTGGTAAACATGTATTTGCATTATAGTATTATTACTACACCTGTGTGTATGGATGTTAATAATTATGCATAATGGGATACACGGTGCAGTGTTGATAGGTGAAAAGCGGTACTCAAGTAAAAGAAGGTTGAGAAACGCTGTTGAAAGTTGAAAACCTGACTTTTTAATGAAAATTATGGTGTTTTTAGTGCAAATAATGCTGGTGTTTTTGTAAAGTCGTATGTTAAATCCTGGGATCTATAAAAAAATCTAAAAATAAATATAATATCATTCGAGACAAACAAGGATAGACAAAAATTCTAATATTTTTGCTTGCAAGTCAAATAAAAATTTCCAAAATCAATGATCAATCTTTTGTATATTAAAAAATTTATTCAAGTTGGAAAACAAATAATCAATCAAGCAGAATGGTAAGTACTGAAGAGGCAAATAAGTATTCAACGAGAAATGACATTGACCTTACGCCACGTGGATGCCCCAACGAAATAAAAAAAAAAACTTCAGAGCAGCAGACGCCTTTCACCTCAACTCTCACCTCATGTCTCACAATAGCAATGCGGAAGAAAAAGTTCTTCCCCACAGGTTGTAAAAAGAAAAGAGAGAAAAAAAATACCCCCTCCCGTTATCATATTCCCCAAACCCCCACTAAATAAACGCACACCTCAACCCCGTGGGAAATATTTATTCTAAAAAATACCACTACTCGTCATTCCCCTACTCACTACTAAAATTTCATTCATAAAGTTCGATTGAGTTATTACTTCGACATGCTATCACTTTCATTCATCATAAATTGAAAGATTTTTCATTAAATTTTCAAAAGCGTGAAAAGAGGATGCGTTACATGTCAAAGTTTTAATACTGCAGCTGTATCACTGAGAAAATGCGAATGGTTTCGTCCACTTGCTTTGTCAAGGAAAGAATTCTCTTTGAAGGTCACAGTGAAAATTTGTTTCATGTCAATCTTCTTAAACATATTTCAGAATTATTTTTCTAGGTGCATGGAAATTCGAGTCAATAATTTTAGAATTTTCAAACAATGTAGATGACGAGGTTCTTTTTTCTTTTTTTATTCTATTTATTTTTTACAAACCATATCTCAGCTATACTTCTTAAGTTTTTAAAACTGAAATATAATCTTTTCGTAAATGAGATCAATGAACTCTCTTTTGAACCCTCACCTAAATCCAAAAGATACACTTAATGTCGAAGGTTTATATAAATCATGCTTTAAATGACAAAAGAAAAAAAAAGATTACATTTCAAGTTTTCCGTAGTTTCGCATGCATCAACATAAAAAAAAAATCCATTTCAGGTTATGGGCTTAGGATATTTTCTTTTACATCTAATTAATTTTCTCTATGAAATCTCATAAAAGTTTGAAAATAATACCTTCGCCATAAACATTTAGTTATTGTACGAGTATGTATATCCAGCGTTTTCCTTTCTCCTCACTTCTAAGAAAGCTCGAATTTCTACTCACTTAAAAAGAATGGTACATAATCAGATTTTTTTTCTAATCAACAAACCGTAATTTTTTCATCATAAAAAAACTACTATACAGAATACGATACAGAATTCAGTGGAGTTCTATTTTAATCCTATATAAATAATTTTCTAAGAGATGAAGTTATTTCTGTTGAATACGGAGAGTCATCTTATATATTTCCTACCTCTAGCGTAAGGAAAATATTCAAAAACATCCATTGAATAGTTTAATGATATTGTTCTAAATGAAGTATACATTCTCAGTGTTGCAAGGTATAAAGATCTAAAAATAGCTTGGCTTTGAAAGTGTCCCCTCACTAAAACCAGATGACTGAGAATAACGGAGGAGGGTTACCTATAAATTGTACAAGTGTAGTTCCTCTAGTTACAGGTGCTCTGTACACTGTTTAAGGACATTGACCTTTATGTTGCGTTACCGAAATATTATTCTTTTAAGTTACTGAAAAGTGATCGAATTTGTATTGTCAAAACATTTTCAATAAGACATGCTATTAAAGTAAGTTGTAATCCATTAACTATTTCAGAAGCTGTTTTATTATTATTATTATTATTTTGTTTGTTTACTCTATTTTATTTCTATTTTCGACTTTTCATTGAGGAACTATTCGAGCCTTTTAATTGATTTGCGTTTAAAAAGATATATTAGGTATATTTTGTAGAGTTTCCACTGTGAGTAAATCTATTTGTTTATACGTCCTATTCTTATTAACAGTTCTTATTAATAGATGCGTTTTCTTACGTTTAAACACAGATTTTAGTCCTTTTTTACGAGATTTGAATATTTTTAAACAAAATCGCCACAAAAATATCAACATTCAATATTAGAAGATTTAGCTTCTTAATTTATTTTAATGCCATATCGTTATTAGGTTTGAATTAGTATTTAAAAACTAGTAAAAAAAAATCCTTTTATATGTGTGTTTCTAGCGTCCTTTAGAAGTTTTGAAATCTGCATACTGGAAATAAATTCTAATAGAATTTTTCTTTAAGTTATGTCAATGTGTTACTTAAACAATATAATCAAAATGTTTTGACCTATATATTGTGATTTTAATGCTACAAGTTCATGCCAAATATATTTGGTTAAGAGAGCGTTGCGTTTGGGAGAAATTAATAAGAACTCAATTAAAATTATATTCAGATTCTTTGCATGCTAAACTTATGAGAGGATTGTGAAACCTTTTAATACGTAACTTAAATCTAAATTTAACAATTATTAACATATTATATCTTAGCTATTATCACACAGCGCCAAGCATATTCTAAGACATATTAAAATGTCAAATAAATAACCACGAAAAAGTTTTTAAAAAAATAAATACATTCCTGAATAGCTTTACTAATTGAAACCTGGTATCATCACAACTAATTAACGTTACAAAATTTTTTAAAAGGGCTGATGCATAATTTTATCCCATTCAAGTTTAATATAAGTTTTTCGTCCGTTTTAGAGTAATTAGCGAAATGACTTACTTTATTTCAAAGAAATTCTTACTAATATTTTTCTAAATCATTCCTTTATCGGAATGAATTACCTTCCTGTAGAGCTCTATAACCGATGCATTATATCACTCCATTTAATCCATGGTCTCAATAATGTCCTTCTTATTGCATCTTCGACTGCTCGAACCGTAATGCGGTTATCTGAGAAGAATTCCAGGGCTACCACCGTCCAACTGCTGTTAGTTCCACAGTAACCTTCGGCCGAACATTAGCCGAAGATACTGTTTGTTCCAAGAAAATGTTCTTCAGTTTCCCTTATGGTTAACAGGACAATGCTGTTTTCAGGAGCAGAATGAAACGAGTCCATAAGTGCTTATCTTATTGCTTATTCATTTTTTTATGTTTTCGTAATAATTATTAGAATTGAGGTATTTCTTCATACATCAACGTTGTGCCATCTTGACATCGAAGTAGAAAAATTAAATCAGTCAGACTTATCTCGTTGAATTTGGGTACTTGCCTATTACCAGAAATTATCTATGTTAAGGACATTCACTTCTTATTGTGGTTTCGAATAATTCAATTTCAAAAACTACTTTGTTCTCAACTTAATAGCTTATCTTTTTTCTTGAATTTGAATGGATATTGCAAATTATATAGCTTCAGAAGAATGAGGCGGAAGTGTTTTCCATGACCCTTTTATGAAGAGATTAAAATGTCTTGCTCTTCTGATAGGAATTTTCGTTTAAATCATAAAAATGGCATTTACATTATGCCTCCAAATTTAGATATTTGATTGAAATATATTCGGTGGCAAATTTTTTTGCTAAACTCTCCAATACGGCAAAAAAAATTTGTTCATAAAAAAAATATTAACTTACAGGATGATTGTTATAAAATGTCATCAATCTTAGCAGCGTAAAATATCAATCATTAACTGTCATCAAATTGTACACGCTGGGAATAAGGTTCTTTGTATCATAATAGAAACATGCGTAACAGTAGCATTTTTGAGGTAGTGATTTTCCTTATCCAATATATTTATTTTACATCACCCCACTGGATGAAAATAGCACAATAATGGAAATACAACATGTAACTGGAACTATTCATTAAATTGGACAGGATTTTCCTAAAAGAGGCAGACAACTACCTTAGGCTATAGCCACACAAACGTTTTTCACTCAGAAATGCAGCTTAAAAACAAGCAAAACAGTATAGACAAACTGCTGTAACAAACGCGTGATCAGACGCAGCTTGTTTACACGCTGCTGGGGGTTTCTTCTGTCACGTTCTCAAGATCACCCGCTGGAGGATACAACTAAACCTGTGCTTCAAACTCAGTGAGCGGCATCCCCTGTTAACAACAAGCTGTCATCGACATCAGCTACGTCGAGGATGCCATCAACTGCTGATAGACAAATAGAATGAATTAAATAGGAATCCAGTATTGTCCTTTTTCAATTTTTAAATTTGATTAGTAATTTTAATTTTACGAAAAAAAACTGCATTGTAAAAATTCTATGTTGTAAAAAATTAGTGTTCACCTTAAAGTTAATGCTACCTTTTATTCGGTTCTTATGCAGTCCAGCATTAAAGTGTCACTTTTTCTAATTGCATTGTTACCCTTAGATAATAGTGTTTCGAATGAAGATACCGGCATTCTATAATATTTATAAAAAAAAAAAATCTGAATATCCCTTCAGATTAATGCGTAGTGCGTAGAAGTGTAAATTTTCACTGTCACTTACAAGATGACATATCCAGTACTTTTTTTGACGCCGTCGACGAACAATTAAGAAAGCACATAACGAGTCAACAGGTTTTTTTAATTATTTAAAATTGATTCATGTTGCACTGGTGAGCACAAACAAATGACTGAGCTCGCGTTAAAGAACATGAATGTGGGGCTGGCATATGTCGATTTTCAAGCTACGTAAAAAGAAGCTGCGAAGCTGGAAAAACGCTCTTGTAACCAAAACTTAAATTACACCGCGTGCAATGACCTGTTTATAAAATACGACGACACTTACCGATGTGTCACCAGCAACAATTTTTCCAGTTTTATCTATTTACATGATATTACTGATTTTTAATCGCTATTCGAAATCAGGTACATTTGATTTAGACACCCAGTAGTATTATATACAGGGTACCCTTTGTATGGGTATCGTTTTAATCTGCACACCCTCAAGATTAAAATTTATACTATTTCACTAATAAAAATTTAGACAATGTTGTATTTCCATGTAATAAAACTAAAATGACTTTTTGATATTTTTACAACATTCACAAAAATTAAACCATCTTAACACCTGACGTGCTTCCGTTTCACTAATAAAAAAAAATCATTTTCAAATAAAAATCAATTAAAAAAAATCACTAATAAAATAAAAATCAAACTGTCAGTTTTCATGTTCAAATTAATCCTTAACATATTATATAAAATTACTGTATTAGAAAAAAAGTTATTGTCAATTAATCAACACAAAGTTAAAATTTATTTTCTTATCATTAAAATAGCAGAAAAATAAAATAAAAAGATGGGACTCTCGAAGAAAAACCCATACAAGAAGCCTTATAAAAATTCAGAGGAAATCGTTTTTATTTAGTCAAACGAGAACCGGAATGTTTTCAAGAAGCCAAACAACAGAAATTACCTTTTCTTTTTTTTTTTTATTAAATTGGGTCACTTTTTTATTCGTTGATTCTCGACATCAGCAGTTTAGTTAATTTATCTTCAGTTTTAACATGATAGATGAAGGTAACCTTCATCTTAGCTTCCCAAAGGACTCCCTGATTTTGAAATGAAATAAATCGGAAAAAGCAATTGATAGAAGGATGAAACATGTGGAATAAAAATTGAGAAATTAAAAAAAAAAAAAAAAAAAAAAAAAAATCTGATACAATTTTTTTTTTTTAATTGGTTGTAATTGTTATCAAAAGATGGCGCTGAGCCCTATCGCCTCAGTACAAATTCCTTAAACAGAGTGCTCTGATGTTCAAGCGTGAAAGGATGTTTACCGTTTAGAACCTTTCATGTTTTAACAGTGACACCGTGGTTCAGAGCACTCTTTCATAGCTACTGAAAATATAGCGCTCAACGCCACCTGTTAGCAACATTTTTTATTAATTTTTAACCTTCAGTGCTAGATTTTTCGAAAAAATATTTTTATTTTTGAGAAGACATGTACTCATTTTATTACTAATTTAGAAAATGTATTAGTGCACCGAAATGCACGCATTAATGCTACAAAGGCCAAAAAAAAAAAAAAAAAATCTAAATATACTACCGTATACTATTTTAAGAAATTAAATGACAATATGAATGCAGACTATGATTTGTACTTAAAGCTCCCGAATCGGAGTTCTCCGAATAGTGGAAGTTAACTTATATAGACACACTCATTCTTTATTTTGTTGTTGTAGATATGGATAAATTAAACAATCATATTTTTAGTTAGTAAATTTTTGAAAAAATAAGTGAGGTAGGCATAATTAAATTCTTATGGATACTTGTGCTATAATATAATACTTGTGAATAATTTAAAAGAACATTATTTTCGTTTATAAATATATCTTAGAATCAAATAAATAAATACAAACGTTTAATATTTGAGCTGATCAAAATATATAGCTGGTTTCAAATCCCGTGTCAACCGTATAATATTTTAATGGTCACGGCTTGTAATCAAAGTGTCCATTTTTTAATTTTTCCTATCTAACGCTTTTAAAGTTCCAAATAAGTTTTAAGAACAATATTGAGAAGCAATTAGGGTCAATTCACATAACTGTTAAAGATGTTATTTGATAATTCTATAAAAATTTATACTCTACGGAAAATAGTTACTACCGAATGACCCCACATATAAATTACCCTTGTACAAAATACCCTTGGTATTCAAAGAATCAATCATGAAAATAGCGTGTTCAGAACTGTCTTCTAATCGGAAATTATCTTTCGATATAAACAAATTTTTTGATGCCCTTTATATGTAGTGCCTCCTTTTAGTGGTCGAACACTCGTCAACTTCACTACATGTAAGCCAATTTTAGGAATTTGATTAATAATCATACTCTGCTTAATAATCATAGAATATTTCAAACGATTATTAGAATATATTATTAATGAATTATATTTACTCATTTTAAAAATTCTAAACATTTTGCTATACTTTATTTATATTCGAAAGTTTAGACTTTAGAGTATTAAAAAATGGTTTTAGTCAAAACGATCGATAAAATTCAGAAAATACCAGCGGCGACTCGTGAACTAAAAACAGTGCAGTCGGGCTGCATTCAAATTTATTAGTTCAAAACTAAAACTATATATTTCACAATTTTTTTAAATGACGATCCAATTTCTGCGGTAAGTTTAAAACAATCCGATAAACAGCAAACTTCTTACCTCAATACTCAATTACTCAGTCACGAGGGGGGAAAAAAGAACGTTCCCTATCAAGGTGATCTTCCTCAAAACGGCAGTAATGTGTTCCTGAAACGCGTTTCGGCTGATACGTTGACATATGCTTTGCCATGGTAACCAATGGAAACCAATAGAGCTTTCCCTCCACGTAATGCGTAACATGGCAGCCAAGTCAGCGAATTTTCGTCTTCGGCTGCCCTTGAAAATTTCTGCTTTAAACTAATCTCTAGACGGAATTTTTGCAATATAATGGTATCATTTGAAGGCTAGGGAGTTATTTTATTAGTTTGATAACGAGTTTTGTTCTGAAAATAAATTTGAATATTTTAAACTCATTATCTAAAAAATAGTGTTTTGGGCACTTGAAGCTTCATTTAAACAGTGATAACTGAAGTTTGATATAATCTTTTAGAAAAATGATTTGAGAATTCAAATCTGCATCAACTATTAGATGTTTTGAAATTCCAATTGATTGGAAAAATTTGTGGAAAATTGATTCGAATTTATGGTAAATTCAATCGATGTTCATCAGACAAATTGATTGGAAAAGAAAGTGAAATTTGCTAGATTTTAAAATGCAAAAATTTTTAGAAAAATTGCGCTTTTTAGTACTTTTAATGTTAAAAAATTCTATAAATAAAACTATACATTCTAGAAACTATATGAAGGTTCATAACCTTAAGAATGATATTACGAACAATTTCCAACCATAATTTCTTTTCTTTGCCCTATAAAACTCGAGTAATCACTGTTCAAAAATATGCTAATTATAACGAGTTAAATGTTAATTAGTTAATTAATGTTTGAATAAAACTGAAATGTTTTTCATTTAAACATCATTACTAATTATGCACTTTTAAGTGCAAAAAAAAAATCCTATTTTTAAAATGATAATTTAAAAAAAAAAAATCTCAAGTGTGATTGTACATGATTGCGGAAACTGTGTGTGTGATTGAAGGGGGCGGGGGGGGGAGAGTCGCATGTTTCCGGCTGCACTAACATTTTCGACCACGGGCCGCCACTGGAAAATTCATCAAATATTTAATTTAGCTACAGTTTTATTGCGAACTTTGATAATTTCTTCAGAGGTGCTTATCTGCATAATTTGGAAACTTTTACATGCCAATTTTTTATAAATTGGGTAAAGTACTGTCAATATTTACAATTTTTGAATATATTTTCAAGAACGATGCTTTTGATTGCGGTATACATAAGACCACACCACAAATAGAGGGATTAAATTAAAAAGTTCGCACTTGGACGAGTTGTCAGTTTACCGCGTTTCGATATTCATGCTACCAAATGGTTTATTAGTGGCATTTTTTTTTTTTTTAATTGTATGTCTTTCGGAACTTTAAAAAAGCAATATTGGAAACGCTTCTCTTTTCGATTTTCGGTTGTTATTTTGGGTTTCAAAAAATATTCGCGCGGACGAGCACTGACATGTCTGTCAGCCAATACCGGAACTGAATTCCGTCTTATAACCCTTCCATGACCTGTCTTACCTGCTGGTGTTAATAGGTTAAATTTATGCGTGTTTATATATTAAAATTATTAAGTTTAGGAACACTCGTTCTTTCAGTGATCGTTGGGTTTCACGTTTCAAAATAAATCCATACACTTATGAAGCCAATAAATAAACTGAATTTCAATTTCAACGCGTTTCTAGATTTCAAAATTAAAATTTTCGGAACGATTGTTCTTACGGCGATCAATAGTATTCCGTATGTATTCTACTTTTAAATTGTAATCCAACCTAATCTATGACTTCTAATTGTAGAACATCTGCGGAAATGAACATCTTTGAGAGTGTGAATTCTTTCGTTATTTTTATATTCCTGAGGTATGTAGCTTACAAAAAAATTTTCATATACCCTAGGTGATCTGTGTAGATTACCCGAATTTCGAATGTAAGCATTAAATGTATTTTTGTATTACAGAGGACAGCGGACAGGAAAGTCTAATTCTATAGTTTGTAGGTATTTCCTTTTCATTCACTCTTATTTAATAATAAATGTTTTATAACACAGTCTTGATGCTACCAAATATATAGATTTTATTATGAAGGGAAAAACATTTTGTTATAACATAAAATCTAAAGAGAGTAAATGTTGTTAAATGCTTGATTTTTTTTATTTTGAAACGGGAATAATTTCAATTTGAATATAGTATAAATTATGTTCTAAACACTCTAGTTCAAATTATTTTTCAAATATGTTTTGTAATTTAAAAATAGTTTCTAGTTAACTTTATATTGCTAATTTTATTTTTTGTCACTAACTTGAATTTAACAATTCTTGGTTTGAAAACGTCAGGCGTGTATTAAAAAAGGCAAATGTTACAAAAAATATGTACAAATATCTACTAAAAAACTAATTAAAAAAAATACACTTTTAACACCTATCAAGAGTGCAAAAGCTAATTTTTAACACCTTTCTATTTATTTTATTGAAATATTATTATACTTCTCTTAAGATAAGATACTAATTTGTTTGAAATAAGAAAAAAAAAGGAATATAAAAATATACTTGTTTTGAATTCGTAGTCTATGATTCGAATGTTTAATTACAGAGTAACACTGATTTTTAAGTTTAGTTATCTAGGCTTAAATTACTGTTGCTCGAAACATACTCACAGTGATTTTCTAATTTACATTAGAAAAAAATTGTTTTACAACTCAATTTTCGCCATCTCACTGACACTATCAAACCATAGAAGTTTTAAGCAAAAACAAACAGCATAACAAACAAATCGTTGAACAATGTGGAAACCAGTGTCCACCCCTCCAAACCAGTATTGCCCAGAAATTCCATCCAAAGACTGAGATCTCTGATCAAGGCAAAAGCAGCATCCATTTGTTGCTGGGCTTAAGATAACCATCTCGCTTTCTAATTCTCTGGCCTATATCGCTTTTCTATCTTCTTGTTGTTTCCTTCTTCCATCAAAGAAAAACAACAACAAAACGGGCTGGTCCCCACCGAAATTGCGAGAGTTTCCGAAGCCAATGAAACCGCTGATTACTCGAGATGGCTGCTGTAACAGAGCTGTAAAAGCCACCCGAGCTGTATGGACTCTTGCTTCTCTATACTGGTTCTTGTGTAGAAAAAAAAAAGCGATATTATTTCGGGTGGAAGATATTGTGTTGCACAACAGAGGAGAGAAGAGAAATGGCAGATTGGTGGGTCTTAAGGGTCCTGGTTTAAGAGCATCTCCCAGGATAATGTAATATGTGCTAATGTGTATGGTAGGGGTTTCTTTATGCATTTATTCTTTGCAGGGAATTCATTTTCTGTTGAATTATCCTACAGTAAATCACTTCGGAGCATCTTACTCATCAAACAATAAGTTTAAATTCGAATAAAAAGACTTTTTTGTTTCTCACAAAAATTTATGGATCCGGACAAAATCTCATTTGTTTATCTAACGTCAATTTTTGTTAACATTTTTTCGATTTTCTCAAACTCTCTTTTACAAACCTCTGAGATATTTTCAATCAAAAGCGGCTCTAAGACCCTCAAAATAATCGTATTAAAAAGCACTACATATACAGAACAATTTTTATTTTGACCTCTCCTGTAAAAAACTAATTAGAGGTTTTGTCTACCAGCTACTAATTTTAAAAAGATCTATACTGTTCCTTTATATTATGTTTTTGTCATTCTTTTGAAAATACTATAATTGCTTCAGTTTCAAATGTACATTTAGTGCTATCATTACAAAAAGAATAGGTGATAAACCACTTTTTAAGTTGAGCAAACATACCCTACTAACTCTATGATTGTTTTAATTCGCAAATTTTTCAATAGTAGATGAAGGGATAAATGATTTTTATTAATTTAAAAAAAAACTCCTTTTTTTAATTAAAAAATCTATACACAATCTACTTCAAATGAATAAATGTTGTGCTATCTTATTCCTAAATATTAGTTTCAAACAGTAGTATAACCATCTTCAGATTATTAAGTATATATTCTTCATCCTATTTGTATTATGAAGGTTTATCTCCGAAATCTCTTGCTCGTGACATAAACTCAACATCTAAAATATTTAATAAATACAAAGCAAACGTGTTATGTCTTTAACCTTTTCTAATATCAATTTCATTTAACAACATTCTACGCTACAATAATGTATCGTAAAGTCAATAACAACTTTCTGTTCATCTGTCTGTTTGTCCGCGTGAAATCAACATTCCCAGACTAAACTATAAGTACTGCAGCACATGGAATGTTGAATGAAGGTAAGAGACAAGATTCCATGGACGAATTCTACCGGATGTAGTGGAAATGTTGACCAGAAGGTTTATTTCATAATGACTCAATGATGGTAAGTGCACTCTGCACATCTTGGCTGCAAATAGTGATATCGGATTAAAACGTGAATATTTTAGGTGATAAGTTTTATCACCAACCTCGCCAACTTAAATTTTTTATATTAAAAAAAATGAAACTCCAAATCCGCAGGGTTTTTGTTATCATGCGTCGTTAACTTTAATAATAGAACTTTTCAGTCTTTATATGTCACTAAATTGTACTTACTTGGTATCTGACCAAAATAAAAACATGTGTAGAATCATTCTTTTAGTAACAGTTACTATCACAGTTCTACTTGTTGTAAGTAGATTAAAGTATTTATTTTATTTTGAAAGGTGATGTGATATGCAAAGAAATTAAGTAAGATGTTTAAAATATGAGCTTTCAAAATTTACTCTTTCGTGTGGTTGTTTTCAAATGTATTGATATTAGAGCTACACTGAGGTGACAGTTGGTTGCAATATTGCAATACAAACAATATTTAAAATTACACATTCTAATTTTGAGCTTGATGAGATTAAGAGGCACCGACACTGAGTGAGCAACCTTTCTCTGCATACTCTCTACGTTAGTTGGTTGGTTTGTAGACTCAACGACCTATTATTATGCACAATGACGGCTAATCAGCCCTGAACCTAAAGCTTAATCCAGATTCCGAACCACAATGAACATTCGAACAAGACATCTTTGGCATGCAAGGCCAGAGCTCTAACCACCCAGCCATCAAATGGGATACTTTCTAAGTCAACAAGAGGACATTGAGGTGTTTAGCGAATTTAAAGTGCAGCGATCACAAATAATTCTAAGCAAAAATATTATGAAAACGAGCTGAATTAACCCCACTATCTTTTATCATATAATACCGAAGACACCAGTGACTAACCGAGTCAATGCGCTTTCGGAAATGTAAAATTAGATAAATCTAAGCATTCAAAACACATTTATTTTTGCAATTAGTTGAGATTTCATACATCTTAATGGACTTGAAATCAGTAAAATATTGGAAAAATGGAAATTGCAGAAAAAGACTGAATGGTAATCACGACTATTATGGCATGGAATAGTACTTAATACTGGGTTGCTCAAAATGAAGGAACATATGTTTGTGGCAATAAATGGAGTACTGATTCAACATTTGTCGCATAACAAATGGTGCTCACGTTGAATGCACAAAATAATTTTGAATTTTCCACTATCCATTGATGTGTAGTATGGGGTGCCACAGAATGCCGTTCATTGGAAATAAACTTTTAATATCTGCCTCCTCATTTTTCAAAACACTGTATTTAGTTTAAGTAAATTTATCAACTCTTTGAAACGCAATTCCAACTGGGTCTAAACTTCGCAAGATCTTCCAATATGCAATTCTTCAATAACAAAATATAAAACAACAAAGAAAAAATAAAGGAAAACGAACTCAACTTTCAAACTTAAAAACTCCACCACTCCGATAGCCCGCGAATTCAACCCAGCATCCGACTCACTACAAGTTATCTAAGGACACAAACCCAAACACACCTGAAACTTGTCCCCAACTTTTCCTTTGATCTTTTTTTTTTTATTCCCCATCCACGATCCCCAAACGGATTGCTCGATACGGTGTGATACAAGGGATGATCCAAAAAGAGGGGGAAAAAACACCAAGATACATTTTTTCCACCATCTTTTTTTCGTAGCGTTCTTGTTCTTTTTACGGTCCATGTAGCTGTAGAATACGGCGGACTTGTCGAGGCAGAGGGAGTGTTGTGACAAAGCAGTGATCCATCAACGAGGTGTCAGCAGTGCCTTGGGTTTCTTTCCTGCAAGCCAGCGATTTCTTTCAGTCTCCATCTACTAACCATTCTAGAACACCGTTAGAGCTGACATCCTTGTTAGCCGCCACCTAAGCCCGCGCTGGGGGAAAGAACATGAATGTCTGTTAATGCCTTTGATGATAGATATATCCATTTCTATTAATGTCGTTTTGGATGGGGAACGAATGTGTAATATGTTTGATGGGAAAAAAGGGAAGCAGTTGAGGTGGGAAGAGGTCCTGGACCTGAGCAAAACTTATAATAAATCATTGTGCACCTCAAGCTTGATGTAGTATTAGAATGATGAGGGGTAGGGGAACTTGTACACCATGTAAGAATCAATATAAATATGATACATAATGTTTTGCCTCTATGCATCACTTAGGTAAACTAACAATGAACATATTTTCAACTAAGAAGTTTTTATTGCTACCTTTTTTTTTTCTTGTTAGTAAATCGTTAAGTACGAAAGCAATATCGACAAGTGATATTCATAAAAAATACTTAATCTCAAACTAAACACTATATATTTCTGAAACATTATTTCACCAATGTATTTCACCAAAACATTTAAAATAGTTTGACAAAAATTTCGGTGATAAGGATGTTGAGTACACATGAAAAGACATAGTTCTAATGTTTTTTATCAATACCATTAAAGACGATTTTTGACAATTCCTAAAAATATCTATTTTTAATAATCTTCTGCGCATGTGCTATTTTGACTTAAACCTTATTGCCCCATTCAATGATTATTAATGACTCGTACACCAAATTAGAACATTAAAACATTTGAACTTATACATCAAATTTGAACATTGCCGACCAAACGGTATAGTGGTTAGCATTCTAGCTTCTAGACCGCGAGGTTGCTGGTTCAAGTCCCGTGTAAGTCATGGGTGTTTGTAAATGTATGTTGGCTTGTCAAATGATGAATGTTTCGGAGCATT
Source organism: Linyphia triangularis (assembly GCA_963978545.1). Lineage (NCBI taxonomy): Eukaryota > Metazoa > Arthropoda > Arachnida > Araneae > Linyphiidae > Linyphia > Linyphia triangularis. Next base: position 73,332,791 of record OZ021722.1, read on the forward strand.
ATTGCCTTCGTGTTGCTGACGGCCCCAGATAATCTGAAAACTATCAACCAAATTTTAACATCGTAGTCTGATCAGTTGTGGAGTAATGTCGTTTACAGACAGGTAAGTAAACTGACAAACATACAATTTTGTGGGGGAAAAAACGACTTCTTTGGATTCAGGAGTTTTTAAAAAATAAGGATCATTAAAAGAATTGGCATAACTTTTTTCCAATGCAATAGTTTTATTACCCCTTACAACAAATCGGGTAATTGAAAGTAAAAAAATATATGTATTTATCTTGTTTATGTCAATTCTCTTGGTTAACCGTGTTTCCTGACACACTTCTTTATTTATATCTCATCTGCGGTGAGATTATAGCTGCAGCTGTTGGTGGTAAAGGCTTTCAAAAAAAGACTTGGTAAATATATTCTCCCAACTCGAAATAAATAGGGCTCCTTAGAAAAACCACGATAAAGTGACTGAAATGTGGCAGAGAAGTGAGTGATAACTTGTCAAGAGTCTGTCACCTTTCAAGCTGGAAGAAAGAGGATAATAATGATCTATTTAAAAAGTTTTTTTTTTTAACTCTGTATTGAAACTGTACAGAAAATATATCAACAGCAGAAAAGACGATTAGAAGCAAAGAGTGTTTTACTTGCTAAATTATACGTTTAAACTGTTTTGGACTTGACGTTAAGACCTAACTTAGAAGCGGATCTTTTTGGAAAAGGACAATTACTTGTTAATTTTTGTTGTATACAATCGTTGGCTTTTGATGCAACTAAGCTTAATAATGTAATAAAATGGTTTTGATGTAATAAAAGCTAGTAGGTGATAATTTCTTCTTTTTATTAAAAATGTTTGCATTACAAATTAGCAGATATAAATACTATTGTGGGTTGAAAAAAATAGCGAATTTTTCGAGTATTGAATTGTAATAGTGAGGAAAAGCTGGATAATTGCTTGGTGAAAAATGGAAAAAGATTTTTTTTTTAAATTCGTATGTTAAGTCTTCAGTTTCCGTAAACTGCCAAAAGTTGGAAAATTTACCCCGCCAAATATTACCTTAGTCCTTAAGTGTTATAGACTGAATTTTCCAAAGGTTAATAAATGTAAAGTACTTTATTTAAACTGCCTTATAACAACAACAACAAAAACTTTTTTAAAAAACTTACGCAACATTTTGAGCTCGCGGATAAGACTTAAAGTGTGCAAATTTTGGTGACAAACTTATGTTTTTACAGATTTACAAAGCCACACACTGTTGCATTAAAACAAAATGCAATGCATTTTTTTACTAGCCTGTTTCTATGAATGATTTCAACTATTTAAACTTTGTTGCAAATACATTTCTTCTGCAACTTGTCATCCATACACCAAGATTATATTTGTTTCAAATAATCCAATGTAAAAATTATATATTTTAAATAACTAGGTGGATGTGACTGGAGTTCGCATACTTCCTGTGTAACCAATAATGTCTTAGAAAATTTCCCGATAGCACAAAGCTGGCCAATATAGCTCGACGTCAGAAAAAATTAAACAATACAACTTTCTTTTTTGCCTACCTGCCCAGTCCCACGTACTTGGACTTAATTTAAACAGAGAATCTACTAAAATTTAGAATAATTTGCTTATTTTCAAATATACAGCTTTAATAACGTGATTGATTCGCGCATATGCACATGCAATTTAATTTATGTGCAAATCACACACACAGTCTAAAATGTAGGTTTTTTTCGGAATTTTTTTATTTTTTTTAGTTAATTACAAATGAGACATTGACACTTGCATTGTATTTTTCAAATTCAATTAAATATTAGGGCAACTATGTCATTAAAAACAACTTAAAAATGTAATATTGTGTGCCTAATTAATAAAAGTTAGCCATTTTATTCTATTTAGGTAAAAATTTTATGTAATATGTTCAGCAAGTTTTATAATATTATTTTTTTAATACCACAAGTATGCTTTCATAAAAACTGTATCAAGAGTACCATTGTAAAGGTAGTATAACTTTTGAAAAACTCGGAAGAATATTTTAATTAATAGTGTAACTACTAGTGCAATTCTCACAGAAAATTGAAAAAAACAAGCACATAGTATAAAGATTGCAGGTATTAGGTAGATAAATTCTCTAGAGAAAAAATCAATAAATATCATAAATGCTGCCTTCAGAATATAATCAATATGTTCTTGGAACATTCTCCAGTTTAAACATCCAAATTATCCGAACTTTCTCCATTATCATTCCATTCTATTCCAATTTCTTTTACATAAAATTTTATTCTTTATATTTTACATATAATTACTCAATAAAAGAATAAAACTACTTATCTCACTGATAGCTAAAACCATATTATTATACATTAAAGAACATAACTTCCAAAATACAACTTACTAATCCCCTTAAAGAGATTTCTCTTTTCTAAACATTTGATATTATAAAATTTTCTACTACAGTTCACTCCGAAGAATAAGGACAAGACTCAAAAATACATAAACGAGAGCATTGATCATATCTTTTGAGAATGACGAGGGCCAATGAGATAATTACAAAATGAGCACCAAAAGAAATCCGAAGAGCAGAAGTGCTCGAGTAGGTTCCAATGAGGTTAATAAAAAGACCGCTGTAGCTTTTTCCGTTGGGAGATCCCTCACTCAATTGATGGAACGAAGAGATAAATGGGGGATACGCGCAAAGGAACCGACATTTTGATCACCCTTTGAAGATCAAAATACCGTTACTCTAGACTTGTTTCATTCTTATGGACATATTTAGTAACTATGTATGGACAAAGGATTTATAAAGTGTTCCTATGTTACGTGAAAAAAATTCATATATGACTTTCATTACGATGAAGATATATAATAAAAAATCGATTCATATGTTGAGTTTCATTAAGTGGTATAATAAAGGACATTTTAATAAATTTTATTCGTGTAATAGATTTCATTAGGATAGGATCAGTCGTTAGGTTTCATTAATTTAAGAATGTACTTTATCTTCATTAAATTTCCCCGTATAAGTTTATCTTTAATAGACTGAACCCATCCATCCAGTGTACACTGGTAAAAAAAATGGATAACCAGTTTTTTCCTAAATAACTTTGAAGTGGAACAGCATAAACACATGAAATTCACACCAAAAAGACATCTTTAATAAGTAAAACAACTCAGTCGAAAATTGAAATGCAAAGTGTACTGTGGAGGCATAAGCAAAAGAATGGAGTGCCCTTAGTGTGAGTTGTACAGATACATGGAAAGTTCCCAATACCTTAAATCTTTCTACAATGGACAACGTAGAAGATCCGTAGAAGTGTCACACACATGCTTGATGAAATTAGGATTAGAGGAATGATATGCTTTACATAAAGGGGCGATGTTCATATTTTTCAATCGTTTATGCAAAGCAAAAGTGAAATAAAATATGCCATAAGTATCAATAAACACGATTTAGAAACAGATACTTCACCACTAAAGATTTATCTATATCATGTTAACATAATTACAGTGAAAAAGTCGAATTTAATTATCTTTTGAATTCTGGGGAGCTTAATAAAGCAATGCAATATTTTGTATCAAAAGTCCATAACTCTTTTTCCACCAAATCGTTACCTTGAATTGGCAATTACCACGTAATATCATATTCTCACCTTTCTACAGATCCTCTGACATCCAATATTACTTATGAGACTGAAAAAAATATCTTCAGTATGATAGGAATGAGAATATTATAAAAGAGATTCTGATGTTAGTATCTGATGTTAAAAAGTTTTGGTCTTGGACGCAAAATGTTGGATTGCTTTATTAAGTTCCCTAGAGCGCAAAAGATAATTAAATTCATTTTTTTTACTGTATACTGTAATTACGTTAACTTAATCTAGACAAATATTAATGGTGAAATATCGATTTCAAAATAGTGCTTTTTGATACTTATGGCATACTTTATCTCACTTTTTCTTTGGATAAAAGATAAAAAATATCATTATCGCTCTTATACGCAAGCCAGATCACTCTTCTAATCCAAATTTCATCAAGCATGCGTGGGACGCTTCTACAATATCCATTGTGGAGAGGTTTGATGTATTGGGAATATTCCATCACTTGCAAACAGTTCAAACGGTGAGACAAGCAGTTTAGCTGCTAGAACTCATCAAGAAACTCATGTTAAGTATGAAGATACAGTGCCTAGTTAACGCTGATGACATTGGAGATCATATCTCACTCTAAAGGAAAGCTCCTTGAGCTGCGTGATTTTTAATGTAGATGTATCTATACAACTCACACTAATGACACTCCAATCTTTTGCTTATGCCTCCACTGTACACTTTGCATTTCAATTTGCGACCTAATTGTTTTACTTATCATTATGTTACGTAAAGATGTCTCTTTGATGTGAATTTTAGGTTTTTATGCTGCTCCACTGAGAAGTTATTTAAGAAAAAAATGGCTTTCCTTTAATTTTTTAGACCATCTCTCTATATATAAGGCAAATCTCTCACTCACTCATCACTAATTCTACCACTTCCCATATAGTCACGCCTCTAAAAATTGGTACAAATGTTATGAAGGACAAACATAGAAAAAATAAGCTATTCCGACCTCGATTTATTTTAATGGGTCGAAAAGGGGTTAAATGCTCCAATTGAGGGATATTCGAATATCCTATTTCAAATGTAGTCACAACTCTGATATTTGGTACAAATGTCAAGAAGGACTAACATAAAAAAGTAAGCTATTCCGATCTCGATTCACCAACTTTAAGGGGTCGAAAAGGGGTCAAAACTTTCCAAAAAGGAATATTTTACTTCCAATGCAGTCACAACTCTGCAAATTGGTACAAATGTCAACAAGGGCAAGCATTGAAAAAGTAAACTATTCCAAAATCGATCAACAAGTTTTAATTAGTCGAAAAGGAGTCAAACGTTCTTAGCATGAACTATTCAAATGCCCCACTTGCAATATAGCAGCAACTCAGAAATTTGGTACAAATGTCAACTAGGCCAAGCATAGAAAAAGTAAGCTATTCCGATCTCGATTAACTGAATTCAAGTGGTCAGAAACGAGTCAAATGTTCCAAACGAGGGGTATTAGAATGCCCCAAATGTAGACAACTCTGAAATTTAGTATAGTGGTCAAGAAGGATAAACACAGAAAAATTAAGCTATTCCGATGCAGATTAATAAATTTTAAGTGGACGAAAATTGGTCAAAACCTTACAAAGGAGAAATATTAAAATGTCCCACTTCCAATGTAGTCACAACTCTAAAATTTGGTACAAATGGCAACAAAAGCAAGCACAAATAAACTAAACAAAAGAGATAATACAAAAAGAGATGTACAAAAAGAGGTCGAAACGTTCAAACCATACAAGGAGCATCCTAATGTTCCACTTCCAATACAGTCACAACGCTGAAATTTGAATTCAAGAACAAACATAGGTAAAGTAAGCTATTCCAATCTCGATTAACTTATTTTATGTGGTCGAAAAGGTGTCACACGTTCCAAACTATAGGGTTATTCAAATATTCCACTTCTAATGCACTAGCAACTCCGATATTTGGTACAAATGTCAACAAAATCAAGCACAGAAAAAGACAACTATTCCGATGTCGATCAAACAATTTTAAAGGGTCGAAACGTCCAAACATCCTGGAAACGTCGGAACGAATCCAGGAACCTTGGAATGTAATTACTCTGAAATTTGCTACAAATGTTAACAAGAGCAATCATAAACAAAGTCGACTATTCGATATCAATCAACCAATTTTAAAGGGTCGGAACGTTTAAAAAAGGGATATTCCAAAGTCCTACTTCCTATATAATCAAAACTTGGAATTTTGGTACTAAGGGCAAGCATAGATAAAGTTAGCTATTCCAGTCTCAATAAACGCATTCTAAAGGTCGAAAAGGTGTCGAGACGTTGAAACAATGAATAGCGCTAAGATCCTCTTCCAATGATGACACAAGTCTTAAACATAAGAAAAGTGTCGATAAGAAAAGTCATTCCAATCTCGATTAACCATTCAAAGGGTCGAAGGGGGTCTAAACGTTCCAAACGAGGTATATTCAAATGTTCTATTTTATCACATTTCTGAAAATTGAAATCAAGATAAAGCACATGTAAATAATCTATTCTGATCTAGATTAACTATTTAACCGGTAAGAAGTCGAACCGTTCCATACGAGGAATATCCCAATGCTTCACTTCCAATATAGTCACAATTATAAAATTTGGAACAAATGTCAACAAGGGCAAGCATAGATAAAGTAAGGTAGTTTGATTTTGATAAACCAATTTTCAGTGATTGGAACGAGTTCAAACACCTAATTGTAAAATGCATGAATGTCTTTTGATTACTTAAATGTACATGACAAAATTTCGTAGTGAAGCACAGGTATTCAACTAGTTGTATATAAATACCATTTTTTGTTCTCTGCCTTCTGCCCCACGAAACTTTTCTCCAAATTCAGAACTTTGGAAATCAAGTGATTTCTCTTCCACATATATGCAAATTAAGATAGTTTGGAAAGGAAATTATTTAAGAAACTTCAAATATACAGTGGTTTCCAAAATTGTTATTTTGAAGACTAATAAGTATTTGGAAGCTAAAATTTGAAATTGGGTGGTGGATTCTTGTAAATATTTTGGACAGGAAATATTTTAAACTCGTGCGACTTTTAAAGCTGAACTTTTCATTTTCAGTAACTTATGCCTTAATATATTTTGAAATCTGAAATAACGTTGGTACGACAAGAATCGCGTTTAGAGCGCATGTGTTTAAAAATTATATTTCGAAAAACATTAGACTTTAAACGCTGAAATTTCAAGAATAGCTTATCTTTATCTTGATTTGATACATAAGTGTTTTTCTTAAGCTGGGACTTAAGCCCAGGGTTATTGGTTTTATATGGTCAAAAGTGTGGTCCGGTGTCAATCCCCACTTAAGGTTTGGGCATGCGCAAGAAAGGCATTGTGTGGGCAATTGGGCATGCACCAGATCCTCCTGCTTGTATAAAAAGAGATATATGGTGATGTTGTTCAGTTATATTGATATATTGATGTTTTATATAATTTTATTTTTTTTTATTTATTCTATTTCGAATTTTTTGATTATTTCTATTTCGAAGACAGCCAACTCAGAAAAAAATTAGCAAAATAAAGATTTAGGTTAATCAATTTATTTTATTAATATTCAACTACAATGGACAATTCCCGCATTTTTTAAAAACGAGTGAAATTAGTACATATTTATGAAGAATTTCTTTCCGATTCCAAATATTTAAACAAAAGTTCTTTAAGAAAATTAGTTATTTAAATATTAAGAAGAAAAAAAATGCCCCAAAACCCAGCCAAAACCAGTCCGATCAAAACAGTCAACAAAATTCGTGACGTAAAGAGAGCCCTGCGCTTCTATGGTTATCGTGAGGTTTCTGCCAAATACTTATCGTTAAAAAAGTTGGCGTTGGTAGACCATCGCCACATTCCGTACAGGTTGGCGTTATTTGCGAGAAACTTGCAAATCTGGTTTCCGCTGCTGCATTTCAAGCCAAGATGTTTGAGATCTCTTTACGTCAAGTTCGATGCCAACAAAATGGGTCGTTTTCTCGCCAATCTTTAACAAGGTAATTTTGATCGCAATTTTTTTTTTTTTTTTTAAGTTCATTGAGCAGAAATTTTTATGTTTATGGCCTTTTTGAAACATTTAGAATTGAATAAAAAAAAAAAAATTAAAAAAAAAGGCAGGAATTGTCCATTGTGTTGATTCAACAAACACACAATGTTAGTTTTAATTACTTGAAACCTTGGCGTCTTATTACGAAATTTCGGAAAATCACAAATCAGGACTGAGATGGATTTGGAAGTTGTTTTAAAATAAGATTAAAAACGCAATACCTTTATGAATGCTGTGAAATACACAGTTACAGTTTTGAAGCCCATAGGACACAGGAAAAATTTGAAATTTAGGGTGTTTATATCGTTAATGGATCTATGAATAATATATTCTGGAATGCTGAATGTTAAAATCGCATAATCAAGTTAAATTACCCATTAATCAATGTGAAAACTTATGAATGAGAACAATAACTAAAACTACATTTTCATTCTCAAAACTGCCAAAGAACGCAATTGATTTTTCCAAGGCATTTATAAACTAAAATATTTGTCCTTTTTAATTTCACTAAAAGTTTTGAAAATAATTGTTAAAATCAGGTCTGTCGAAGATAGGAAAAAAACTTTCCCTTTTTAATTAAGTTACATCAAATTACCACAATTAACCAAACAATTTTTACAAGTATAATTCAGGCTATTCATGTTTTACAACAAAATTTAGAATTTAGAATCTTTAAAAATCAGGGTAAAATTTTTTAACGACAGAACACTTTATTCACTTTAATCAAAAACGTTCGTTGTATGTGTCTTCAATATTTATAAATCAATAAATTTTTGTTCAATATAAGTTAAATATACTTTATGTAATAATCAAATATTCTATTTTTCAACTAGCCTGATATTTCAATTATATACTATACCATTCATATCATGACAAAAAAAAAATTATTATATTTTTATAGAAAAATGGTATTTAATTTGCCTTCAAGATCAAGAAATTAATAAATAAATACATTCAAGTGTTCTCAGAGATTGCCATTAGTACCCTTATTGTCTGTGACCTTGGACATCACAAAGGAAATTAATTTATTTGTCATTACACAACACATATTTGACATTGATATCTCTAAATGAAAGTAAAGCAACAGCTTCTTCATCCTTCCAAGTACAGGATTGGGTGAATGTGTGAAATAATTTCCTCTTTTTGCTGATTTTGTGGATATGGATCATATGGACTTTTTTCATTAAAAAAAACACTTGAATTTCTTACTGTCAGGATTATGGCTTTTAAACGCCTTTTCAATCAATAGTCATTTATAAAATATTTAAGACATTTCAGATAAATTTTGGTTAATAATGAGAAAATAGCTACTTAAAAATTGGGAAACCTTAAAAAAAATAGTCTTTGTCGTTTCTTGAACGTTAGCGTTGTAAATTTACGTATGAATACAGAAATTTATTAAAATTTTCTGATGCAAACAGCCTGTAGTTTGTGAGGGTCCAATACACAAATATCTAAGAAATAGATTATTTTCTGTAATTTTAAAAATTCAAAAAGAGTGCTTTAAAAATTATCAAAACTTTTTTGACGACTCTTAAAATTTTCACCAGGAAATCTAATGTTTGCGTTTTATGTTTTATTGCGCGTTTTCGGACCTGTGAATCTTTTCTTCTAGGCTCATATTGATTTATTGTGTATGGATAATACACTTTTGCTTCATCTCTCAAGGCAGATAAGTGCAAATTCATTATATAAAAAAAAGCTAATGCCTTAAATTCAAACAAATGAAATATTTAAAACTTAAAAACATCGATATACCCCACTTTATATCTTAGCATGCCTTACAAAAGAACTAGACATAAAAGTTCGCAACCAGAAAAGACTCGGGGATTTTTCCTAACTTCACTTGCAACTGACCAAACACTGGAATGCACAAAACCAATATTAGAAAGCCCGTAAATTAAGATATACTATTCATATACATCCAGACTGGTAAATGATTCGTTTTTGAAACGCAGTGTTGGCCAGAGTCTCATACAAAATAGAAAAGCGGGACTGAGAAGCAAAGAGGTTTTCTTAACTTTTGAGAAGATACACTTTAAAGTTTCTTATTTATATTAAGTTCTAGGAAAACTAGTGATATCTTCATTCTAGAGGTTGGTATTTGAATAACAAATAATTTTCATAGAAATTTAAAATAGGGGGAACTAGGGATATTTGACCCAATTTTTAGTTTTGGGTGTTTAGTTTTTATTTTACATTACTTATGGTTGTGTAAATTATGGCTATTTATACTTCATTAAGTATTACATAATATTTATGAATATCTTTCTGAAGTATTAATTGTAAAGGTGGTAAAATATTAAATATAAAAAAATGTTCAACTTGGGTCAAGTACCGATTCAACAAGGGATACTTGACCCAAATCATATGTTTGGGAGGATATCATTTAAAATTATGAATGCAACACTTTAACATAATAATAACAACATAACTCCCATTAAGAAGTCCAATGTTAATACTTTTCTATACTTGTTCAATTAGATCAACACTTTTTATTTTTATTAGCTACATAATGTTAATATGGTGCCCACTTTTAATTTTTATAGTTGAAAACTAAAAATATTAGCAGTTTGAAAGTTATTTGTGTTCTTATACAAGTTCAAGAATAAGAAAATAACTATTTATTTAACTTCAAATGTAAACTCACATTAAAAACCAAGTGATTTGTGCATTGAACATTATAAAATCTTTTGAAAGGTACTAAACTGATACATCTAATGATTGTAGTCTTTGAAATTAATGGAGAAAATTATAATACCGTTAACTCATTTAATATCGATGGTAAGCAACAACATAAAACTTTCAAGAATATCCATCAGTAACGATGCTTATTTATCAATTGAACATCTTATATACTAAACAAAATGGTGTAAAAAGAAGAAGAATAAAAAACCCATAAAACCTGCCAAATACATTCGAATAGTATCCCTATCTTGGGCAAAAGTATCCCTAATTGTACATTTATTACATAACCTTAAAATGCAACCATTTGTAAGTTAATAAACACTATTATATATGTAATTGTAGCTAAAAGTATGAACAAAAAAATAAACAATTTTAAAAAAGTATTTCTTTTAAACAAAAACCCTTTTCACATCAGCGTTTACAACTCAAAGATATTACTTTTGGAGCATGAAAAATTTAATTTGTCTTATAGTTTAAAAACGGAAGCAAAGGTTCAGTTGTCATTTTCACCATGTAGTTAGCTAACTGAAGGACAAAAAGTGATATCACTTCCAACTTATATAGCCATCCCAATTCTGAGAAAAAGGCATTGGATCAAGTATCCCTAGTTCCCTCTAAATAAGAAACTTTAAAGTGTATTTTCCCAAAAGTTAAAAAAAGTCACTTGGACCCCTTTGCTTCTCATGCCCTCAAATGTCCTTACACAACAACATTTGATTTAAAATACCATAAGTCATAATACAAAGTGTGGAACTTTTGGTCATTTTTTTGAAAAAGAATATTTATGAGCTAGAAAATTTCAACATTGAGGAACAAAATGAGGTCATTTTCACCATGTAGTTAGCTAACTGAAGGGCAAAAAGTAATATCACTTCCAACTTATAAAGCCATCCCAATTCTGAGAAAAAGGCATTGGGTCAAGTATCCCTAGTTCCCTCTAAATAAGAAACTTTAAAGTGTACTTTCCCAAAAGTTAAGAAAAGTCACTTGGACCCCTTTGCTTCTCATGCCCTCAAATGTCCTTACACAACAACATTTGATTTAAAATACCATAAGTCGTAATACAAAGTGTGACCTTTGGTCATTTCTTTGAAAAAGAATATTTATGAGCTAGAAAATTTCAACATTGAGGAATAAAAATAATTCAGGATACTTCTGGCATGGGTATATAAGAATAAATTGAAATAATTAAACATTTATACACTGCAGGAAAGAAGGAGGGATTTGATTGAGTTGTATAAATTTATTACACAGGGAAAAGTTATGGGTATAGAATGTGTCCCTGACAATAAGGACAAAAGGAAATGGTTTCAAATTATTTAAATCATAATTTAATAGGAAAAAACGAAAACACTATTTTTAAAATAGGATAATCAAAGATTGGAATGATTTGCCTTTCGAATTATGTGAGTGTAAAGAATTTTTAGGAACAGATATGCACAGGGGATCGTCAATGGACAATGATCATGTTACTGGAATTTATAATCCGGTGTTATCATACTGTTGATCACCTGGGGTTTTTTTGGAGGGAGATTTCGGTTTATGTGGAGCAGCCTTAACTTTTCAGGGCGTTTTTTAAATAAAGTTTTGAGAGGAGTGGATTACTGTTTTGCAAACATTGATGGTATCCTTCTGACCTTGAAAACGAAGAAGAACTCAAAACACGTTTGGAGGAAATTTTCAAATGATTCGGGGAATAAGGCATCGTTATCAACGAATCGAATCGAAATGTGGATTTGGCAATGTTTAAATTGATTTCTCAGAACACACTGTCAATGAGTTGGGATGTATAAGCCATTTAGGGAAAGGTACAAGCTGTGAGAGACTATCCGAAGCCTGAAAAAGAGGTAAATCTACTGATTCCTAATGACACTAGTATTTTAATAGTTCAACTTAAAGTATCAATGTCACATCTTGAAATCGAGTAAAAGAAGAATATTCGAAATTCATTGACCTTTATTTTATCTGTCATTACCCTGTATAAAATCCCCAACTTCATAGATCATTTATGGTGACTACATATTCTCATACGATTTCAATCATACTAAGGCACTTCTAATTAAACTGAAAAGAATTAAAAAAGAAGAGTGAACAAAATTCACCTATTCGTTTTAGCTGTAAGCTTGGCTAAAGTGTTGGTCCCAACGAAGAACTGTAATTAGAAGACCCAAAATTCAGCTGACTTCAGCGATTGTTAAAGGAACATCTTGCCATGTTCCCTTGTTCAATATTAACAATTACCCGATTATTTTTCGTCTACTCACCCAGGGGAACACGATGGCCAAAAATCAGAACTCTATCTAAGATAGAAGCTCAGCTGTGAGGTTTCGGAAACCGGCCCAAGATCGGTGAACATAATAAACACTTGCATTTTCTGCCGCTTTGACATTGGACTTGGAGAAGGAACACAGATGTCTCGTTACTGGATATATAATTTTAACACTTAGAAAAAATTCCGTTCAAATGCTATTTTGAAGCACCGAAATATTTTTTCAACATTACAAATATCCTCTAAACATCTTTTGTCCAACTTCACGTTATACTCAAAAATAATTTTAAATTCAAAAATAATGTAATTTCATCACCAGTTGCAATAACTATAGTAATAACTTACTGCTTAGAGCGTTTGTGAAGAAATATCTCTATTTATTAATCATTTTATGTATTAGTCTTAGTTATGCTTTTCTTTAATACTTCATTAATATTTTATAAATCATTAAACAAATTAATAGTTCTAATTTAATTATAGAATTAAATTTAAATAACCAATAAACATGGAAAAACCACATGTCCGAAATTTATGGCATTTACTCAATTTATCCTAAAAATTTGACGTTAGGAAGAAAGTAAAAAGGGAAATTTTAAAGAAGAAAATTTTACGCCTTTAAAAAGACGGAAATGTTTTTATACATTTAAGAGCCTTTTGCTTTGAGTACAAATTTTGTACACCATTCCGTTCAACTTATTTCAAATAGAAAACTAAAAAATTATTCCTTGATAAATTGAACCAAATTTTCAATTCGAATATGAAAAACAACCCCTGTGAGTTATTTATTAATTCCCAACTAATAATTTTATATAACCCTTATACTTTTAAAAGAACTTCCATAAAAAACTTCTTCAATACACATCTAGATTTTATGATGATATTACGGAAAGTATTATGTAAGCTACAAATTCTCTTTTATTAAACTATGATTACACCTAGTATGTTGTGGTGCTTTTAACTGTAACTGTCGTCCAATCGGAGTCACTCCACAAGTGGCCAAATATCTGGCAAAAGATAACACCTTTTTTCATCAGGGAGTGTGGAAATTGTTTCAGCGGGCTTTTAAATGAGTCGAGTGGATAGAAACTCAGTTGAAGGAAAGCTCCTCTCTTTTCTTTCATTTCTTATTTCGTCCCCTGGGGCTCTTCAAGCTCGCCCATCTTCACGTCGAGGGACCTTCCTGGTACCAAATCAATGTACCGGAACCCCATTTTAGTATTTGGGGGATGTGGGCTTGCTACGATTTCGAACTTGAAATTTAAAATTATTTATGATGGTTGATACATTTAAAATTTGTTTCTGAGGGCAAGTCATCTTGAAAAGAGTGCTAGTGTTGAATTTGCTTGAAAGGTCAATCTTAATTTTTTCCAACTATCTTGTGGAATTAATTTCTTTTATTTTAATTAATAAGTTTCGGTTGAGTCTAAAATTAGATAATTCTAATATTTATTTCCTACTTTATTATGGAATGATAAGCGTACAGTTTTCTATGTTGATTAAAAAATATGGGTATATTGTATTAAATTATATACTATATTAAGAAGTCATCTTTTTTCAAATTTTATAATTTGCTTTGTGCTGGTCGTTTACTCTAAGTTGTATCAAATAATAAATATTTTGTTTCGGATATTTTATATTCCTAAAATTTATGTATTGTTTTGTATGTATCATTAATTTATGCGCTTGCAATTATTACGGCTAGTCTGATTTAATATAATGTGTTTCATTTTACGTGAAACATTTTAGTGTAGTTTCTATTCATCTGGCAACCTTTTTTTATTTTTAATAGAATATTTATTTAAAAAATATATCTCTTGGTTGCTATATTCTAAGAAAGAAAGATGAAATTGAACAGCAGATTAATAAAATTTAGAAAATGACATTTTGCGAAGAGGGCGAGATTTAAATGTTTGTTTTTTATAAACCAAGAAATGGCCGGTAGTGCAAAACAGCAAAAAATACCATATTTACTTAAAACTTGAACATTTCACTGATTTCTTGAAAAAGTAAATCCTATACAAAACAAGAAAAATAAGAAACTAAAATAAATAAATTATCTCAATTAAGATAATTGTATGAATCGGAAGTTTTACTCATTTTAAATATTTTCTTTGGGAAACCCGTTTTTATCCTTTTATCCACTCCCACAAAATAAAAAGTTATTGTATGACAATTCTATATAATCAGTTCAATAGTAGAATAAATTCAAAAATGTCCAGAGGTTCCCTCAATTATAATTAATATTTTGGAATTAATTTGCATTTTGATTGAAAGCGCTTAAACACTCATTTCTTTCTTCACAATAGTCTCGTGATTTTTTTTTTTTTTTTTTTTCAATTGAAAACTTCTGAAAAATCATCTGTAAATAGGTTATTTTTATTTATTCTAAATTTAAATTAATGTGCGTGTATAATGACAAAAAATGGTCAGATTGAAACTGAATGATTTTTTTTTTTTTTTTTTTTTTTTTTTTTTTTTTAATATGCCGAGTTAAGTAGATGAATACCATCCTCACCACTTAACTATTTTTTTTTATAAATAATTATTAACTATCCTTATCATTTGAAATTAATGAAATGGCAGAGTTAAATAATAATTATGAAAATTCAATAAATCTTAAATTATAAAACTTTGTTCTTTCAAAGTTTGCAACTTGAATATCAGAAACAAAATTATATAAATAGTTTAAATTATAACACTATTAAATCTTTTACGAAGTTAAATTTTTATTTCATTTTCATTGTTTAAGTTTAGGCTCATTAATTTAATTTTTAAGGTGCATATGTTTTCGATTGTGAAATCCTATACATGATAATCAATTGTAAATCATCCACTTTCTAAAGCAATAAATATTGATGGCCATAAAATAACGCTTCTATATGCTTATGAGTTTCCTGTTAAGTAAGAAAACCTAAACTTAACAGCATTTTAGAGAACAATACAGCCCCTGGAATTCCGAATCGTTGCTTAGAGCATCGACTCGAAAATTGAAAGTTCGTAAATTTTATGGGTAGTTTACATTTTACATTTAAATAGAAGACCCCGTCGTAAAATGTTCAACGATCTCCGCAGCTTTTTTACCATTCTAACTGACGAATCACTTAAGCGATTGAATTCCTACCAGAGTCCCTTCATCCCCTTCCCACCTATAACTGCAAATGCTACTTTGAAGGTTTTTATGGGAGAAGATAGGTAGGATTTAGAACTGTGTTGTTCAGCTTATTTTAAAATAATAGTGGCGATGCAGGTGGAATTTCTGGCTGAGTTACTTTTTCAGTGTAATACTTTTAGGATTTTTGTTTTGGGGGCAATTTTCAGGACTTGTAAGCAAA
Organism: Linyphia triangularis; assembly: GCA_963978545.1. Classification (NCBI taxonomy): domain Eukaryota; kingdom Metazoa; phylum Arthropoda; class Arachnida; order Araneae; family Linyphiidae; genus Linyphia; species Linyphia triangularis. Next base: position 73,348,741 of record OZ021722.1, read on the forward strand.
GAACTATTGTTTCTTATATTGACTTGATGCATTGTGTAGAAACAAAAGAATTCAGTTAAACTAGCCGAATTCGATTTTTCAAAAGAACAAAAATCTAGTATCTAGGAACCTTAAAGATTCAAATGCATAGCCTCAGAAAACTTCTTCAAAATAAGGGGGATTCTCTTAAAAATTCATCTTTAATTGTATGTTTCTAATCCAATTTCAAGCTTTTTACAGGTGTGTGCAGAATTTTTTTTTTTATTATAAATACTTGAATTAGTTTATAGATTTCATATAAAATAAAAATAAGGGTGTGGGACATCGCACAATTTTCAATTACACTTAATAATGGTCACTGTATTTAAATTTGGAATAGATTGTTGCAATTTACCGTATCCTTTTCAAATTTTAATTATTTAAACAATTTCAAGTTTGGCGATAACTATTACATTGGCTGCAAAAGCAAAACACAACCAGAACAATGAAATTAGCGAAATTTTTTTTGATAAACATTACATTATCCTTTTTTGTAAGTTCAACAGAGAAGAAACAGTCGTTGATGGGTGATACTCAAGGGAAGCGAACATTAATTTTTCACCTTTTTACGCCTATATCGCATTTCTATGGAGATTTCAGTGGGGGCGTGCTTAGAGCACCTTAAAAGGCATCACAATAGCGATTTTGATCAAAATCGTTGGAACCGTTTTTTGGCAATTGCTGAAAAACATATTTTTTACAATGGCATCTACCTTTAGCGCATGCGCAATTTTTGGCGAAAACCGTAGCGCTAAGCCCTATGTCCACCAGTAATCTGTAACCAAACATCGTAGGTCAATCCGTTCAGTATTTATGCTGACTACACACATACATTTTTCTAGATAACTTTTTTAAAAATCAGTACAAATCAGTACAGCGAAGTACAAAAAACTTGATTTTTTTTTTTTTGACCTAGTCCAATGCTTTCATTACTTTATGTTAACACATGGGTAATTGGAAGTAAAAAAGAAATTGCGGTTACCCTTTTGCTAGTGACCAAGATCTGCTCATTTTCACCTTCGTCGAACAAAATTGGAAATTGAAATATTTACAAACCTAAAAAAATACATGTTGCAAACAATGAGTAAAGAATTTGTTGTGAAATAGTCCATAAAAAGAAATAGCTAAGGAAATTCTAAAATACAATTTTAAATTGAAAAAATTCCCCATTGACAAGTAGCATAGCATTTCGATCATTCTATGTTTCTCCACTTACAACAAATTAAATGGTTTCATCCAATTAGGTCTCGCACATAATGTATGATGTTTTTAAAATATGCAATGCAAATAAAGCCCTACGCTCTTTTGAGATGAAAGAAGACCATCACAGTTAAGTTTCTACTCGAGCAGTTGAATTTTGACAGCGGGAATGTATTGTAAGCAAGGGAATTCTTTCTGCGTTTCAAAACTAAAGTTTAACTGCGCAATTATAATAGCCCTGAAAATTGTAGAATAAGTCCGTTTTCATTCGTATTTTATTTATGATTCTCCATAAATCTGTTATAAAAAAAAAAAAAATCCTTGCGGCTAACTCTAAGCTAAATTTTTTTATCAACTTTATAAATTTTAATACAAATACATATATTTTTGTTCCACCATTCGATTTCCAGAACCTCATTCACCCCCAATTTAAAATTTCATCTAATGTGTATTACAAAACGGGTAATTTATTACCGAAAATCTTATTGGATTATGTTTCAATAACACTAAATTCATTTTAAAGTTTGAAATGAAGAAGTCAGGGAACACAATTTCTTTTCGTCATTCATTGATTATAAATAGTTGCTACCAAGAACGTCAAAGCTAGCTAGTTTGAATTTTTGCTCATATTTTCGATAAACAAACCTCAGAATGGAAATAAAACTAGTTAGTGAATTTTCATATATCTTTTTAGAATTTTAGTAAAAATATGCTTCTATTTAATAATTATTTCAAAAATACTATTAACTAATATTTTACATTTATAATTTTTCTTTATAAAAGTACGCAATATATTTAAATTTTATCTTTAAAGAACAATTATTAGAAATAAAATTTGATAAAACATATTCTCTTTATAATAATTTATAACGAAAAAAAGTTGTTTAGTTTAAATTAGGTACGTCATTTTTTTTTTAATGCAAAACTCACTAACGACTACTCAAAAATTAATAAATTTGATATTCCTCTTTTTTTCTACAAATATGTGACATCATTGAATTATCATTGAACTTTTTGAAATCGTAATTAATTTTAATACCTAGATGATCCTGTATGATAGAATATATCATATATATTTATAAAACACCTTCCACAAATTGAAACGGCAGTATTTTCCCTTGCACTAATTAGAACAAAATATATAGCCAGCACTCGGATTTTTCTCGCCAACTACACAACGCAAAGAACAACTCATTTAAAACGTGATAATTTGAAACGTACCCATGTAGCCTATGAACTATCACAATTTACTAATTTAAAACACAAGCGTTAAACAAGGAAAAATACTTAATTCTACTTTCGAGGAAAAGCGGGGGAAAATAATTAATCCACTAGGTAATTGGACGCTTTCTCTAAGGGCATGCAACACGACTAAGATCGCGAGTTAACAACCCAATCTCCGTGTTACCAAACAAAGAAAACACACACATTTTAGAGCCCCATCTCCGCGACACTGAATAATTCGTGTTCAAATCGCACGGAACCTCATAACCCTAACAAAAGGCTCTTTCTTCTGTCGTCCAGGGCGTTCGTGCAACAATTTATGAGTTACCGCACCCTAACATGCTACCTGCCGTGCTCGTACGAATATCTAGAGTTTAGATGATTCCAGACTAACTTTTTCGTTTTGAAAAGCGTTTTCCGTAACGTGACGCCTGATGTCTTTAAAAAGGGAAGTGGTTATTCTAATGATCCTGTTAGCTTTTTGACATTTCTAGTGGCATTCGTCATTTTGGGGTGTTGTGTGTTGCAGAGTTAATGATGGTTCAGAGAGACGGAGATATAGATCGTTCGAGAGCCTCAAAGTATGACTTTAATGTGTGTTAATGTTAAGTACACATAAATTAAAACCTAACGCGTATAAAATCCCATCGATATACACTTGCATGTCTTTCGCTTTGACATCTGACTTGGCTGTGGAACACTACCGCTTTCCTAGATATTTGTCGGCCAGTTTGAAACGTTAAAAGTTTTATTTACTTGGAGTTATATGAATATATATATAAAAATCATAAAAATAAAATAATAAAAATTGTCTTTAATTTAATTGTGAGTTATGTCATAATAATTGTGCAGATGATATTATTAAATAAATAAATAAATAGCATGTTTGGATTGCTATAATTTTTTACATACAACTCTGAGAATATACTTACACTCTCCCCTCCCCCTTCCCCCCTCCTTTACAAAAAAAAAAATTAAAACATCCGAAACTCGAAACGTACTGGTTGAAAATTGGGAAAATTAGGGATATAGAAGACTATGAATAATTTAGAAGACAACTATTTAATTTAATTAAAATACTTTAGAATTTATTATCTTGTATTCAAAGAAAAATTAAGACACTTTTAATATCCGATTTGATCGTAAATAGCGACGTTCTATAAAAAGCAAAATAAACACTTTTGCTTCATAGCCCTAAGATACTACAATAACTGTCTCTCTTATAAAGAGAAACACCTTAAAGCAATTTTTTATTAGGTGTAGCATTAACTGATTAAGGACTAGTCAGAATGGATATTTTTGTAGTTAGATCTACACGAGATCAATGCTGCGCTGGAAAATTAGAGGCTGATACATTGCTCTGTTCAGAATAAATGCCAATTTAGTTTTCATTTTACAGAAATATTTGACTAAAATTCACATATAAAATTCTTGGTTTTGACACATTTACAAATCGGATATTACGTATTCATTAAAAAACTCTTTCAAAATATACTTTGACATAAATATATAATATCCCAAACATTTTAAAACAATTCTTTTATAAAATTTTGCTCAGTCAGAACCAGCCTTGATGAAAGTATCCACACAATAAACTACTTCTTATGATATAAAGACTTCCAAAAAAAGGCTCAGGACTTACTCGAAGATAAGAAAATGATACTTCTTATTCTGTGGAAGGATCTCTAAACCAGAGGTTGTCTGACTACTACTATTAGATGCATCCCTAACCACAGTCCCCTGTAGTATCTGCATGCTGCATTGCGTGGCCAAGGGTCCAAGGGAACAGCGACCAGCTGTATAGAAGTTGTTGATCGATCTGAAGAGACTGAACCAGAGATAATGGTCCTTTGGGGTGCTTGTGCTAGACTCCTAGCCACACGCACACATAAAACCACCGAGACTATAGCTGCTCGTACTTTTCTTTCTTTCGAGCCACCATCAGATCATTTTCGTGTTGTTTTGTTGTTGGCTGATGTTTGTTGTTGTGCGAGTTGGAGAAATAACATTGCTGGATGTTATTTGGCCGGACCCTTAGGATTTGGTAGAAAGGATATGTCTCTTAATTCATTAAAGTGAATTTCTCTCGATCTCAATGTATTGGATATCTGTGTAATATTGAGGTCGGGAGATTGTTTTTAGGTCTAAGGAAATGGAAATTATCCGATATCTCATGTTGAAGATGCTGGGTTTATGCCCCGGTAATGCTTGGGTGTTCTCTTAATGGTACAAAATTCTCCTTCAAAAGTAAGTAAAGACCTATAATTTATGCATCAAATGATCGGTTACAACATGAGAGTAAGAAACAAAAATTTAAGGTACCTACAATAAAGAAAATAGTTCAAAACATGTGCAACATATAGGCTACTGTTGCGTGGATTGCCATAAAGGAACAACACAAAATATCAAAATTAGCTGTGAAATAATAAGATTAGTTTTAATTAACTTGTAAGACACAATTTTCAATACCATGAGAAACCATTCTTTGGCAGCAAAGTATTGTCAAATTGAAGTGAAATGTATTTTATAAATAATTAAAAATGTCACTGAATTAAAACCTATCCGCAATCATTATAGTCTGAAGAGAAAACTTCACCGAGCAATGAAAAAATTTCATTCAAAAGAATAAATTTATAGTTGTATGCATTATTATATTTATATTTAGTTTCTTATTTTTAATCATAAACATTTGCAAGTTCGAACATTCCACTTTCTCTCTCTTCCCAATTTAATAAGGAAACTTCATAAACAAATCAATCAATCCATTTCAACAAAAACTGAAAATCAAAAACGATCCAAAACTTATTGCCTTTAAAATAAGTGGTACTGATTGAGAACATCCACAAACAGTACCACATCTTAATCTCATCCTGATTTCACTTCAATTCAAAAGCAGTCTTTAAAATCGCAGACGGTTGTTTCCACTTTCCTTCCCTCTTCTCTTCCCTCCAGTTCCCTTTTATTTTAAGTAAAAAATAAATAGAATAAACTCCACGTGGTCAATGGCTTATTTCCGAAAAGAGCAGACGACGACAAGACGAGATCGCAAACGATCGGTAGAGGTCTCCCGCATCAGCTAGTCCCCTCCCCCCCAACCACCTTACGCAGAAGAGAACTCGGTATCCTCTTCACTCCGATAGTCTGCAGAATGAAATCCGCAGACGAGTTGAAGATTTTCCCCCTTAAGGGATTCGGATTTATTTTGAAATCTGTGCGCGGTAGTTTTGAAACTGTGACTGTGTTTGTGAAGAAGAATGTGTGTTGATTGTGGAAGTTCTGTGAAGGTTTTAAACAGTGTCCGACTTTTAAAGGTTTCGTGTTTGACAGATGCACGTGGAAAATTGAAAAATTGTGTTCTACGTTACGTCACTGATAGGAGATGTTTTGAATGTTTATATGGAATACGGATTTGATTTACAAGTGCGAAGTTCAATGTATCATCTGAGACCGCGTTCTATAAGTAAGTTTTTTGTGTAATTGACTTTAAATATTTTTAACTCTTGTAATCGACTACGTTTTTTTTTAATACATTATTAGACATCACATTATTTTTAATCTTTGTCAAACAATGTGGGTGTTTTTAAATTTTGTATTGCTTTCAGATGATTTTTACCTTATACTGATCTTATAACAGTATCAGAATGTTTTCATATTTTTATTCAATAAAATTAAACTTGATTATTAAAATATTAAAAACCAACACACTCTTGAATAGTTTCAATGATTATTTTTGTTAAGCATAGAACAAAGCATTTTATTACTTTTTTTAATTTGTTGGTGATAAAGACATTTTAATATTTTGGGCATATAGTTTAAAAATCTACGATTGCTTTTGAAACAAGTTTAATTACAAGATGCACTAATTTTTCGTTGATTAATGAATTTAACATCTAATCTAATCGACGCTTAATGTCATAATAATATAAAACATTAAGCAAGGCGATTTTATACATGTGTTTATTTCCAATCAAAAATAATGAACCATTAATTTATGCTAATTTACGACTGTTATAAACTACACAGGAAAAAAATTACCGTTTATTATAAAATTATTTCAATACATCTTAACTGTAAGAAAGTTTATAAATTTAAATAAGTCGTTAGCATTGATATACCTACATAATACTTCAATTGTGAAAGAAGTGTTAATGAGGTTATTTGCTTAAAAATATTGATTATCGACGTATTTCATACTAAGTTAATTTTGCATGATTTTTATTTTTGATGTTGGATGTAGCAATTTAATTATAACTGATTGTGAAAACGGATAAGTGTACCTTGCTTTCACCTTTAATTATTAACTTGAAGTCTAAGAACATGAAGAAAAAATTAGAATACCAGAGTAATTAGTCATTAGGAAAGAATATGGATTGATCATCCTTTCCAAGCTATGATTCATTACATAAATGTTTCTTTTAATTCAAATTTCCTCTTAAATCTCCCAATACTTAAAAAAAATTCTGAAATGTATAATTGTGTGGGGACACTTATTGTGTGAATTAACAGTAGCATTTGAATCAAAAGCTTTCAGTGATTGACAATTGAAGCAACAACGATAATTATAAATACAAAGACATTTTTTTTTATTAATTTAAATTGCAAAGATACTTTCTTTACAAACAAAATAAAAATGCGATAAAACTGTTGTATTTTAGACTACATTTAAGAAAATAAGTTTATTTATTATAGGCCTGTTTTGTTCCTTGCTTTTTTTAATCGTATTGTAAATAGAAACTATTAAATCATTATACATACATATTTAAAAGTAAAAAATTCATGACGTGTTCGAAGAAAATATAAATAATTAACTTAAAATATTTTTAAATAATAAAAATTGCATTTAAGAAAGAATTCTACATCCAATACACTTAGTTTTCATTGAAAATATTCTAACTTCTATGAGCATACCTAAAGTTATAGCGGGTTCGAGTACCGTGTTAGGCTGAGTGTTTGTAATTGTTTGTTGGCTTGTCTAATGATGAATGTTTCGGCGCATTATAGCCCTCGTGTTGCTGACGGCGCCAGATAATCGGAATACAACCAACCAACCACAGTGACTAAAAATGCTGTTTGAATTTAATTGTATAAATAAAAGGTATCAATAAATGTTAAAAAAAATTGTAGGCGAGTGGTATTTAAAAGTTTTTTTTTAAAAAATAATAATAATAAATACATAAATAAAATAAAATAAATAAATAAATAACAAGCAGTGGTATTAGAAACGCTCCAAGTATAAATTCGTATTTCTGTGAGTCAATCAAAAACAAAAAGTTTTTTTAAAAAACTAAACTTAATTTTTTTTTTAGCTTTTTTTGTCCCTTTAAAGTTAAAAATATAACTTTTTCATAATTTTAAATACACTTCTTGGCAATCCGCTTAATGTTTTGAAATATACCAATATTTTGCAGTGAGGAAAAAAAATATTTTCACTACTTACTTGCATTAAGTAAATACTTATTACATCACTTGAATATAAAATTTAATCACAATATCTGAGAGTCATGAAATATTATATTTTGTGTATAATTGAAGGCAAAATGTCAACGAGTATAAAATAACTTTCATCTTTTATTTTCAATTTGTCAAAATACATATTATATTTATATATAAGAATCATAATTTATTTTTGACTTAATTTCTATATACATAAAATTTGACCATCATCAATTATATATTTATAGTTAATACGATTAATTTGTATATTATACATAATAAATTATTATTGTTATGTATTATATTATTATTATAACCAGTTATTATGAATAAAAACCCAATTAATCATATTAGCTATAACAAATGCATATGTAGAATGTCTTCTCTTGATTAACAGAAATAGAATAAATTTCTTGCATAATGTAAATGCCAACTCAAAACTTTCCTTTAGTTCAACCTTATACGTGCTAACATAGTTATAAGTATATCTTCTATATTAATGTTATTTTTAAAAAAATCACCTACAAACTAAAGAAGAGCTTCTTAGGAATTAAAATTGTTTTTAAAATTTGGAACAAAGAATTTACATTATCATTTAATTAAATAAATCTAATAGGAAAGCACCTAGCCAGTTGTTATTACAAAATAACTTGCTAATGTAAACGTATATATTATTTCTTATTGCTAAATGAAACTCTCAAGTTTTGTGGACTGTCACTAAAAGACCACTTTTACACACGCTACCTTTATACTACCTTTCTGGACGATAACCGTTATTATCGATGTGGACTCATTTTTACCAGTATCCAATCGAATTGAAATTTAACAGAGATATTGACTGTCAACGAGAATGCCTTGTACCGTTTTGAGGATTGTCCTTAAAAATCCGCTTTTACATATGCTTCTACTGTGTTTTCGGAGTATTAATTAACCTAAGGCGGTCATCCAATCAAGCTGAATACATAAAAGGTGACAGTATATTTATAAAGGATATAATGATAATAATAATAATAATAATAAAGGATTTATAATAAAAACTTTGTTTTACGGGTTAATTTATTCTCCTCTTCATTGAAAACAATTTCTGAAAATAAAAGTTTTACCGCTGGTGGACTAAATAGTTTTATACTAAAATCTTCTATGCCATTTAATAAGCCTTTTTAATCACTCTACAAAATATGGTCAAATTTTAATAGAATGCTCTTTCTGGAAGAGTTCACTCAAGGAACATATTATTATAATCGCACAAGCAAAAACAACATAAAAAACAATACTCTCGAATTTAGTCTGGAAAAAATAATTAACATATGATGGTTACCCTTAGATGTTCGAAGCAGGAAGTTTATTAAAAGTCTATCTGCATGAGAAAACAATGACCGTCACGTCCTTTCCTCGTAAGTCTGGATGATTTAAGGTGTGCAATTCTTGTCTATCATGGGATGGCTGTTTTTCACTCAAATGAAGCTTCATTACGTTTAAGTAAAATATCTCATTTCCTTATAACTCAAATATAAATGTAAATAAAAACTTGAAGTAAACTGTAAAAATAAAAGATTCAGAGTGAATAAAAAATTGTAATAGTGTTCCTTAACCAAACAAAAGGTGTCTAAGTACTCCAGCAAATCGGGTTATTTTATATGTTTTATTTTGAGTTGTATGCATATCATAATTTTTTTTTTCACTTAATGGCTCGACTGTGATTCGGGCATGGGCTGCTTTGATGGGTATCCTGCATTTTAAATTTACCTTTATTAGTAATTTTATTTCTTTGAATTCAAGAAATTTTTATGAAGTAAAGCAATTTCTTTAGAGACTATTAATTGTCTTCAACCTTCCCGTTTTTTTTTTTTTTTTTTTTTTTTTTTTTTTAATTTCTTTTCTAAAGTTTTGAAATTTAGTGAATGTAACAGGCAATTTCCGTCCGTTTGATGTGTCATTGATAAAAGTTATAAAAATTAACAGATGTGTTTTTTTTTTCCAGAAAATGTATATTTTTTTAATGTTTAACAAATTATTCAACGAGTTGCACTGTCAAAAATTTTGTTCCACCTTGCACCAAAAATTGGTTCCTACTTAGCTGCAGCCAACATGTGGTGCTTAGTTTCCCGATTTAATGGTGCTTACGGTATGAGGTAGCACCATTAAATAGTGAAACTAAGAGCCAAATGTTGATTGCAGCTAAGTGGGGATCAATTTTTGGTGCAAGGTGGAACACATTTTTTAACAGTGTGGGGCGTTATTTAATTTTTAATATTTAGAACGGACTCGCTGAAATCGAAGTATTTTCATAAGTGTTCTTTTTTTATTTAGGAACACATGCTATTAACAAATATTTCATTTAATTTTATCATTATAAATGTGGACCGATGCTACTCGTGTTGATTCAATTTTGCAAAGTATATTGCCTTTAAAAATAGAAATGCCAAATTCATAGTTTATTATTTTTCTTTTAAATAAAGCTGTATTCATTACCTTAGACATTCATAATAATAACTGAATAACAGATTGCAAAATATTTTGTTTTGATTTGAATATTTGTGCATCCTAAATATTTTTTCTGTGTAAAAAGCAAACCACAATTTTATGAAATTTTTTAAAACATCCAATCATAAAGTAAAAATGTAAAGATGTAACATGTCTCCACTGAATAAAATACAGTATATCTCATTTCCCTCACTTTCCTTCAACACAGCTGTTAAGTTGAGAAATAAGTAAGATCGTTTTTAACCTACTCTGCCACCTACGTCATCCTCTCCCCTTTCTTCTGTCTCTAGGAGCCCCTTGGATACACTTCTTTCTGGAATCTTACGTTGAGATTTTCATTCTGGAAGGGTTTGATAAGGAACGGGCCATCTAGAATTTCGTGGTTTATATCGTTCATTAAAAACATTATTAATGAGGAACAAGTGCGTTACTGTGATTTAAAGTATAGATTGTGTTTGAGAAGGTATCTGGTACATGTCCTTTCCTTCAAGCTTTTCCATCTGTCCTATAAGACACATTTCAGATCTTCTACTAAAGTTCTGGGTGCAAGTCATGATCTATCTCAGAATTATCTTGCAGAAGGTTTTCGGTTTTCCATATACCATGAATGATAAATGCGTCATGAATGTATGATTACTGTATATGTTAAATGGCTGATAGAAATATCTATACTCGGTGCCAATTGGCTTTTATGGTGATAGCAATGTATTTGCATAGAATTTATTTGGTTTTCTATAATAGCCGCACAAGTTCGTAACAAGTGATACTGAGATCAAAATGAATTTTTAATTTTATCCTAAGTCAGTTTGAATTAAGATGCTCTTGTCTCTCGTTTTGTAATAATGTGATAAAAGATTTTTTCTTTATTATTTTAAATTAAAACTGAAGAAGATTATTGTATATATATATATATATATATATATATATATATATATATATATATATATATATATATATATATATATATATATATATATATATATATATATATATATATATATATATATATATATATATATATATATATATATATATATATATATATATATATATATATATATATATATATATATATATATAACTTTTCCAGTTTCTTGGTCGTTTTTGATCAAGTATAATATTTTATATTTTTCTCCTTATTTTGTTTTTCTAATTCTATTGATTATTTGTTTCGAATTGTAAATGAAAAGTCAATTTTTTATTAATTTTATTTTTCGATCACTTTTTTTACTGGTTAAACAAGTTGAATTAATCAAACAATTTATTTTTATGAGTGAAAATACAAAATATAGAAATTGAAAATAATCCAAATTACATTCTGAAAATAAGATAAAATCAATTTTCTATGAAAAATAAAAAATTTAAAGATTTTTTTGACTACTCTGGAAACTGATTTAATAACTTTCATTTATATCCATCTGTTAATAATCTCCATCTTTTAGCGCTTTACTGAATTGAAACCCAAATTTAGCATTAATTTAATACCGATTTGTCAATATTACATTATTTTCCTTGATGGTAGTTAGAAATACATAGAAATGAACTTCTGCTAATATGTAATTATTCGCCATCTGAAATGGAACTTACTTCAGCACAAGTGAAACTAGCACCATGCTCTTGTGCAAATTAAAGTAATCCGTCATGTATATGTCCATGATTTGGAGTAGTTTTCTCGTTACTGCATTGTTCTTAAAAACTATTTTCTGAATGTAGCTAGTAATGATGAATATTTCATTTGCCGTGTGTCTACTAAATGTAATATTGGCTGGATTTCTTTGCTAAATAGTCATTTACTTCGTGATACTTTTACATAAAGTGGGGAAACCATTGAAGAGAAATGAAATGTTTACAGTAATTAAGAACAATTTTGTATATTTTCTATTGTTTTGCAGCAGTTAATCTTAAGATAGTAGTAGTATTATTTGTTTTTCCATGAGCTAAAATAATTCTATTAAAAGCATGGAATAAGCTTGGGATTTGACTTCAAACTTGAAACGACCTGGCATGTTAGTCCAGGCAATTTTTTTAAACTTCATTAACTGCGTATTATAAAACATTCTGTGTTTTCTGCCTGATGTTCTTGAGGAAACTATATCCATATGCAGTCACCTGGGATGAAATCTAGGAACGCGGCAGTGTTCCGCCGCCAAGTCCGATAATAAAGTTGCAAACATGCAAGTGTATATTATGTTGACAGAGCTCAGGCCCGTTTTCGAAACTCTCACAGCTCAGATTCTATTATAGGTAGAACCCTGATTTTTTTGCCATCGTGTTGCTCCGGGTGAATAGACGAAAAATAACAACACAATTGTTAACATTGAACAAGGGAACATGGTAAAAAAAATCCTTTGAAAATCACCGAAGTCACCGGAATTTTGTTCTTCTGATTCTTCTTCTTCTTCTGATTCTTCTTTTTTTTCTGGTTCTGACCAAAACTTTAGCCAGAGCCAAAAGACAAAACTATTTGACGAATTTTAACCATTATTTTTTTTTTTTTTAATTCTTCTCAGCTTGATTAGAGGAAGTGCCTTATGTATTATTTGATGGGTAGTAGGGTCTGTATACCCTGGAAATGATCCCGATGCTTGAACTTGGAATTTTAGCCTGGCCTAGAGCTTAAACGCTTTAATATATTCAGACCATTCTTTTTTTATTCCTTTCAGATTAATTAGAGGAAGTGCCTTTGCCTTTTGTATGAATAAATGCGTAAGAGGGTCTATACCCCCTCCCCCCCAGAAATTATCCCGGAAGTTGAGAATTTTAGTCCGGATAGTGACTGATTAAAACAGGTCAATGGATTTCGGATATTCATCTTTTGCTCAATTTCAAGAAGTGACTTTGATACTTCAAGTTAAACTATTTAGACTGTGTAATTAGAAAAAAGTAAAAATTACTTATTGTTTATTACCGAAAAACATATTGTAAATTTCGCAATTTCGACAGTGTTTTTGTTTGTCAAGGCAATAATTATTACCAAAAATAAACTGGCGATTTTTTTTAAAGTATTGAAACTAAGAAAACAAAAATTGTAAATTACACTGATCCATGTCAAATTTAAATGCTGTGACCAGTATTAAAATGTAATTGAAAGTTCTGCGATGCTCCACACTCCTAATAGCCATTGAATTTTTTTGATCAAGTGTGACGTTATTTTGTATTAAATATATTGTATGGAGATTACTCAAAGAGACATTAACCAAGTGATGGCAAAGTAGTAAGATTATATTGTCGTATTTGGAGATGGTTAAAACCGAAGTCATGTGAATAAAATACAATTAAGCAGTTTGGAAAAAGTATTTTGACTTAATATGTGAGTAACTAAAAACCTTGGCAAATTTTTAAGGGATGGTAATTTAGTGAGAAAGATTAATGGAAAGCAGGGCTCGACGGCAGTTAAGTTAGCAAACACTGCAAAAAGAATTGATATCTTCCCAAGAAAACAACTAGACATTGTAAAAAAAACTTCCAAGTCAGCAAGAAAAAGTTATGAAATCTAATGTTTGCCGCTAAGCCGCGTTTAGTTTCTTTGGGGTACTTGTACACAATGAACTAAATTGTGATTATAATGGTTGATAAGCATAGGCAATCAGTACTTGGCAAGCTACAGTTTTTATAGAATTAATCTCAATTCAGTGCAATGGGTGCAAAGTAGCTGAAACAAATGAAACGAGATTGATCCAAAATAACTGAAGCCTGCCAAGTACTGATTGCCTATGCTTATCTCCCCTAATAATCAAAATTTAGTTCATTGTGTTCAAGTACCACAAAGAAACTAAACGCGGCCGCTTGGTGGCAAACATTAGATTTCATAACTTTTTCTGGCTGACTTGGCGGGGTTTTTTTTTTTTTTGCAACGTCTAGTTGTTGTTTTTTGGGAAGATAGTAATTTTTGAGTTCGATACTTTAAATTTATAAAAACTGCTGTTTTGGTAATTAGATTATATTTTATTGATAATTTGTTACGTTTTTCTGTTGAATAGATATTTTAACTTCAATATAGTTCATTATTAATTTAGACTTAAAATTGCAATATTAGGTGATTCGATATACAATTTTCTGTGAGTGAGTTAGCATATGACAAAATAAGGTTATATTTACTAATTTCTAAATGCATTTGTAATTTAGCACATGTTGTTGATTAGCTAATAATTCATAAAATTAAAAGCATCTTCAACACTTTTATATCATGCGGTGTGTACTAATTTTATTTGTAAGTATGCAATAAGACTTAAATGCTATTTGAGTCTGTACTTTGGAACCAAAGTAATACTAATTACAAAAATGGGGGATTTGAGCTGTACCTTGGTAAGAAATCCCCATTTGAAAAATGATTTTTTCTTCATCCAAATAACAATCATGATACCTATTGATAGTATTCATCCACCGGTACAAAAACTTATGGAGAGAGGTCAAAGTCCAAGTTGATATCAAAATATCGATGTAAATAATTGATGTTAAATTGTGGAACACCCTCTTTGGTAAATAGTTTAAGAGCGATAGGTGTTATATAAAAACCAAAAAATAACTCAACCTATCAAAACCGAATTCTATGAAAAATACAACCAATAACCACAAACCAAAATAACAACCTCTAAACACTGTCACACTATTTCTCATAGACACATACTTCAAACGCACCTTTTGCAACACAGTCATGAAGAAATGAAAAAAAGTTACAAGAAAGTGCAACGGGATTTCAAGAGAACCCTTGATGAAATAAAGTCTTCGGGATTAACGATCCAGTAACATGGTCATTCCGTACCGCTGCGGAAAGCGGACCCAAGACCCGGTCCCAGTTGGGCCATTAAAAGGCCCGGAGGCGGGCCAGCTTCGTCCGGGCTCCCTTGAGACCGCACTTCATTCCGGCAGATCCCATCTTTGCCCGTTTATAGCCCGGACTTCTGGAGATGATTGTATCGTGAAGAAAAGGACTCGGAGTTCTCATGAAGAAAGAAGGTAGTTTGTCTACTTGACTCGGATTAATTTTTAGTGTAGAGTTTAAATTTTTAAGGTATACAAGCAAGCTAATTTTTAATGGGAAGTTTAGTTCCGTGTATTTTTATGATGATTTGCGTGAGGTTACATGAAGGCATGGCTAAAAGAAATTAGGTCGATTTTAGCTTCAGTTTATGGTTATGAAAAATGATTTGGTTATTTTATGGAAGTTAAGGTTTTGAAAAATTATTTGTGTGACGGATCCATTTTTAAATTTTTGTGAATAAAGTTCAGAAATGCTGAATTTTTAGTTAAGTTTATTTATATATAATTTGTTTTTAATGGTTGATTTTGTCTTTACGCCTGCGTGACTTATTTAAAGGTTTCTTAAATAAAATGCGGGGAGGAGGTGTAATTGCATTAACATGATTTCTTAACTGTTCATTATTAAAATATGCTGTTGAAACATATAAGTTTAAATTAGAAATTTACCATTGGTTTATAACTAAAACAACTGTTTATCATATAAAAGAGAAGTTGGGAATGGAAATTTATGAGAAAGAGAGAGACAATTTTTAGAGGTTTTATTTCAACATAGATATTTTAATGATAACAATAACATTCAAAATTGTCTCATATTTTAAAATAAGTAGGATGTTTCCAGATATAATTTTAAAAACCTTTGTAAGTTAAAAAGTCGGATAAAATAAACCTGAATATAAATTGTAAATTAAGATTTGATTGCAACGAATGGAAACTACTAAATAGTAAAATTTAGAATATTTCCAATAATTTTTTATTTCTACATTAGGAGTGAGTAAGATATTGGTATTGAAAGAAAAATTGTAATATCATTATTTTTCTCAGTTTTTTTTCTAATTTTCTTGCTCAAAATTATATGCAATAAAATTCAATAAAACCTTTGAAAAATTATTAAAAGCAATTTTACACTCTAAATTACAAATATTCCTTTTTAAACTATGAATTTACCCTTAAATTTACAATTTTTTACTGGAAAAATAACTAATAAATACACACAGCGGCTCTTTAGTATTTTTTAAAAAAATTTCGTGACTAACCTTTAAAATTTTACTTTCGCACATTTCTCAAGCAACATCCTCAATTTGTAAAAACGCAATCTCTTACACTCTCAGCTGCAAAGACAAGCGCACGATGAAAAAAAAAAAAAAAAAAATGAAAAAAAAAAACTCCAGAAATATCGAAGATCAATACAAAAAAAAAAAAATCCACCACTCAATAAGAGACAGAATCTAAAAAAAAAACTCTTTGAAACTGAAAGGAAGCGGAGAATTGAACAAACTGGCGCGAGAGGCTGCTAAGAGGTGGGAAAAGTTTGTCGACAGTGTTGGGAAGCTTTCACTCACGGGCACTTTTTTCACACACCCCAAACCTTTCAAGCTCCCTTTTTTTCCCCTTACACCTTCTGTTTCTTTAACCGCTACTCTTTGCTGAAAAAGCAGACGGTTTTTTTATTCATCAACCTGTCTCTGAGGGTGAAAAGAAGTTCACTGCACGGGCTGCTTCGAATACTTCCTGTTCCGAGGGGGAGATCAGAAAGAGTTGCGATCTCTTCCTGATGTCGGAATCTTTTATTTGAGATACTTCAGTGCTTTAGTGTTTGTTGGATTTTTTTTATCGTCTTAAAGATGTGCTTGCTTGCTTTTTCCTTTTTCAATTACGTTCTGTAGTTGTATAGATTGTTATTTTTATATACTAAAGCTTGATATTTAAAGTAAATGTGGCTTTAGGACATGAACGTTATCGATATTCATTTGAATATATCTGAACAGAAAATCATGAAGTTCAGATTTTTTAAAAATTGAAAATTTTAATAACTACTTTGATGAGGAAGTGTGTAGTTTTTCTGCTCTATGAAAGAAAAGAATGTAACAAAAAATTAGGTAAATGTAAATTATCATTGAGTGAAACATTTTTTAAGAAATACGCACTTTTTGTCAGGGTTTATGAAAAGGAACTTGATAATTGCATAATTGATATACTTTCCACAATATAGAATAACAATTAGTTATTGTATTTTTATTAAATATTTGGTTTTCTCTCTTACTAAGAGTTTAAGGAATTTCACATGATAAAATTTTTAATTTTTAAGGTATTATATTTTACTTAGATTACGAACTCTGTTTCAGAAGCAAATTTCTTAAAGTTAAAAACTATTAGCAATCAATACAATTTACTTAATTTTATGCATAGTTTATTTATGCTAGTTAAACACAAAATGGACAAAGGATTTGAAAATAATCTGAAAGATAAGATATCAAGTCTAAAAAATCCATCAAGAATTGTAAGATTTTCTTTATTATTATTATTATTTTCTGTATTTCACTTATGAGATGTAATTTTTACACTTGTGCAGATACAACTAATAAATATGAAAAATTTTCAAGGCAAGAAATTTAACACAAGATAATTTGGAAAATAAATTTCAATATCGAATGCAGCTTATTTCTCAAAGCCAAATCCCCTCATTTGTTACAAACTCAAAAGACGATACATTTTTTTTTTGCATCATTAATTTTACGATATAATAATGGCAAGAAGAAAGTTTTCCAACAGAGTCCTAAGTGCCCATCTTTCTCACCTTCCGTTTGACGATTCACCTCCTAACACCCTCTCTTTGGATTTGGAGGCGTTTCCCAAGGAGCTTGAGTGTGACCTTTCCTTTTCTTCCATTGCATCTCGGGGCAGTCAATGACCTAGGGATTCCCCCCTCGCCTGAAAAGAGGAGTGTGACGCAACGCTCTCGAGTAGGGTTGCCGTGCTTAAAGTTTACAAACATTGTCCGCAGACTTGGTTTCGGTTTTGAGTAACGATTTCAACCCTTCTTTTAGCCCCTCGAGGATTTCGGGATGTTCCATTAAAATGTCGTTTGGCGTTGGAGAGGTAGTCGGCAAGAACTATAGTTAAATATCAATTTTGATTTATTTTTTTTTTAGTTGATTATCGTTCAAGAACGTAGAAGACTTTAGAGTCGTATCACAAAGCTTAATAGTAATACTATTGCAAACTGAAATTAGAAGGTGGCCAAAATAAATTGCTCTTTTCCAAATAAAAGTCGAAAACGTTTGATTTTTTTAAAGGATTTTTTTATATATATATATAAAACTGAGAGTTGAGCATAGACCAGGTCAAGTAACTTCACTGGGTGAGGAACGTTTTAATGGGCGGTTGAGTGTTTAATAGATTTTCGCCTTCGTGTGAATTGCATTGTAGGTGTGTATTTTTGAGTCCAATTTTTGAGGAATTATATCGCAAAGCTTTGATGAAAAAGAGAATCTAAAAAACTTGTATGTTTGAATTAATTTTGTTTTCATCATTTTAATTTACTGCAAGCGTACGAAATAAAAAAAAATTAAAAAAGCAACACATTTAAATATTTAAATATTTTTAGAAACATGGTTTATTTCCATCAGATTTATATATTACCTTAAATTATTTAAAACCTTAAAGGTACAGTACCCCCCAAAAAAAATCAGAACGATGGCTATATCTTCGGTTCTAATTATCGTAGAATCTTACGGTTTGCACCCAAATGTTTTGCTTACGATTTTCTATATATCTGATGCAATTTTTTTTCACTTGAGGGACCGTTTACTAAGTAAAAATAACGCTATCTTCAAAAATTTCAATACGAACCCTTATTTTTTATCATTTCATTCGATTCAGAATACATCATTTACTCAATATACCAAATTTCAATGCATTATGTTGAAAAACACGTCACTTATGAGCGAAAATGTTTCGACCATTTTTTGACCGATCTTCAGGGAGAATTTCCATAAAACGAAAGGTATTTTTAAGGTTCTACTTCACAGCGGGAGAAATCGAACGGTCAGTCCGGCGTTTCACGATTTTATAAAATACAAATATTAGTCTAAAATTGCATAGAAACTACTTGGATTTATAGTGTCATGTTTAAGATTAATACAAAAATAGCAAGTAAATGCAAAAGTAACATAATTTATTTACAAACGTTAAAGATGTGCATTCTTCACACGAAATAAATAAAATATCGAAAACTGTAATTGCAGAATTATAACGTATACTACTGATGATTAGAAAATTAATAAATATAAAATGTAGGCATTAGTAAACAGTATTCAGCAAACCGTGATTATTTTACAGAAACATTTCACTGTAAACACAAATGTAACTTGATCGTTGAAATTATTTATAAAATGAAAAAATCACATGATTCAGTAAAATTTTTAAAGGATAACTTATTGAAATTGCTTAAAAAATGTCGTTTCAAATAAATGTAATTTAAGAAAGTAAACTTTTTTAAAAAAGGACACTGCTGAAAACCACACAAAACATATGTTCCACGATTCCAAACACGTTAGACAGATTAAAAATATATATACAAAAAATAAAACTGCTTTGTTTGTATAAAATAATATATATTTTTTTTTCTGTAATTTCAAGAAATTCTGTTCCAATTCACCCCGCTGTTCCTATTCACCCCATTTTACGATAGTTGAACGTTGTGCGATTTTCCACACCTCTAGTTTACCTTGAATTAATCTTTGATAGTTTTCAAAAGTCATCTACTATACGGTCCCTTAAAGTGAGCGATTTTTACATTTTCGCTACAAAATCGAGAACTAAAAGTCAAAATGAAAAGAAAAAAATTGTGGGGGGATTTCAGACCATGGTCAATCTAATGAAAGCAAAAAAAATATATGCTTCTATTAAAAAAAAAGTAAAATAGTTTTATTAATTAATAATTAATTATTAAAAAAGAAATTGATGCAAAAGTTACTTATATTAATATTTGGTCATTTACAAACTGTCTTTTGAAAAAAAAATTGCTGAAATATATTAATTATTTAAGTATTTATGGCCAAAAAAACAATTTTTTTATTTAACATTAATTTATCATTTTCTTTTTATCATTTAAATTACAAACCATTCATTAGAAAATTACGAATTTTTGTATTTCGACATTTTTTTGAATGCTGAATCCAAATATGGGATAATATTATGAGGTTGCTATTGAACTTTTTAAAGTTTGGTTCTGTTTTAATATGTAGATAACCCCTCATGACAGAAAAAACTACATGCAATTATGGAAAACCTTCCACGATTTACAACGGTACCTTTTGTTTGTTATTTCAAAAATTAGAGCACAAGATATAGCCATCGTTCTGATTTTTTTTGGGGGGTACTGTACCTAAAATTTTTACCGTATTTGCACAAAGAGATAAAATGCACCTAGAAGTCTGCAGTCTTCCCAGTCCCACAAATATGTCAACACCAATCCCGATGATGACCGTTGTAAACTAGACATTAAAACGGATTTTAATGTCTCGTCCAGTGCTGGACAAAATTTTGGATCAAAATGTAATGTTTTAAAAAAGGATGAAGGTGTAAAAATTATGTTTTATGATGGTTTTGACTTGTTTATTTTTTTAAAAATCGTGCTTTTTGGAACGATGCTTGAAATTCGGCATAGACTGGCCAGTTTTTCCAGAATACCTTTTTCCGACATTGATAAGTACTGCGTGTTACTTGGACTCTTGCGAATATAGTAGCCCCAATGACGATTGTGACAACTACTCTCATTTCGGTTGTCAGACTGCACGGTAGGAGTTTACTTGGTTTTCCTTCATTAGAATTATATATGTGGGATATTTATTCTTTAATTATGTCTCGTAAGTAATGTTCTTCCCTATACGGACTACTCTGTATACTACATCATTATATAACGATGTTACGGCCCAATATACCATAGTGTATTTGTTGCGCTAAAGAATCTCTTGTTCAACCAATCCTAGGAACTCGCTAAAACGACACTGGATTTCCCCTTGTGTGTATTTATGATTCTTATCTGGTCTTCTTTAATGCTAAAGTTTCGTATAAAATATTTTCCGTTATTATGATAAAAAATAAATGAAGACTGATTAAGAAATATTAAATTAAATGACGTGGTAAAAATATGGA
Source organism: Linyphia triangularis (assembly GCA_963978545.1). Lineage (NCBI taxonomy): Eukaryota > Metazoa > Arthropoda > Arachnida > Araneae > Linyphiidae > Linyphia > Linyphia triangularis. Next base: position 73,370,017 of record OZ021722.1, read on the forward strand.
TTTATATTGAACTTGTTCTAAAAATAAACTACTGGATGGCCTCTTTAGAAATAAGTTTTTATGTAGGAATTTAGAAAATCGTTCAAAAGACATAAGCCCCAACAATTTTATTCCCAAAACATCTAGAATCTCTATCTCTCTGTATATGTATATGTATATGTATATATATATATATATATATATATATATATATATATATATATATATATATATATATTCCTTGTTATGTTTTTTCCTTGCGGTTTATCACTATTTAACAGTACCGTTCTTTATGGAAACCTTATTTCAGCTATTCGGTACTATCTCATTGTAATCTAGAATGCTCAATGCCTTTTGGAATTGGATAATTCCAATTGAGTGTTTTAGTGGACAATATGATACACATTTGGTCCATCGCAACCGGAAGATCAAAAGAAATTCATTTTATTCCCGGACATCAGAAGAATAGGAGGGGGAAAAAACTATCAGAAGTTGTCCGCATCGACCACTAACAGAACGTGGCTGTACTAAACTAATTATCGCAGGTCTCCTTAATCAGAGGCCGAACCTGTGGCACGTGCCCTAGGGGGCAGCCTACACTAGGCTGTTTGGCCTGGCTAATGGAATTAAAGGGTTTCTGATGGATTAAACTGACGTTTTCTTGGCTGGTCGTGTGGAATAAGTGCTGGTTGAGGAAGATTTCTGGGCGAAGGGTAGAAAGAGGCAACACACTAGTGATTGATACTCGGCGACTAAATAGAAAATGCTTAGGTTGTTTTTTTTTTTTTTTTTTTTTTTTTTTTTTTTTTATATTATTTATCTTTGTTAATTTGGTATCAAACTAATAAATGTTATTGTATGATATAAAAGTTTTTATTGCTTTAAGGTTAAAAGGTTGAAAAGAAGGTTTCATTTTTAAAATTTTATTTATCATGTTTATTTAATTTAAGAAATTGTATACCAAATTATGAAATATATATTTCATTTTCACCAAATATGTGTTTCATGTTGTTTCCTATTAAAAACTGAGGGCTAAAAATAGAAAAAGACCTAAGTCCAAAAAAGAAAAAAATTCAGGAGAACCGTAAAATAATCGCATCTGGTACTTAAGGCAACGGTTTAAGTATATACTTCAGATTGAATTTGAACTAGTGCTACTGTTCCCATTTTGGGTGTTCTCCACTTTGTTTAACTTGGTCTTTAGTACATTTTTCCGAAGAAAAAAGATTTTCGATTTTTTTTTAGTGGTTAGGTCGTTTTCCATTTTTAGTCCTCAATTATAACTAAAATTATATTCATTTAATAAAAAGCTGTTTATTTTATCAGAATAGTAGGAGATAGGAGATAAGAATTTTTTTCATATTACAAGGTGTAAATTTATGTCGACAACCAGTCAAATCCTAAAAATTACATACTTTTATTTTCATTTGTTGAAAACTAATACATTTAACGAAAACAAGTGAGGCGGTATTCATTGAGAGATTTTACTGTAGTTAAACCACCCATTAAAATTATGTTACACTTCTTTGGTATTCATTGGCATATTTGAGCAATGTATTTCTAAAACATAAATTAAAATGATTTTTTTTTTTTTAAATATCGTTGTATGAAATGTTAATAACTTGAAATGGCCTCTTTATTTTGTTTGCAAACTTTGTATGTTCCATTTCGTTAAGTACGTAAATACTCATCCCAAAAAAACAACTAGACGTTGTAAAAAAAACAGCCAAGAAAAAGTTCGGTCATCCAATGGTTGCTTCCAAGCAATCACGTGTAATTTCTTTGTAGTATTTGTACATAAAGAACAAAATTCGGAATAGGGAGCGAAATCACCATAGGCAATCAGTACGTGGCAGTTGTTTCGAAATAAAATAATTTCACATATTTGAGCTACTTTGTACCCATCACACTGAATTTAAATTAATTCTATAAAAACTCTAGCCTGCCAGGTACTGAGTGTCTTCTCAATAATCTCAATTATGTTATTTGTGTATAAATACCCCCAAAGAAGTTAAACGTGGTCACTTGGCAGAAACAATTTGATTTCATAACTTTTTGTGGCTGACCATTTTACTTGGCGTTTTTTTTTTTTACAATGTCTAATTTTTTGAGGAGATATCAATTCTTTTTGTTGCGTTTTTTATATTAGAAATGATAAAATATGGTCGATGCGTGCATTAGCGTGAATAATCAAATCGCCGCTCGAAACGCCAAATAACTTAGGAGAAAACAACTTTCGACTCACATACGACTCTTTGTATTCATAGAGACAATAAATACCATGGTGCAATATTGTTAAGAGATTTAAATTTGTAATCGATACTCGTCTAATTTCTTTGAAGAAGGAATATTTCTTACACATCAAGAAAAACTAGGGGTATGGAACATCGCACAACTTTCAATTACACTATAATACTGACGTGGATTTTCGTCGTTTACCGTTATTATATTTTCCTCATTTATGTAAAAAAAAATGGCCAGTATGACAATATTTTGTGCGATAATTCTTGTATGGATCTTTAAAAAAAAAAAAAAAAAAAAAAAGCATATTTGGCAATGTACTTTTCGATAATCCTTATATTATACTTTATTATAAGTGAAACTGAGGGAAGAAGAAAAAATGATCGTTGATGAGGTATGCTCACAGGGTATGCTCGAGGAAAGAAAACTCTCTGTATTGAACGCATTGGTTTCTCAAATTTTACTTATAAGTAAATTTTACTTATTTTTAATTACACTGTTTTAATAATTCGAATTAAAGTATTAAAGTTACACTTCTTTACATTGAGAAACAGAAGAATTTCCGTTGACCCGTTTTAATCTTTCATTAACCAGTAACCAGACTAAAATACCCAACTTCCAGGATCATTTCTGAGGGATACATCAGGCCCTTGTATACATTAAAACCTACAAAAGGCCCTTCCTCTGATCAAGTTATGAAGAATTAAAAAAAAAAATACTCAAACCGTTTTAGCTATAGACCTGGCTAAATTTTTGATGACAACCCGATGAACAAAACCACTGAACTTAGTGTTGAAACACTGCCGCGTTCCTAGGTATAATAAAACTTTAAAACTATATTATAAAAATAGGTAGTACCCAAACTCCATAATTCTGTCACTGGAAATTGAGAACATTTTTAGATAAGAAAAAAAGTTGCCTAATTTCGTTTAGATATAATAGAACAATCTCAAGGGATCACAACTTTATTATTATCGCTTACAAGCGATTTTTTAGAAAGCCCTGCACTATAATGCACAATTACTAACTTATATGCAGTACCGTCGTCATAAACTGAACTTCTTTAATTCTTACCAGAGAAAATCTTCAACAGGAGTTCTTACCACTTTTACGAGCTAACCTTATTCTGACAACCAACTAAAACATCTCAATCCCAATACACGCAAGTTACAGGAAGCGGCATATATCCGCTATTAGGTAACAGTATGTGCCTTGAAAAAGCTTACCATGGAAGGGTGACGCATCCACATAGAAAAACCACCCGCGTATAAAAAAAATCGGACAACCCGACTATGCGATCTTTTCCTAGACGTTCGAACGGACGTTCTAAGATAGACTGAGCCCACCCCCTTGTCCACCCCTCTGATGGATGATAGTGCCAAGATCCAAGGTTCGGCTAAGATTTCTTCTATATTTTTTGTTCTAGATCTTCCTTCCGAGTTCTCTGCGGTTCTTTTCTGGAAGTCTTCCCTTCTTCAGCGGTACTGTGCTTCAGGGATCTGGACTTTTGCTCTTTGCTTTTCATTGATCTGTGCAGAACAGGGTTTGGATGTCTTTGGGGTCCTCCTTAAACCACGGATAATTTGCTTGCCTGCTCGAATAGGTGTAGTTGCCAAGTGGAAATGCGCTTAGGTTTTCATGTAGTGAATCACTCAATAACTTTTCAGCAGTGATTACATTACGCAGACTAGCTTGGTTTGGATATTGGTACAGTTTTTCATATAACGCACAATATATTTACCATATTATTCACGCACACTAGCTTGACTCGGACATTGGTTTAGTTTCATTGTTTTGTAATACATTTACATTATAAATGCATTAGATGGATAGAAATCGGCAAGATTTCCAAACAAGAGTTATGAAAATTAAAAAATAAGCTATCATTATCCATTTTTAGTAAAAATATTTACTGCTAAAATCTACAATTTGCGTCCTATAAGCAATGTGATTACTTTCATAGTTGTTCGCAGTAAAGTAATTGCGTTGTAATGTTCCTTGTCCAATATGTAGCTGAAAGGTAAAGCAGTCGCTTTATTCACTGTCACCTAAAGGTTAATTTCCCATTTCTTTGCAAACTATGTTCTAAAACTTTTAAATTCGTTGGAAATTGTTGCAAATCTATTGGTAGGTGAGTTTATGATGTTTTCTATGATGTAACGCAATCTCCTTGTTCCTTAAACATTCCTCCCAGAATTCATTTCCACCCAAGGTGCTTGAGTCTTAAGTGGCTCGGTAAGTCAAAGCTTAGGTTTCATGACCAGGTTTGTTTTAGTATCGAAACAACGTGTTACTATAAAACTGGCATGTACTCATAATTGTGGACTCTGCATGTTAAATATGTCGAGTCACAATGTTGTTTCGTTGAAGTGACGTGGATGTGAAAAGAGGAGCTTGTTCTGGTGCCAGTGCCTTTTCATAACACCAGGTTTAAAAAAAAAAAAATGCCCCGTTTTGTAAACAGGGTCCGTTTTAACTGGCATATTATACTAAATCTTGATACAGGAGACTCTAGATAAGAACATTCGTCCATTTGTAATTCATAAAAGTTTATTTATAATTTATATTGAATCCTAGACAAATTCACATTCTCTCTTAATTTTTACAAAATTTTCCTTAAATGTTTTATTTTTTCAAAGAAGTACTTTTACGATATAAAATAGTAAGAAAAGAGAAAAACCAGAGTTTATTATATAAATCTCGAGATTTATTTTTAGTCATACATGTGAAAACTTTCAGGCACTTGTTTTTTCCAAACAATTTTTGAAAATTTGAATCAAAAGTTTCCAAAATTGTATAGTTTAACTTAAAGCCGCTAAATTAATTCTTTCAATGGATCATTTCAATTCCTTTTATTAATTTGTTATATGTAAGTATACCAATTCTGAATTTTCTCATACATTAACCGTGAATAAAGTAATTTGGCTTATCCCCCGCTTACTAAACGTTGATACGAATCGAAAAGCTTTATCGAATAAACTCCTTATCATTTTCTTCGTAAGAACAATACATAATTTCCGTTCCCCTTTTCTTTTTGTTTCTCTCGCTTGCTGACAATCAGACAGAAGGTTCGGGATGAGATTCGGATAAAGTAGACGGAATTAATCTTTATCGGCTTTAATATTGATAAACTAATTATATTATACATTATTATTTAAAAGACATATCATTTGGTGTGAAAAATTATTTACTTTGATTTTATGATAGTAGATCAAAGATAATATAATTAAAATTGAATTAAATTATCTGAATTCTAATATGCCTCCTTTTTGACATTTATTTGCATTTAAAATAGAAGCTCTAATGGATAATCTAATTAGAGTTTCTATAATTTACAGACCTCGTATTTAAACTAGAATAATGAAATTTGAAAATTTACATTTATAGTATTTTCATATAAATCTAATCCCTAGAACAATTTTAAAGTTTTCTTAGAAAATTTACATTTATAGTATTTTCATATAAATCTAATCCCTAGAACAATTTTGAAGTTTTCTTAGGTGGGTCTCAAATTCAAATTAAACTAATCATGGCTTTCAATCAGCAAAATTAAATCTTTAGTTATGAAATAATGAAATTTGATCCTTGAATCTATTGATCACAAATTAAATCTGTAAAGTAATCTACCTAATGTATTTTAATACAGTTGTTCTTTATAGAGAAAAGTGAAATAGAACTGCATTATTTTCAGATACATTATAGTCCGAAAGAAGACTGCAATTTTTGGACTCCATCGAACATCCTTCTGAATTTTTTATAGAAATTGGAAAAAAGTTAGTAGATTACGAATCCAATGGTCTGCCGTGGCAAAAATGACCGAAACTGATAAAAAAAATCGACTTGGAATGATTTGAACTAAAATCCTATTGCTAAATATGTCATAACTTGCCAAAAAGAGAACACATTTTTTTCATCTGGCATCCCACTGCATTTTGATTTTCAATGAGAAAAAGCGCAAACGATTTCTGATCTCTGTCTCGGAAAACTTGTATCTTTTAAAAGTAAGTCAAATTGGCGACATCAGTTACGTCATCAGTGACGTAATGTTTATTGCCAATTTGGCTCATTCGTGAAAGATGCAAGTAAGCCATAGCCACACATCCGAATCGTCTGCAACCTTCTTAATTGAAAATTAAAGAGTGAGGGTTACCAAATAATAAAGAATGCTCATTATTTGACAAGTTATGGCGCATTTGGCAATTGGATTTAGTTCAACTTATTAAAAATCGATTTTTGACCAGTTACGGCCATTTTTGCCACGGCAGACCAGTGGATTCGTAATCTACTCACTTTTCTCCAATTTCTATAAAAAATTCAGAATGATGTTCAATGGGGTCCAAAGCTTGCAGTCACCTCTCAATCTGTTACATCATCGAATGTCACAAAAATAATTGTTTTGAAAAGAATGAACTATACATTGTGTGTAATGCTGTATAAGTAAAAAATATCATCTACAACGGGAAATCCTTTTCAAATTTTGAACAAATAACAATTCCAGAAAAAATTAGCATCTGCTTTTTAACATAGTCGGTATAACAATTAGAATAAGAACATTGAAACTTGTCAAGACTTCTATTCCCTATAAAAAAAACCTTGGTAAAAGCTTTCAAAATTGAAGTTGAAGTAATTATCTGTAGTCAGAGCAATTATAAGCAGCTGAAAATTAGTGTACTTTACTTATTTCTGATTACCCACTTTTCACAATGCAGCAACAAAATCTCAGAACCTAATAACGAAATAACTTCTTCCATCGGAAAAACTAGCAGTGAATGAGACCCATCGTTTCCCCACGCCACTGTCCGTATCCATTCTCAGTGGCGTGGCAAACGCGAAGTATTGATTGCGACTGTACCACTAACAACAGTTGGTCGGTCTGTTGGATGGTTGTGTTGCTTTTCCCTGTTATTTCTTAAGCCGCACGCAAACCTACTCTTGGCGAAAAGGATAGCTTTTTCTTGTTGGGGATGTTTTTGTTGGGTATTTTCGCCTGTTTATCTCTTTTTCCTGAAGTGTATACGGTGGTTGGATATTGTCAGATTGTTTTGCCGAAGACTAGAGTGGGTCGTTAAGTGAATTAAAATATCAACCATTCGAGTCAATTTATGGTTGGTATTGTCCGAGAATAATTAAGTGAATTAATTAGTGATATTGACTATACTAACCAATTCATACTTAATTTTTTTATTTAAAAATAATGTTCCTGCTTCACTTTTTAATCAAACATTTGAACATTTGTATTAATTATATATAATCTTTTACTGTTATTGATTTTCTCATAAATGCTATGTGACGTCCTAAAATATGTTGGAAATGAACTTTATGTTTGTCTAGGGCTATTTTTTATATATATATATATATATATATATATATATATATATATATATATATATATATATATATATATATATATATATATATATATATATTGTCAAGTAGTAATTCCTGTAATTTGTTTTATACAGGTTTTCTCAAATTTAAGTTTGTTATAAGTTTTTTTCTTTGAGTAGTATAGTTTGGAAATCAGTGTACATTTAAATTTTATAAGAGCAATTATTCATTAAAACATCCACTATTTTTTTTTAACTCCCAGAAAGCATAGCAATATCGATTCCGGGTGATGTTAGAAGGGATTTTCTGAGCAGAGACACTTCTTAGCATCAAGTTTTTTAATTGTTCATATCACGCAACCTACCTCTTAAGATTTAAGATAATTACCAGTTGGCAGGGAGGGGGGGATATTCATTTCTGTAAAAAAAAATTAAATTGAATTTGTAGAGCGGATGCTGCGATCAATCAAAATTTAATTAACATATTGAAATATAATATGATTAACTAAAACATTTAATCCCGATGTAAAATAGTAGAGCACAGACTGTAATAAAATGAATAGTTAATTATAAGATTGACTTTATAAATATTTTGAAAAAGTTTTTCTAAAAATACTGAAATGGGAAAATGCTTGAAATGCTGAAAGTAGATCATACAAGAGTATATTATTGCCTTTATAATAATATTTATCCAAATTAGTTCCTTAATAATTACTGATTACATGGGTATAGGGGATAAAAATATACTGACAAAATTTTCGTATATAAAAACTTTAAAACACACCTTCTTTCCCAGTACAACAACAACAAAAATCCACTCTTTTCCAATAATCTAAGGCTTTTGCTCCCAAACTGAAACAACATTCTAATAGTTTACTTTGAATGATACTTAATGGCATGATAGGATCAGTTTAGACTGAAGCTTTGCTCATTTCGCTTTTATCCCCTTTACCCTTCTTTTCTTATAGAATAAGAGGGGACTGGAAATTTAATTACCCCATCGAACATCATTCTGAAATATTTATAGAATGTAGAGTGATGCTAGTATATTATGGACCTACTAGTCTGCCGAGGTAAAAATGGCCGAAACCGAAACTGTACAAAAATTGACTTTGAATGAGTTGAACTAAATCCGATTGCCAAATATGCCATAACTTTTCACAAAATAAAAAAATAAAAAATTATGTAGCAAACTATCTCTTTAATTTTCAATGAGGAAGAAGACAAACAATATATAATTAATAATACTTCCGTCTAATAAAAGTGGACCAAATTGGAAAACAATATTACGACACTCAGTTCAACTCATTCAAAGTCAAATTTTTATTAGTTTCTATCATTTTTTTCCCTAGCAGATCAGTATATTCATAATCCACTAGAATTTCTATACATTCTATGTAAAATTCAGAATGATGTTCAATAGGGTACCTAAATTTGCAAAAATATTATTTTAAAATTTCAGCAATTCAACTTAATCTATGCTAATTAAGTTTTCTATGTGTAAGTCAGTTTCAATAAATATCCAAGCTATTTTACACTTTACTATATGCTTTTAAAATTAAATCATTCTATTCAATTTTCAACTGATGGATATTACATTTCACATTAAATAACTCCGCTCCCCATAAAACATTCAAACAAATATTGATACATTTCAAGCTCCTTTCACATCCACCCCTATTTCCCGGGTTATAATAAACGAGCCCAGTATCGGTCAAGAAGTCGTGACAATATTGTGGGAGCACTTAAGTCGAGTTTTCTCTTTAGTTGGCCGAATTGGTTTTTCTAACGCGAGTTTAAAACCAAGATCACACTTTGTGCGGACGTGACTTGAGTTCTTCTGTTCAGGACCTAAACTCTGTTTAATGCCCCCTCACTCCGAGATCCCCTATCTAGCAGAGAAGTCCTCATTTTTCGCCCTTTTGATTATTTCTTTTTGTTCTTGTTTTACTGAGGGATGAATCTGTGGATGAAATCGTTTGTCAGTTTTTAGTTCTCTGTGACCGCATGATGGAAATGCCGACCTTGATTTCTGGTTGATGCATGCGAGACACGTTTATTTGTAATGCTGTGCAAGGGTTGCATTTTGTGATCGATTTGTAGTAACGTCTAGATGTTTATTCAACTCTTTTGGACTGGGGTTTAGATGCAAGTTATTATATAAGTAACTAATTTAAAAACAATCCAAAGGAATAACGTTTTTAGTGATAGGAACCGATTGTTTCTTAATATTATTTTCAAAACGGATTAAGAAGTTTTTTTTTTAAAAAATATGAAAATTTATATGACGATTGGAAAGTTAGAAAATGCCATTTGACATCATAGATCTCTTAAAGTTAAATTTGTCGATTTTTTTTTTTTTTTTTTTTTTTTTTTTACGTTTTAATTCTTTTTTGTTAAAATTTACTTTTTTTATAAAGTGTATGAATTTTTATGTTGGTAAAAATTCCACATAGTTCAATATAGTCTAATTAAACATTTATCTACCAATTTCGCTGTAGTATTTATTCAGACTAAGGTATCTAGCAAAAAGAGAGTAAATATTCAAGCCTAGCATTATGGGTCCATTAAATGAATGTCTTCATAGTAAAAATAAGACAACATCTTTACATATTTAATTAGTTGTATAATGACTTAAATTGAAGTGCCAGTTATGTATTCTTTATTAATTAGTGATGGTACAAATATTATTATTATTTTTTAATTTTATATGACTCTTAAAAATGATTTTCTTTCTAATTCTTCCTAAAATTTCATCTCCCTTTAAGACGAAAAATAATCTGAAATAATATGTTAAATAAAATAATAAACTTCTATTATGGTGATCAATATTTCATATGCGTGTCTTGATGGTAACTTCTACAATCAGATGGTATGCCTTGTGTTATCATATGTAGGTTCATTTGGTAAAAAAAACTGCAGTATTGGCATAATTCTGTACATTCATTACAGAGGAAATAATTTCATTAAATTTAATTATTTCTCTTTTTTTTTTTAGTAAATTTATATATAAAAAAATATATCTATGTAGCTTAAGATAAGTAACACATTTTTATTTATAATAATATATTTTGTCTTATTGTTATCAATCATAACCATTCTAAAGTCTTATTTATTGCTAATAGAGAGAATATCAAATGTAACCTCACCCTCTCTTCTCTCATATTATTATTGAAAAGAGTACTAGAATAAAGTTCCAAATTTCACTAAAGTATTTATAATTAATGAATTTGTGGAAACAAATTTTTATTTTATTTCACCCACAAGTGTTTTAAATTAAAACAAATGTCATTGAAAGAATATATCACATTCTTAACTGTAAATGCAATGCTGGCTGCAATTTCCCCCAAATCGTGACTTCCCTGCATCGCCAGAAACTCGAGGTTAGCATTAAGCCCAGTTACCGAGAACGAGTTCAGCCATTTAAGGATTTAAGCAATTTAGACCCTATTAAGCATCCCGATTACGCGTACGTGCAATTCACCGTACCATAATTAAATCAACGTAAAATCGGAGATAATTACAACTTCCGGCTGCACGTTTAATAAACGAGCGTAGAAATAAATTAGTAGCAGCTGTCACTATTTCAGCCAAATCGCTTGCTGTTCCTTCTTCAACAACTCCTTTGTACTGTACAGCACTTCTCTACTTAGAATGGATGGCAGGAAATAAAATGATCCTGAATTTTTTCTCTCCGTTCCAATTGTGGAAACTTGGAAGAAAAAAAAACACTTTTTTTTTATTATTATTATAGAGAGAAAAGAAATAAAACAATTAAAGTTCTCTTGACTAGATTGTGGAGAATTGTGAAGAAGGAGAAAAGGAAATAAATGTTTGGTTTGATAAACCAAATCGGTTTAGCAGGTAGAAAGGTAAGATTGTTTTGAGTGGCTTATGAAAGAGACAAGAATAAATCTATTTTCTTTTGGGTTTTTTTTTTTTTTTTTATTTGGTTGTAGGGTAGCACTTAAGGTAAGGAGATAGTTTATTGATTAGGGTGAAATGAGCCATGAAGTGGAAAGATCGGAGTATGGTCAATTATTTTATAGAGATTGGAGTTGAAATTACTGAAATATTTCTGAAAGTTATAAAAGAATTATTTAGAATTAGATGCATTTTAAGTCATCTAATCGATTTCATTGTATAATGATCCATTAGTTTTATGATGTATATCTAAAACCGAATTTTTTAAATATATTTTCTAATCCTATACGTTGCAGAGTTTTATCATTGTTTTTTAATGATTTCCAGTATGCTTGCAATTTTTATATTTTGATTTTTAACTCCAATTATTTAACGATATTTCATAAAAAAAATTATTAAAAAAAATACATGGCATATTATTATAGTCATTTTAATAATTTATCTTTCACGATTTTTTCTCTTTAATAACTTCGAATTACAAAAGCTATTAACTTATACACAGTATCATGAAGCCTAATTCGAAAAGAAGTAATTCAGGAATCAAAATGCCCAATACGATTGAACACATTTCAAATTTTTAGAAAATCACCATGAATACTTACGTTAAAAGTATTTGTACCTCTTCTAATTTAAAAAAGGGATAAAGTTAAAGTGAAAACTCAGATCCGTTTAATTGTGTGCAAACAAGAAATGTCTTCGTAAACATAACATGGATTTAAACAAGACCTGGACATATAGTTATGCTTTTAAACAAACAAAGGAAACAAGAAGAACATTCAGCTTTTTAATAATCTATATGAGCTAATATAGGGGGCATTTATGATTAAAGAGTTTTGAACATTCATTTTAGTAAGGAGAATAGCGAAGCCTTTCTTAAAACTATCCATTCTCATTGCGCCTTTATGAGTCGTGTCGATAATAGTTGTAATAAAATATGGTTATATCTTCAGAAGTTTCAAAGTTCTTAGCTTTTGTCTGCCACTCTTTTATAGGATAAAAATTTTAAAAGAACAAATCGCAAGGATTAAAATTTAGTGAATATGGTTTTCATTAAATATCACATTGTAATAAGATGGGACATTGAATGTTAAGTCTATTACGCATTACAAAATTTATAAAAAAAAATCACCCTTTTCTTATGATAGCACATAATGTTTGTCTACTTCTTTAAATATCTAGAGCACATGCAATCACTCGTAGTATAGTGGATATTAAAAGAAATTTATATGTGTTGCGCAAAGTGTCTAATTCCACAAGCTTTTAAAACTTCATATCGAACGCATTTTTAGGCGATGTTGAGATGGTATGTGAACTTACACATCTTAATTTTAATTGGAAAATTGTGTTATTTAATTTTTGATCAATTTGATTAATTTTATTTTTGAAAAAAATTTTAATGGGTATCAACTTTCAAACCACGCTAATTTTTTTCCTCTTAGAGTTCAAATTCTAAACTAACATAACCATTTTTTAATCTGAATTTCAGTCAAAAATATTTCCAAAACTTAATAATGTATCTTAGATATACTTTTAGATATAGATAAAAATAAAATCTATCCAGCATTCAAATAGATTTAGTATTAAAAAGACCTTTTGACTCAAAATTGAATTCTAATTTTACCAATAAACTCACTTGTTACCGCAAAATAAAACAATACACATTTTCATGGGAATAAGTTTTAAACAAATTTAAGAAGTTTATCCAATTTTCGCTAAGTATACAAGTTCAAAAATACATTACCATAATTAGAACTTTAAGAGCTTTTATAGCACCCGAAAGTAAATTATAAGGACTCCTACGCTTTCAATACCCATTCACATATTCCTATCCTCTACAAATGAGTTTCTTACTTTTAATTTCCATTTGTGTAATACCTATTTCCGACTGAGTGTTCACATGCAACCTCAGTTATTGATCATGAAATAATAATACGTTTCCGCTCATATAAGAGGAAGATCTTTAAGGAGAAACTACCAAAACATCGAATGCAATGCCACATGCAATTTACTTAATACTTCCATCCATCAGAACTCCGCCACAGATTCATATATAGCTTAATTTTTACTTTCTATTCTCCATTTCTCAATTAAATTGGAATGGATTGCGTGATTCCATTTCAAACACGCGAGTTTTATAAAACTTTACATTTTTGGACTTGGAATTTGTAATGATTATCTTTCGTCCAATTTGTACTTTTAAGTAATATTTGAACTTAAGTAAATTGTGTATTACACTTATAGAAAACTAAATTTTCTCCCATTCAATTACTAAATCTGTGCGCTAAGAATGTCAAAGTATTAAAAATATGCGATGTTGCTTGGTCATTGAAATAATAACAAATATCTGAAGTGCCTGGCGTTTCCCGGGTATTAGAGAGACTTGTTCTTTGCTTAGGTGGATTTCAACTGTCTTTGAAAATAAATAAAAATAGTTTAAACACTTTTTTTGCTGATAACAACATCTAATGCAACAACGTTCAGAGGAATTTATTTAGTTCTTCCTAATATGGATTAGTGAATATAGCTATAAAAATGTAGATCAAATTGGTTCAGAGTAGATTTCAAGCTATATTCATATCCCTTTTAGGGATGGGAAAGGAGATTAGTGTGGTTTTACAAAATATCAGGCATCAAGATCAATGGACCTTTACCTTATTTCAAAGCTCAAGTATGCAAAATGTCATTAAGAATGGAATACAACTGTATATTTGTACAAAATCTTCAGACACTTTAATCTACATATAAAGCAAAGAAGTTTTATTTTGATTATTTTCGATGAATAGGCTTACTAAAATTTTTGATAGCTAAATCATGACAAATTCATTTGAATAATAATATTAAATAATTTAAATACAAGGAGATTAAGTAACATTCATATTTATTTAAGTCTATTCTTAAATATAGTTTTAGTAATTCTTTACAAAAGTACGTCGACCCAATTGAACAAAATCAATAACATAAAATCCATTTGACCAAATAAAAACCTAACTATTAAGTGTACTTTCTACAAAAATATCTGTATTTACAATTAGTCATATGTAAATTTCTGTAAGTGCTTAAAATTAATTATTTGTTATAATACTTTATAATTTGTAAATATAATTACTAACCATGCTATACAGCAAAGTTGAATACTAGGTATTTTGATTCTATTAAGAATTCTCTAGTCTTTAAATAATCCGTTACAATTATAAATTTATTAATTGGGATATAATTAAGAATACTTTAGAATAAATTGTAATATTTTTGTTTAAAATATGTAAGCACAAAATAGCTTCTTTTTTTTTTAAATGTTAAAAAATATTCTAAATTTCTAAAATGTATTACGGAGCTGTTAAAAGTATACGCAAGACTTTTAAATATAACGAAAATCAAAATTAAATTTTTGTTCTATAAAATATCATTTTTATAAAAAAGTTACTTTCTTCTGTCATGCCTAGCACTCAATTTTATCGACATGTATGGTTTTTATTTATATTTAATGCTAGAAAATATGAGTGAGTTGACCTAAAAAAATGTGCGAGTGTGTTAAATGTGTTTCAATGAAATTAAACATCGTAGCATAGAGGAAAATAAATCAATAAAACTAGCATTGAACTTTCCAATAACTCCTAATTGATTTATTAAATAAAGTACTTTTAATTCCATTACTGAAAAATTTTATTCATTAATTTGGTTAGTTGCGTTTTTAGACTAACTCAAATAATTTCAGGAGGAATTCTGAGTTTCCTCCAGCATTAACCTTATTAACTCTTTTTAACTCCTTAACTAATTTTAAACTCTTCTTAAACACCTCTTTAAACAATTACAAATTTATCAAAATAATACTGTAACTTTTTCAACGCCTTTATTTTCAAGCTACATGCACTAAACAATCTTTCAATCCATTTCCTCTATCCATATTTCAACTTTATTGAAAGAACAAAATCTTTCAAAATTGTTGACGGCGAGAAACCATCCCACTTTTAAACGCATCGAAATGAGTGACTCCCAACGATAGAATTGAGATTCTGTGAAGATGTGGGTGTTATCTCTAAGGGATTAGGGTGGGCCGGCCGTTACTTTGTTAACCGGTCGCTTTACTTGGGGATTAGGGGGAGGGGGAAAGTTAAGAAAGGTCACTTGTTTAAGAGATGGATCCACGTGCTCTCGTTGACACTCTTGACAATCAAAGCTGCTTGATGAGTTGGTTGACTTCTTGCACTTTCTTAAAAGTTGTCTTCCTTTTAACTTTGATTTATTAAAGGTAAAGGTTTTTGAGATACTATGATGATTGAGTTTTTTTATTTCAGATATATCATGTTCGTTGTTAAGAATTAATAAAAGATGGATACTGCATATATTTTGAACCCTATATTTGAAAAATTCTGATCATTTGAATAAATTCTGAAGTGACATTTTATGTTTGAGTGGAAATTAAAATATATTCCAGTTGGCTATTTTTGTTAAGTGTACTTTAATTAAGCGCCATAGATTTCTTTTTCCTTTATTTTATTGAAGATCATACAATGCGTCGCAAAAGTTTAGGCACAAGCTAAATGTTTTAATAAAATGAAAAATATTCACTGGAATGCTTTGAAATTTTTACTGTATCTAAATAATTGGATAACAAATTCTTGTTTAAAATTCGGAAATAATTTCTTAAAAGGAAAATATTAAATTATAAAAAAAAATCAAAATTGTGATGTCGCAAAAGTTTATGCACAAAAACGAAATATCTACATTTCACAAAGAACAAAAGTCCTTTGGTAGTCTATGGTGCTTACATTGCACCTGATGAGATCGAATAAGTGATTTTCCATTGATAACACGAGGTTAGGGAAGGTTTCGGGTACGAGTCTATAAAAGGCTTCCTCGATTGCTGATTTGAGCTTTTGCACTGAGTAATACTGCTTTACATTCTTGTAGACGTCACCTGAGAGGACACCGAAGATGTTCTCTATCAGATTTGAGATCTGGGCTGAGTGCTCGCTAGTCCATCCCACTGATTTTCTGAGATCTAAGCCATGCTTTTGTACTTCGAGAAGTGTGTATCGATGCGTTATCCTGCTGAAAGATCCAGTTGGAATCACCTAGGAGTTCATCAAACGGCAACAAATGCTCACCCAGAGTTTTCTGATACTATTTTGAATTTTGTCTGCTATTTAGGAAGCAAAGAGACGTTTGTCCATTATAGCCAAAAGCGCCCCGTACCATGAGCGAGCCATCACCTTGTTGTCTGCTAAATATGCTCTTCGGATCTTTTCCTCAAGTTACGCCAATATAATGCGAACTCATGTGGACCATCCGAGTTCCATTTTTTCTCATCGGAGAAAATAACACTAATCCATTCGTCACTATAATACATGTGCTGTTTTGACCGTTAAAGTCTTGCTTGTTTGTGACACTGTTTCAGAGAAGCCTTACGAGCTAATTTTTGATTTTTGATGAATCCTGATTCGGTTATTCGTCTGCGTATGGTGTCACGTGATATTTTTTATCCAAGTCGATTTTTTATCTGATTGAGAGACAAATTGTCTGTTAGAGCCATTCTTTCAACTCATCTATCCTCACAAAATGTGGTTTTTTCTCGGCCTTCCTGAGTGATTTTTCATTTTTAAAATTGTTCTTCACGTTGCAAAACACTATAAATACCACGTTTAGACCGATTTAAAATAAGGGAAATTTTCAAAACGGATTTACCTTCAGCTTTCAGCTTCCAAACTTTCACAACTTCTTCAGGCGAGAACTGCAGAAATTTCGGAATTTTGATAACTCGTGCAGCGACCTCTACACTTAATACTAGTTTAGGTAAAAAGTCTCACCGATCCTCCACCAATCACGTTTAATGAGATATTTGCAAAAAATTTCATCTGTGCATAAACTTTTGCGACATAAAAAAAAATGCCTTTTTGTAATTTCTGATTTTCGTTATGATGAATTTTTTCCAAACTTGAGGTATATATTTATGATCATAGTATTCACCAGCAGTCGATATTTGAAAATATTCCTTAGTACAATTTTCTTTTTATTATAATATTTGCGTTGTGTTTAACTTTTGCACTGCACTGTATAAGTGCTGATTAATAACACGAGCATAAGCACAATAGTAAAAAGTGCAAAATTGACAAAACTTTAAAAAATAAATACATTTTAAAACTGATAAAAAGACATGTTTATTTCCGTATTATCTTTTGGTAAATTTGATGCTTATTTAGAGATAACGTATACTATTTAAAAACATATATCCCAGGATCATAAGTTCTAAGTATAATATTTTTTCTTCAATAAAATGGTACTTTAAATTTAAATTTTCCATTTGTTTGCCGTGATTCAAAATAATTAGGTAACATAGCTACAATATTCCTTTCACGCAAAAATGGAAAACACCACAAAAGCATACAAGAAATGGTAATTAGCTAGATGAGAAATCAGCTGCATAAATGTATTTCTTCAATGAGATTGAAATGTATGACAATTTAATAACATCACGCAAATATTTAAAGCAGCTATTTATTAACCGAAATCCTTTCATGTTAAGATTGATGACGTACATAAAAAGAATTCTACTTATTTTTTATTTTTTTATTTTTATTGAAATATGTTCCAAGTTAGAGTTTGCAACTTGTTGGTGACCAAGTTAGAATTGGAGAGAAACTTGTAACTGAATATCTTAAATCAACGTTTCTATTTAAAGTCAAGAAAACTTCAGCAAATATGAAAATAGTGTTCTGGTTAAATTTTAAAACACTTCCAGTCGAAACTTCCAGAAGAATGTTTTGTTTTCCTTCAAATCTTATCGAGGGCTTTAAACTGACATCTAACATGCATGTACTCATTTGTAGTTTAGCCTAAAAGAATGCAAATTGACTGCCGGTCATTATTTCCTATACTTCAAGTCATAACTTCCATTGAAATATTGGTTTGTCATTTCAAACAGACCTTTCATTCAATATATAGCACGTATCTGCAGTATTTGTAGTTTCGTTTGGAAATTTTAACTACGTATGTACGGACCAGAATTTTTTTTTGTATAAACTTCAGTACATTAATATAGCAGTGAAGCCAAATCGAATCACCACCACTGTATTAACTCAAGGAAACAAATTTCAACAAACGTTTTCTTTCCTTACTCCTGTCTTCCTTAGATGAAAATCTGACAATACCAAACTTTACCCTCTCCCTATTCTATCCTTACTCTTTCACCACCAAACCCATATTACTTCTAGGCCGGGCATATTGGCCAGTGGTTGCCAGCCCATAAAACCTCCGGATAGGCGAGTGGCGACATTAATTCCTCGCACAGATCCACCCGGGGCCAACACTAACCTGGATCCAAAACCTCCAATACGCACCTTTAAGTGCCGTCCAGAGGAATCGAAAGTTGTTTTCCCTCCCCACACTAACTGCCTTCGAGGAGGATTTTTACGCGCCGCCTGTTTTCCAAGCTGTGTGATTCTCTCCCTTCAGACGATCTCCACACGTAATTAGAGCCAGCTCGTAATGAGCTCCTATCGACCTTTGCTTCTGTGAGGAGATTTAATTGTTTTCACTCTCTTGGTATGTGTTCTAAGGCCCACGCACGTAAAACTTGGGGCAGTGTCTTTTAGCCCATGGGGGTTGTTGAGAAATGAGATGGGTTTTTGTCTGTGGAGGAATGGATATAGTAGAATGGAATGCCACTATGGGTTTTCATGTTTAAGCTTCATGATGTTGAACTTGAATGTTTATTTTGAGTTTATAAAATTAGATATTTCTTTCAGTAGTTTAACTCTGTTCTTTGTAGCTTGGTACAGATAAGTTAGATACAGAAAATTCAATGTACTGGTGAAAATACTCCGAAAATATAGCTATGACAAAATCGAGATGCGTTCACTCTTACTTTAGTTTTTGCTGATCCCTGTTTTTTTCATCATTTATTATCAAAATAATGTTTTACAAGAAATAATTAACGAAACAAACGAAATGTGTCTTGTTTATTTATAATTCTAAATTTTTTTTGTCATGTATAAATATAACTCAAAAACATAAATTTTTTGTACTAGAAATTGTTTCTTTTGTGTCGACAAGAATTATATTACGCACCAGAAAAGTTTGTTTTTAATTAAACTCATTAAATATGTGCTTGCTGGTGATCAATATAAAACATTTTTTTATTAAATATCCGTTTAGGACTTTACATTGTCTTATTTAATTACTTTTTAAAGTTTATTTTACTATAAAATTTGTAAATTATCAAATACGTATAAAATTTATATTATAAAAGGCAATGGTATTTATTTTGCCATTTCAAATTGTTTAAAAGTTATACTTTAGATCACTATTTTTAAATATTTTTACTTGTTGAAATGTTAGAAAAAATTCTGTATGATCCTAAAAGAATAAAAATTAAATATAAGCCTAATCTTTACATTACTTTAAATTCAATAAAATTACAAAGATAACCAAAATATCTATCAGTTTTGTTTCCCGAGCAAAGCAGAAAAGCAACTCAAACTTGTTTGCCTCCATTTTAAACACCAAGTTCTCTCAAACAAACGGTCCTAAAAACACTCCGGGAACAATAAAACCAAGCATAAGAGAAAAGAAAGAGAAGGCAAGAAAGTGGAAAATAAAAAAGAAGAAATCCGAAGAAAAATATCCGATCGGCGGTTAAAAAATGACAATAAATAACTAGGGAATGGGGGGAGTGAAATAAAAGGGCGAAATTTCTGTTGAAGGAAAGCGAATGAAGAGGTTTGTGGGATAAATAAAAGGAAGAAGGGCAACATGTTGATGGAAGGCCGTTTCAATTCTGTAAGCGCCCCCGCAAAGGACATTTATTTACAAGAGCCCTGATTTTCTGAAAGACTGCGAGTGATTAAGCAGGGTGGATACAAAAGAACCAAGTGCGTTGAGGGTATTTGAAAGGAAGTCAAATTGGATAATTAGATAGTATCACTAATTACCAGGTAATTTGTACCTCGTGCATTGGACTGTTGAGCGCTCTGGATTCTTAGATTGAGATGATTATCTCTTATTTTTGGAAGATGCGTACAATTTTGTTATTGTTATTTCTTGAAAACACAATGGGATATAGAAATATGCTGACTCGTTTCTATTGTTTCTTTTTGTATTTTTTTTTTAATTTTTTTTATTATTATTATTATTATTATTATTATTATTATTATTATTATTTGGAAAATAAAGAAGTGTTATTTTTGTGTATTGCACTTAAATGTAAATAAACTATACAATATATTATTTAGCTCGAGTTTTGATTACTATACATTTTTCAACAATTTTATTTGGGTTGGAGATAATTTTACAATTGTATTAGTACAGATTAGTCGTCCATTTCCAAAAGTGTCTAGTTGCCTAGGGGACAACTTTTCAGGAAACGATAAAAACCTGTATTTTGTTAAACTCAAGAGTTAATTTATAACTGTTATATTTATAAAATCTGTAAATAAATAAGAAACACAATTTACAAAGTCTTAGGACGGTATTATTTTTTATAAAGCACTAATAAGCTGTTTTAATATGCAACTAGGTAGTTTTTTGTAATTAGCTAGTTTTGGAATTGGACCTTTTTCAATTAGCTAGTTTTGGCACTGTGAATGTTACTGGTCAGTTTTGGAAATCAAAAACAACAATGAGACTGAATGTCATGTTAAAAGTAGTTTCATTAAACTTGTTATTTCCACTTTCACTTTTCACAACACCTTCAACTCTCACTTCTCCTTCAATATTTGTAATATTTAAACTCATTTTCTTACACAAGATCACAAGAAAAGAAAACATAACATAACCTCATAGAAATCTCTCAACTTTCAATCAACACAGATAAACAAAAATAACTGATTCCTTAAAAGTAACAGGCTAGCCAACAGTAATAATTAGTAAAAAGTGTAGAAATATAGGTCTGCACTATGAAAATGTCCCCCTCCCCCCCTCCCCCCCCCCCCCTCCCCCCCATCCCCACCAGTTTTTTAGAATAAACAATTTTGTGAAAGCTTATAACTAGTGGGTAGGGCTCTTTTTTATTGAACTAGAAAGTTTTGGAAATGACTTCATGAAAGCTTCCATCTTAGATGCTTTCAAGTAGGTAGTTTTGAAACAGTATCTGAGTTTGCAACAAGACAGTTTTGGAAATAAAATGAAATGCAACTTGGCCGGGTTTGAATTTGTACCCGATTTTCAGTCATTTTTTTAAATAGGATTTAGAAACTTTGGCCACTGTAAAACTATTTTAAAATTAGTATTTCAGTTGTGCCAACAACATACAGTTAAAATCTTACCTTTTCAAATGTTGTCAATCAGGCACTTTTGGAAGTGGATGACTCGTATGAAGGTTTCAATATGTTCAGTGATTTTTTTTTTTATTTTTTTTTTATAAATTATTAAACATACCCAACCGTAAATTGTACTAATATTAAAAATATTAAAGACTATGACTGATTTGAAGGAAACATTTAAGTCAACCAAGCACCAAATATCTTTAATTAAGTATCTTTACTTTTAAAATAATAAATTTTCTTTCTAAAGTTGAGAGATAAAAAGTACCGAAAAATACGTACCAAAGTTGTGGCCTGCACAGCAGCTTCTGGATATTTATTAACTATACATCAGATTTGTTATACCTGAGTGATATTAAAACTGTATATATATATATATATATATATATATATATATATATATATATATATATATATATATATATATATATATATATATATATATATATATATATATATATATATATATATATATATATATATATATATATGCAATTTAAATAGCATAGTTTAATTTATATATATATATATATATATATATATATATATATATATATATATATATATATATATATATATGCAATTTAAATAGCATAGTTTAATTTATATATATATACATACTTATATATATACATACATATATATATACATACATATATTACTTACGTACATACACACATACATGTATACATATATATATAATTAAACATGCTATTTTAACTGTTGTTGTTTTGAACACGAGTAAAACTAAAAGAATAATGCTTATAGTTTATTTAAAAAATTAAAAGATTTTTCGAAACATTCCAAACATTTTAAATACAAAAAATTTTATAATATCACTGTAAAAGAAATTATTTAAAAACAACCTATTCTAAAATTCCCAATAATGCAGCCTTCCTGTATAAAATTCCTATATTAAAGGTGTAAATATTACATTGATTGTCATGCAATACAACTTTTTTCGTTATTTTTAAACAACGCGTATCTTTATTTAACAACCTTAAAACATACAATGGGTAGACTTGCTTTAAGTATTGATTAACAAATACACTTAAATGTTAAAAAAAAAAAATCATTCAATTATTACACTATACTTCATTTATTTTATAGAAAAATTAATACCAAAACTTCAAATTAATACTAACTCAATCTTCAAGCCAAGTGAGTTTAGACTAGCCAAATTAGATCATAGAAATATACTGAAAGCATTGGAAATGGAAGTTTCTGGTAACATTGGATGAGACATGAGTATATTTAAGTTAATGTAATAAAAAAAGATCACTTTTCTATTGTTCGACTGAAGTAAATAACCGTACGAAATTGTTTCCTTAGTGTATTGAACAGTTCCCAAAAAGATGCATGATAGTTGCAAGATTTTTTTACAACGACAAATTAAAAATAAAAAAAAAAATTAAAAATCAAGTCACTCTACTATCAGCAGAAAAGTTTGTAACCAGTCTTTGAGGAATACATTCCAGCCTTAAAAAGAAAAGGACATTGACAAATTTGAGCTTTGTATGGACTCAGTCTCAAGTCACACATCTAAATCAACTGCCGCTTATTTATCAAAGAAAGAATAAGAAAACAGGAATAAAGTGAATCCCATTTAATGAAATACCTGTAAAATCACCTGTGGCATCTCTAATTGACTTTTTCGCTTTCGGTTCATTTAACGAGCCTTAGAAAAACGGCATCCAAGAACGCTTGGAAGTACCCCATTCCTCTTAGAAAATAATCTAAGAGGAATGGATTAAAATTGACATGATGGTATTATGAAAAAGTTTACTAACATGGAAAATTCGCACTAGAGCGAAAACCTTGGCTTTCAGGTGAAAGCAAATCGCCTAAGAATATGGCATTAGTACATAAAACTCAACTATCAAAATCATTTCTATAAAGTGCGAACTACCTACTGTATTATTAATCAATGTTAAATATATTCTTTCATTTCCATTTGTCATTAAATATATTCAGTCACCCACATCAATATTTCAGTAAAATTACCTATACGCATTCTCAGACATAATAGCTAAAGCTTTCAGATAAATGACTTGGAAATACTTATAAATGTGCATAATTACCTCATCCTCTAGTTTCAATAATCACTAAAGTAACCCCTAATCACAAATATTCGCATTGTACAATGGGCATCTGCTTTCCACCCCTAAACGTAATAGCCCATCGTCTTATTCCGACTCTTATCCAACATGTACAGTGATCATGGCAGCAGGGAGGGTCTTTTCAGCCTGTTTCTGGTGGAACAAAAGGGCGATGGTAGAGCATTCCTGTCTCTTATTACGTAATGGATGAAGAAGCGAAAGTGGAATTTGGTGCCGCAGAAGATAAGATCACAAATCTTTCTTTTGACAGTCCGTCCAAAATCGTCTCGAAGCGGTTTTCAAAACGTCCTCCTCCCTTGATGTGTATATAGATATGAGGAGATAAATCCACAAATATGTCTCCGGAGGTCTTTTGTTGGTGGGTTGAATGCGTTTTATTCTCTCGTTAGGGCGTTTAGGTTGGTAGGGAAGTTAGGGTGGTTTTGTTGTTTCGGAAATGGATTATCAATCAGGGGCGTCTTTGTAAATGTTTTGAGACTTTTATGGAATTTTCTAGCGCTTTTTATGTTTCAAAATATTATTTAGGGTCCTGGACTTGAAAGGATGGTGGTAGTATGATGGAATTATGAGGTCGTTTCGGAAAAATAGTTTAATTATGGCTTTTGTTGTATGTTTCTGTGATGTTTGAGTTTGTTTTGTGTGATTTACTTTAGTATGGGTCAATAGGGCAATTGCATGTGTTTAGATTTTCTTAAAATAATTCGATCGACAATTTTCAGTTTGAACCATTTAAGTTATAAGATAATTAAAAAGCTATAAAAATTCCCAAATATTAAATACTGCTTGAAAGAAAAATATTTTACAGTTATATTGAAAATATATATTTGTTTAGGTTTTATAGGAGTACAAACATTCTCTGTTGCCTATAAATTTCATACAAAATATTAAGAAATAAGATTCCAAAATTTTAAGTTAACAGATATTCAAGTATACTTTTGAGTGACCAAATAATTGTTTTTCGTATTTTTAATAAATTCAAAAGAGTATCTTCTATATAAGTTGCATACATACTCATCAGATCAAAACAAGCATTCAAAATATATATACATTATAAATTCATATAATTTTCATTCGTTTTAATTAGTAGTTACTTTGGTTTTCGAACTATGGTTTTCAAATCCCCATAGAAAGTATTAAACGTTCCAATTTTAAAGGTATGTTTCCTCGATGCCTTTTCAGTTTTCTTACTTTCCAAATACTGTTAATGAGTAGATTAAACAAGTCAATAATTTTAATACATGCTATTTAAAAAAAAAAAAATAATCTTGCTTTAGATTTTCTACGCCACTCTTAGTGTAAAAAAAAGTTTCAGATTCTCAGCTGTCAATAGTGTATTACTTACATAGAAAACAAAGTTTCCAGTAAAAACTTAATAAACTCAATTCTTACCTCTGAGAGAAAAAAAAATCTCTTGGTACGTCGGAATCAACTTTAAAAAACTAATAAGTAATAGTCTCTCGAAATCTTTTCTATTTTTTCAATCCCATTGATTTTGTTTTCTTTTGGTATGTGATCGAGGCCAAGTCTCGTTTTCCCAAGAGTCTCTATTGGATTGAGCTATCATTTAAAAAGTTGACGAAAAGATCATTTTATTTTCGATTCCGGAAAGTGATAGATTGAAATGTCAATAGTAATAACTTTTAGCAGTGTACATAGTTTGCTCGTTTTTCTCCGCTGCGATTCCCATTCGGAGTATCGACTGTTTCTAAACACTCAGCAGTCCTTTAAAGTATCCGCTGATACATTGACATTGCAACAACTTTCATTCACTTTGTACATAATTAGCATTAATACAAGGGTAGTCAACAAATTTATTGGGGCTAATGTATTTCAGTTCTTTCAACGCATTTTTTTCATTGGGAAATAGAAAAAAAATGCAAATTGTGAAAAGATTTTAATTGTAAACTTTTTTGTGTTATCCAGTGCAGTACTCTGAAAATTTAAAGTATTTACAATAGTTAAGTAACCTGTTTGCTTGATTATAATAAGCAAAAGAAATAGAGTTACAAATGTAAATAAATACATTTGTATATCCGGTATATTAATCTACATCAAATATATACAAATTTCAAAATAGTATACTTATGGGTATATACGCATGAATATTTTCTACACATGCAAAGCTGATGTGTAGGAGGTGAGCGTCGAAATTCATTTTGTGTGAAACAGTTTTGTTTATTTTGGTCATCCAAATACTCAGATTTTTTAAGAATTGGAAAATTCAAAATGGATTATGTACAAAACCATTTTTCACATGTGTCAAAATTTAAATTAGTTAAGTTATCATGTGGGTTAACTAATAATTTTATAACAAATAATAGTTAATGTTGCCTATTAACTATAATTTAATAAAACGTGTTTTGTTTTTCACAAAAAAAGTTTAAAATAACAATTGTTTCTAAATGAGAATTGAACAATTGAACTCACATGATTAAAAGGACTTATAATTCACAATCAAGAACTTATGACTGACTGAAAATATTTTATTGCAATCAAAACTGATAGTGTATTAAAATCAGTCAGTTAACTGTATTTTTTTACAATCGGGTACTTATTTGATTTCAATAGAATGGCCATAAATGCATAATACTTAAAAAATGAGTTCGATACATTTTTAACAAACAGTTCATCGAAATAACAATCCTTAACTATCAGTTTGACTGCTATTAAATCTATAAAAAAGACATTTTTTTAGTTTTAGGCAACTTTTCGAAAGCATGCAAATAAGGTTGTTTTAAATTAGGTGTTATAAGAAATGAAGAAAACAGGAAAAAACGATGAGTCTTTTTTTTTTCCCAAAAAAATTTGATTCCAGTTCTTATCCATTAGATCTTTAGGAGTGCTACTTACAATTACTTACGTTACGTCATACGATGATATTTACTTAAACCAAACAATGAAAAATAGGTGGTTTTTGTTTTTCGTTTCCTGAAAATTATTAGTTTCGATCTCATGCTTTTCCCTTGGAAACCTCATGTTCTTTTAAATACATATTTACTTTCCAACTACATAGTTACTTATTTTTAAAAAAGTAAATTGGGATTTCATAAATATAAAATGGTTATGTTTCTGAATAAAAAGTAATAAACTCGTAATCACAAAAATATGTTACGAAAAATTTCTTTTAAAATCAGTTACGTCAAAAGTAACAAAAGAAGTAAATTGGCAAAAATGAGTGTTTTTAACCAAAGTAGCTTTTATGCAACGCCAATCCAAAAAGCTTCCATTTAAAGAAACTCATTTCTTTTCAACTTCACAATTCACAGAGAAAAACACATTTAATTGGCCTTAATGAGGGTTCTTTCGTCACACTTACACAAGTAAAAGTATAGAATAGTCCGAAAATTCCCCATATTCTGGAGACAGTCAACTTTTTTATCCTTTTAAATTTAGTAACTGTCATTCTCTAGCAATTCAGCAGGTCTGAATTGCATTCAACTGAATCTAGTTTCTTCCAATTTTCCACGACATTAAATCCCTAACAAACCCATGATTAACCCCAAAAGAATTTAGAAATGTATATCAAACTCCTGGTTTAACCTCCATCATCAACAGTCAGCGACTATTTGTTAATCAAAATAAAACACCTTAAAGTTGTCTTCCGGCAACTATAGTCCTAATGCAGTAAAACAACATTAGAAGGGTGTCTTATGTTTGACGTTAATTCGCGGGGATGAAGGATCAATAGAGCATTCACCTTTCGACATTTTATTTCTTGACTAAATTAAACCTATTGAACTTAATAACGGATTTTCTTTGAATATTCCATGAAAATAACTTCTAAAGAAGCCCACAAACTCCCGCTTAACCCGCAAAATCTTCGAAAACAGTGTTAGCTAACCTCCTTCGAACATCTTCTTGGTTACCTAAAAAAAACATCTTACAACTTTTTTCCAGTAACTATAGTCTTAATGCAGAGAAGAAGAATTACCTGGTTGTCTTATGTTTGATGTTAATACGTCGGGTGATGGATCACAAATTAGTAAGTGGCCAATCGTGCATTCACCTTCCGGCATTTTATGTAAATTGAAACGATTGAACCTAATAATGAATTTTCTTCAGATATTTACGAAAATAATCATAAAAGAAGTCCTTAAAACCACCACTTAACTCCCCCCCCCCCCCCAAACACCCAAATATTCCAAATACTGTAATAACCTCCTAGTCTCATCTTTTTCGCCAGCGCAGCGTCTGCTTGATAACCTAAATAAAACACCTTAAAGCTGTCTTTCAGTAACTATAGTCTTACTGCAGTGAAACAACATTAGCAGGGTATCTCTGACGTTAATTCGAGGGAAGAAAGATCAAAACTTATTAAGTAATCAGTGCATCATTTCATTCACCTTTTAACTTTGTTTTCCTGTCTGAAAATAATTGTTGGTTATATAAGATGTGTTTGTGACTCACTTTGACGTGTCAGCTGTATTATAGTTTTGAAAGCATGTAGGTTAAAGAACGGATTGTGCGAATTTAAATAGATAAGTTCAGTTGCTGATTTGTTTGGCAGTTGATGCTTATTTGAAGTTAATTAAAGTTAATTAGTTTAATTATATTAATAGTTTTGTTTTACTTTTTTAGTGTTTCTTTTTTTCTTTTTCTTTTTTTGTGTTTCTTTTTTTTTTTTTTTTTTTTTACCCTTGTTTTTAAACTTTTGGGTTGTATGTAATATCTTGAATCAAAGGAAAATCTGTAATAAATGTATTCCTTTGATTCCTCTATTTTTATTTTTATTTTTTTTTTTATTATTATTACTATTTTCGTCTCTAAGAATAGTTCACTTAAGTGGTTTAGCTATGTATAATTTTCTACAGTTAATATTTTAGTTTGTCTCCTAAATTTTTCGTTTTATGTTGAGTTACTTGTTGTTTTTTCTTCAGGTATACCCTTTTGTAAGTTTAATCTAAATTATCGAATATTTTGTTTCAAACCAAACGGACAATCGAAGCTTAATATAAAAATGTACAAAACATGTAATTACACTTTTGAATTTCAGACGATTACAGTAAAAATTTTACCAATATTAATAACAAAATATTACATTTTTATTTAGTTTGTTATTTATCAAAATTTTTAAGCAATTCCAAGAACGTAAGACCAATTAGTTATTTATTTAATCTCAGGGTACTTTGAAAACAATACCACACAAAAAAGTTTTAGCAAACGATTAATAAAGTAGTACACAAGTTTGAATGCAATTAATTTAATCAAGAATTTATTACACAATAATACAAAGCTCTCCTTCCTTTAAATTTATTTAAACTGAAACTATCAGCTGTTATCATGTTCCATTTTCAATCAAAGTAAATCTTTTGAAATACAGTTCCCTCCCCTCCCCTCTAAAAACAAACTATATGATTTAAACGTCAGGCTCCATCCGGGATTCCCCCACTGTGTATTCCATTTATTATTCCATCGTATACGCTGAAAGTGCTTAAGTGCCATTTTCATCGTC
Organism: Linyphia triangularis; assembly: GCA_963978545.1. Classification (NCBI taxonomy): domain Eukaryota; kingdom Metazoa; phylum Arthropoda; class Arachnida; order Araneae; family Linyphiidae; genus Linyphia; species Linyphia triangularis. The sequence goes on from OZ021722.1 coordinate 73,399,316, forward strand.
TCCCGGGCATACAACATCAGATTTATTGCGCACCAAAACGGCATTTTGTTTATGACTTATCTAGAGAAATGTAGAGACTTACTCTGATGGAGATGTTCCTATATGAAGAAAAGAAATTACTTCTTCTTTTTTTTTCCCTTTATTACGAGAGTAAAAGTTAATTGCTTCAAAGGTATTGAAATTTACTTACTATCAGGAATTACAAAGGAGAAAGTATAGATTTTATATTGTTATATTGAATTTATTAATGCAGTATAGTAGTTAGAGCATCAGACACTACCACGCTGATGGGTCTCGGTTCAAATCCATGGTAAGACATGGATGTAAGACGTAGGTGTCCTAAGTTAGAGTCAACGATGGCCCACCCACTAGATGGCCAAGTGACTGCGAGCACTTGGGACCGCCAATGGAAAAAAAATTATCAATTTTGTTACTTCATATAATTTATTGAAAATAGTTTTTATTCGTGTATTTACTAAGTCTAAATTATAAACAAAATATTTTACAAACTTTCTTTTAATAATGACATAGATATTTGGTGAAAGTAAAAATCCTATGAGATTAAATTTAAATTTGCATAAAAATACATACATATTAATGAATGGTTAATAGTCGAGTTGTATAATTTGATTGGAAATCCCGTAATTAGTTCGTAGCACAGACTTAGCTTTACAGACAGTGTTTTAAGAAATCAGCACAAGCAACTCTTATTGTGAAAAAGTTAGCTTTTCGTGTATGAAACTGACAAATCCTTCTTCGAATGGACATAGTCTTGTAAGTGGTATATCACACCACTCCTGGTAGGAAAACTCTATTTTAGAGGAGCTAGGGTGGATACAGAGTTGTTTGCAAACTTCTAACGGTGTTTTCCCTACATAAATCTTTTCTGATGAGAAAACAATTGAAGGTTAATTATTGTAAAACAACATATTGTCATCATGCCACGTTTAAACATGTGTTTTAGTAACAAGTATTGCTTGAACAACAGTAGCAAAAGTTTTGAAATCCTTTATTGCGCAACGAATATTAGTATATCTGCTATGAGTATTCTGGTTACGTAGTTTCCTTGGACCTGTATAAGATAAAACTGGATTTTGTTTATTCTTATTTGATGCTGCAATTTTCTAGTGTAAGGTTAAAAGTATCTTAAATGTCCCTCTGTATTTATTTAAAAATTTATTTTAGTAAAAGGAATTATATTTTTAATATATCGTCGCTTTATTTACTGTACCTTTCGATACCCCCAACAATTTTAAAACTATACCTACTAACATAACCACAAGATGATAACTAACAATTCCTTTTTTTAAACATGGTCCAGTCACTAATTTTTTTACTCAAAAAATTCTTATTAATCACTAATTGAATTGTATTGAAACACGTTTGAGAAAAATAATGTGAAAAGTAGTAAAAACTTTTTCTTTAGATCTGTAATCAACAATAAACATGGAATACTCTTTTAAGCATGTATATATTTCAATATTTTTGTTCATCCTAAATAGTTTTCCACTTCAAACCAAAATTCCTTTTCGGCCATCCCCCAATTCTCAAATTACACCTTTATATTTCTCAAATTCCAACCATAAATCAAGTTACTTGCATAAAAAAAAAATACACGACATGAATATTCCAAATAATTACTAAAACCGTCTTAAGCCAAATCCAAGCGACCCAAACTGTGATGGGGTTAATGTTGCGGCACACATCTTCCCACTCCCCTTCAATTCGGGTGTCTTCCTCCTTGGCGGGATATTCCGTTTGCAGCGCTCTCAAGTAATTGCATTTCTGGATACAGATCAGGAAAAGGGAGTATTTTGTTTTTGTTCCCACTCTGCCGAATAAATAGTCGGGAGAGAGGACAAAGTCGACTTTATCTGTGGTCAGAGAATGGGCGTCCCTGATTGATATATGGGTCTGGGAGCTGCGCATACAAGTCTGTCTAGGAAAGTAGAGGAGTATTGTGTATTGAAGTATGAAATACTGAGTATTTGAAGATGTTTAGAAAGAAAATTATTATGATTATTAATAATGGTATGGTTATATTAATAAAAACATAGACAAATTTGAATGTAGATATTTATCTTATTAGAAGTCTCTATTTATTCTATTTGGGAAGATTACTTGATAATGGAGCCAAAAATGATAATGTTTAGTTTTCTAGGAATAAGAAGGGATCAATACGAAAAAAGTTAATATCTCAACAACTATTGACAAACGAATGACTTTTCAATGTTCTTCATATATAAATGGGGATTTGATTAAAATTCTTTCTCGCTTGATTTTTTTAGTAATACAAATTATTACACAATTAATTTCATTTGCATAAATGCAGTAAATGGTCGTTAGATATTATCCTGTCGACCTTTTTTTTTCCAACAAAAAGTTCGACAATTGTTGAATTTCTTTAAAGTTGGCAAAATAATGTTTGTCATTTATTCAGTGCTTGGCCATGGCATCTTTCCAGCTCAAAAGGACTCTAAAGTCACTATATTTCAACATAACTTATTATTATTATCCCGTCAACCGTTTGTGAACTTTTTGTTGGCAGCTGACTGCTCAAACTATAGGAATGACCGGCTACGTTTGATGAACTTTTTGTTACGAAAAAAGGGTTGCCTAAATACTAAATAAGATCTCTCGAGATTCTAGGAATTATCCCTTTGACCGTTGGGGAATATTTAGTTGGAAGTCAACTACATGAACTATTGGATTGGCTGACTACTTTATTCTCTAATTTTAAAGTATTTAAAATACATTTTCAATAAAATTCAATTATCGGGGTTATTCTAACAAAGTAATTGGACCTCAGTTCATGAAGTATTTATGCATTCAATGGGAATGGTGATAATGATATAAAATCATTTTCAATTGTTATGCAGAGTGGAATTAGGACTAGGGTTTCATTGAATGGTAACAGCTTGTGGCCAATCACAACACACCTTTAAATACATATACTTTATTTATTTACTTATTTTCAAAACATGTTGTATGGGACAATGATCTTATTTAAAACTACGTACTTTTCCTTTTTTTTTAATTGTTCTTTTTTGAACTTTAAAAATTGTCTTAAACATTTAATTTTCAAAATATGACTTATATATTACATTTTCTATTCAAACACTTGCTTAGAATGTGAAAAATTGTAGCATAAAATGTTCGATTGTGAAAAATTGTAGAATAAAATTCCAAACACGAACAATAACAAGAAAGCATGGTTACCGTGACATCATATAGCAATTGATCTGTGACGTCATATGCACAATCCTCTTCAATGTACTTAAAATTCCATTTCAAGTACACTGAAATTCCACTTTAGGTACATGTAAAAACTTTACTATTTATTCAGTTTAGTCACGAATGTTTATTAGACCAAAATTACTGCTTTGTTTACTTTGATACACTTGAAAGGTTATAAAACAGTTGCATAATGAAATTAGTTATAACTTCCTCACATCCGAAAAAAAAAAACGCTTTAAGACCCAAGATTTATATTCATATAAAGAAATACTAAACGTAAATAAATGTATTATTCTGACAAGACAAAAAAAAAAAAAAAAAAAAAAAAAAACGGTCGAAACTATTTAAAAATCGACCATAAATGAGTTCAACTAAAACCGATAGCTAAATCCGTCACAACTTTCCAAATCAACAGGATCTTTTTTGTCCAGTAACTTACCTCTCTTTAATTTTCGAAGAGAAAAGGAACAGACGATTTTATTCCTACGGCGGCAACTCCTTTCTTCTTCGGAAATAAAATATTATTTCAATAATTTACATTACTGATGACGTAATATCCATTATTGCCAACTGGGCTTAGTTACAAAAGAAGAATGCACATTTCGAGTGAAGAAACACATTCATATGTTCCTTCTAGAATACTATCCAAATATCTCAGAAACATAGTCCTTAATTCAAACAAGCAGATGATGCATGATAGACTATTATAGGGCAAATGTATTTGTTACTTTTTTTTTATAAAAAGTGTTGAGAATGTTCAGTAACTACCTACCTTACTATGAATACAATTTCCGGAAGCATACCTTATTTTAATGGCTTGTACAGTAAGTAGCATGCAGTTTTTATTTTGAAATAGTGTAAAATAGTGGCAAGACGCTAGACAAAAAAAATGCCGATTATTCATCAAGTTAAGTATATTTGGCTAGTGGTTTTAGTTAAACTCATTTGAAGTAGATTAGTAAATAATTTTGGTTTTTTTCCCCAGTAAACCTCACTATTCTTTCACTACTAGTACTTTTATTCAGTCCATAAAAAATTCGGACTGGTGCTGGATGTGCTACCAATAGTTTTATCCACCTTTCAATCTATTTTAAATCGATATGAATAAAAAATAAAAACTCACATGTTTCATCTGGAAAATTATTATATATTTGTGCAATTCCCTGACTGACGCACGGGACATTTTTCGCTCTTTTTTTTTTCTCGTAAATAAATTAAAATCGAAACCAATAACGAATCTAGTCTTTTGTGTTATGTAATATTAGTTTGTGGCAAATTTATATGGAAAAATAATTGTTTTTATTACGTAAAATATACATTTATAAGCCACCGACGAAACGTCACACAGACATAGTTCATCAGACATTATAAATGTATATTTGACATAATTAAAATAAATATTACAATACAGCTGCAAGTATCGCTTTTCAGAGAATTTCTCAATTAAAGAGTGATTACTGTGAATTAAGCTTGTTACGTATTGAAAAGGTAAACTAGCAAGTGTTTGACAATATAGGTATCAGGGTATCTGCATCGAAGGGATTTTAAACCAAAGTGATTGACATTGAAACGAAGAGCTAGAAATGCAGGCATTTCTTAATGTATTTAAGTGACTCTGTAAGACTGGCAAATACAATGAACTTAAACTCGTAATCTTAAGATAAAATCTATTAACGAGGATCATCTGACTTGTGAAGGACGTTTCTGCTGACTAAGACAGAATTGTACAGCTTCAGTTGAACTTAAGATGAAGAAGGGAATCTAACGAGTACAAATTGCATTACTGCTCCGAAAGAGGTTCTGATAAGGTCTTAAAATGTGTCGTCAGTTATGGCATTCAGAATTTTTGTTCGAATATTCAAATAGTGTTTCAAAATATTCTCTCAAACTTAAAAAATATTTAATTCATAAAATCCAAAATGATGTAAATGTTATACTTTTCCTATTATTAATGTTAGTAAGTAAAGCTTAAGTAATTTTCTGATGGCCCCTTAACGTGATTTGTTAAAATATTGTGAGGAGGATTTTTGTTTCATTAATGGTGAATTTGAGTGTTTCTCTGACCATCTAAACGTAGCATATGTCAGTTTGCTTCAAGGACTTATCTTTGAAATGATTTATTATTGCTGTATCTGTTTAGATAACCTGCAAATTACCTTTATTTTTTTCACTGTTCAGTGTATTGTGTTCAATATATTCCGAATTGATACATGATTTGATTCTATGCAAGACAACTATAAAATGTCAGCTTTAGATATTATACAATTTCGTTGTATTTAATAAATATAAATTAGCCTAAATGTAATGAAGTATTCCAAGTAATATTACGTAAAAACTTTTTTTTTAAAGAAAATAAAATTAAAGTTAATTATATCTGGTCTTTATATTAAGAAAGCAAAAGTAATAGATCACTTAGTTCACTTTTCTAAAAGTTATGAAACCTAATTTATCAAATAACTTTTTACAAAGCATCCGAGTGCATGAATCCACGCATATTAAGTGGTTAATTCCACACAGACTAAAGAATTGATCGCACCTAATCTATTAGCACACCTTATGCTAATACACAACAGTTTATAAACTCCATAAAAACTGTTGCATTATTCAACAGAAACAAAACCAACCCTTCACCATTTCAAGGCTACTACGACTACCCGTTATCCTTTCATTTATCATAAATATTATTTTCTCATTAATCTGCTGCCTAAAGTTCTACTTTTGACGACAAAAAAAAAGACATTTATGCAGGCACTTAACATCCCTCAGGTACGGTTATTAGTAAGTAATAGTTAGTGCCAGTTTGCAGTTACTACTACAGCAAGGGATTCGAACCACGCAAAGCTGGCATCACGTAAAAGCTTGATATGCTTTTTATTTTTTCGAGTAGGTGCTTAATTTGTTTTGCTTTCTCTTATTTTCCTATTCATTGATCGTGGGGCATTCAAACTTTGCGTGTTAAGTTTTTCCAGTACTGGTAGGTGAAAGACGTTAGTGTAAGTTCATGGTAGTTTCCTTTTGTAATTATGTCTGGAGACGTGATAAGTTACTGCCCAGCTACGGTCAATCGCCTTTATTAGAAGACTTGCGTTTTTATCTTCGTTTTTCCCCTTACCCTTGGGGATATCTCAAAAGCTGAAACGACTTCGAATCGATGCAGTAGGAAAAGAATTTTGTCGCCTGAGAACTTGGTTTTCTGAAAATTGGAGGAATGCTCAAAGACAAGGTAAGACATTTTTCATCTTCGTATCATGCTTTTAAGTGAGACGTACATGCTAAAAAATGCGTTATTTTAAATTGTATCACCTCGAATAATTTGTTACTCTTATGAATATCTTACGATATTCAAAATGCAAGACGACAAGTTAAAAAAAAAAATTTAATTTGGGTATGCACATGACACCCACAATGTGAACGACTGTAACTTTATATTTTGTCTGCAACCTTAAACCGACTCCAAATACAAAGTTATTAAGAGGGGAAATTTTAAAACTTGGAAAATGCTTAGTATTAAAAAAAAAAAAAAAATTGACGATCACTGATGAATGAAATTGCATTCTAATAGCAGCTATAAATTATAACATTGATCTTGTTTTTGAGCAGACTGGTAATGCGTTGCTACGCTTCAAAAGTAAGTCTCGTGTGAATGCTCATACGTTGAGCTTTCTGATATGGAACTCTCAAAGAGTGAGTATTCGAATTTAAACTGTTATTTTCTTAGCTATTCTATTTCATTTCTTTCAGTGATAATCATTTTCAAACTTCTCAAATAGATTCCATGCTAAAGTTCGTTATACGAATACATATTGGCACGAATGCATATGACACAAAGGTTCAATTTTTATTTTTTTATTTTTTTATTTTTGCGGATTGGCAAACAAACGGATGTCGAAGTCCATCTAGAAGTGTTCCGTTTCCATTATGAATCCTAACGATTAATTTCGCTTTACTTTAAACGTAATAAAATAGTTTTATTAACTTTTAAATTAATAGTTAAAACAAGCAATATGGGTAATTAACATTTTTAAAGTAGTGTTTGACACTCCTTTAAAGTGTTTGACCCTTAGTCTTCAAACTTCTCATCCTCAATCCTCCTTATTCAAGGCAATTCAGAAATTTCATATCCCAAGAATAACAGGTGGATAGAAGGTGATCCCGAATAGTTATTTCCTCATCTGTGGTGGGCTCCTCATCCACCACAGGATTTCCATTGCCTGTTCACTCTGAATGATTTAATACGCCGACGCTCGTAATACCTCGGCAAAGAGTGATAAAAAGATTACGGTTCTTCACCATGGTAACCGCATCCCTTACAACACCGCGTGTCTGCCCCCGATGTCCAACTAATTACTCTGCTCGTACAAGAAGCAACACCGTCCGGCGCTATCCAAGGCTAGTAGATGAAATGGTTGTGCCTGTAACTAAATTTTGCCTTCTATTGAAATAATGTAACGTTTATGGATTTAAATAAGAATAGTTGTTGTATTAAATCAAAAAATCTTTATGTTATTATGACCCAGTAATTTTTTTTAACTTGTTACTATTTGGAAAATAAGTTGTAAAAATATGTAAACACAATGGTTATTGGAAAAAGCTTAATTGGATTCGCTTTTCGCATACTGCTTTGTAAAAGTTAAGTAAAAATATGTTTCTTCTACAAGTCCATTTGCTCTAAAAAGCATCTGAAAAGAAAATCATAGGATCAACTATAGAAAATAAAAGGTGGTTACATTAAACTGCATCTGTGTAGAGATGTCTAGAGCTTATTCAAATGGAAATATTACAATAAAAGGCAGTGTACATAACAATTTAGACTATGGGAAAATGGTATCTGAAGAACAAAAAACGTCACATCAAATTTACATTACTGGATGGATATGTAGCACTTCAAAGGCTTATATTTAAATTAACTTTACGATTGAACCTTTGCGAGAAAGTTGTAGGTGAAGTTTTAAACTGAAAATAAAACAATCCAGTCAAGGTTTTAATATATGTCATCTAATCGACGATCTACAAGTGCCGTTTAAAAAATTTAAGCACATTTTTCTAATTTTTTTTAATAATCTTCCCCCCCCCCCCATCACCCCCTTATTTATTTATTTATTTATTTATTTATTTATTTATTTATTTATTTATTTATTTATTTATTTATTTATTTATTTATTTATTTATTTATTTATTTATTTATTTATTTATTTATTTATTTATTTATTTATTTATTTACTAGCTAAATACCCGTGCTTCGCTACGAAATTTTGACATGTGCAATATTTTAGCTAGCTGTGAGGCCTTGCATTGTGGAAATCTGTCATTCGTGTATAGGGCCCAGTTTTTGGCGCTTCGCTCGCAGGAATATGGTTCATCGCTACGCAAAATCGAGCTCGCTTCATTCGCTGAAAATTTCATGGACACATAAACAAAGACTTATTTCACTTGTTAAAAGGTTCATTGCTGCGTAAGCATAAGCTCTCTTCACTCACTAAAATCTAATTGATACGTAAATATTTAATATTGGAAGCCTTTCCCTTGTCAAGAAAAAAAAAAATTCCCCATTAATACAATATTACAACACCCCTTTAAGATTATTTAAACACGTGTTTGTGGAATGCAAAATTAGAGGCTAAAACTACTTATGTTGAAACTTTCAGAGATCTAGGCCTATTCGAAGTCTCTTTTTGTGAAAAAATTAATTGAAAAACCAATTAAAATTTTAACATTCTTTTTGGCAGTCCAATTAGAAGGCCAAAACTACTTGAGTTGAAAATTTCAGAAATGTAGCCCAATTAAAAATCGTTTTGTAAAATATTTGTTAATTAACTAAAAAAGAATTAAAAAAAAAAGAAAAATCAAATTCTGTTTTTCAAAAATCTAATTAGAAAACCACAACTATTTATGTCGAAAATTTCAAAGCTGTAGCCCTATTTGAAATCGGTTTGTATACATATATAAATTAATTAAAAAATTTAATTAATAACGAACTAAACAAAAATTGAAAATTCTGTTCTTTTAAAGTCCAATTAGAAGGCCAAAACTACTTATGTTGAAAATTTTAGAGCTGTAGCCCTATTAGAAATCGTTTTTTAAAATATTAATTAATTAACTAAAAAATTAATTAAAAAGAAAATAAATAAAAATTTAAAATTCTGTTTTTTAAAAATCCGATTAAAAGGCCAAAACTACTTATGTTGAAAATTTCAGAGCTGTAGCCCTATTAGATATTGTTTTGTAACATATTTATTAATTAATTAAAAAAGAACTAATTAAAATTTTAACATTCTGTTTGGTATGCATACAATTAGAAGGCCAAAACTACTTATCCTGAAAATTTCAGAGCTCTACTCCAATTTTAAGTAGGTTTCTATAGATCCACAGAGCCACAGAGAGACACCTCATCTTGTTTTATTTATTTATTTATTTATTTATTTATTTATTTATTTATTTATTTATTTATTTATTTATTTATTTATTTATTTATTTATTTATTTATTTATTTATTTATTTATTTATTTATTTATTTATTTATTTATTTATTTATTTATTTATTTATTTATTTATTTATTTATTTATTTATTTATTTATTTATTTATTTATTTATTTACGCTGTCAAACACAAAGACAAATTCTAATAACGTGACAGGAGAGCACATGGAAATAAGGGGAAACATAATACTATAAAACAAACCGTGTTAGTTTTATCATGGTCATCCTCTATTATAGACCACTCTTTGCTTTATCAAGTACAACATTATCAAAGAGGGAAAAAAATTATTTATAATTGAGAAACATACTATGATCGTACCTCTTTGAAAACTTCGCTACATTTTGCCATCTAGTGACTTAATCCCAGCAAGAGAAAGTATAGGAAACTATGAGAAAACATTTACTTTTAAATCCCAGCCTTGGTCATAGTCAGTAGTCGAAGAAGGTGGCCGTATCTGTGTAGGAGTCATGGCTAGAAGGGACTTCTCCTCCCTCTCTAAGAATTCATTAGGTGAGGGTAATCGGCAGTGGTAATTCTATTCGAGCCTCCGAATCATGCACCACTTCTCGGTGACACTGGTCGTTAGGTCCACCACTCGGTACCGCCTGGGGACACAACTTGCCTTTATTGGAAATCTATTGCTTATTTTAGTGTATTTTCTCATGTTCTAGGCTCGATGGTGTTACAGTCTACATATGTGATTGAAAGGTTGTCGACCTAAGTTTGATCTTGGACTACTGGTCATGGCCGTGGCTGACTCAGTCATATAACATTTCGGTGTTAATAAAAAGGATATATTTCACTTAGACTTAAAATCTGCACATGAACTACATATGAGCTTCTATATTATTTTATTTTTTTCCTATCACAATGTCATGGAAACGATATTGAACACCAAAACTGTATATACCATACTGACTCTAGAGAACTAAAATATTTAAAAGGAGCTAAAGAGCGATAATAGGTATGGGATTGCAATTTACAATAAACAAGACTTATAAATGGTTATAAATATCATATGTTTTGATAGTGTAATTGTTTGCTTACATATTCATGGCAGTGCACTTGCTGCAAAATACTCTTGATAAAATTAATAACTGACTATCTGTATGTGCAGCTACAGAATTACTATGGAGTTTAGTTTTCATAGTTAAAAAAATCCTAGATTTTGACAAACAAAAATGTAGAATGCAATACCAAGTTGTTACAATGTTTTGGGGGTTTTAGAGAAGAAAAAGGGTGCTACTAATTTACCTCACCCCATGGAGTAGCTTATAATACCATCTAACCAAAATGTATTCCTTCCTTTTAATTTAATGTTTTCAATAACATGATCTGAGATTTGAAATTTTTATCTATATTATTACGTGTTCAATCATATTCATTAAATATTAATCTATATTTATAAAAACCTCAAAAAGTAGTACAAAGTCACTCACATTTGAGGGTCGATATATAAGTCAAATTGATAGGAATTCTTATATTTCTACATAAAAAAAATACAACAATATACGCTACTGAAAATTAAATTAAAATAACACAGAAAACAATCCCAAATTAAATTAAAATAACACACTATTAAATTAAAATAACACAGAAAACAATCCCAAACTTTAAAACTCAACTTAAAACGTGAGGGATAATTTAAACACTTATATTTTAAGAAAAGACGGCAATAAGTCAGTACGTGCTTTTTTAACTTTAACTCTCCACATTATGCTATTGTGTATTTTAGTCTAGAGACCAATAAAAATAATATAATACAATATAAATTACTTAGATGCAGAAAAGATGTTTTAAAAATTATATTATTAAAATTTACAAACATGGAAATTTGTAGCCGTAAGTTAAAATTTATTTTAGATAGTGAAGTAAAATTTTACGTTTTTGTATTATCATTATTACTCTTAAGTTTTATGTGGCATAAATAGTTTATTGTCTAATTCGATAAATTAAATTAATGACATAAAATTCGTTTTTACTATGTAATAAAATATTTTAATAACTTCTCAATTTCAATAACTCATAATATTCTACAGCAAGTGAAACTTATTAAGCTTTGCTTAATTGTCTTTAAAATAAATATTTCAATATTCAAGATCAAAAGTAAATTAAACTGATAAACAAACAAAATAATTCATTGAATATGCATCCATTTGTAATTTTCCTCTGCTGATGTATCAAAAGGGCATTGTAATACATGATAGTAAATTTTGTTGGTCGTCTATTGAACCTGTTGATTTATTCATATTGAGTGCCCCCTGCTTTTGAATTTCCTTTCTCGTTTGAATGGGTTGAGTTACTTGGATTCATGCACCGTGAAATAAATGCACGGTATAGAATAAAAATGTGTTAGACAGGTTATATCTATGGAAAGATTTATGTGTGAATAAATGATATATTAATATTTTTACTTTTACTAAGTAGTTAAGTTTAGCAATACTAGTGTATATCTCATTCCAAATAAGGGAAATCCGAAAAATAAGTATGTCACACATACATTTTACAATAACTCTTGTAAGGAAAATTATCAATAAAATTTTATAAAATTGTAGAAAGTACATGTTAACAGAATTATAGTCTAAAGTTGTTTCCATTAAAGGATAAGAAGCATTGTATTTTCATACAAGATTATTTAAGAGTAGCAGAACTTTTGAAAATCGATAATCCATAAACATTAGATAGTCGGAAAACACAATTATAGAAATACTTAGAAAGAAATCTCAGGGTATTTTTTTTTTCCCCAACGAAGGAAGTTTATCAATTGATAGCATTCTAAGCATCTGTGAACAAGTGTACAGGGTTGGTTGTATTCAGATTATCTGGCGCCGTCAGCAACACGAGGGCTATAATGCGCCGAAACATTTCGTCATTTAACAAACCAACATACATTTACAAACACCCATGCCTACACGGGACTCGAACCCGCAACCTCGCGGTCTAGAAGCCAGCACGCTAACCACTATACCGTTTGGTCGGCACAAGTGTACAGGGAGATTTCAGTAAGTTTTGGGCTGTTAATCATTAACGATGTAAATCGATATCTTTTGATAAAAAATTCATTATTTTTTTACTTTTTGTAGAAAAAAGTAGTTTTATTTTTCTGAACATTATTTTAAAAACCACTTCTGCCTACTTCCAAATATTCATGTATTATCGATTTTTCAAAAGCCATGTTACTTTTAGATAATGCTGTATATAGATAGAGTTCTCAAGTTTTTGCAGCATTTGAAACATTATTGCATGTAAATCTTTTAATATCAAGGTATTACCTTGAACCTCAATTATTTTTATGCAATCTTTATTTTCCTTTATCAACATCATACGGATTTCACACAAAAAAAATCCTTAGTAAACTGTATTTCAAAAAGATAAAGAAGAATGTCGATCGCGCACTCCCGGACATTATTAGTGAGACCTAAAATTAAGAAAATTTAAGGCACTTACAATTAGCATTAATGACAAACACGTAAATAATATCAATTAATTTTAATATACAGTTCTATAATTATAAGTTAACATTTGTAATGTGAAAATTCATAATTTAAATATTATATTATCAATTGTTTTATTTTCAAGTTTTAAATTAATGTTTCTGAACACTTAAAGCGATTATAAAATTCCCTTTTCAGAATTTTTTAAACTTAAAATTATTTTAGAAACTTATTTACGTTATAAATTTATATAGTTTTATTTTACATCATTACATGAAAAGCAAATGTTTAGTTATCGCCACTAGATCTGGTTAAATAAGAGCAAATATTAACTCATAACACAAAACTGCTCTAATCTTCCATCTTCAACTACTAAAAAGAAAACTCATTTACCTTTAAATAAATATTATCTTTTACTATTTCAAACGAATTTGTCTCGATGAAATGAAATCCATGCTATTACTTTCTAAAACGGACTGATAAATTAACTTTCTACCAAAGAAATAAGAGCCCTCCACAGTTCCTTCAAGTGGTTAATCTCCATTAGGCAGTTCAATTTCCTTGGCAGTCATTTGCCTAAAAACTCTGTGGCCCGTTGTCACTGATTTTGCTAAAAGCTTTAGAAAACATTTCACCCTTTCTTTCAAAATGAATGCCATGTGGTTCAGGTTCCCAATAACTGGCGGTCTTTTGACTTTTTTATGTGATGAGACCCTCTGATTGGTTCTCTCTAGAAGGATAACTGTATTATGCTTTTCAGGGTAAAAATCAGTCTTTCCAATACCCACAAACCCAATGCAATATTATCTCAATCACAATATAGTACTAAATATTGCTTCAAAGCGTGTGCAATTTTGTCTTATGTATGCAACAAACTGATAATCAACGCAATTGGGAAAGAAAATTAGTTCCTTTTTGTTACTAACATTTCAAAGAAATGTCTTAATCAAAATCATGTCATTAACCATTTGAGGAAACGGCAAAATGTTTGTAGTGAGATCGTAGAAGGTTGTAAGAAGCTATGAATATTTGAAGAGTCATATTTTCAGTTACCCTTTTTTAACATTAGCTTATCCTTTAATGAGCAACCTTATATCTATATTAACCTTCAGTTTTGAGACTATGAAGATCATGGATTAGTCTTTAAACAATTATTTGCTCTGACTCCGAGGTTGGTTATTATAGGTTATTTGTTTGTCGCCAAACAGCATTATAAATATTTCAAAAAATTTAAATTAGAACAAAACAAATTCAAAAATTGAGTTTTCGAAATTGTAATTCAAAAATTAATTTTGCTTGGTTTATGGTTGATAAAAACAGCATTAAATGTTGACCGGTAATGCAAATTCAAGACAAATTAAGAAACTGAAATACTTATTCAAATGTGTCTTTTTCCAATTTCCTCACTATTTTAAGAATGACACCTGAAACGGTCATATTAGAAACGTCATACTTTGGGGTAATTACCATTTAATTCGATCTCAGAATTGGTATAGAATAACATCATGCAACGTTATGAAGTCACGGGAAAATAATTGAGCTATAGAATTCAAAGAAATTAGCAGATTAGTTATATCATTCAACAAATCCTAATTCAAAAACACAAAAAAAAAAAAATTATTACAAGAGTATATGAATTACTAATAAGTACACACTCACAATAACGAAAAAATTGAAAAAGTCCCGACTGCTACGTAACAGCAGTGACTGAGAACTGGGACTTGTAATTACCAGTCCCAGAGTAACCACAATATTTAATTTCTTCAATTTTTAAACTTTGAAATTCCATTTGATGAGTATGTAAATTAACTTGGATTGCTGTTCCTCTATAAATGTAGAAAACAATTTGTAAATGACACAATTTGTCATCAAAGTGTCTTACTCTCACATCATAATTGTATATCTGGTTGATAGCTCAAGGAAATGTAAATCAATAGTTTAAAAAATAAGTAATGAAAACTCAATTTTTAGCCTTACTAATCCATAAATCTTGTGCCTTACATTTTTTAATATCGCTAGGTACAATAGATATATAAATCCTTCACGGGTCAATCCACTCCACATGTATCAAAGTTAGAAGTCAAGCACTGTTGTGCATAATAAACTGTCGAGAGTTAATTGCTCTTTTAGCTGACCCCTCCTCCACTAACGAGCAAACATGTCACTGACCAAGAATGGGCTTTTAGTGATATTGCGACTCTCCTTGTTAAACTGAATAATATGCATTGTCCTTGCCTCTTTATGCTCACTCATATTTCATCGAGATCCGCGACTTGAATCATTTGGGAAGAGGGGAATTGTTGATGTTAATTGTTTAATTGAGATTGCGTCGCCATTTGTTACATTATTCAAAAGATATGGTGTATCAAGCGCGTGGTTTTGTTATGAGCTTAATTTAGTTTTGGCCAATTTGCTGTCCGGAGCATTGTCATATATTAGGAAAATTACTTATTTGATTGGTATAAAAAAAAAACATATGAAATAATCGTTTCTAATGGAAGAGATATATTAAATTTAGTGCATGACGAAAATCAAGATTACCACTACCTAAATGAATCTTATTTCAGTATTTTTTTTTTCAACGAACCCAATTTTGGTTTCTATTTCTTGACTTATAAATTCTATAAAAAATATGCCGACCAAACGGTATAGTGGTTAGCGTGCTAGCTTCTAGACCGCGAGGTTGCGGGTTCGAGTCCCGTGTTAGGCATGGGTGTTTGTAAATATATGTTGGCTTGTCTAATGACGAATGTTTCGGCGCATTATAGCCCTCGTGTTGCTGACGGCGCCAGATAATCTGAAAACAACCAATCTATAAAAAATACCTAATTGTATGTTTAATTTACTCAACCAGTCATAAAACAATGCAGCATCTAAAAAAAAATTGATGTAATTGAAATTTGGCTGAGTTGGAAAACTCGCCTTGCATATGTATCTATGTTTTGCATATATATCTATGTCACCTCTATGCATTCAATTGACAAGATGTTTTCCTTTTTTTGGTCACTTTCATTCTTTTTTAAACTACTCAATCGATTATTATAAACAAAGTGTCATTTAAAAGGAATTACTTTTATTCCAATATTTTGCATCATTGCGCTATCAAATATACTTCTTCAACGGCAGTGATTTTCAATAATCTGATAGGCAGCATTCTGTCTACATTTTCAGACCTCATTAAACTGTATTTTTTAAATATGATTAACAACTAATTCATTTTAGATCTCAATAATTTTATTATTATTCACAAAATATTTGTTGGTCTTACTGGGAGATTGTCACTTCGTATCGACATTCAGCTGCAGAGTTTGTATTCTTGACGATATCTATTGTCTCCATCAAATCATTGAAATACGTTTCTGGTGCTCTGTTTCTGACATTCCTTATCATCAGGTTAATTGGGCATTATTTTACTTAAACTTTAAGATTTACTAAAGTAGCTATTTCTGGCAAATTTATAGGATACATTATCAATATTAAAATTATCTTATGTTGAATATCTTTACATACGGAATTCAAAATAGTTTTTATATAAAGTAAATAAGCTGTAAAATCCTATAATTTTACTAATATGCATTATGAAAGATGCAAAAAAAAAATCCACCTGTAGCCAAATCCTTTCGAGGTGGAAAAGGTTAACATGCTTATCTCACAATGTTAAGCCTTTATTATGCACAAGATGATTCACTAAGCATATGCAAGATAATTGTTAAGCTACTTACCAGGACTTAGTGAATTTCATAGTTTGCGAAATCATAAAGTTCTGAGAATCATACAATCAAGTATCATAATGCATAATTTTTCAATTTTACGTGGTACGTAGAATTTTCTTGGGAATATTTTTATGATTAATGTGAATTTATACGCAATCAAGCGATTGTTTTTTAAATTAAAAATATGACAATATTGGGTGTCAGTGACTTAAAAAGCTTTAAAATTACCATTTCCTAGTTGAGTTCATACATTAATCGAAAGAAAAAAAATTAAATACATTTAAACAAAGATGACACATTTACTGAGTTTGTATAAAAAATTAAATAAAATCAGTTCACAGAAAAATAAATTGGGCTATGGCATTCACCAACACAAAGAGGCCACTTCTACATGTGTTTTATTCCAGCTACACATTTAATGGAAGGAAACTCCAAACCTCCCCCCCCCCCCTTCACCCGTTATGATTGACATAGAGTGGTCATAATGAAAATTTGCCGATATATGCACCTCTACCCTCAGTTCCGTTCAACAAATCGAGATGAGATTTCAGATATAGCCATTCAGAGGTATGAGCTCGGGATTCTGTGAATGGCAACAAAATGGCACTCACGGTTACGGTTATAGTTAGAGAAATTCGAAATTTTCGAATGGCAACACCTACTTTTTCATGTCGCAAATTCTCAGCGCATGCGAAAACCCTTTATAGCGTTAGAACGGTACGTGCACCACAAAAAAACGGACGCGTACTGCACGTTGAAAATTTGCATATAACAGAGGCCAAAGTGCACAGGAGTGCCATCGTAAGCAATTTTATCAGTTTTCTACGCTGAATATCTGACGAGCGGCGTTCTGTGATTGGTGTCTTGCCTCTGTTATGTGCAAATTTCCTCCGTGTGCTCCGATCGTGTTATTCTTGGCCGTTCGCAGAGTAATGTTCTGTGTGTACATAACGCGCCCTTTTTTGTGATACACGTACCGTTCCAACGTTCTTAAGGGTTTTAGCCTGCGCTGTGTATTTTGATACAGGAAAAAGAAGGTGTTGCCATTCAAAAATTTCGAGTTTTTATAACTATAATCATAACCGTGAGCTCTATTATATTACTATTCACAGAATCTCGAGTTCATACCTCTGAATAACTATACCTGAAATCTCATCTCGATCTGTTGAATGGAACGGCCGCTAGAGGTCCATATATTGGAAAAGTGTCTTTCTGACCACACGGTATATAAACATGAACCCCGCCGATTTGTACTTAATTATGAACACAACTGTCGTTAAGTAAGGTGAGTTAGGTGAAATATTTGAAAAACTTGTCAGTAAATATTCAAGTTCTAAATTCTAACCTGATAGCTCTATTTCAAGTCAAAATATGAAGACTCTAAATTATGTCAGCAGTTTTGATTATAACTTCCAATTGAATTTCATTTAACTCCTCAAATAGCCTCGAAACCTTCAAACTGTTACATGACATACGTCTTTTGAAATTTTAGTTTCGGCTATCAAAAATCCTATTTGCCTACCAATCACTATTTCTTACATTTCCGCTTGAACTGTGATATAGGAATAGGAATAGTCTTGTCAAGACATTCAGATTGCATGTTGTCTGTAGAATTTATAATTCTGTTTAGGAATGTTAACTTTAGATAGAAAGAGCCTTTGTAAATGTATAAGCTTCTTACAATATAGGTTTTATGTGGATGCCAAATTCAGCAAACAAGTATCCACAGTTATGAGCACCAGATCTTTAATAGCTGAATATGTTATCATTAACAATAGCTGACTTTCGTTCATCTTAATTTCACATGAGCAATCAAACCTACGTATTAATTCATGCGTTGCTCTGCCCAAATCCACCCTTCTTCCAATTAAATATTCATTCCTGTGTGCCGGTATTTCGCACTTTTCTCGCCCTGGAAATCAGTAGAAGCCGAACTTTATTAGCGGCGTCCATCAAACTCCAGCGCGGGTTAGTATCACGAAAGAACGCTATTAGCTGGACCTGCGTGTAGTCAGTAAAAGATGATTCCGCGGCAAACGCCAGATGCGAAGATTAATCGAACAAATCGGGGCTCCTTGATAAAGTTGTAATGGAAGTTATGAAGTAAGATAAAGCTGCATGGGAAGGAAAAAAAGAACTTTACACTAATACCTTTCTGCCATTTTTTCTTCCTCTATTTATTTTTTATTCTGCCAGTTTGTTAGTTGTGTTTCTTGTGTTTTCTTCAGAGCTCGATAAACGGTTGGTTGAGATCTCTAGAACTAAAGTGTTTAGGTTATATGTTGTTAGTGGCTTCCTCATTAATTTAAACTATTTTCAGGACTCATATTGGTTCGATCTGTAGCTGTAAGATTTCATACGTAGAATTTATTTTATTATTATTTTAAAGGAAAATATTGTAGGGTTTTTACCTATTGAATTGGAAATTGCTTTGAGGAGAAAGAAAAAAAAACGGCTTCATTTGCTCACTAGAAAGAAAATACAAAACTCGTGAGTTGTTTAAAATTGAAGTTAATATTTCATTACTAATAATTTTTACTTTCAATTACCCATATGTTAACATAGGGTAATGAAAGTATTGTTTTTTGGCAAAAAAAAATCGAATTATTGTTTGCATTTCTACATGTTTTGGAACGTGCTGAATTCAAAAAGTGGTTTAGAAAAAATCTGTCTGTGCGCATTGTTCCCGAATGGATTCACCAACGATGTTCAAATTTTGTGTAAGTGTTAGTGGTGGCTATGATGCCTGTCATTAAGGTTTTCATCAATATTACGCATGCGCATAAGGTAGCTGCCAATTAACAACTGTTTTTCAGCAACTGCCAAAAAATAACTTTGATAATGACTTTTAAAGAGCTCTAAACATCCTCACTTACGTAATTTCCGTAATAATGCTATAAAAGCGGATAAGGTTGAAAAACTACTGCTTTTATAATAGAGTTCTCTTTCCTTGAGCATCGCCCATCTACAATTGTTTCTTATATGTTACACTTATAAGGAAAGAACATGTAATATTTATCACCAATTTCACAGTTTTGGGCGATTTTTTTTTTTTTTTTTTTTTTTTTTTTTTTTGCTAATATAATAGTTATCACTAAAATATCGCCAAACTGTCAATTTTTTCTAATACTAAAATATGAAAACGAAAGCGGTAAACTAAACATGGTTGCTGCTTCTTTACCAGGCATGTTTTAAGGGGGTCTGGGACTCAAAATTTTTAAAATTCTCATTTTTTTATTATTATTATTATTATTATTGTGAAAAATAATGCAATTATTTTTAAACAAAATGGCATAAAAATGTTATTTCTATCTTTAGTAGAACTTGAAATATTTAAGTTTTTGTTACTTCATAACTGTATCGCAGACATGCTATCTTGAAACTTTGAAACTGTTTTTCTCTGTGATGGCATTTTGTCTCTTTTTTTAGTTTAAATTGATATAGCTTAAAAATTACTCGATATAAATCTATGAAGCTTTCCACAATTATTTTTCATATATATTTCTTTCATTTGTCTTCCTGAATTATGTTTTTTTATTTAACCCTTTAAAAAAAAGCTTTTGGAACATAGCATACTATGGATTTTATACAGTTTTTGCACAAAATATTTTTTTTAATTTTTTCCAATTACTTTATTGAAAAACCACGAAGAAATTTTTTTAAATGAATTATAAGAAGTAGTTTTATGCAAAAATGAAGTGATTTTTAAAAAAGTTTTTTAGATATATCAAATTTAGAAAACATCAAAATTTTAAAGTTTTTTAATTTTAAAAAAATTATTTTTAAAATTTAAAATAGTTTTGAAAGTTTTGAAGCATCATACATTACTGTATTAAAAATTTCAGAAAAATAATTCTAAAAATAAAGATTTTCGAATTTTGAGTCCCAGACCCCCTTAAATCTCACTAAAAAGTATCTTTTTTTTTTTTTTTTTTTTTTTGTAAACTTCTATTGTTTTATTGGTAGACAGTCTTACCTTAACAGTTTCATATTATGAGTTTTAATATGAGTTTCTAAAATATCTCAATTGTGTTATAATGATGAAGCCAGAATTTCTTTAATATGTGCGACAATTTATAAATTATGTTAATTAATAAAACAAGACTATCCTTGTGAATTATCTTAGCCCGGGAGAAATCTCTTAGAATTTTTTGCACGCTGAAAAGTATTTCGCTCTTTTTTTTCTTTTTTTTTTCTTGTGAGATTTACTTTAACTTTCCCAGAAAAAAAAAATCTTGTAGCAAATAGGGGGGGGGGGGACAAATCTCTCGCGTATTGGGTTTTTAGAAAATCTTGCGTGTTGAATTCACCATTTTATACGACTTATGCGTTAATAACAGATAACCAAATAATTCTTGAGCAAATAAATATCGACTTTTCAAGTATTGAACAAATCATTCACAAAATGCCTTTCTGCATTGTATCTTATCTACGATTCAATTCATCATCAGTTCACTAAACTCTTTCATTTCCATCCATAATTGCCATCGCACGGTGCTGCAGACAGGTATGTCAAAGTGCCTTTGACGAGGAGGAAAAAGTAGCCGTTCATGTGGAACCGAAATTACAATATAAACGACGCGAGGAACTCTACTGCGCACGAGATACGTGCTACGAATCCATTTGGTAAATGCGATCCAGACGATTTGAGAAGTCCTTCAAACAACCTGATACCAGTCCCGTTGTCCTCCTAATCCCTGGTGGCATTTGACAACACGCTGTCGTCACCCCGTTAGCCACTTCTTCCACTAAGCGATCCGTGTCCACAGATTCAAAGGTTGTTCAACTAAAAGAAACTTGTCTCATAACTTTTACCTGACCATTATGTATTAAACGTTATAACAGGATTTACTGTTGACATCAGGATTTTTTTTTTTTTTTTTTTTTTTTTTTTAAATCTTTACGTACTGATGAGATATAATGTTTAACACAACACATTATGAGGATATTTCCGATTGTCTCCTGATGACATTCCAAAGCACTCACCTTAGTATTAACCATAGTTTTTAACTTGTCCTCGATCCCAAATCCAGTGCATTTTAACTTTTACTGAAGTTCCATGACTTTGTCCTGAACCCTCAGCCAATTCAAAGTGCACCTAAATATTTTTGTACTTTGCTCTGTACTATTGTAATCTGTAAGATGTGTAACTTTTAGTCAATGCGTATGTTGTACACTGATTTTCAAATTAAAAAGTTTAAATTCAAATGTGAAAGATTAAAAAGTAAGCCATCATATTGACGGGGGAGAGGTGAGAGGCACACTTAAATTAATCTTGCAAATAATATGACATCGGATCTGAATCCAGTCAAAGGTCATCTTTATCGAATTAAGGAGTGGTGTACTTTAAATCGATAAAACCAAATATCTATCCTTTACAAAATTATTCAACCTAATAATTGTGTACCAAAACTCCACAGCCCTCCATACTTTTATCATGAAACACCTACAGGAAATGACGCGTAAAGACATTCATCATACTTGTCCCGGAAAATCACTTAATTCCACAGAAGCATTTGGACTAAACAACTTTGGTATCTGGGTAGTCTTGTGACGTAATTCCCTTCTAACAAAAGCGACACAAGTTACGAGATGGCGTTCTCTTATTTCTGTTAACACAATACTGATTCTACCGGAGCATTTCCTGGAGCCAAAGGATTTCCTCCCCCACTCCATACATCGAACCACACTTCGAAGAATGCACCAGCCAGCCACCCTTGATATGTCTGCCCATGCTTTTGTTTGTCTTGTTGGTGTTTCACATTGATATTTTAATCAGAAGATGTCTAGGGTCCGTCTGTCACGTGACTGGATTGCAAAGTGATGCTCGTGTCCCTGAAAAGTATGCCCCGTCGCGTTACTGGCTTCTTTTCTGTTTCCTTTTAGCTCTTCGTTCCTTTGTTCTCATCCACTCGTGACAAAGTTAATGGGTTCTAATAATTGCGTGTTTTTTTCATTATTTGTTTGCCTTTGGATAAAGCTGTCGCCTGGCGTGTAACTTTGTAAGTATGTGTTTATTTGTAGCAAACGACTTGAGATGGGCGATTTATTGTGTCTTGAACTGGGATTATCAATGGTTACAGTCTTTCAAGAAGAGTACTGCTTCCATTTAAGAGAAGTGTGATGATTTTATTTATTAAATTTGCATGTTGTCAAATTTTAGACCCCAAAAATTTATAATTAGCATTCCAATCTATTCAACCTTCCGAAAATTGTAACATTCATATTTAAAGATAAATTGCAATTATTTGTTCAAGTAATCACGATTATTCCAGTGAAAACACAATTCAAATTCTTTTGAATTTTTGAAACAGTCCATTTGATTGGTGTCCATTATGAAAACACTCCATTAATGTAAAAAAGATTGTAACTGTATCTTAAAATTGTATTATATAAGATAAGATTTTATAAGATAAGAATGAAAATATGAAAACTGTAAATAACATCAATCCAAATCGAACTTAAATGCCGTGAACATTATTATAGTGTAATTGCAAATCGTGCCATGTTCCACACTCCTAGTTTTTTCAATAACGGTCTTGGTATTTCTTCAAAAGTTCAATTATATACACTATTCACTAATATATATGCATATCTTGAAAAAGAAAAAGTAATGTTATTTTGTTTGACTGGCATACGTAGTTTATGTTAAAAATATTTCATAAAGGATCTGATTAATGAAAAGATTCAATCACAAAATGAATTTTAAAAACTTTCAGAGAAACTAAGTATAAATTTTGAAAAAATCAATACAATTAAAAAAGATTTTACAGATTCAATTTTTTTAAGAATATGAATAAAAAAAAATGTATGTCCTCAAAAAAGGTTTCGGTGTTCTCCGACATCAATTATTATTTACTTTACTTATCTATATCCAATAAAAGGTTGTTATTTTAGATTTGTGGTGACAACCATTTCTTCATTAAAGTCTCTAAGCATTATACAAAAATAACTGAATATGGGTCATTCTCTCGAACTCGAAAAAATCGTTTTAGGCTTCAAAATTTTCTAATTTTAATTTAACCAAATTAAATTCCTTTTTCCAAATGTACCGTTTAAGGTACATACATTTTAGCAATTTTCAGAAAGCTGAGAACTGTATTTCTCTATTACTATGAAGGTTTATTAAAGATATATATATTTTTTTAAGATAGTTATACTTAAAAATGTGAATTAGGTAGAAAGTATCATTATCATTCTAAATCATGCAGAAATTATATACAACTGCACTGTCTTAGTGTTTTTATAGGTCAATAATCATGGATTAATCATTACTAAGGATAAATACCTTAAACTGTTATTTTTCAGCTAAATAAAATAAATTTTTAATATAATAACAAATATAAAATAAAATAAACGTTTAAATAAAATAAATGTCTTTGTATAGCAATTCATTTTGTAGAATAAAATAAAAAAAAAATTCATACTCAACATAAAACATACATAAAAAAGCTAATTTCTCAAAATATTGATAGAATGAATAAGTGAAAGTTAATCAATAAAATAATTAAAAATAATTTAAGAACATAAAAATTTAGGTTTAAGGATGATAATGGCATTTCATCATATATTTTAGCAATTATAAAGCAAAGAATGATAAACTTTTTTTAAATTACAAATAAATATAAATTCAGCTAATAAAAAAAAATTATAACAAAATAATACTAAACAAAATTTAATGTAATTAAAAAATATTAAATATGGCAGCAATAATTTTTTTTTATTAGCGATTATCTTCAGCAATCTTAACTAAGATATGTAAGATATGTAATAATGTTTCCAAGCAGTATAGTAGTTATTTTAATCACAACCGTAAGATGACTGCTTCTTCCAAAGCGTGTTACTTGAATCAGTAGTGTCTTATAGGGGTAAATAAAAGATGTAAAAACTATTGGATGGTAATTGGACAAAATGCTAGTAGCAAGTTAAAAAAAACACCACATTAGCTTTTTTTTTAATACTTTTTAAAGTAAAATCTCTATATTTTTTTTATTGAAATGCATGATATTTAATTTAAAAAAAAAGAATATTTAAAATATAATTTTTTTACTGTATCTAACGAGCTTAAAAGAGAAAATTTGTTAAAAGGGACAGTGGGTAGTAATGGCATAGCAATATGAAATGTGTAGTTTTCAGAAAAATAAATAAGGAAAAAAAATTAAATACATTCCATTTACAAATTATTCTTCAAAAAGTTATTCTTCAAAATGCTTTTTTATGAGTTTTGTAGATATGGAACCAGCGAAGTGGACGTTTCAGAATAATACCCCATGTATGTAAAACTTGAAGCAAAAATAATCAATACGTTATCCATTTTACAATGCAAACCAAAGAAAATTGATAAATCATCTTCTAAATCACTCGAAAAGTAATAAATCAAGTGATTTATTTTATATAAATTACCACACATAAGTGTGATGCTTTTCTTCTGCTCACCAGAGTGACTTGCGTTTAATATCACCGTCATCTAAACTTGTACATAGTTTTAAAACAAGAAATAAGTCAATCCCAACTACAAAAGAAAAAATGTATCCTTCTGCATTTTAATGCAAATTTAAAAAACTAAATTTTATATTGATTTTTCAACAAATCATGGCTCTTGTAGACCAAGTACTAACAACCTTTTTTACTAAGATGCTCAAACCTAACTTGTAGAAAAGAAAATGTGACGGAAATTTCTTAATCAGTTTTGAATTTTTGTAGAACTACATGTTATTGTAACTAAATAACTTTAAATAATCCATGTTTCACTGCACAAAAACTATAAATAAAACATCTCCGGCCCTTTAAGGTTTGTTTGAAGACAAGACGAGACAGGAAATTAATTAATATTTTGATTAAAATGGATCTATGCTGACCCTCTAAACAGCTCAGGATCGCATCATAATCCAATCTGCCATCTACCTGAAGATCTCGGCACCAGACGCGCCTATTACATACTAAGAGATCTACAATTTAAAGTTACAACATAACTCAAATAATTAAAAAAAAAAACTAATTTTTTTTTATATTATTACTTTAAATTTAATTATTGATACAGAAACACATGTGTTCTTTAAAGTAGAATTATAACACATGAAACTTTCTGCTAAGCGTCTCAACTTAATCATACACTCTGATACGTCACTGAGTTTCTCGATGATTTCATTTCTTGTAGACCTAGCACAACTTTTATCGCCAGAGGTCAGGCTTTGGAGTTTAAAAATTGTTGATTTACCCTTTGGGCAGTTATTTGCTAAATTTTACGGTTCATATATTTTTTGGCCGAGCTGTTATGATCTTATTTAATCTTGTGGTCCTAAGGATGTTTGGCCATTTCTAACAAAACGTTATTTTTAGGGGGTGGGGGGTTGTAATCAGTCGTAAGACTGTCAGGTTCTCAAGAAAACAAAGGACAACGGTTCTAGGCTCGGTTATATGAAGAATATAAATGTTGTATTTTAAAAAATATAAGTTTTAAAATTCATAAATCATAAACATATAATTTTAAAAGCTCATAAATCATAAACATATAATTTTAAAAGTTCATAAATCACAAGTGGTATAATTTTAACAATTCATAAATCATACGTAGTATAATTTTAAAAAATTCATAAATCATAAATAGCATAATTTTAAAAATTCATAAATCATAAAAAAAAAAAAAAAAAAAATATATATAAATTTAAAAATTCATTTATTTCTTTGATTTTTCTTTTCTAGAAAATTTAAAATTTGTCAAAAATTAAAAAATTAAAACAATAATCTTGTTTAAATTCCGACCCTATCGAGCAGATGGATGTAAAATTTTATGTATTGTCTCATAGATTCATTATTATTATTATTTGTTTTCCTCTTCTGACGACTAAACTGCGAATTGCTTGAAGAACTGTATCTCATTTGAACGAAAACAGAACCTTCGTTAAGAATATAAATTGTTGGTTTTTCGTTTGTTACTAAGGCAAACTAATATGGTTTAACATATTTCTATGAAACTAGCAGCATGTATATATTATTTGCAAAGCGTCACAAAGGTAGTTAAATTCTGAAACTGTAACATGTTTCAATTGGGTTGCTTTGGAATGTCCCTGTATGTGTATTTTGTTGGTTGTTTTACAGAAACTGCTGTTGCAACTGTTTATGTCTAAGTAATTGGACATCCTTCAATATTTGAGTTCATGAAAAGAACGATTATCACACGTTCATTTTTTTAAATATTCAACCTAAAAGACACAGTTTTTATTTAAAAGAGATGTGCTTTAAAGGCTAATAAATTTACAAGTATGATCTTTACTACATGGAGATTTGTGAAGGAAAGTTCTACTATTAAAAAAAAAAAAAAAAAAAAAAAAAAAAAAAAACACTATTGAATGAGAATAGAAGGTAATGATATTATTATACTTGACTCAATTTTCCAAGTTGATCATTTTTGCCAAACAAAAGCTAATGCCAAGTAGTACAGTGGAGTTCAGCAAAATGTCTTATTCATATTACCATTTAAATTATTATTTAGGAAGGGACGCATTTGTTATTTATTTTTAATCTTCAGGATTTTAATCTGCTTAATTGATAGACATAAGTTTGTAAGGATTTTACAGGTGACGGGAAAATACGTAAATTCTGAAATTATGTATCCCGTAAAAAAAAAAAAAGGCTTATTAAGTTAAAACAAAGGGGTTTGGCGAAGATTAGAGAGCAAGGAGGAGAGGTGGGGTATCCCCTCACTTTTTTTTTAATACACTAAACTTCGATTGTGCTGCAAAAAGTCTTTTTTCTATCCTAACTGTAAAATAGAAATAATTTGGAGATTTTTATTAAATTTGCTTAATATTAACGGCTTTGTAACACTTTACAACCATAATGAACATCATTAAGAATTCAAAAAGTATGAACTATTTATTGAAATATAAGTTGCTAAAATAAATGAAATTTTGCATTGGATCACGAGTATACAGCTAATGGTCTGAATTCTCATGGTGCTAACAAGCAATGCCTCCAGATTAAATTTACAGATCACCCCTTGATGATGCTAAGCATCGCTCTTCAGACTCTGGATCAGCCAGAATCGATTCCCTTGTCTCAACCAACAGGTACGACCGTCTCCGCAATCATTCACGAATCGAGATTCACTCACGTATGCCCATTTACGAGGGATTTGTACGATATGCCAACACCAGTTTCAGACAAGTCAGCCATGCGTGGAATCGTCTTCAAAAATCGTTTGTCTCGCATTAAATGGAGTGTTCAGTGATGGTGTTTGATCACCTATGGAGTTTCCGATGATCAAGTGATTACTGCCTAAGGAAAGATGGAATAATAATTACGTTTTATGCGAATTACTACAATGCATTAAAGTGTTGCAATGCTTTTATACTTTAACTGTTCATTTGACATAGAGTTTGTTGAATGAAAGATTATCTTTCGGAAGTTATTTCGAGTTGAAACTTTTTCACATAAGCGTTTTGAATCGGAGAAAACCCACTAAATTCCACTCATCCGTTTTCCTGTTTAATTAGCATAAATAGGTGAGGATTATTAAAGACATTGATCAGTTTATGTTCCTGCTTAAATTCGTCAACTAGTCACTATCACATACATCTAATGCTTCATTTGTGGAGCGACAATATTTGCGAAAATAATCCTATAACACATACGAAATTTTACCAGGTATAAATATAGTTTTAATATTTGATTTACAATTTTTAATGTAAAAAAAATGATCTAGGGAAGGGACTGGGTGACAATCCCTCTTAAAATAAAACCTGAAACTTAAACAGGCGAATGTCTCTATTACGCCTTGCTGGCTCCTGTTGATTAAAAGGGAAACTTAATACGGAATGGCATTGACAATTTTACATCAATAGCTTTTCTGCCTGGAATATACAAGGTTTTCTAGCAGTATAGACGCTTGATGGGAAACGTTTGCATTGAAATATTTCCTGAAAGGCATTCTTAACTGTAACAAAAGGACTATTCTTTATCATAGAAACATTTAAAGCCTATTAACTTATCAGCAATTGGATTTTTTAAAATAACTTGAATCACTTATTGCCCATCTATAGTTAACAATCATACAAAACAAATATACTTTTAGCATTAGTCTGTGAGAAACATTAATGTTAAAGGAAGAATTAGAAAATAAATAATTAATTGTTAACATCACATTATTTTTATTTAAAACCAGAGTTTGAAAAAATGCGCGTTAAATCTGAGTGAACACGCATTGAAAATCAATTTCACCCCATAGAATTTAACCTCGTGCGTGAATTCACGCATCGGCACATCATGGTTAAATTTTTAAAAAATAATCCTATTTTATAAAAATCAGAGATCATCCTAGCCGTTTTTCGATGGGCGGAGCTACTTCCTTGCCCTTTATCTTTAAAAATAGCGTCCTTTTCTGAAAAAATGCTAAATTTTCGTTTATTTTCCAACGGAATGCAATATACGGATAACCTTCTCCGAAATCGCCAGTTACGCATGCGCATTCATGTTGAAACGTGCCTCGCACAGACCAGTGACTGATGTTATTGAATGACTGCTGATACCACGTAGGTCATTAGTAGGTGGATTGCATTGGCCCGTCCCACCAATTTCCAAATATAATTTCGTACTTTCCTCAATTAAGTGTATTTCGCCGGCTTTTTACCATGCCTGTTTTCACAAAATAGAGAAAAAAGGCAAATTCATGCGATAATTCATGGAAAACGTAGACTAACACTATGTCGTCAGCACGTCTAATCGAGATTTTTTTTTTTTTTTTTTCTTTCTTTCTTTTGACGACGGTAAAACTAGTTCAGATCAGATTTTTTGGGATATCATTTACTTCTTTATCTTTTGCGCGATAGTTTCAATAGTGTTGCCGACATTTTCCCGATAGTTTTCGAGATGTCGCCGGGATTTGCTCTATAATTTCATGGGACACCAACGTGGTGTCCTCGAACGGCATAGTGTTAATAGTTAGTTTAAGGTTTATAATAATCAAGTGTTTTTAGTAAGTATTTCAAAAGCATATTTCCGCTCTGATACGTGAAATCTCGATCGTGGAACATTGTTGTACGATCGTACAACAATACATGTACAGCGTATTAGTGTTGTAGTTATTAATTTTGTAAAAAATAAAAAAAAATATAAAAAATAAAAAAATAAAAAAATAATTAAAAAAAAAAAAAAAAACTTATTTTTCTTAAAAAAAATTTAGTTTAAAAAATAAACTTTGGATTTTAAAATTACCCCTTAAAATTTAGCGAGGGGGTAAAAATACCCTTTGGAAATATTTTACTGACGAATACTGCTTAAAACACAAGTAAAGGTAACATTCTAGCGTCGATATCGATTCTTTTATTCTCGTATCGATAATTATAAATGACGTAACAGCGAAAAAGTGAAAGACGGAAAAAAGAGTGGTATGTTAGACGGGCAGGTATGGAATTTTAAAAACACAAGTTTGCAAAATTGATTGATGGGAGTATATTTGATGATGGCAGAAAATGGTTTACCAAAGAGGTCCGTTTTCATTGGGGCGGATTTGTTAATAAAAAAAAAACTAGTGGGTATTAAGTATTGAAATCCCATCTGTGTGTCTTGCAAAACAACTGCATTCTACAAAAGTAACCGTTTGGGTTGCAATATCCAGTTAAAGAATCATAGGACTCACTTTCATGAGGAAAACGATAAGCTCATTTAGCTATATTCAGATTTTAAAATAATGTTGCCACATTGTAACTAATTTTTAAAATCAGTGCATTTAGAATTCCATACCTGTCTATCAATCATACCACTTGTCTCTTTTTTCTGTCTTTCACTGTTTCTCATTTATGTCATCTCGAAGTTAGGGAATTCTTACTAACTTCGAAACTAGAAAGAACATGAATATAAGTTGTTTTTGTTTTGCAGTTATCTTGTGTTTTAAGGATTTGTGATATGATCCATAAAAGTTGTTTTAACCGAATTTAATTTCATTTTTTGAAAATTTATTGAAAAGACTCATTTATTAAATGAGTTTACAAAAAAATATATATATATTTTACTGACTATTTTTAAATATAACTTTGCCTCATATCAATATTTTGAGTACATTTTGAAATGAATTCCAGATAAAAAGGTTATTTTAAAGTTATCTGAAAGCTAGAAAGTAATAAATTAAAACAGAATCTTTAATTTTTTGTGTATTAAAAGAGAGCCAAATTATATCGGTTGAATAGAGTACTTGAAATCTTTAATCACTTAATATAACTTTATCCTATTACGTTAAATTTCCATTGTATATTTAAATATGGCATAAACAAAAGTTCATCTCCCATACTTTTAATAGGTTTAAGGTGATGTCAGAAGTATTCTTGTTAAATTGAAATGCATCGGAGAATTTCAGATAAGTTAAGAAAACACATACATGAAATAAATGACATTTCTCTTTATCCGACGCAACGCCTGTGCCATCAGGAAGAAATTTAATTAAGAAATCGTCTGCTCTGTAAACGAGTTGCCATTTTAGCTCGTCTAAATTCTTATTAGCAAGATAAATGGTGCATGAAGTGAAAAAGGAAATAAGTTGGACTGAATGCTTATATTTTAGAATTAAAAATGGTAAGTGGAACTAACGACAATCTTCGTTTATCTCTATTTATCGCTCAAAATTACAGTAATAGTAGTAGTACGAGAAATCTTCTAAAGAAAAATAAAGGAATTCCAATTAAAATCCTCAAGACTTTTGATTATAACTATTATATATTCTTTTATTTCAGACTTTAAAAATTTTCTCTAAAAATAATTGGTAAAAATTTATTTAACTACATTTAAACAAAACATAGTAAACTTGATGCATGGTGACGTCGATAGCAGCTTCTCTGCGATGTCTGATTCGAAAAATTTTAACTCATGCTTATTCTATTAGCCAATAGAATTTTTTCTCATGCATATTCTATGTTTATTTTTTAACTCATGCATATTCTATTAGCCAATAGAATTTGAAATTTCGAATTTATTTTTACATGTGTTTATAAGATTAGACTTAAGTTTTGACAGGCGAAGAAAGCTACTCCAAATAAGGCCATATGTGAAGTCTATTTATATAAAGCACATCAATGATATCCATAATAATAAAACAATGTATGCATGTCTATCTGTCTGTATGCCTAGCTGTGGCTCTATCATTGTGGCTTCATAGAAAGTGACATCCAATTTGCGTTGAACTTTGAAATTTAAAACATAAATAGTTTTAACTTTCAGTTATGGTTTTGTCAAAAAAGAGTTAAAATGTTTGTGGAATTTTTTTTGAAGAAGTTTTGAAAGTTTTTTCTATACAGTGACCACCAATCTGCGTAGTATTTTTAAATTTTAAACATAAGTAGTTTTCGCCTAATTTTATTTTTTATAAACATAACAGGGATGAAGTAAAGGAATTTCTCGAAATCTGAGGGGAGGGGGGGGGGGGAGGGGAGCGAGCTAATTTCGGAAAAAGGTTTGAAAAAATTAGTTTCACGGAGTACGGGAGTACGGTGGGAGGCGTAAGGATTTTAAAAAAAAAATCTCGGTAGTAGTGATAGAGGTTATTATATTAAAGGGGAATTTTTTTTTTTCACGACAAGAGTGGTTTTAATAATAAGAGTTTATGTAGCAATGAATCTTTTACCGAGTCGTAGCAAGTCTATGCTTACGTATCAACGAACTTTTCAGCGAGCAAAGCTAGCCTGTCTTTACGTAGCAAATGAACTATTCAGTAATTGAAACGAGCCTGTTCTTGCGTGGCAATGGAATCTTTAGCGATCGAAGCGAACTTGGGTTGGCATAGCAAAGAACTTTTTAGCAAGCGAAGTAGCCTGGTATGCGAAGTGTCAAAAGCTGGGACCAATACACTAGGCCACGCAGCTATACTAGAGGACAGGATGAGTTGAGCTCACTCAATACTCTACAGCGATAGGGAAATCGGTTCCTACAGCGTATTCGGCGAGCTCAATTCATCCTGTCCTCTAGTATAGTAATAGATATGTAACAAATTATGATGAAAAGAGGTTTTTACGGCTTAACATAAAGTCAAGTTAAAGTAAACTATTGTTTATACAATACTAAAATTTCGGAATAGCTTTACATTTGTCAATCACTCTAGTCTAAGCACTTCAAAAGTTTTCCCTACAAAGTCCTTCCAAAAAGCAGATAAATTATCTTTTATAAATATTATTATACAAAATATCTACATTCTAATATACACTAAATACCACGTTGGCTTTTAAAAATAATTATGTCTTATGGTATGGTAATTTGTGTAGAAGGAAAGAACCCCTCCGTGTATTAGTAACTTCAAGACTTTCATTAATTTAAAATTTAATGATAAATATGAATAGACAAAAAAAAGTAACCAATTAGATTAAATGAGTAAGTTAAAACTTTTGCTGTAGCAAAAGTTTCAATACTAAGTGAATATGCAAATATGAACAAAAAGTAATCTATAGTGTATTAAGTTAATAACATGATCAGAAATCAATCATCTCCACGAAAAAATGACATGGCAAGAAGATATCTTTTATTCTTACATAAAAAAAACTTACTTGTTCATCATGCTATCGACCACTTTCTATAACGCCTTCTAACATCCTTATTTTACCACAACCAACCAATGTTATTTATCAAAAAAACAAACCTCTCGCGTTCAAAAATGCTTCTTCCAAAAAAAAAACATTTCCCTAAGACTAACAACTAACAGGACTAAGTAGCACTAGCAAGTAAAGGTAAAAGAGCCTTAAGTAGCGACAGCCTCACGGTAAAGACTGCCTTTAATTGCATCTCTGCCAGAGGAGTCTTCTAATAGCTGGTCCCAGGTAATCTGAGTTTGTGGATTGGCTCTTAGTGGGTATCATTAGGACGAGTATAATTAGGGTAATGAGACAGACCTTGCTTTTGTTTTGGACGAGTGTTATGAATACTGGATGGAGTGATGAAAGATTGGGTGGGAGGATTCCACAAGTGGGTAGATGGTGGAATTAAAAGCCTCTTAGACTTTTTGAAGTAGCGAACCCTATCCGAACAGTTTTGTGAAGTGATAGGAATATTTAAATCGAAATGACTTGAAATGAAATAAAATGGAATTGCTAACGCATTTTTGTGGAATTAACTTATTAAATAAAACTGATGATTTTTTATATGTTTAGTATGTTTCAATTTATTGAATGCGTTGTAATTTTAAAAAAAGAGTATCAATTGATATTAACTTGAATAAAAGGGTTAAAATAGACTAAAGGAATTTTGTAATTTTTTTTCATAATTATTAATTGATTAATCGAATTCTAATTAAGTTTTAGCTTCAAATTATTTTAAAGAAGTTTTCTTTAAATCAATAATTTATATTAAAAGTTAAGTAATAGACATAAAAATTTTTCAATACCTAGTATAATACATTAATAATTGTTTTCTAATTTTATTACATGATTAAAAACTTCTTTAAATATTTAAATATTTTTTTTTAATTTTTATAATATTTTTAAATTATTTTTAAATTATTAAAGCCCTACTGCAATACAATTTTATCAGGCCTCTCTTAATTCCCAATTTTATCAAGCTTTTCTTAAAAATAACTTTTAAGATCCCACTTTCTAAAAAACATTTCATTTTCACACTTTCTAATTAATTTTATTTAGAGTTTAAAATTTTTTAAATGTATTGATTTTATCTTAATTTTTTTTAAATAAATGTAATTGTTTAAATAAATGTGTTAAAATAAACCTTTACAATTACCACTAACAGACTTATCAATAACCATAAAAGTAGTTTCAAACACCCATGATTAACGGTTGTCGTCATGTCCATTTTTATTAAGAAGGAGTCACTTTTGGGACACCCTATATTAACTACCGAATTGTGTGATATAAGTAATCAAATACCTACTGGAATGTCTTTATTTATATTATTTCATTTATGTATTGTCCGATTGCTAATAGTCGTATTTTTTTTTTTTTTTTTTTTTTTTTTTTTTTTTGCCTTTTAATAACTGAAGGGCGAAGAACAATCAGAGTCCATTTTTCTCAATTATCCAGAAAAACTTATTTAAAGTTTCAAGTCTCGGGGCTTCTATCAGGGTTGAGGTAAATGGTTGCTCAAAATCTCACGTACCATGATATTTATTTGCCAGAGGACTCCTCGAAATTAAGCTATCTGCTATAACCTTGCCGATGGCAGGAAAAACACTCGATTTCGAAAAAATTGGACTCTGATCGTTCTTTGCCATGACCCTTCAATTGTGAACAACAATAAAAATTTCTAATTTTATTTTCAGAAGATAAGAAGAATTTCAAGAACATCAGCACCGATTCTCTACAAATGGTTACACACCTGACCTCTTTTCTCCGCCCAATCCAATAAAGAGTTGACAAGCCAAATCGTTTTCACTTTGTTCCAATCAACAAACTAACCCAACAGCCAGTTTTTCATTCCCATGCCATTCCTCATCTTGCTTTTTAGTTTAATTTACCGACCACCGCCAGGAATCATTCCATCGCCAGAAAAATCTTTATCCTAAATACCATAACAGGAAAAAATAACTCTTCTGTCTTTTCTGGCAACCAGCATGTTATCCATCACAATGTTGTGCCATCGGAACATCCACAAAAAGTTCGCCAAGCTCTGAAAAAAGCTATGGAAAAAGTATGGAAGCATCAAATAATAAACAAAGCCTGCACTAAGTAAAAAAAATTCCAGTCATAAACTGGCTCTTGTCGGACATCGTATGGGTCAAGGATGACCATTAATCAGCCGTCACCAATCTACCCCTTTGCTTTCTTACAAATAAAAGCCAATGAAGAAAGTGGCCAAACAAAGTCGAGTAATAGAAAAAGAAAACTG
This sequence comes from Linyphia triangularis, assembly GCA_963978545.1. Classification (NCBI taxonomy): domain Eukaryota; kingdom Metazoa; phylum Arthropoda; class Arachnida; order Araneae; family Linyphiidae; genus Linyphia; species Linyphia triangularis. The sequence continues at coordinate 73,434,988 of OZ021722.1, forward strand.
AAGCGGATTTTTTTTTTCATTCATCTTTTTTATGTCACTGCAGAAATACAATGGTCAAAATATAAATGAACCTGGATAAATAAAGATGCAAGTGATTTTTATCAAATACAGAAAATATATTAGTTACTAGTACATTATAATCCAAAGAATAAACATATTGAAAGTAATACATCTATAGACTTTGACTTTTAAAAAGTTTTCCAAACATGAGTTTCAACGTTACGATTCGGTGGTAACTTATTGCTGATAATTTTTCTCCTTCCAACTTTCCTATTCAAAAACCTTTTACTTCTTCTTCTAGTTATGCTATAAGAATCATCGCAGAACAATTTCTCTCATTAGTTTGAAATATTTTAAAATGTTTTAAGATTTCTATACTATCATCAAGATTCAGCTTCTTTGATCATAACCCAATCCTTAAGACAAAAGTTATACCCTTTTAATTAAAAAAAATTCATTGTAAAATATTATTTAATCTCATAACTTCAAGATAATCCCCAAACTGCAGATTACCCCCAAATTTTAAAAAAAAAAAAAAAAAAAAAAAAAAAAAAAAATTAAAAAAAAAAAAAAAAAAAAAAACACTTACTGGAGTAAAAAAAAAAATTCGTTTTTTTTCTTTTCTTTTGACGATTATATATTTACTAAATTAAAATTTTAAAACTGCCCAACCTAAACTAATGTGTCTACTTACAGAACAAAAAGATTGTTAGGGTAGAAAATCTATTTTGATTAATTTTGAATGTTAAAAAAATTGCCAATGATTACAAAAATCTTCATTTCTATATTCATCTCCTAATCATCAATCAGTTTTTAAAGCTTCTTAAAAAAACTGTTACTTGACAAACCGACTTTGGAATTCAATCATAGAAATTTTTTTCTAACAAGAATTCATTTCATCTATACCTTCCAGAACATCATTCACTAACCATCACTTTTTTTTTGTCCCAAGATTTATAATATTGCTAAACTTAGTCTTCCAGACTTTAACTCAACCTAAGAAACACATAATTAGGCATGAAATAAATCTGTTCATTTTACCACTGTTTAAAACTATACATCCTGTATTCATTTCCCCACCATACCATTCACATTTTTTTTTATGACGATCCAATATATCCTCTCATAAAGGCACAAATTATACACTGGGATCAATTTCTACCCTGGAAATCTAGGTCATCAATAGTATACTCTTACCACCGATTAACAGTCCTCTATCCCACCCCTTCCGATTATCGCTATCATCTAATCCAGTCTCCAAGACTGCGATCATTTAACTTACACACAATAAGAAAACCCCTCCGAGCTTAACCACGACTCCATCAATGGTATAATTTTTTTACCACTGATTATCACCACGCATTCCGGAAATCCCTTTCCCTTCTTTCATCATCCCGATTTTTTCTCGTCCTGATTATCATCTCCCAATTCCTCCGGGGCACCTTGTTAGCCCGGGCAGAAGGCAGATCTCACCAAGTTTAATTAAAGCATCCATCCAGAGGGATGGGGGGGGGAGGACGAGAGAATCCCAATCCCGAATCTTTCATCGCTACAGGATTAAGAAAAAGTTTCTCTCCATCCAGAAAAAGAACTTAGAGATGAGGAACTGGAAGAAGTAGTTTAGGAACATAAAGAATGAGAACCGCGAGAGGAAAGGGATTAGCCTCATTTGATGATCCCGGAATAATCTGTGGAGGCGACGCGTCAAATGGTGGCCTGGCTAGTTAGCAGTTATCCCTCTTTCTGGATAGTCGCATGCATCTTTTGTGTCCCATGCTGTAACAACAGTATAAAAACTTCACGCAGAAATATTCACTTGGCTGGTGTTGTTATTGTTTCGTTTTCGCGAAGGATGAGGTGGTTTCTTTTTCGTGTTGTTCTTGGTATTCTCTTACAAGTACCGACGATGTGATAAACGCTTGCTTATCTGTTTGGATATGTGAAGAAAGTGCCGACAACGAGAGATGAGATTTTTTTTAGTGTGTTTTAAAGATCTAACTGTGGAAATAGGAGGGTAAGTTCCCATTTTCTATATTTGTTATTGTTTATTATTCTTTTACTTGATTTTTTGCGGGTTCTGTTTTTTTATGATTTTGTTATTTCTTTTTGTAGTAAGTTATAGTTTATCTTTTGTTTGTCTCTCTGATATTAACATTTGAAAATTTGAACTATATTTTAATAGGAAACGTGTTTCAAAATGTGAAAATCTGGATGTATCAACATTTTATTTTTTTAAATATGTAATGTTACGAATATCATACGATGTAATGATAAACTAACGTTTCTTTTCATATGCTTTCTAATCGGGATATTTTCTATAAATTATAAAAAAAACTAAATTTTCTTGTTTAAACACTATACTCATTTTTTTATTTAATATAAATATATTGAATTATTTTTTTTTATTTAATATAAATATATTTTGTTGAAATGTGACTATTGCTGATTGTAATTTGGTGTTTATTATTCTTTTTTTATTAAATTTCATGACATCAAGAAACTCTTTTTCCATTCGTATTTTTAAGCAACATAAGAACCAATTATAGAGGGTTTTCTTTTCTTTCTTTTTTTTTTTTTTTTTTTTTCCTCCATATAAAATAAGTATCCTTTAATCAATATCCATATACATAACACTTCACTGTAATGATTTTAACGATCAATATACATAATCATAAATTTACATTAAAATTAAGTTTGAAAAATTAACGTTTTGAATATTGAAAAATTAATTTAAAACCCATTACAAGTTATTCTAAATAAGTTTTTTTAATGTCTAGCTGAAACTTTATATTAAAGTAACATATTAGCAGTCAATTTCAAAATTAGCATGCATTTTCTTTTATACATTTTCTCAACATTTTTATACTTTTTCTCAATATAATGTCTGGCCATGATATTCGGATGCTACTCCCTTAACTTTCATACACATAAACCGATTGCCATAAAATGTGTGTCTTGGTAAAGTAAAGTGGCCATACGCTATCCGACGTGATTACTTATAGCGGCACCTAGTGGAAAAATCTATTGTACGCATTTTTATTTTAAAAACTCACCAGGTAACACAGCGGTATTGAGAAATGCAGGAAACTGGGGCTCTTGGAAGATTTGTCAATCCATGACGAAACTCGAGCATTGTTCCAAAATATATGATTTTGATATATATATATTTTTTTTTTTTTTTTTTTTTTTTTTTTTTTTAAATAAACATGTCAAAACCATTACAAAAGATATTTTTACCCCTCCACCTTTTCTTATAAAAATATATTTCAATTTTAAAACTCTGTATTAACATTTTAAAACTTCTAGTATATTTTACCCAAAGCTGGGTGAGATTGGCCAAGATTCGTAACAATAGCCAGTTTACGACGGTCCACATCGGGATTGGCCAGTGTTGAGAGATACTACATAGCGTATTTGTGCTGCTGGTATATACACCGAAATTTTCAATTATAAACTTGTAGTATAGCATTTGTTTAGTAGGAAAAGTTACTTTTTGTAAATGAATGCTTTATGTAGAACACGCACAGCTCTCGTTTGTTTATTCGTGTTTATCAGCATGCTTTATCAAAAATTAGAAAATAATCGCCAATGCCATATGTTTCACCAAATAGGTACAAAAGAGCTCCTAAAGTTTTGCATCAATATAAATGATTCTGTTCGAAATTATATATATAATATGTTTTAATATAAAAACGCTGTATACTTTTATTTATTTTCTAAGTAAAATCATTTACGTATTTTTCATCAGAACTTTAACAATTTTATTTTATTAAAATGTGCATTTAATTTTATATCTAAAAATTCCATAGTTGCCCTAAAACAACTTTCACATAAGCTATTGCTAATAGTAGAATGAGTAAAATATAGTTTTTTTTAAACAATTAAAATATTAATTTTCAATATGGATCATCGTCGAGCATAAAAAGATCAATTTCCCGTTTTCAATGTGAATTGAAATTTTATTTGTATCATCGTTATGGTCAAGTACTACACGTAGCTGAAAGATCCATAGTTATATATATTTAATTGTATGCACTAATGTGTTAGAATACATTGCACATTTGCAATACTAATACATAATTTTCAGTTGTCGTATAAAACAATTCATATCACTGCGTGAGACTATTTTTGCAGGTTTTGAGATAAAAAAAAATTAAAGAGTACCATCGTTATATATTAATTGCTTATTATTTGAAAAAAGAAAGCTTTCTTCTTGTAGTTATATTTAAAGTAAAATGGCATTTTTTTTTTGCGTAGGACTTATACTTCTCTTTGCTTTCAATTACCAATATGTGAACATATGGTAAGGAAAATATTGCATTCGGTCAAAAAAAAATTACGATTTTGTGCATTTCTACACGGTTTGGAACATGCTGAGCTATAAAAAAAATTCTGGAAATAATGTTGTGAGTATGTCTGTCTGTGATCAGCCTAACTCCCGAACAAATTAACCAACGATGTTAAATTTTGCATACAGGTTAGTGGTGACCAAATGGGACCTGTCATTAGGGTTTTCGACAAAATTGTGCATGCGCATAAGGTAGCTGCCATTGAAAAATTTATGTTTTTCAGCAATTGCCAGAAGAGAAAAAAAAAATGGTAAAAAAAATGAAAAATTTTTATCCAAAATGCTGCGGTAATGTCTTTTAAAGTGCATTAAACATCCCCGATTTCGAAATTTCCGTAGAAATGCGATAAAGGTGTAAAAGTTTTAAAAAATTCAGAGTTCTCTTCCCTCATGCATCGTCCATTAACGAATGTTTCTCCTCCATTTCACTTAAACAAAAGGATCAAAGTAATCAAGTCAAACTCACTTTTTTTTTTTTTTTTTTTTTTGCAAAATATCACCAAATTGGTCATTTTTTTTAATTAATGAAAATCTGAAAACAGCCATGGTAAATTATAACAATCCATGTAAAATTTAAGTGCAGTAGATATCATTCGAGTGTAATATCTAATTGAAAATTGTGAGATTTTCACACACCTTGTTTAAACTGTATTAATCCACTTTGTGTCATTGATTAAATAAATTTATCAACAATATAAAAAAAATGTGAATACGGTGTTCATATATAAGTATCAATGTTAGAAAGCACATTTTTGGTATGCTCTCGCTTCCCTAACTCATTGTTAGAACCTCGTACTAAAAATATAAAATTAATCTTTCTCTTCTAAAATATAAAACAAATGTATATATAAAAATAGTTAGAAATCTAAAAAAATTAATAATCCAAAAAAATTAATAATCCAAAATACCCGCAACAGGTACTTTTCTGTGTTTTGAAGATTAAGTTGAATAAAAGAGCATTGCTCCGCTCTCTCTTCCTTTCTTCGCTCACATACAATAAATGCAAGTGAATAAATGCAAGAAATTCGTCCGTGTTTTTAATGTGGTGCTGCCATCTACTGAGATATTAGAAAAATAATTCATTGTGGTTCTCTCGATTTCTATCATGTAATAGTTTAGTTTTTAGACATCTTGTTCTGAAAATAAATATAAATTTAACCTGATGTTAATTTTAGTGTGTGTGTTTGGTTTTTCTCTTTCTTAATCTACATTTTGGGGAGTGTTTAGAATTTTGTTAAATAATTATTTTACGAATGAATTCATTCCGATGATATTCATTCAGATTTTAAATATACTTCAATAGCTCACATTAAATTAAAATATCGTAGCAAAAAATGTCAGGATCATGATACAATCATATTTTCAGTGTTTTCAGTAAAAAATATTTTTAGTCTAATTATTTTTTGAATGAGAAAATATGAATAACTCATCATCTATCTATTTAATGTTTCCTATTTTCATTCAAAGGTTGACAATAAGCACTAAATATTGTTTTGTAAAATTAAAATATAAATTGCCCTTGCAGTTTGCATTAAAGTATAAGTGCTTATAAATTGCTACGAACTCTATCAAAATCACCACACTTGCCTTTAGCATCAAATAAAAATGCAATACCGTGCTGCCATCTACAATTATTGTTTTAAAACAAAATAAAGGGAACTTTTATTTGAAAATGAATATCCGTTACGGAGAAAGTTAAAAATACCGGACAACAAATTTGAACTTATCAACAATAATAAGAATGTGAAATAAAATTGACATCCTTTCTTTTCAATTTGAGAAGTAACATTTAAAAGCAAAGTCCTGTAAACATAAATTCGAAATTTTCCTTTTTTTGAAATTTCTGTTTATTTAAAAGTATAGCAAACAGAATGGGTTATAATTTAATAGATTGTAAATTTCTATGAGAAATGAAGGGACTGTTTCATGGTTAATTTACAAAAAAAAAGTTAAAACTTTTTTGTATGAATAATTGAATGGTAATGGTAAAAATAGAAATATTTAATTTTATGTCTAGAAAGAATACTTTTATATTTGCTGTTTCCTACTGAAACATGAATTGAGAGATATTTTTTAAAAGGCATTAGATACGATTAAAAATTATTTTTAAATTTTAATGCATAATTTAAGCTTCATTTATGTGTTATTTTAACAAGAAAAATCGTTTGGGGGAAAAAAAGAGTGTAAATGTTGCACTTCAAAGTGAAGCGATCGAACTTCTTCAAAATTGCACTTCAACATTAAAAAAATCTCAAATGTACCCAGAAATTTTCACCAAAATAATCCCTGAATCTCTATTTTGTAAAAGTTTGAATACTACAGAAAGTTTGAAATTTTAGAACAAATTGTTCAACAGTTATTACCATGAATTACGCACGGTCTGTAACTTACTATTTTTATATTACAGTTATTAAAAATGAAGTACCGATTCATAGATTTTGAAATAAATATTTAAAATCTAGTTCTTCATTTTGAATAACTCTGTATATTTATTTTGATACGTGTTCATTGCCTAGCACATTTGGCCCGACATTTCTTTTTATTAATTTTTAATGTAGTTCTTGATTTCTAGAAAATATGCTCTCTTTTTTGTAAGTATTCACCAGAAGAGCATTTACATTTTATTTATTTATTTATTTATTTATTTATTTATTTATTTATTTATTTATTTATTTATTTATTTATTTATTTATTTATTTATTTATTTATTTATTTATTTATTTATTTATTTATTTATTTATTTATTTATTTATTTATTTATTTATTTATTTATTTATTTATTTATTTATTTATTTATTTATTTATTTATTTATTTATTTATTTATTTATTTATTTATTTATTTATTTATTTATTTATTTATTTATTTATTTATTTATTTATTTATTTATTTATTTATTTATTTATTTATTTATTTATTTATTTATTTATTGTAAACAAATTTCTACTATGTACTTACAAGAAAACGAAGTGAGTGAAACTAGAGGGCCATTACACTAATCCTCAAGGGAAAAAATATGGTTTTGGAAGAAATCCCCTCCACCACACACATTTTAGTCTCGTATGTTAGAAAAGCCCGAAAACTTCCACCAGGCAGAATGACAAACGAGGTGAAAGTGTCTTGTCAAAATACCATAATGAAAAATTGCGGTGAAATTGCTAAGTGATTCGGAGTTATCTAGGTATACTCTACCTATCCTAGAAATATGTAAACATAGTACTGAGACAACATGCCGTATAACACTATCGTTAATTGTGTAATTATGTTTGTAAACATGTCCTGTAGAAACACTATTATTAACTCGGATTCAAATTGCATTTCAGATGACTCGCTTCTAGAGCACAAATTCGACAAATTGGATCACATACCTAAGATTCCAAAATCCATTGCTCTTTTATATTTTCAGTAGTGCTAAAATTACGAAATTTGTTAAACAATTTGAAAGGGTTATTGAAAGAAAATCGAATCTTTAAAACACTGTAGCAGAAAATGGACAGAGGAAATAGTGAAGAAATTGAAGAGATTGTTTTGAATGATGTGAAAAATAATGGCAGATTAAATAAAAGGGAAGATGAGAGCATACATTTTATAAAATAGAGAATAACGCCTTTTTCCAGATCATAGGTTTCAAATCATACCTTTTAAAAATTCATCGCTTACCACTGGCTGCGTGGGCAAATGTTACTCGATTTAGTTACGTTTTTCCAATTGTTATTAAAAATATCGACTGAAAAAAATCTTTTAGAACATTTAAAATTTTGTACTCGACAACACAACAGTAAAATAAGTTATTTTATAGATTTTATAGCATTCAAAAATGTATTATTTAATCATTTTGATCGTTTCCTCAAATTGGTGAAAATATCTCTACAAAAATTTATTCTTATTCGAATTTAAAACTTTTAATTTTCTTTGAATTGAAAATGGAAATTTATTAAAACTATTATTGATTATTAAGTTTATTATTATTAAACTAATTATAACTATAAAAAAAATTTATTATATTATTTAATATAATTATAAATCATTTTATTATAATATTTAATATTATTATAATTAATTTTATTATAATATTAATGTAATTAAGAATTAAATTGAGATGTATTTGTTGATACTAATATGGGTAGCAAAAATCCGGGCAATATTTATAGAAAACTACAGGCACCACATACTAGATGGAGACGACAGTTGGTGTTATTCACAATAATAACAATATTGATTACCACTTTGATAAAATTCACGTCAAGATATTAATATTTACAATAACTAATGAGATATAAAAATACACTATCACATTTTATGGCATTGAACAAGAGCACTGAAGAGAATATTGATAGTTACACAACAATTCAGAATTTTTCATGTATTTTAGGGGTCCCCTATATTCGGAGACCATTGGCATGGGCCTTGCGAGCATTATTGGCAAAAAGGCTCAATCAAAAATTATCGTGCAATATTTAGACATATAAAATTTGATTAATTGCAGTACAGTATAAAAAATATATTTGCTATTATATGTTTAATAATCTCTAGTAAAACGCTAATTTGATTTTTTGACGAGATTTGTGCCAGAAATTTTTTTTTATATCCTCAATAATAAATGTCAAATGACTTCGAGGATATTTTATCAATTTTAATTTGGCATTTATATTGTTAAATGTCATAATGAATGTTTTTATAATTTTCACAAATTTAAATATTTGGGTAATTCTCTATAACTCACAGGACATTTTGTTTCTGTTTTTTACTTGCAAGATAAGATTAGAATAGGAAAAAAGTATTTAATATTTAGTTGTTCTGCTTTGGTTTTATGTATTAATAGTTTTTGGCAAAGTTGTATTGAAAAATAAGTATTATAACTAGGTCAAATATACACTGACTCTAGTGACACGTCAATGTCCTGTTAGTCATTGGCCAATAAATGTATATTTGACAGAGTTATCATACTTATTTTTCCATGCAACTTTGCCACGAACTAATGTTATATTTAAAAAAAAAAACTATATCTACTAGATTAGTCATAATTTTACAATTCTATAATCTGTTTACGATTAGAAAATTGAGCACAAAATGGCCTGTGCGTCACCCAGAGAATTGTCCTTTGTACTGCTTTTTTATTTATTCTCACTTCTTTTTATTGTTTTGAGCTAACCATTCCATTTTTTTATCATTGTAAAATCAAAAAAAATTCTTAATTTTAAAACGTTATATTGATTAAGATTTGAAAATATTTTCTTTGTGGTTTAGTCAATGAATGAAAACAAGGGAGAGGTTTCCCTGTAAATTTCCACCATTTCGGACCAAAATTCAATTGCAGCTGATCCAATTTCACCCTTATCTACACAACATCGAAACATCGATATATTTCAATCTCATGTCCACTCATGACTATGGGCCAAAATAATTTTAAAAATAAAGGCGGACAGTTCCCATTGTCTCCACTACCATTCAACCCCACCTCTACTAAAGTATTATTATAAAAGGCCACAAGCTTTTTTTCCACGTTCTTAATACCAACTACTGTTAACCTTCGCACATTTTGAAACAATATTTTGAAATATATTGTGCCTTTGAATTTTATCTGTTTTAGACTGTGACCAATCTTAATTTTCACATGCAGTTGTTACACCGAAGAACATACGTAAACTATATACTTATACAAATCATGCCGATTCTGGAAACCAAGCTACATACCACAATTTGTTTCAGTATATTTTTCATTTATGCGGCAATTCATTACGTAGTAATATTTCACCAGCTATTCTCGTAAAGAAAACTCCTATATACTACCTTCTGAGTAATGGCTCGCACACATGCCGTTGCCTAGCAACCATCCTATTTAGGAGCAAAAGAGAAATATTTCAAACTGGAGTATTTTTGAGAAGGTAGTTCTATCCTAAATTTTCTTGCCAGTGATCGTCATGGATTTCGGAACCGAGTGCATACTTCAGAAACCGAGTCAGCACGAATGCAGAACCATTTATTTTTATAACGATGCATTTTCAGCTGGTCTGACCAACAGCCGCATATCAGGGTTTTTTTTTTTTTTTTTTTTTTTTTTTTTTGAATCAGTTAAAAAAAAAAAATTGTTCACCTACGAAACTGTTTTTATATCTGACAAAATACCTGGAAAAATATCGACTGCTTCACAAATTATAATTTAATTTGTGACACATAAATAAAAATCATAGAACGATTATATCAACGGATTATATTTGTAATGGTCTAGATCTAAAAGGTTTTGCAATAAATGTACTACTATGCTACCTTTGCAACACAAATATTAACGTAAAACTTTAATTGGTCGTAAAGAATTGAATAAAGTTCAATGTAGTTGGTACATTATTTAATTTTGCTGTAAAATTTTGAAAAAAAAAGCACTTCTTGCATTAAAAGTATATTTTGTTATTAATTTAAAACTTTTGAAAAGTACTGTTTTAATATTAGCACCCAAGATGTATAAAAAATATTCATTTGAATTCAATTTTAAAATATTTAATGAGTCGACCAAGGCTCTTTAAAACTTTTTATATGAATCATATACATTTTTTATTCATATTTGATTTAATGAAATTTAAAATTTAATTTTGAAAATTTAAATTTGTCGTGTCTTTAAATAGTAGCACCTTGGGTTACCAACATAAAAGTTTTTAAAAAAGTAATTAACAAAAATAAAACGAAATTTCTTCGGAACTTACTGTTTTCACATACACTCTATAAACCATACAGATGATAAAAACCTAAATGATTGAAAAATAATAATTTTTTTTTTAGTAAATTAAAGTCTAAAAGACAAGTGAACCTTTTATTTCAACGTGACAATGCGACTTGATTTAATTTTTAATAAAAGTATCTAAATTGTGCTTCCAGATTACTTCGTTTAAGTCTATATCATTTGTGAGACGATGGCGGTCGAAATCGTTCAATTTATTTTATGATAGTGTCGATGTCTGTAACATTATTTATTGCAGTCAATCTTAATAAACTGTCCAAATGAGAATCAGTTAAGTTATTCCTGTATTTATTTTTAAAGAAACCCACCTTGCCGAAAGTTGCTTCGTATAGTTACAGAACTTTGTTTACATATTTAACATGTACTATTTCGGATAAATTACAATTATGTAAGATAAAGCCCATACCGTGAAATTTTATTTTATTAAATTTTTTTAAACTTCTGTGGAGCCGGCGGGCCGCAGAAAAATCTGTCGCGGGTCAAATGTGGCCCGCGGGCCTCGTAATGTCTAACGCTGGTCTAAAGTCCTGATCTAAAACGCTGGTCTAAAGTAAAATATTTTGTTTTGTGAGTTGATTTCTAGGTACCCATTATTAGTTTATTTGTATGAGTTTATTTTCTCTGTTTTATGAGTTTATTTATTCTGATTCTGACTCCATACAGCTTATTTTCGTCAATACATGTATTTTGATTAAAAAAAAAAAAAAATCATGAAACTCTTAATAATTTGAATCGAAACTGCCTTAAAATATGATTAGTATTATAAATAAATTTTTAAGAAGTAATTTTTTTTCCCCTAATTTTTTCGTATTTATCGCATTAGTCTTTTTTTTTTTTCTAGTACATACTACTTTTCATAAGGCATCAATTCAATAAAACTGAATTTCGTCATTACACAACCAGAAGGGATCTGAACTAGGTTTCCTTGTATGGTAATCGAGCACTTTGACACTTTTTTTAACTGTCAAGCTTATTCTTGCAGCAGGCGGTCAATCACGAGTTATCTCGTGTTTGCCAATCAACGTGTTAACAACTGAGCTATTATACTACAGGAAGTTCCTTTACTTTGTTATTTTTAGATTTTAACGATCAGTTTGGAATTTAAGCGCAAGTTTAATTATTTGATTCGATAATAAGATTAACAAAAAAATGTTTACTTAAAGGCTTTTAATGATTCTACTCTTCTAGTTATTTTTTCAAATGTTGTACTTTTAATTTTCTTAAATAAAAGAAGAAGGTGGCGAGTTTGTCTTACTGCTCGATGCAATATGTAAACCATTGTGCAAATATGCACCCCAGAACCAATCGGCAGGACCAGCGCTAGGATGGGGACAAACCGGGCCAATGCCAAGATTCATTTAAATACTGATGAAAAATTAGGTTGGTGGAAATTTAATAATATTTGCTTTTAATATGCTTTACGAACTTCTAAGTATAGGTACCCACTCACTTAAAAAATATTCAATCATGAGAACGACATAAGAAGGTTGAGGTATGTAGTTTTTAAATAAAAACACGTTTGGAATAATGAGTAGAGTTTTCGTGTATTAAAGACCAAATCCAAACCCGAACCAAAAATACAGAGCAATATAGATAAAATATCATAATATTTCAAAGAAACCGCTCCCAAGCATAATAAAGTCCAGCTTAAAAATGAATGAAATAAAAAAAATGACCCTTTTTATTATAATTTAAATAAATGGACACATACAAAAGTGTTGTAAAAGAATTTTTTTACGGTGTGTTTTTATTTCTCGTATGGGGTCGCAAAAAACCAGTCACGACAAGCTGTGAAACGATTTTTATTGTTTGAATAGTTTTTTATACATATTTAATTTTAAATTTACCAGGAGCCATTTAACAGTTACTTTTTTAAACATGCTATCTTTAAATTTTGACTTTTTGCTCGGACACATAGATTTTGTTTTGAAGGAAGTTACTTTTCTTTTTAGTGATTGCACGAGCTTTTGAGGCATGACCCGCCACTGACTTTTTGTTAGTTCCGAATGGCAACCTTAAAAAGTTTTGTGTTCAAATAAAAATGTTTCATCTATTGAATGACTGCACAAACAACGAGCTTAATATACTTGTGATGAGGGGGGAAAAAAACACTTTTAAGTTTAACTGTATTTTTAAATCCTTTATATTAACTTCGCTTTTGTATGAATATTATGTACTATATACCTTAACCTTAATAACTATGTACCTTAGCTTTATTCAAAAGATAGATATTTTCAAATTTCAACCCTAACTTTCTAAATAATTTTATAAAAAACAGTGGTTTATATTTAAACTCCAAACAAAGGTATAGCAAACATTGCAAAATCCTTATTGCGTTTTTTTTTACTAAAAAAGTCTTAAAAGTCTTTTTTATTTGTTTTAACTTGTGTATGTTAGGTTATTTATATATTAGATATGCACCATATTTCATTTAAATCATCTTACTAGTTCCCGCGTTATTTTAATAGTTTTTACTCGAATCAGACAGATATAAATTAAAATATATTAAAAAGAGACTTAGGTAAACACTAAAAAGCAAGAAGCCGTGTTTACATTGGCAATAGCTGTGTTTAAGAAAAATCATTATGTGAGAATTGATATTAATCTAGAGAGGACTATTTAATTTTTATTTAACGTACATTAAAATTTATAACTCCCTTTCATCTCTTTTAAAAAAACACCGTCATCTTTATAATGAAAACGTCCCTCATATTCCAAAATAATTCATTGGAATGAAAAGAGAAACTAATAAACCTCAAACAATCCGCTCAACCGCACTCTTTTCGAATTCCTCTCAACTCCAAAAGAATCCGCGGCACGTGGGCATAAGTTCGAAATTCTTAAAAGTAACGGCATTTCATCGCGATGTTCGTGAATTCGAGCTTAAAAAGCAGACAGCTGCCATTTAGCGTAACGTCGCAGGTCGTCTTCGGACGCTTCTTTCTTTGTTGAATCAGCTTCTTACAATGGAGGGAAAATGACTTGTTTTTCTTCCTTCTTTCTCTCTCGCATTCGTTCAACTTCTTCTTCCCTTACATAACTCCAGTGACCGTTGGAGAGGCATTGACACGGCCATAATCGTTTGGCACGAGCGTCGTTCGGCGGCAGACGATTTGTTAAATTCGAATCTGGAATGGGACCACAGGTGGTGACGTTCATCCACTGACTCACTGAGAGATCAAGTGTCTGCAAAAACAATGCTGAGAGGAATATAAAAGTTATTTTTGCGGACGGGCATTCTTCTGTTAGTGATGAACTGTGAAAATGAACTTTTTGGCTATCTGAAGGCCACGCCAAGTTAATAAGGCAAGCTACTTTTTTTAAAAGACACTTTTTCTCGGAGTCGAAATTGCGAATTAAAATGGTCTGTTGAATTTATAAATTATAATATATTCCTCTTAGAGTAAAGCAATGGAAGAAATCGAAACTTTTAAGGTTTTTAATATTAGATGCAGATGAAACGATCGAATAGTCTCATAATTTAATAAAGCGCAATGTATGAAGGGTGTTTTTTTTTTTTTTTTTTTTTTTTTGCTGAAAAATCATACATAACGACGAGATACCTTACTGATTTACGTACGCTTTCTTAGCCTCTTGAGAAAAGGTCTATAAATTAATCATTCAACACTGACGAACTTACACTTTAGAAGAAGTGTTCAATAAAGTAAATTAGAGACAATAACAAAATTGGTTATTTTTATTTCCAGATATAAGGTATTAAAAAATAAGAATTATTTGCATCTATAAATCTATATGTATGGGAGACAAGTATTTTAATTAATATAAAGCTTTATTTAATAATTTGAAGGGGAAAAAAGTACTATCAGCTACATATAAATTTAGTTTTATACATAAAGATATTGTCTAGTCAGCTTTAAAATCGTTTTAATTCTATCAATTTTAAAGCCATTAAGCCACAAACAACCAACCAACTAAACATGTAAGAGATCTTAAACCTATTTTAAGCATTTCACTTTCATTAAGCTATATTTTAAATTAATCAGTTTTTTCACGCATTTTAAATAATTTTGCAATAGTCGCAGTACTCATATCATTCTTATTTTAATTTTACATCTTGAATTCGGTGTATCTTTTTTTCACCTTCCCTAATAAATATTTCAAAATAAAACAGAAATAATTTTAATAACATCTTCATATATCAAACCCGTTCCCTTACCATAGCATTTAGTTACTAAGCAAATTTATAGCCTCTCAATAATTTAAATAAGAACACTAAACATCGAGTAACGACTGATAAGTATAGTGGCGATATAAGTTAGGGTTCTTTTTATTTAAAATCGTACCTATACGCTAGCTATTATTATAATTGTCATTTTGATCAAACCCTGAACCAAATGACTTTTCTACACAACACGATAACTTACTGTCCTTCATTCCAAGTTGTGCGTTTATAATTGCGACTTATAATTCATCATATTGGCATTATTATTCAAAAAGCGTATAGATGTTTGATTATCAGAATTAGTACTAAAAAGTTATTAATCAACGAAAGGTTATACAACTGTGAAGGGAACTGTGGGGGTTCAGAGACTTATTAATTTGGGGGGGGGGGGGTCATTCCCTCATTAAAAGGGGGGGGGGGGGCTGTAAAAGAGATTGCTATTGTATCGATGATAGGCTTTCAGTACTACACTATTTAGTTAAAATTAAAAAATACAACACTAAAACAAAATGGAAGAGCTTTAAATTGAATTGGGATAGTTAAGTAAAGTTGAAACATTTCTTTAGTGGGATTTTCGTTGTGCTTTTATTAAAAACTGTATTTTCCGTTTTTAATTGACATTTTTTATGCATCTAAATGTATAATTTCTTTTTGAAAAATAATTATTTTAGACATTAAGTATATTTTTAAAAAGTGAAGGGAAGTCCAAGTGAAACGTAATGACGAAAAATTAGGGAAAAAATTCTGAACATAAAACTGAACAGATTTATCCTTTATTACAAAATATAATAATATTTTAAATTAAAAAGAAAATTTAAATCTAAAAACTTGTTCTGAGCTATAAATGCCAGGTTATTAAAAAAACTATTTAATCTAAAATCCTTTTGCATGGTTCGGAAAATGTAAAAATATTATGTGTATTCGTATAAAAATCTTGTGGGTCAATATTGTTCAAAAATTTTTTCCCCAAATTTTCCTCATAACATTTAATTTGATAACTTTTTTAAAAACTATATTTTTGTTTAAAGTGAAAATTGTTGTTTTCAAAACAGAATGTACTTTATACTGCGAAACAAATATCAATTACAAATAGAAAATACATTATGTTTTTAAAGCAAATCGAAAATTACCCCCAAAAAACTTTTTTGTTGTCGTCCAAAAGTTTTAACTCTCCTTAAGTCATTCTTGAAGTAATATTTGTCAACAAATTACAATCATTTTCTTGTTTTCAAAATTATGGAATCCAATTACGAACGATGGACTTAAAATCTTATATAAAAAAATTTCCTGTCTTTCGATATATAGAGCCCCAAGTTTTTGCATGAATTGTTTTCAAGTTAAGCTTGCCCTTATTTCCCTTTCAAAATAGAAGACATGCCTGTCCGGTTGACCCTTTGTATTCGAAATGCCTCAATTATGGAACAGAATGTACTCACTATATTATATGTTTTTCTTTTGTCAGTTTTAACCCTTTTCGCAGAGTGATGCCAAATAACATCATCCACTTTCCCAACTTTCCATTAATTATCCCAGATAATATTTGTAATGTTCAAATTATTTCCATGCTTACATTTAAGAATAAGAAAATCCTTGCTTTTCACAACTGCCCTACATTTTGAAAAACGTGTTCCCAAATAGCCTTCACAATGAAAGGATTCAACACTGAATGCAGTTTAGGTAATGTACGTAAAAACAAAGTTAATTATAAATCATTTGAACTTATAAAATTACCATCTTTTCTAATGAAATATTATACTAAAAACTAAATTTATTTTAACAATGTTCAATCAGAACCCATTCACCAAGTTTCCCAATTAAAACAAAACAACACTTTCACTTCACCAATTGCATCATTCTACAAATTACCAACCTTCAAATTAACAATAGCTCATTAACATCCCAACATTATCATTCATTCAACTCCAACTTTCCAAGAGAACCAAAACAAACCAATCACTCCATCTCCAGCAAATCTATTCAAACCAATCCTATCCTGGAACCTTTTCCGTTCACTGTAGCTCTCCGTTCTCCGGTCCATTCACAATCAGAATTGAACGGTTCACTACCCCCCATAGGGATGGACCACGGAACAAAGGACCCCTTGTTGGCCCCTCCCTACTGGTCAGTTGACACGCCCATCCTACTGGCCATTGGTCGCCATGTCCTAAAATATATCGAAATGCTTGGTCAGAATTCCTGAGAGGTTGGCTTTCCCACATAACGCGTGGGTGTGGAGAAAAGATGACTATGGAGGGGATGTCGGGAGAAAAGAGACTTTGTAAGTACAATTAGCTGAAGTTAAGAAAATATTCCTGCAAAAGTTTGTTTTAAGTTGTGATTTAGTTTTACTAGATTTTTTGTCAGTAAATTAGTTTAGATTGAAGTTGAATTGAAACGGTAAAAAAATTAATTAAAATGGATTCTTAGTAGAACCTTAAAACTAGAAAAATTATATTCACTTTTATCTCGGTGTATTCAGTTTGGAGATACAAATCCAACAGATATATTGTATATATGCAAATAGTTTGTGGGGTTATAAACAACTAAAAATATAAGACAAATTATTTTTTCTGGTATTAAGAAGTTCAACCAAACATAAGTTAATTTTTAAATAGTGAATTTAACTTGCTCGGAAATTTTGGACATTGATTTTTAGGTTTCAAGAAAAAGATTCAAATTTAATAAAAAAGCCCGTAATATAATTTATTAACCAAATAAAAAAATTCATTGATATTTTTTTAGAAATATCGGATATTGAAAATATTTAATCGATAAATTTAAGATACATCCTCAGGTTACTCGCAAGTTAGGAGTTTTGTATTTTAAACAACCCGGAAAAATGAATTAAATTAAAGATTTGAAAGTAAAGCATTTCTGAGTGCATAGTCAATATTTTTTACCGATTTTGAATAAAGTAGGAGAAATGTATGAGAAATGTCCTATTTCTTTATTTTTCACGACTGTAATCAAATAACTCTTATAAAAATAATTTCAATTAATTACCTAAATTAAATAAAATTTTGCTAGACCTTTCATTTAATGCCACTAAAATATAATTTTATTTTCATGAGTTTGAATTTATAATAATATAACCTTAACATTTTTCAATAAATAAAGCAATTTCGATATTCTTTGAGTTACTTTAAATTTGTTAATCGTGACATACTTTGCATAGTTAGATTGTGTCACACTTTATTTCATATTTTTAAAGCATTGATTGTCATTCCAATAATAGATTATAATAGTTTTTATCAGTATACAATTCAGTTAACGATACGTAGTTTTCTAATTTTATAGGGAGTAGACACGGTAATGATTGTGTGAGATTGTTCCACGAATGTGTCGATTATTGGGCTGTCTAGTAGTTTTCTGCTTTCCACCCTGACGAGTCGCAAGTGCGTGGTAGTCTTTTCTTGAAAGAAACCCCTCCCTTCTGTTAGTTATTTCTCCCTGGATCTTAGACTGCTCTTATTATTCCATATCATGTTTTAACGATGTTCCGTTGCAGTATAGCTCTCACACTACAAAATCCATCCTCCATTATGACCAGTTTTTAAAAATTATTTTTAAATTTCACTATTTAAGTGGATGTAAGATGTAAGACTATAAAATCTCTAATTTTAAAAAGATCATTCTGAAATTTTTTGGATCGAAAAAAACAGTCCTGTTGAATTTTTTTGAAAATTAAATTTTTTTTTTTAAATTTCGATTTTTTTATTTTCTTTCATCGAAATTCAAAACTTATACTTCAATATTTACGATTTGTTTTTACTAAATAACTCACAATCATTCACACACACACACACACAAAAAATAATAATAATAATTGTCTTTTTAATTTTTTTATTTTTTTATTGTAATTATAATTTATTTAAAAAAAAAAAAAAAAAAAAAAAAAAGAGTTTACTCTAAATTTCAAATGATGTTTCTTCACAATTTTATTTTAAATTCTCAAATTTTAAAAATTCATAAATCAACAATACATGAAATTTCCCAAAAAGAGAAGATATATGTTTATAAATTTTACAATTGAAAAAAATTTCTAAAAATTCAAATTCGAGCATTTATAATGTATGATTTTAGTGTTATATCGATACAAATTTCAAAATGTCATCACCAAGAAAACTGGACTTTAAGTTGCAACTGTCATGGGTCTAATAGTTTAATTATAAAAGTTGTTATTCAGGTATTTTAACTTTTAGTTTCTTTTAATTCAGGTTGTTGTTTTCAGATTATCTGGCGCCTTCAGCAACACGAGGGCTATAATGCGGAGAAACATTCGTCATTAGACAAGCCAACATACATTTACAAACACCCATGCCTAACACTGGACTCGAACCCGCAACCTCGCGGTCTAAAGGCTAGCTTCTTTTAATTTAGATCTGCATTTATTAAAAGAGAATAAATGTGAAAATTTGGAAAATTTAGTGTTTTATTCAAAATGGGAAGGATACGCTTTCAACTGTCAATTCATTTGTATTATATATAATATTTCAATAGACATTCAAGCTTTAAAAAGATTGTTTTTAATTATAATATTACTCCTTCGAAAAAATGTATTTTTATACACAAAAAAAATAATAAGAAATAAATTCTATTAATTTATAAAACTCCTCACACCTTTCCAAACTCTAAGCACTTTCAATGATTTAAAAAAGATACTTCAGTTTTGATAAATATAAAATCATGAAAATAAGATAATAAATTATCAAAGTGGTTACTCGATTTTCCTTAATTTTGTTAAAGTTAATGACATAATAAATAACTTTAAGACGTATGATTTGTAATTACTTCACAGGATATTAACAGACATGCAGGTAGGTGGTACACACATTACATTTTTTCCGCTCTCGGGATACGCCACTCTAAAAATAACGCATTTCGTCGAACGGTAACGTAATAATTACGTCGATGATTGAATCCGATAAACACTTATGATAGACACGATTGGAAAACATAAAAAAAAGAACATTCGTAAAAACCGTTGATAGGCTCGTGTGGCAGAGTTAACTGGTAGGAGTAAATAACAATTCCAAAGAACTGAAAGAATTCACCATAGTGACAGACACTGATGCGCAATGATAAAAGGCTACAAAGTCAGAATTACTTCACTGACATTTTCTCTTGATATTTTCATGATCTGGTAGTAGTTTTTCAACAGGTATTATAGGTTGATTTAAAGCTATTTTGTTTTGCTTTTATTGTTCAATTTGTCTTCGTTCAAATTTGAATGTTTATATATTTAGCTATAGAGCAGTTGTGTATAGAGTAGATGAAGATACATTGAAGGAACAGCTGCTCCATTATTGATCGCCAATTTGTTGCATTTTTATTATCTGCAAGAAAGGGGAAGGCGAAGTTGTTTACATTGTTCTTGGACATCATCATGTGATAACATTTACAGGTGATTGATTTTTGATTTGCACGCAAGCATTGTTAATTGGTTCCTTGAAATCAGACTTTAAGTTTGTATTTTAGGATGTGCTTATTGATTTCGATTTAATCTCGCATTATTTACGTGAAACTAATAGGTGAATGAATATGTTTCCTAGGAAATTTGCTAAAGCTTGCTGAGGTTTCGCGGAAATGTTGTGCCATGCATATCACAGCACAGACATATTGTAATTACTTAGAGTTAAAACAAATTTTCAATGACGAATCTAAAATTAAAATTAAAAAGAACTATACTTTAAAAATGCGCAGAAATCAGAAGCTCATCAAATTGCTTTTTAGATATATGCCGGAATGAAACCAGGAATTAAAATTAAATATACTTTTTAAAGAGACCATTAATGGAACGAAATTTAAAGTTATTATTTTAGAAAAGGTTCTAAGTAAAATGCATGTTCTTTTACTAATCAACTTGAAAGCCTACTATATCTCATCAAATCTCAACCAACACGTCTACCTCTGTGGTCAGAAAAAGTCTTGCACGAGCAGGGATCAGCTAGACAAACACCCAAACTGCAGTATGAGAGATACTGTCCAGCCTCAGGCCAAAGACGATAGAGTTCCTTCACCGTCTAGCCCACAGGGTTCAATGTCTGAAGAAGCCCAACACAAGATTGGTCAGCTTGGAAGGGGGAGGGTGGTAAAAGAGTGTAGCCTGAGGTAGGGGAACTGCTTTGCTTACAATGCTTCTAAGTGGTTTTGTAGGTTCGAAGGACCCTCATAGATGAAACTCGAGGTCTCTCTCTTGTAGGGACTTCGGATGGGTCAAATAGACACGCATGTAATGCCGAAGTTTATTTCCGAATATACCTTAAAGCTTAAAGTAGAACTTTGTTCGTACAGAATAGGGCTGATGAACAGAATTGACTGTGGGACGACTTATATTGTTTCATATAAGATATTTTATAAATAAAATCTCACTTAATAAACAATGTGATATTTATACCATAATAGAATAGGGCTGATGAACAGAATTAACTGTACATTTGCTAGGACTACTTCTGTCGTTTCATATAGGGTATTTTATAAATAAAATCCCACTTAATAAACTAAGTGATATTTATGCCACAATCAGAATCGTCTTTTAAAATGAAGCTATGGAGATTGATGATAATTGATCTGCAGGTTCATTTTTATCGATCAGAATTTTTTTTCGATCCCCTAGATTAATTAATAATTATTTTGTATGTGTTCAACTACATTAACTTTTACGCAGTGTGTATGATCACTGCCAGGCAGGTGAAAGAGAATGCACTTGCGTCATTTTAAAATTAAGCATAGTATGCAAAAATTGGTATGATTAATTGGAATAGAATATGATATAGGTTTTTAAATATTCTATGGATACGAATTAATATCATTAAGACATTCAATTGAAAGATCAAGGATAAAAAAGAAAGTAAACAAACGTCTTGTACCCCCACCTAAAAATTAATTCTACCTGGGTTCATGACAGTACGTATTGAAAGCTATGAACTATTTTATTGTTTAATTGCATACTCAAACAGTATTACTTTACATTGCTGTCAAAAGGAGAATCAACAATTTTCTGAACTAATCACTAACGACAATTTAAATAGAATTTTTTTTTTTATATACTTTTGTAATAATCGCTTGATCACTTTTTTTAATTTACACATCTCTCCTCGGTTTGATAATGTCCTACCTACTAAGTCAAAAAAGAATTCGAATAATTAATAATTCGAATAATTAGTAATTAGAATAATTAGTAATTAGAATAATTAATAATTATAATAATTAATAATTGGAATATTTAATAATTAGAATCATTAATAATTAGAATAATTAATAATTAGAATAATTAATAATTAGAATAATTAATAATTAGAATAATTAATAATTATAATAATTAATAATTAGAATAATTATTAATTAGAATAATTAATAAGTAGAATAATTAATAATTAGAATAATTAATAATTAGAATAATTAATAATTAGAATCATTAATAATTAGAATAATAGCCCTGGAGGCTATTAATATAGTGAGATTTTTAGCTGTATTAGAAGAATTCATTAAGAGGAACGTCAGTCTGTCCATACCCCGTTGACTTAATGTTATTTTTTCAGTCGCAATTTCTCACGCGCTTCATATGCTACAAAGTAATACTCCGACGGAGATTGTGACTGAAAAACTGCATCATCAGGTCTGTGAAGCAGGGACAGACTGCTGTCCCTCTTAATTCAGCGACAAAAGCTTTGTATGAGAGGATAGATATTGCAAAGGAACACAGCACCAATAAATTCAAAAAATTAATAGTGATTGAATAGGCCCATTTAACACAAAAATGAATTTAAAATTCACATTAGTTTGCGAATATATATTACTATGAATATGTCTAAAAAAACACAATGAAAATGAATTGTATTCCATCATTTGAATTATTTTAGTGTTACCAATGGACAAAAACAAATACGGAAACATAATCATCTGTACATTCAAAATAAAGAAGTTTGAATAATTTACAAAATTATTAGATGAAAATTTTAGATTTACTGTGTAATTTGTAGGTTTTTTAAAAGTAGCAGGATATTTGAAGAAATGATAATTAATGAATATTTGAGGATAGACAAATAATAGATATTTGAGGCCTTCAAATAAATGTTCTGAAAAAATCCGGTGTTTTTCTCCGACAAAAAAAAGTAATAGATTTCCGATCTGGCGCAATGCTTATTTGTGACAACTGCCCAACGTTTTTTAAGTAGACTTCGGGTAGCTAATCATAAAGGTTTCTATGTAAAGTGCCAACTATTGTTAAAAAAATTCACTATTTTTCAACATTACTTTTTCTTGAAGGAGAAAATGCCCGATTTTTGTTCCAGAGCATGGAACAGGAAACCACATTTCCCACTTTAAATCCCTTTAGATCCACTTTAAGCTACTTTAGATCTCTGTGTATTTGAAAAGTGATAAAGCATATTATTTAAAATAAAATTGTACAAATATAGTTTACAATTTTTTTATCTTTTCCAAAAAATATTATTATCATATTGAATGAGATGAGAACTACTGATGATAGAATTTCAAGCATTTTGTCCATTAAGTGCTTGTCACGAATTTGTTTTTATAATAAAAAATTTCATTTACTGTTTCCCAAGTCAATAATACATCAGTTGAAAAAGGGGAAACGAGTTTTGAAAGCCATGTCACATGATCATGAAAATTAGACTGATAGACCCAATGATTTTAGATAGATGTAATTTTCGTGTCTTCGTGAATCGCAACTAGGTGGCGCTGTTCTCTAAATACACAAGGTGATGTATCTACAGTGGAATTTAGTTAACATTTTGAATTCCTCACATGAATATACGCATTTGAAATTTCAGGTAGTATCTTTTTGAAAGATTGAAAATGTCAATAAATTTCTAAGACTAAATTTTAAATATTTTTCGTCGTTTTATAAATACATATTTTTTACACATTTTAACTGTCATTACCCCTGTTTTACTGTCATTCCCCCTCATTATACACATTTTAACTGTCAACTACCCCTGTTCGAATCAAATGACATGATTTTTTTTTTTTTTTTTTAATATAAACATGCTTAACTTGAGGTTTTAATTTAAGATAAAATCATAATCATCATCCCTTATATTTTTCCAATTTTTCAAAGAAAAAAAAAAAACTTATTTGTTGTTTGTCCATTGTTTTGCAATTGCTTTTA
Source organism: Linyphia triangularis (assembly GCA_963978545.1). Taxonomy (NCBI): domain Eukaryota; kingdom Metazoa; phylum Arthropoda; class Arachnida; order Araneae; family Linyphiidae; genus Linyphia; species Linyphia triangularis. The sequence continues at coordinate 73,459,387 of OZ021722.1, forward strand.
TAATCGAAGGCAATTTGTATCGCTTAATTTCTTTTAAATGATGAAAATATGCTATTTGGTACGTTAAACTTAGTTAACATCATCAAAAATATTTTTGAAATGGCATCAAACCTTTTTTGGAGTCAATGTGATACTTTCAATTTCTTTTTCTATTCCTATAATATATTAAAACCTACAAATGAAAGACCGAACTAAGAACCGAGTACTAATATGCATAAGCTTATTTGCAAACAAATGAAATGTAGTTAAGTGTATTTTAGCCCATTCATTTCTTTGTCTATTAAGTAACAGTACACATCGGGGAAAAAAAATTCTTTAATTTTTGAACTAGACTCAAATTTTTATATATATATATATATATATATATATATATATATATATATATATATATATATATATATATATATATATATATATATATACATACATACATATACTTGTGCACTATATCGGTTAATCAGGCCATGACCTACAGCTTAACGTGGATTAGGAACCACAACGAACAACCATGCCTAACCCGAGATTGGAACAGGGCACATTTGGCATGCGAAACCAGAGCGCTAATCCCACAGCCATCAGGTGGGACTTCCTTTGTGTCATTAAATGAAATGGAATGTATCTCGAATGTAAAATGAGCTTTTATCATGTTTTTGTATTTTTTTATTTTTTTTCATTTACTTGTTACATTAAAAAGCATTTAAATAAAAACACATTCTTCGTTAAGCACAATTGAAATTCACCGTAAGGAATTTAGCAAAATATTAATACCTCATCGATCTTTTATATAAGAATTATTACCGCGAGTATTTTCAAAACTAATCATAAAATTCATGTATGTTTGAGCAGTTAAAACTGAGTTAATAAAACTATTTTGTTAGCCTTCTTTGTAGAAACATCATATTTACAGTTTGGTTTTTAAAATAATGCTTTTTATATAAAAAATCAAATTAGTATATAACATAACTATTTCAGTTTGGTATTCTCTGTAATTTACCTAAAGTGGAAATAATGGAACACATTTGTAAACGGAAGTCTCAACCTCTTGTAATTCATATTGATTTATAATTAAACCATACATATTTTGAGCCATCTAGAATATCTATTCTAATGAATATACTTGCTCAAATTTAAATAAAGATTTCAGATTAATATATGAACCAGACAATAAAAAAGCAAAATTTCCGTATTCCTGATGTCGAGTCATGCGTTGAAGCGTTTAGTATAACTCAAAAATGGTCTAAAATCATTAAAATATGTTAGCAGATTCAGGTCATAAATTAAGAAACTGAAAGGTGTTGATATGTGACCTACGGTATGAGAAAGTTCTATGTAGATGTCATTTTGCCTTCAGAAATATACAGGAGCAAACTTAGTGCCTGAAGGAAAACCCCTTCTACAGATATGTTCTGGTTGCACCCCAGATAGATACACATAGGCAATTCAGTTAAAAGTGTAAATGCATCAACAATTATTTAAATATTTATAAACACCAACCACTTTTTTTCCTACTATTTACAGGGAGCCAAGTCAGCAAAACGCGACAGCCCTTCAACCACCTTACGCCCTTTACTACCAACACAACCCCCTCCCTTTTCGCAGAGGGGTGCACTTGGAGGGTCGGAGGGGGGGGATATGCAAAGGGGGCAACATGCGTCATGCATATGCGATTGGCTCGTGCCCGCACTAGGCCACTAGGACAGAAGGGGGGGAGGAGGCTATTGTTACACAACAAACTAGAGGGAGAGATTCAAGGTCGAGGGAAAGCAACCTCCATTTCGGAGAGGGAGGAGGGGGTGGTTAATGGGTGGCAGTGAAAAAAAGTTACAGAAACTGATGAGCGGATTGTACAACTAACTGTACTGATTTGAAGTGGTGTTGTTCATAGCAGTGGAATAGGAATTGGGATTGTTTTGGTGAGTGTTTTTGTTTGCGATGTGAATTTTGTTTCGTTGATGTGCCTGGAGGTTGCTTTCTGAGGTGATGTGTGTTTGATGGGCAATCTCTTCGGATATTTGATGATTAATCTTCTTTATCAAAGGTGAGTGGTTTTCTTATTTGGTTATGTTTAATGTGCTTTTCAATGTGATTTGCGTCACCATTAACCGTTTGAAAATTTAGACAATGAAAGGCATCAGTGCAGTTTTTCATCTTCTGTTTTATTATCCTCATTTCCAATATTGATAAGAAAATCGTCATGTAATAGTATTTTTATCAATATGCTACAGATAGGAAATCCTCAGTCCTCGATTATATTGGAGTACTTTCGCCATATTTGGAAAAATAAAAATTGTGCGAGAAATGCTTTTGTTAATGAAGTTGAAATTCAAAAATACAATAGAATGGTACTTTTGATGTATATTTTATATCTTGGCCAATAAAAACAATTATTAATTATAACTTGTAGCTTGCTTTCATGGGTTCAATCCTAGTAAATTCCCTGATCACATTTTACTTGAATTTATACTTAAAATGCATTAAAATATGCTTTAATTTTTTAACTTAAAATAAAAATATCTCTGGTGGAAAAAATGTCTGTACAGTGACAAAAACTTGTTCCGCACAAATCAAGTTTAAAGTTTGGGTAGTGATCTTTTAACACTGTGTACACTTGCAAAACTGAAGGTAGTTAAAAAAGTGTTTTGAATATCGTCAAATAACATGGTATCATTTTAAAACTTCATATTTTGTTAATTTCACATATTTTGAACTCAGTATTTATTTTAACTGAATTTTGAACGTTCCAATGCTCATCTGTTACTTAAGGGATTGGCATTTATAAAAAAATTGTCCTGTAAACGAATTTAAAATTAAGTTTACACACAGTAATTTCTGCAACATTTTATTCCAATTTCCTTTCCTTTATCCTTTAAAAAGCTCACGGTTTCAGCGGTCAATACCTCAACCTTGCTCACATTAAACTGATTACGCCTCCTTCCTTCCTTCATGTGCTGCAACGGACGTTGTTTATTGTACATAACGTACTGCAATAAAAATACTCTGTGTAAATAACTGCTCTGACATCAGGCGATAGGTAAACAAACAAGATTACATTTGTGAATCGGAATAAACACATGCTGCATACTAGATTAAGTGTCTTTATAATGTTGTTTCACCTCTCCTACCCATTTATTTCTTTGTTATATGTCTATATCAAATAATCAATCATTGATGTACTTAGTAAACTAGATTTTCAGTTTCAGCATTTAACTTTGAGGGTCGAGGGAGGTTTGTTTGTAATCGATTCTGGCTCTTTATCTCTGCCAAATTTAAGTGCTTAATGCATCCAATTACACTTCGTAATTTTGAACTCAATCAGATAACGGGGTTGATACCTGAGATGACACTTTCTCTTCAATTCCAAGCTGCCAACGAGAGGATATGTCCAAGAAGAGTCAAACAGTCATATTGTATATTGAATGTTCTTCATCTGAGAAATCTATAGGGATGCAAATTATCGAATTATCTTTAAAACAAAAGGTATACGAGAGATACGAATGATCGAATTACCTTTAAAACGAGATTTGTATATTCTAAGAGTAGCCCTAATGTCAAAGGGAAGAGAACACCTTCCGTATCGGATCTCTTAAAGGAAAATTGACCCACATTGTATCTCGAATGAGATAAAACCCAATGCTCAATATTCTTATTCTGTAGCCAAAATACAGAGATTAGTTTTAAAAAAATGTTTTTATTCATGAGACTCAGCGTTTTAAACATCATTTAAGCTTTTTATTTCACTTGAAACGAAAAACTTTTCTACTTGTCTAAAATCCCAATTCAATCCAATTTATTAATTGCAAATTTTTTCTTCAAATACTCTATAATCTGATCAATGCCTGTTTTCCGTCCGCTTTCCAGAACTTCGTGACTTCTTGGCCAGAGAGATCTGTGAATGACTGCACTGCTATTCCTTTCAGAATACAATATGGAGTCATTGAGTATGACCGGATGTATCTTTGATGAGGGGTCTACTAGACCGTGTCTAATACACGTTTGCGCTACATGCAAAGTCGTTAAACAGAAGTATAGTGTAGTCCAAAGACCCGATGCATGCAACTCCCTGCTTCCCGCGTTAATTGATTTTGGTGTCACTTGGGCGTAACGGATGAACTAATTTTTGTCCGGTGTGATACAATGACACAGATTTTTTGTTGTCATTTATGTGGAAAAAGGTACAACTTTGTGTAAAAATAAAGAATGCCGTGACGGATGGGTTTTTGAGACTGAAATATTTTGACAGGGTGAATATCTTACAGGTGAAAAAAGTTTGGCCTGAAATTAAAATCATCCAACTCATTTAATTAATGATACTGAACAAATAAAAATGAAAAAATTAATTATATTTTTTACCATTTTGATGAATTCCAAAAAATACTTCAGCTAGAAATTCAAAAATAGTACAATTTACAATTAAAAATATTTCAATTTATAATTAAAAAGATTTCAATTTAAAAAAGTTCTTTTTAGTTCCAATATACTAATTTATATTTAATAGTTGCAATAATTGATTTTATATTACGTTGATGAATATTTCCTATAAATTATTTTATTGTTTTATATATGTAATTTTATTTCTTTTCGTGTCTTCCTCCCAATTGTAATTAAAACAAATTTTAAAGGTAGCACTACCGATTCAATTCAATATTTCTTCAAACTTACATTGTAAAATATGTTTTCTATCTAACACTCCCCTATGAAAATGAAAGCATTCTAGAAAATATTTATTCTCTACGAAGATTGCACAGACAGACGTCCAACCATTTTTTTCCCCCTTTTTTTTTCTTCTCTCTGACCACCCGCTTTTCTTCTACATCAAAGATGCATTCATAAAATAGTATCTGACTTTCACAAACCCGATAACCTTCTATCACGGATATATTAAATTTCGATACGTCATATCTAGTTTAATGTATGAATAAGCACATCAACAGAGGTCGGAAAAAGCCATTCACATTTTCTGTCAGCCAAAATCGAAAACCATAAATATCACTTAAATTTGAAACGGCGTTACCATATTCAAGATGAACCTCTGCATCCATCTCTTGTCTCAATTGAATTTCTATTTTTCCATTTGTTCTAGATTTTGGAGAGAAAAAAAAGAGAACGCTTGCCTTTTTTCCCTACTCATTTTCACTGTTTCGCCTCTTTTTTTTCTGGCTGCCTTTTTTTATAGGAAGGATTGGAACCATTACGTTGCTGGCAAATATCACGACCTGTCAGTTCTTCCTAATTTTTTTCGCTTCCCCAATTCAATTTGACACTGAGCGAAATAGCGTTTAAAAACAAGTCAATTTTTTATTACTTCCTGACGCAGTGCGATTATTTTATTTTCGTTTGCCTATTTATTTAAAATGTTCTATTGTTAAGGGAGAAAGATTCTACAGTCGCAAGAATGCAATTGCTTTTAATGATAATTCAGTAATAATTTCTAGTTTTAAATTTAAAAATAAAATACTTTACCGTTTTAACTGAAGAGTGAAGACACGATGTTGACTAAAAAATAAATGAGTTGTTTTTGCATGTAAAATACCAAATTGCAATTTTTCTGAAGCATTACTTCAAACGATTTTTTTTTATCTTGAAAATATTGATTTAATGCCCATGGAGTGGTTCAAAAATGGCGATTACTTTTAACTTTCTTTTTATTTGACAACTTTTCATTGCGTGCTAAGAGAATACATGCACGATCAAGATATTAGAATGACCAATCAATCAAGCAAAAATATTTTTTATTTAGCTAATTCAATGTTAAACCGGTTTTCCCTACGTTGAAGAACGCACGATCGTGGATTTGTTAGTACCAAGAAGAAGAATGACGTCATGTGTATAATCTTCATAGAAGATAAACGACCGAGTTCGTCGTTTTTGGTATCGTGGTCTCATAATTGACGAAATGAAGGCATGGTAGTGAGTACGTAGGAATGTTTTTCAAAGAAGAACAGCATTACCTGAGTGATCACTGATACCACCAATCATTTAATAAAAATCCAATAGTATAGGATATAACTCAGGGACTATATCTAGATTGACCTGGGCTCACTTTTTTTTGCGTGTGGTGTATCAATGTGTTGTGGGCGTACAACGAAAACTTGTAGATCGAGAGCATGACTGTCTATTAGGTAAAGATCCTTAAAGGAATTTTTTCCTTTCAATTTTGTACCTTGTGAAATCAGCTAAAAAAAGTTTTCCATACTTTCACAAATAATGTACAAAGTTGGAGTGGATTACAACTGGAAAATATTGTATGTTTAAATTATTACTCATACAAGTGATTCTATAAAGTTAGGTACTATTACCAATTGAAATATATGACGTATTTTTATTCCATAAATTGACTTCTAGAAATACTCCGAACTTAGTCTAAATTATGATAGGAAAATACTAAATTTAGCGAATTTTGTGTAATTTTCACAATATTTTATTTTGAGAATTGAAGTACTCGCTAGCATAGTCGCTAATTTTTAGTATAGCCAACACTTTCACCAAGGGCGAGGGATTCGGTGGATAACCTCTATTCAGAAGGAGGGACGGGGGGGGGGGGAGGGAGCGGGAATTGATTCAAGAATTTTGGACACAACTTTTTTCATGATCTACCTACTGAATATATTTAACTTATCTCCGTACCATGAATAATTTATCAAACTGTTTGTGACTTTTGTAGCAAAATTATTTTTATAAAATTAGTTCAGAAACATTTCAATGAAAAAGTAAGAGCACTAAATAGTTAATTCGATATTATAAAATAATTTATTTCAATATCATGCGTTATTTTAAAAGATATACTTTTACAATATTGCACAAAAATGAAGGAAGCAAATTTTAATAATTCTGGATAATAATTAATGAAAAAAGAGCCTATACCAGTAATCTCATGATTACAAAATTACTTATTCCAATATCTTACAATACTCTAAAATATATAATTTTATGAAATTCCACAAAAAAGCTGCTACACTTACTTGATTATCATTTAAGGGAGAAGGGTAAATAGTATCAGTGTGCCTAGAAATATATTGTATACATTCTATTTTTATGGGATTTTTTTTTTCCTTAGAACAATACAAAATACCCTTTTTAAGCAATATTTTATATCGGAAAAACACATTTTAACAGAATTTTGGATCGGGGGCGAAATGATACCTTTTCCCTCAGTAAGTTGGCGTCTATGATTGCTAGAGATGGAAGACTGTCAAATCTTACTTTTACTCGCATTCGAATTTAAAAATAACTTATTTTCGGATCGAGTTTCGATTTCCAGGTTTCACGCAAACCTAGACAAGGTCCTGTATCCCTTTAGTAAATCTTAACGTCTGTCTCCAAAGCACAAGAGCAGCGTAAATCTCCTGCAGCGTTTAGTGGTCTGCGTGATTAATAATTTACAGGCACCTGGTTTGATCCCGTGGCATATAATTTCGCTTTTACGCCTATTAACGTCCCCCTAAACCTGACCTTGAGAACAATGAGCAGTGTATATCCACCTTCCCCCTTTTAACAAGCAATGCCTATACCCGATATTCAATTGCAACGGCCTAGCAAGAGAGAAGACGAGGAGCGAAAGAGAGTAACATGGGCAGGCGGAGTTTGTGACGTCACAGCTCATGCGATTATGTTCGATCCTGCGGGGAGGCGTCTCCTGCCTGGAAAGAGGCACGTGACGTCACGTAACCTTGAACTGAATGTCAATAACCCTTTCTTTCCATGTTATGTGGCGGCCGTTTTTTTTTCCTCTACCCCTCGCTTCGCCACTGTTTTTTTTTTTTTTTTTTGTCCTTATTTTTTTTTTTGGTTGTCTTCTTTTTCCAGAGTACACTTGTCTGGGTCGCTGTTACCAAGCTGTGTGTTTTTTCTCGTTCGGCGCAAGTTCAACTCGCGAGCGACATGTGTTTGTTTTTATTATATTTATTTGGATTTTTCGTTCGTTTCATCTGCAGCGACTTTTTTTACCCATAAAACGGCGGTAATCCGTGCTTTTTCTGTACCGCTGTTATCAAATTTCTGATTGTTTATTACAGGACATTAAAAAGAATTATCCTTCGCAATTTAAATCGGGACAGTTTAAAAATTTTCTAGAGTCTATTGCAGAATTTCGAAATTTGGTAGGATGGGATAGTTTTTTTTTTTCCCTCTGGATATTTCTTTAATATTTATGTCCCGTTAATTGCGGAAGTTGATGTGATTAAAATAGAAGCGGTGTTCGAATGTGCATTTTCAAATAAAATTTCGAGAATTCGGGCGAAAACTTTTTTATCTTGGAAACTCAACCTTTCCGTAAACTTTATCAATAATACAAATTTATGATTATTATTAATTTCATTTTAATGACAAAAAAAATGGTTTTATAATGACAGTTAGTGTGATTAATAATTATATGATTTTCAAAATTTTTTCCTCTTTTCCTTAAAATTCCTTATTGTAAGACTGGAAACTAAAAATTTAAATATCATTTACATGCGCAAAGCTGCTTTTTTACTCGCATGGGTACAAGAAAATGCAAAAGAAAATTTTCTTTAAGAAATATTTGGATTGGGGTCGACAAAGACATTATTTTTAGGAAAGAATATCAACTCTTTATGGATATCAAAGAATATCATATTTGTTTTGTGCCTTCATAAATACTTTTTATTAAAAGTAAAATAATGATTATGACACTATATCTTAACCAAGCCTAATAGACTTCAGAATGTTTTACGGATGTTTACAACATTATATGTCAATGCAAACTTTTATAACTAATAGGAAAAGTTTTGAAAGCTTTTTTTTTTTTTTTAAATTTTTGTGAGAAAAGCGAAAAGGAAATAGTATTAATCTGTTTACTTAATTAGTGAAGAAAAGCGATACAATGAACCAAAATTTACTACTAATATTCAGATCAATTGATTTTTGTAAAAAAAATGTGGTAAGATCCCCCCCCCCCCTAGAAATATAAAAAAGAAGGCATGTATTTTTATGCACATTTCTCTAGAATTATTTTATGAAAAAGTTTCTTTTGATATATATAGCCCATATAATACATAACTTGTTCTTGTAAGTTACTCAGCTTTTTCTGACAATCGACGCTCGAATAATGGCAATGATACATCTGTGGGATATTACGTGTTTTGTTCGATTGCAATAGATTATGAAACGTTACAAAATTTATTCTATGTTGTTCCTTTTGAAATTTACATTACTTTGTATCATTTTGAAGTTATTGCATGTGTTGTATACAATAAACGTCACTTTTTTTTTTTTTTTTTTTATCTTCAAATAGAGATACTGCTCTGAAATTTTCAACATAAGTAGTTTTAGCCTTCTAATTGGACTTTTAAAAAAAACAGAATGTTAAAATTTTAATTATTTATTTTTTAATTAATATTCTTAGTTAAAAAAAAATTTTACAACACGACTTCTAATCGGGCAACAGTTTTGAAATTTTCAACATAAGTAGTTTTGGCCTTCTAATTGGTCTTTTGAAAAACAGAATTTTAAATTTTTATTTAGTTCTTTTTTAGTATTTTTTTTTTAATTAATTAATATATATTTTACAAAATGATTTCTAATAAGGCTACAGCTCTGAAATTTTCAACATAAGTAATTTTTGCCTTCCGATTGGACTTTTGAAAAATAGAATTTCGTATTTTTATTTAGTTCTTTTTTAATTAATTTTCTTAATTAATTAACAATTATTTTTACAACACGACTTCTAATAGGGCAACAGTTCTGAAATTTTCAACATAAGTAGTTTTGGCCTTCAAATTGGTCTTTTAAAAAACAGAATTTTAAATTTTTATTTAGTTTTTTAATTAATTTTTTTAATTAATAAATATTTTACAAAACGATTTCTAATAGGGCTACAGCTCTCAAATTTTCAGCAAACGTAGTTTTGGCCTTTTAATTGGACTTTTGAAGAACAAGTTATTAAATTTTTATTTAGTTCTTTTTTAATTTTTTTTTTTAATTAATTAATAAATATTTTACAAATTGATTTCTAATAAGGCTACAGCTCTGAAATTTTCAACATAAGCAATTTCGGCCTTCCAATTGGACTTTTGTAAAACAGAATTTCGCCTTTTTATTTAGTTCTTTTTTATTTAATTTTTTTAGTTAATAAATAAATATTTTACAAAACGATTTCTAATACGGTTACAGGTCTGAAATTTTTGGCCTTTAATTGGACTTTTGAAAAACAGATTTTTTTTTTTATTTCGATCTTTTTTTAATTAATTAGTATATATTTTACAAAACGATTTCCAACAGGGCTATAGTTCTGAAAATTTCAACGTAAGTAGTTGTGATCTTCTAATTGGGACTTTTGAAAAACAAAAGTTTAAAATTTTTTTTTAAATTTTTTTTTTAATTAACAAGTATTTTATAGAAGGATTTCTAATTGGGCTACAGTTCGGAGACTTTAAACACAAGTAGTTTTGGCCTTCTAATTGGACTTTTGACAAATAGAATGTTGCAATTTCAATTTGTTTTTAATTAATATTTTCTTAAAAAGCGACTTCTAATTGGCTTTTGCTCTGAAAGTTTCAACATAAGTAGTTTTGGCCTTCTAATTTTGCTTTCCACTAACACGTGTTAAAATAATCTTAAGAGGGTGTTGTATTATTGTATTAACGGGGATTTTCTTTTGTATCTCGACAGGGGAGAGGCTTCTATATTAAGGCTTAACGTAGTAATTAAATTTTAGTAAGTGAAGAGAGATTATTCTTACGCAACAATGAACCTTTCAGCGAGAGAAACGAGCCTATTCTTGCATAGTAATGAACCTTTCAACGACTGAAGTAAGCCTGTGTTTATGTGTCAGTGAACTTTTCAGTGAACGAAGCGAGCTCGACTTTGAGTAGCGATGAACCTTCCTGCGAGCGTAGCGCCAAAACCTGGGACCTATACACCAATGACGGATTTCCGTAACGCGATGCCTCACAGCTAGCTAAAATATTGCACATTTTAAAATTAGGGTATTCAGCTAGTAATAAATAATTATTTTATAATCGATCATTTTTCCCGATGCATTTTTACCTTATTAGCTTAATAATTTTAATTTTTATACATTATATGAAAAACTAATCTGCTCGAGGACAGTTTGTCATTAGATAGCCTTAAAAACCCTTTTAGATCTTTATCTGAAATTCTCGTTCAGACCAAAATTATTTTAGAGAATCAAAAAAGGTATTATCAGAACTGTTAATATTTGCTGAAATATATCTTCAATTATTTAAATAGTTCACATTTATTCTTGCCTTTAAATTCCAAAAAAAAAAAAAAAAATTGGGGGTTTCGTGATCGAGGCTCAATTCCCTCCTTGACACATAAATTATTTCACTCAATAGACCTCATCATTAAACTAACCTTTCCAGATTAGTATGGCCTTTACAACTTACAATAATTAAACTGCATAACTAAACTGTTCATGTTTAATTAGAGTCGTTAAAGTTTTGAGTCTGTTTCAAAGTTCATATCTTCATACAATTTGGAATATAATATTTTAAATAGGATTATGGAACATAGCACAAATTTCGATTACATAGTATAAAACACTATGCATAAAACTGTTCACTGCTCTAAATTTTGACGTGCATTGGTGTTATTCATCGTTTTCATAATTTCATTCATTAAAAAAAAAGGGGGGGGGGGTTCTAATTCGGTGATTTTGGCGATAATTCTTACAATGGTCCAGAGAAAAAAAATGCTGAATTTGGAGGTATACTTTTTGATAAATCTTACCTCTTCCTTTTTGGTATGTAAAACAGAGGAGAAAAAGTTGTTGATGGGCGATATTCAAGGTAAGCTAACTCTGTGTTAAAAAATTTCGTTTTCCAACTTTTTTCGCCTTTATCACATTTCCACGGAAGTTTCATAGGTGGGGATGTTAAGAACATCTTACAAAGAATTACTACAGCAATATTTATCAAAATCATTTCAGCTGTTTTTTGCAATTGCTGAAAAATATTATTTTTAAAAAAGGACAGCTACTTTATGCGCTTTTGCGATTTTTACCAAATGCAATACTATCATTTCCTTGTTAACACATGGGTAATTGAAAGTAAGAAAGAAAAAATGAATTAAATTATCGTCACTGACTGGAAATATGGTAGACACTTTAAAGACTTATATGGAAATGAACTTTATAAGCTAAACTTTAACAAGAAAGTTTTAATCCAAAAAGAAAACAACCATAAGAGTTTTGAGTATCTGTGATATAATTGTGATTCTTGAAACGTCATTTGCAAAAACTTCAATGAATTATTATTTTTAAAGATAATTTTTTTTAAAGATTTTTTCCGATGGTGGTATAAACAATGATATATAAACAAAGTTTTTTAAAGATCTGTAGCTTTCTAAAGGCTCCAGAGTACTCCAAACATCATAGTTTATTTATGGTCACCCTCTATAAAAACAATATAATTTCAGCTTACGAAGTTCATTAGTAGATTCGTTTTTCTGAGGTTTTTTCTGAATATTCTATTGCACTCTTCCCATTATTCTAAAATAAATGAAATTTTTTGAGTTTCGAAAGAATTTTCTTTGAATTAGCCACTTTTAGTATAAGGATGCATTGTTCTATACTTCTGTATTTCAAATCTTGACATTTAGTTTGTCAATGATATTGCAAGAGTGGTTTGTATTTAACAATCAAAGAAATGTGTGTGTATGTGTGTGTATATTTAAAAATATTTTTAAAGCCTTAATGGTCAATTAAAAGTGTTAAGAAATTCCTCGGTATAAATATTTAACTACAAAATATGTATGATACGGAAGAAATTTCTAATGCGTCACTTTATTTTTATTTAAAATTGGAAATTGAGCAATCAATCTTTGTTACTTTTCAAATGTTTAATGCATTAATAAATAAAAAGTTTAGTTAAAACTAATCGTATATCTCCTGACCAACCAATTTAATTCAGTAATAAGCACAACTTTATAATACAGAGCCACTTTAACATAATTTTTATTTCGGAAGATAGTAACTGCAAAAATTCATCTTACAGCTGAGGGGTAAGGAAATGTTTGCTCAAAAGGTGCTAGGTTTTTTTTATCTTAAACCGTACGCTGTGGTTCAAAATTGCACTGAAGTGTACTTTTAAGGAAATCTTTAAACTAATTTAATCTTTAAGTCTTAACTTTCGATGCACCTTTCTGCCAAATGATATTTTCTAACACTGCATAATTTTTCTGAATTCACCTCAATATTAAACATTCTCTTTCTAAACATTTAATGCAAAATTTACGTAAGAAGGTTTGCTTTATATTAAAACAAATAGGCAGTCAAGGTATGTCTGAATTGTATTTGGATATGGAGATGTACCAACATAAAAAAAAAAAAAATTATGCGGTGTATTGCAAAAAGCAACGAGTAACCTATTATATAATAAAATTAAATTGGTGGTAGTGCTTTCTTCCATTACGTAAAATTGACGGTTGCATTAACCATCATTACTAGAACTTTTGGTTGTAGACCTAAACTTAATGCTCAATTTTCTCAGTATATAGTACTTACGACGCAATATATTTATAAATAAACACTTTTGTTAATAAAACAAAATATACTTGTTGATCGAAACACTTCATAAGATGCCATTTAAAACTAAGGAAGTAGTTTAAGGTGGCATGCTTGATAAATTTTTTAAACAACAAACATTTACACTTACTTTATTTTTGTATCGATGTTATCCTTCAGCTTCAGAGCTAAGATATCCAATTTTAAACTATAAACTTATAAACTTAAGAGGTATCTTTAGCTTTTTCCGACCCTACAAACACAATGCTTAATCTTCGGGACCACAATATCTGGTTCGAAATATATGACAGTATATAAATATATTTTTAATTTATGACATATTTAACAAACAACAGTAATTGAAAGTAATTGATTTTTAAAAAATTCTAATAAGCTTACTTATAAAAATTCAAAAAAATTAATTCAAATCCACTTCTTACTTTGCCTTAAAATTTTGTAGTTAATCTTTTATTACTGTTGTTACACCTGGTAACAATTTTCATATGTTTTAATCCACTACTCAGGACATATTGCTGTTTAAAAAAAAGGAAACCTTAAGTCTATAGGGAAGGGACTAACTGAAGATACCTCTTATAGGTTTTTATAAACAAAGATGAGTATGGTACATTCTGAATATGTAACATTCAAAACCATTAGATTTGAGTAAGGTTTACATTATTACACCTGTACCTGCCCTCATTTTTTAGTTTGTACTATATCGCACTTTCTGATTTCTCACAGCAATCCCACTTGAAACTTTCCCACCAGCACCTCTCCTGAAAACCCTTTCATTGCAACCCCTTATTAAAGGAAAGTTCCCCTTTTCCCACTTTTTTTTTCCTTCTTCTAGTCCATACCTGAGTTTTAAGATGTGAGAGAAATCTTTGCCCTAGATTAGACAACCCTTTGTGTATCCCTTATAGCAGGTTACCCGGTGACCCACTTTGACGTGCAGTAAAAAATACTCTGAAATAAAGTTCTACCTGGGAATTAAACTGTTTCTTGTGTATGCGTTAAGATTCTGGCCGATGATTCAGGGTGCACCTTTGGTGATGTCATCGAGTTGTAGTTCAGTTATCATATCGGAGAGTTAACTGAACCTGGTGAGAATCACTGTTCATTTAACCATCTGGAATCTCATGGTCTTTATACGTTTGTCAATGTCTAAAACGGTTTGTTAGGCAATCTTAAAAAAAAAAAAAAACTAATCAGGCGAAAATTTATTTAGGTTTAAGTGAAAATTTATTTCCTTTTCTATGATGTAATGTCATGTGTAAATGTGTCAATGTTTATTTTAAATAAAAAAGAATTTCAAGAACATTTTTCTAAAATTTCTAATTTTATTTAAAACGGATTTTCATTGTCCTTTAATTGCGGTTATTATATGTTTACAATGTTAGGAATTAGTATTGAGACTTCCCGTGTGTACCGACATTGCTTGACTTAGAGTTCCTTATTTTTAACTGGAACTTTCTGATTTTAGAATAGAATCATTGAACTAAAGTAGTTTTGAAAAAAAAATGGGTGTGACATATTAAATGTGGTAAGATAAAAAAAAAAAAAAATTATATTGTATGGAAATAATTTCACTCACCATTGACTCAATCTTTTAAACTGTTAATTCATTTAAGAGACTTTCTATGCAAATTAATGTCTATAGTTGCCTTTATGTAACAAAGATACTACAAAAAAAAGTGAGAACAATTAAAGCCGTATTCTGTCGTACATCACTAAACACAATAGAGCATATGAAGAGTACAAATCAGTGTAAAGAAAATCTTCTCCGCTTTTCTTTGGAAGCTCAATGCAGTGTATGGCTTCAGGTTGAAACACTCAAATTAATTTGCTTTCTTCTCTCAAAAATAAAAACTTATGGATTTGTAATAAAAACCAAAACTAATAGCTTAGTACTAAATATAGAAATATAGAAAGCTATAGAAACTAAATTCGTTTAAAAATATTTTTAAAAGCATGATGATAAATTGTAAGAGTTTATATGTTATATACTTATATAGTACTGAAGAAGGCACAGTTAGTTTAATCAACTTAAATTTTATTATTTAACAAAGTCTCACGAAAGAGTACTTAATTTAAGTTTTTGTGATAGTTAAAAACCATAGGAAGAAGGGGGGGGGGGCAATAATTCCCGGTTAGAGCTGTCTGTGGCTTATAGTAATGTGATTAAAAACTATTTCATACTAACTACTGAAATAATGGGGAACTGAAATATGAAAGAGAAAAAAATAAGCATCATTTTAAATTTTCATCCCGAGTAAAGTATGACACTTTAAGGAATCAAATTTTCAGTCTGAAACTTATTGGAAATTATAAATGAAGATTTAGACCATAAAAAAGCAAATCGATAGCATTTGAATATCTGTTATAATCTGTTTTGAATATCTGTTATCTCAGCTGATGTGGAAATCTAATTTCCGAAAACGTGAAAAAAAAAATTAAAATTTGATTTTTTAAGCTTTTTTTTTTTTAGTACTTCATTTATTATTTTTAATTCTTTCAATTGTATAAGTTTTATTTATTATTTTTAGTTTTTTTGAATTTTGAATTTTTTTTTTTTTTTTTTTTTTTTTTTTTTAACTTAAAAGGTTTTATTTGTTATTTTTGAATTTCTTTTATTTTTGGAATTTTTAAAATTTTATTTATTTTTTCAATTTTTATTTATTATTTGATTAATTTTGTTTATTTTATCTAGTATTTCTTAATTTTAAAATTTACTTATTTTTAATATTTTTATTTATTTTAAGAAATAATTTTCCCATGTTATCTGCTGGGAAACAACTGATGGGTAGAACCAATCTAATGAGGAGTTGTTTAATTATGAACATATCTACAGCAAAATTTCCAATATTGAAGATATTTCCAATCCCTCTTGTTCAATATCTTCATTATTCATGGAGAAAACTCATTAAAAAAACAAATAACTTCAATCTATTTAGTTTTTAGTCAGAATTAAAAAAAATATATGTACAATAAAAAATAGCACCTCAAACTATGTTCTGAACTGCTTGTATTTTTAACACATTTATTTAACAGTAATTACCCTAATAAACGTATAATGATAAAGAGGGCGTTAGAAGGTGTAAAGGGTTTTGAGTAGCATCTATGAATTTCACTAAAAGTAAAGTACAAATTCCGCTTCCTTTGCATTAAGCAGAAAGTTGTAAATATAGTTTGATATTTTTTTTATTTATTTATAAGTATATGTTTTATTTCTCCCCGATTTAAATTAAAGTATATTATAATTTGTTAATTAAATGTTGCAATTATTTGAAAAAACAATGAATATCTGAATTTTCGTTATGGCACAATAATTCTCCAATTGCAAAACGACATCAAAATTATCAGTAGGAAATGGAAGTATAAACTATTACACAAATCCACTCAAAGTGACAAAATGAATATTGTAAGAAAATATCTTCACACAAGTCTTTACAAATATAAAAATATTATTGTAGTATTCATAGTCAAATAATATAAAGAAATAGTTTAAGTTTATCCTTAGAATAATGTTCTGGATTATAAGTAATTATTAACTATTATAAGTTAAATGAATTATTATTAATTTTTATAAAATTTTTGCATTTATGTTTACAAACCTATCCTATCCCCAACAGTATATAACTCTAAAAAACATTTAAGAAAAATGGATATAAAGTACTTAATTAGCTTTTTTGTGTTCGATAATAAGACAAGAAACCGTGTTTCTAAAAGACATAGATTCTTATGATTTGGTATGAAATGGGCTGTGCAACTTTCATTAAATCAAATGCAACAGTAAGTTGATTTCCAAATTTCTTTAATTTAGGAATTTCAAATTACACGAACATTAAGTTTAACCTAAATTATACCCTAATAAAAAATATATATATATATATATATATATATATATATATATATATATATATATATATATATATATATATATATATATATATATATATATATATATATATATATATATATATATATATATATATATATATATATATATATATATATATATAGTATCGGGAACAGCTATCAGAAGTTCATTTTCAACTCATTCTTCCTAATCTACAACTGCTCTGACTTATGTAATTTTTGAAGGTATCAACCAATGTAGCAGACTGTAACTTATATACAGAAGTTTCTACCAGATGTGCTTTCATATTTCATTAAAAGATTGATTTAGTAGTACTTTTATGGGAAGTTCGCATCTTGGATTCAAAACATGATAACGAATTCACAACACATCCGATAGCTTAGAGTTATAAATGTGTGGTCGATGCGATGTAGGTATGGAAGTTGAATATTTAGCGTTAAATTTGCTATCAAAATTATTGTTAATTTCATCAGTTTAACAATTACTTTGTTTATAAAAATTCCATTTACTATAAACAATTTTATGCACTGCTAAAACAACTAATATTTGTAAAAGAATAATTCATGTAATGTGTCTGAGTGAAATCCTATAAAAGTTTATGGTTTGATATGCCTGAATGAAATCGTGTGTAGATGTGGCATTTTGATAAATGTCCCAATCCAACATTTTTTTTTTTTTTTTTTTTTTAATATATGTATATATTTATTTCAAACTTTAAAGTAGCTAGGTTGGCATTCTAAAATAAGGAAAGGGAATTTTTCCGCTACTCACTAATGAGGATAAGGTAGTATAAAATGTGTATCTTTATCCTATTCGTAGGACAGTTACAAATGCATCGTAAATTAATCCTCTATAAACTTTTCTTTTTATTTTTAAATATTTTTGTGTTATAAAAATATGGATTTTTTTCTAAATTTACTTTAGTATTAATTTTTGGAGCTAAGAACATATCGATTGAAAACATTTTTTAAAAATTGATAGTTAATTCAATTAAAAAAATAATGAAACATATGCGACCATTACTTAAATTAGTCAGAACTAGGGGTGTGGAACATCGCACAACTTTCAATTACACTATAATACTGACGAGAATTTATGTCATTTACCGTTTGTATATTTTCATCCTTAATTTAGAATAAATGGCCAGTTTGGCAATATTTTTTGAGGAAACTCTTGAATAAATCTAAAAAAAAAAAAAAATCCACCAAAATGGTGATTTTGGAGATATACTTTTCAATAATCCTTATATTATCCTTTATTATAAACGAAACTGAGGGGAGAAGAAAAACGATCATTGATGAAGTATGCTCAAGAAAAGAGAACTCTGGGTTGAAGGCATTCATTTTTAAACTTTTTAAGCCATTAAAACATTTTTACGGGAATTTCGGAGGTGGGGATGTTTAGAACATCTTAAGAGGCATTACCACAGCGATTTTTATCAAAATCGTTAGAGCCGTTTTTTAGCAATCTTTGATAAACATTGTTTTTTCAATGGCAGCTACCTTATGCGCATGCGCGATTTTGACGAAAATCTTAATAGTAGGTCCCATGGCCACCACTAACCCTCATACCAAATTTGAACATCGTAGGTCAATTTGTTCGGGAGTTATGCTGACCACAGACACACGTACACACATACGCACATACACCCACAGACAAACATTTTTTCTAGATCACTTTTTTGAAATCAAGATGTTCCAAAACGTGAAGAAATGCAAAAAAAAAAAAAAAAAAAAAAAAAAAAAATGTTTGACCCCATGCTATACTTTACCATGTATATATATATATACATATGGATATATACCATGTATATATATATACTCATATGTATATACATATATATATATATACATATGAGTAATTGAAAGTAAAAAGGTAAGTATTTTGATAATAACTTATGGAAAATACTATCTTTGAATCAAGTTCAGTTAAAATATGCTCAACATTTTAAAGAAAATTGACTTACATGTGCTTTCCTATTTTTATGAAGAGGAAGTAATATGTGGGTACGATGGAAATAAAAAGTACACATTTACTTTTCTTTGTCTTACGATTTAAAAGTAGGGGGAAATTGATTGAAGTGTTTTACTAATTTATATAATTTGTATTCCTTTCCTTTTCCATTGCAATACTTAGAAACCATAATAAAATTATTGAATGCAAAAAAAAAACAAAAAAAAAACAGTGATCTTTTGAGGAGAGTGGGGGGGGGGGGGGATTGTTTCGAACAAGTAGCACTTACTTGAGATCTTTGAAATAGTTTTATCCTACAAAAAAAAACCCGGGTTAATTTTGAAGCATATACAGCTTTGTCTAAGGATTTTTCATGGAAAAACACCATTTTCAAATAAAATTTGTTGTACTTTTTTAATAAAAAATCAATAATATATAAAATAATGCATACAATATTAAGAGAAATTAAAAATGCTTACCATGCTATTAGAGAAAACGTAGAAATGAAGTAATGATTCAGTTATGTTGTATAAGTATGATAGGGTAAGCTTTGGCTACAGTGAACATGTAGAAACCAAAACATAAAATGAAATAATAACATTTATTTTTCTGCAGAAACACTTATTACATACTATTCATTACTTAAAATATATAAACACTTAATACATTTTACAAAGAATGAATTAAAATTCCAATGTATGTTATGAATACATTTAAAAATTAATTTTATTTATATAAATTTAAACTTAAAACCTAAATAATTAAAAGGTAATACATTTAAAAACTTCATTTACAAAAACCCCTTAACATTTATTTTCTAAATTCAAGATTCTTAATTCTTAAAATTACTGATACAGGATATTTTCAAAAATCGCTCATTAAAATAGTTATATCCAGACACACACACACACACACACACACACACACACACACACACACACACACACACACACACACACACACACAAATATTTAGTAAAAATAAATAGCGTTAATGTGACAAAATAATAAATTACTATCCTCATTCTACGATACCAAAAACTACATTTATTTAATATTTGACGTAAACACATTTGTACTTACAATTAGCCAATGTCATAATGAATTGGATGAATTTCTAGGAACTACCTGTAATCTAATGTAAAATATACTTCATGTTTTTGAGTTTTTCATTCATCAACTATACCTGACAGTGAATAACATAATTGAGATAGAGCTCTCTTGGGAATTTTCAGCTTTGAATCTTTGGTTGCTAGGGAGCACTAGTTTTGAAATAGGAATAAAATAAAAATTTAGTGAATAGAGGATAGATATCAGATGAGGTGCTCTTTCTTCTGTTATTTAGTTTGCACAAATATTTTTAGGAGAATAGATTCACAAACTTCCTACTTTATTTTCGAAAACTTCAATTTGATAACTTATGCGTGAGTATTGATTAAATAATTATAACCTTTGTCTGCATTTGATATTTAATTTCAATGCATTGGTTTAAGAGCGATGGTTTTAAGGGAACAAAAATTAAAAATTTGGCATTTTATAGTGATTTTCCTGAAATTTATTGGGTAGGTATTTTTTAATTAATGTAGTTGAGTAAACTATTTTATATTAAAATAGTAATTTAAATTTTTTTTGTAAAATTTAAATGTTTGCAAATGCTATTTTTATTTTTGAAATAATTTCAAAACTTATAGTTCAATGCTCACCTTTTTATATTAAATTACTCATACAGAATAATAGAATAAATTAAATTTTACATTTTTCTTAAATATCGTTAGAATTAAAAAAAAAAGTTTAAATTCAAAACTTTAAATCATCACTAATTTCAAAAAAATTCTAGAATTTTTAAAATGACATATCAATAATTCAAATAGAAATATATTTAAAAAAAAAAAATACATGAGAAAGTTTCATTCATTTTCAATAAACCGTTCTAGAGTTTTATTGATTTAAACTTCAAAAGGGGGGAAATACCATTACCAAGAAAACTGGATTTTTGGAATAGTATCAAATTTAATGTTTTAAAGCCCCTTAAATTGACGATCTTTTCGTATATTAAATTTTGCATCATATAGTTTAATTTATCTCATTGGTACATTTATTTTGTAATGCAAATATTAATAAATTTTTTTTTTTTTAAATGTTTAAAATTTGGGACATCATTCCTGGAATGGTGAAAAAAGTTAGTTTATTATTTTTCATTTTTTTTATTAAATAAATACTTAAAATAATATTTTGGAATATTATGGGAGCACTTATGTTACTTGTAATATTAAACTTTGGTAAGATGTAATTTGATGCTAGAATTTAAACTAAGAAATAAAAACTGTACATAAGATTTCATTTGAATCCCCATAAACTAAACATAAAGGCAAATTACGAATCGTAAATATATGACTAGCACAAAATAGCGTACTGTTATTTTGAAAATTCATTCTAAATGGAGGGGCAATCGTTTATTTTTTTTATTTATTATTATTATTTTGTTTATTTATTTTCCTTTTCTAAGATTTTTTTTAGATTGCTTAGAGATTTGTCTTAAAATCATGTAAACCAATAATTCATAAATTGATCCATATTAGGTTGCTATGGAGTTGAAAACAGGTTTTCTAAAATATGAAATATTAGCTGAAATTATCACATCAAAAACGTTGTTATAATAATTCAAACACGTTTAAAGTTCAAACCTTCAAAACCTTAAAAATTATCATTCAAATATAAAAAAAATCCATTGTATAATACACTTGATTACATTTTCCGGGCTTAAACGAGCAATCAATTTATTGACCTAACTTCTTCCACATGAATACATTACATGAGCTTTCACTTACTACATTACTTTTTCATTCACTTGCTACATTACTTGAGCTCTAAACAATACTAATCATTACTCACTATAAAAATTTTTAATTCCACCACTTTAACAAATTCCGGTGGTATTTTATAGTATTTGGTAACCTTAAAAATCTTGTATTTCGACTCTTTCTCAAAAAAAAAAAGGAAAAAAAAAAAAAAGGAATTTGCAGGGTGCAAAAAAGTTAATAAACTGTTAATAAACTAAAACGAAATAATACATCTACACAGAATTTTAAATACAATACATACGCAATATTTAATTTATAAAAACTTAAAATTTTCTTTTTGTTCTTGGGAATCTGCGAACTTATTTAATTAAAATTTATTAATTTTTAAGTCTAAAAACATAAGAGTAGGGATTTCAATAAAAATTAAAGGATAATAGTTTGTGTATAATGCTAAGTAGAATTTAAAGCATTATCTAAACTCTTATAAAGTTGGAATTTAACGATTTCTCCAAACATCGCTCCAATAAAAGAAATACGGTAAAAAAGTACCATTACATTTCCTCATCACGATCGAAAGGCGGTAAAATCGGAAATGCAACACCTTTTTTCATACCAGCTCGACACTCGATAAGAATTTTTTAGGCAATAAAATCAAATAACAATGAAAAAAAAAAATACTCCAGTCATGTCAGGGGATGGGGTGTTCTCTAAATTTATTTTATTTTTTTAATAACGGAGTAGCGCTGCGGTGCCCGCGGGGAGCAAGCAACGCCGCCCCGACGCAATTTTTTTTCCCTTTTCCGGCTTCGACTGCAGCGCCAACGCGAAACGCCTGCATCTTTGCATCCCGAATACCCTACCAGAGCTATCGTCAGAAAGCGAAAAGCGCGGATCGAGCTAAGCCTACAGCGGTTATACTGTGAGCTCCACAGGTAGTGCTTCATTCCTGGATCTTGGTTTTCTTACCTTGAAGGCCGGCTTTGACTCAAACGTGTGAAGTGATTTTCCCTCGGAACGGTTTTTCCCGTGGATCGCGCGCTCTGACGGATACTCGAAATCATGTGCCCGTGTTTACTCGACACTCCCGCCGGTGGAATGCCGCCCGCTCGGCCGGCGGAGGTTCCCGTACTTTAGGCTTAATGGACATCGTCATGGTAAGTGGGGTTTGGTCAGAGTGGACCCGTGAAAGGGTTTTGTGGAAAACGACAGAAAAGTATGGACCAATTTGAGGGCTAGTGTTTTCACTGGCGAAATTTCATGCGTGAAAACTTGGTTGATACCATTTCTTAAATCACGAGCTAAGATATTCACCGAGGATTATTTTTATCAACAAACATCTTGAGCGTGCTTTTAATTTTTTTGAAAGTTTCATTATGAGGTCATTCACTTTCTACAATTAAAAAAACAAAGCAAAAAAAAGTTATTTAAAAAAAAGTTCATTAATTATTTAAATTGCATACCTGCGATCTTGCATAATAATTTATAAAAACGTTGTTTCACGCGATAAAAATTAAAAATTTTTTTTTTTTTCAAGCAAGAGGGAAATTGTAAAGAACCTTCATTATACCCGCAAGTGAATTTACCACCACGCGGTCTGAGCTAGTATTCTAGCCGGACGATATATTGGGTTGAATCGGCATCCGTTCACGTGCTCCCCGTATGCCATTCGCTAATAAATTCAAAATAAACTTCCGTTGTATTTGTTTAGTCTTCAGTTTATCCAGGAAGGTTTCGTTCATAAACGTTTTTTTTTACGACCATGAAGAATTCGAACGATTGTTATTTAAAACGTTGGCTTATATAGTATTCTGCAAAGGTGGTATGTTTTGTTACCATAATAATAAAAGGCCTGTACAATTTCATTTTAACTGTACTTTTGATAGTAAAATATTAGATTTTAAAACGGTTTTCTTCTATTTTGAAAGTCTTATGAAATAATAAAAAGGCATCGTTTGTTTTGAAAAATGAGTGTTTGATCATTGCTTAAATTTGCATTGCTCATGTTTATTTTAGTTTGAGAGTAATTTTTTAATAAAAATTTCATTGTAATTAATATTTCGTGAATATAATAAAAAGATTTGATGAATTTCAAATTGAGATAAAAACTTGGTTTAATTTAAAGTTCACTTTTATTATGCAGAAAATTCAAATCCGCTGACAAGTAATATACTTGTTGTCAATGTGCGGTACATTTATTTGTTTTTTGTATATTTAGAAAGGATCATAGATTAAAACTACTTCACAATGAGTTTTCAATTGCATTATAATTATAAAAACAAAGGCTGCATTCGTCGTAAACTAAACACAACCACAAAACTGCTTTATAATATCAAAATATGCTAAAAAAATAAACTCTTGTTCGTGTATATTTTATTCAAATTGTTTCAATCTGTTTCAAACAGCTCATGTCATTTGCTGAAATATTCATTCGGGACATTTATTGATCTGCATCACATGGTGCATTAAATAATTTAACTTTTTTAATTCTTTTAGTAAATAATGATTAAGCAAAAAATTTAACTACATTCCAAATTTTAAAAAATGCATATATTTGAAATAAATAGTATAATTCAAATCGAAAACTTACATGCAAGCTTTAAAGTTATTTGCATTACTTTCGTTATATTGTAAACATTGTCAAAAGGAAAAGTCTTCATATTTAAACTGTGTATTAAGTTTCTAGAAACTCAAATTGCGAACCTATAATTTTAGTCCTCCTATTTTTTGTTCTATAACACATTTAACTTAGTGAATGAGCGTCATTTGTGTACTTTCAAATATGCATTTCCTTGTTCCTATTTTATTGCCTTTTTCATGCCAGCATTTTTTCGCCAACATGTCTGTGAGCTTATACTACTAAAGTGAAGCTCTCGTATTTAAATGTTGATAGTACTGAAATTAAGTTAAATGTCTCTCAGTAAAATGTCTGTTGAAAAATTACAAAATCTAAAAAAATATCTGTTGAAAAATTACAAAATCTAAAAAAATATCTGTTGAAAAATTACAAAATCTAAAAAAATATATGTTGAAAAATTACAAAATCTAAAAAAATATATGTTGAAAAATTACAAAATCTAAAAAAATATATGTTAAAAAATTACAAAATCTAAAAAAATATATGTTGAAAAATTACAAAATCTAAAAAAATATTTGTTGAAAAAATAAATTTTACAAAAAATGTACGAGCCAATTTTTGCATCTACATGTCACTAAAAATACATAATCTGGTTTAAAGGAAAGAAAACACTTCCTGTTTCAGAAACATAGTACGGTAACATATTTTTTCGAATGAATAGTACGCATATCGCTATATCCTAGAACAAATTGCAAAACCATTTTTAGAATTGTTATTAATAATTGCAAAAATAGATTTTTCGCTTATTTATCTCGCTCATGGTAGCTATAAGTACATTTGAGAACATTATAGAAACTCAATTATATCACACAAATGTAGTTAAAATTTTATTGAAGTATTGACTGTCTTCGTTTATTAATTACGATTGTATAAACACAAGTAGTAAATATTACAAGTACTTGAATGTGCTACAGTTTTATTTTTTTAATTATCCAATACTGGAATTGCCTAAAAGATTAATATTTTGAAATGTAACTCATAGTTTCTCAATGTATTAAATTTATCTTAATATCCACCGTAAATAGGTTTCTAAACATCTAAAAAAACATTTCATGTTGTAAAATTTGGAGCAAAAAATAATTCGCAAAGATCTTATGACTGATATCATATAGACGTAAATAAATGTTCCTTAACTTTGAATGTTCTGATGAAAAGTCATGATCGAACTGTAAAAAAATGTTTAACTCTTACATTTGAATACTAGAAAGGAAAGTAAATTCCTATTTCTTAGGGTAGTTTCACATAAGGATTTTTTCGTTTTATTATGATATTATAAAAGTGGTACAATTTTTTAACAATTCATGTTTGGGAGTTAAAACACTAAATAATCAGCAAAATCTATTTCCTTATATTGATTGCCAATTATCGTTCTAAAAATTTTTACTTGCAAACATGTTACATATTATCGTTTGTTTTGCACCGATATTTGTATTTTTCAGTAAAACTCATTAGAAAAAGAAAACAGAATTGTACTTTTTGTTTTGTTTTGTAATTTTTTTTATTTTTTTTTTAATGGCTCACTTAATATAATTTGTTAATATATTTATAATGGTGACTAGCTGTGCGGCCCCGCTCTGCTGGGCACCCGTTGAAAGACATAGAAATTTACATTAAAAAAAAATGGAACAGGGGCATTTGGCGATTTTTTTCATTAACGATCAGAAAAATTGCAAAAATAAAAAATACGGTAGCTAAAAGGAAACTAAAACATAAATAATTATAAAATTAATTTAAAATATAAATATTCAGGGTACTCTTTCGTTAGGGGGTTACCAGTTGGCGCCTAGCTTAAATGTTCACTCATTTATAAATGGCGCGTAAATGTATCGCCAATTCTAAATATGGAAATTATAAATTATTTCAAAGGTGTTAGTTTGGATTACTTTGGTCTTCGTTTTGGTGATTTTTATCTGGTACCCAGCTGACAGATTAGTACCAACTTAAATTAAAATATAAATAATATTAAAAAACCGTTGCGAGAAACCGCTTTTACCTGCAAAAAAGCATTAAAGAAAATCGCTCCAAAGAAATGTCTTATACTACATCTGGACCAAAATAGTTTTGTATTCTTCAAAATTTTTTTAGTACTTAGAGAAAAAGTATTACCATGCCCGGTTCCTAACCAACTCATAATTACCACCAAAATAAAACACCAAAGAAATAAAATCGCAAATGAAATACTACACTTCTGGTGTAAATTGTAAAGTAGTCTGGTGTAAATAATAAAACATGTATAATACAAAAAATGTATTCAAATTTAGATTAAATAATACAGAGTACAAAAACACTATATTAAAAATAAAACAATTAAAAGAAGGAATTTTGATATTCTGGGTAAAGAAAACGAATAAATATTTAACTGGAAGTAACAGGAAAAATTAACAAATGTCGTAATGATTTGAAAGTTTTCGGTGAATTTCAATAATTTTAGCCGTTATGTTTACACTCAGATTATTAGGTAGAATTATGCTAAAACCGCGGATGCGGAAAGCGTCAATTTACAGTAAAAATATGGAAAATTATAATAATATTCGAACCGCTTATAGAACAGACGATTGTAAGACATAAAAAAAAAAAAATAAAAAAAAAATAAAAAAAAATAATAAGAAAAATAAGGGGGACCTTTTTAAAATAATTTTTGGTTTTATCCTGATGTAATGAAAAAATATTGTTGCCATTCCAAGAATTTTTTTCGTGTAAATAATTTTTAATGAAAGCTACTTTTAATCGAATTTAAAAGTTGTTCTCTACTATCTCCATATACTAAAGCTTCTATGTACTAAATTTCGTACCTCTAGTTGCAAGACTGTGGATTTGTATAAGGTTCAGACGTACAAAAACCCAGTTTTATATCTAGATATTAATAAAAGATTAGCGTGAACTTTGCTTCTAATATTTTTACATTGAATTTTTGTTGCTGTTTATTTTCACTTTTATATGTTGCATTGCTAGTATGATAGAATTTTCAAACGCAAAGTAATAACAATCCAATTTAGGTAGTATTTTTTTAATATTAGGAGACACACACACACATAGAATTTTAGGACATCAAATTACACTGATTCAAACATATTGCGATACAAAATAATTTTTTAACCAAACAGTGTTTGTGTTTTTCATAAATTATTAGAAAGATCTAAGTAATAGCCCTTTTTTAATTATAGTTGGGGAAGTAGTCAGACAGAAGCCAACTGTAGAAATGTTTTTAGTGCAAACTTTGCTAAAATTAGGTTAGTGTATAAGAACTTATTTGATAAAGATTACTCGTTATAAATGCATAAGATAAGGAACTATGCTATCAAATAAAGTTAATTCTAAAATTCTACTGTGTTGTAGTTAATAGATCAAAGATTACAAGTCAGTTTCTTCAACAAAAAAATGTCCGTTACCACATTTGTTCGATTGACCATCGATATGACTTCTGCTCATGCGCAATACTTAACCTTATAAGATTGGGTAATGTGAATACTTCTGTCAATAATATCCTAGTTTTAAGAGGTTTCAAAAGCTTATTATTTAGCAAATAATTGTAAGTAATATTTCTTAATTTCATTGGTAAAATTAAGAATCTTTATCGATTGCTTAAAAATAATTATAACTCCAATAAACATTGTAATTATTAATCTCGTATAATTTTGGGATTTAAATATATATTTTTGATTATTTAATGACTTTTACTTTTAATTTCCCATGTATTAACATAGGGTTATGAGAATTTTGCATTCTGTAAAAAAAATCCTTTTTTTTTTTTTTTTTACACATTTTGGAATGTACACAATTGTATCTGTCTGTAATTAGCATAACTCCCTAAAGGCTTGATCTTCGATGTTCAACTTTTGTGTATGGGTTAGTGATGGCCATGTGACCTGTCATTAAAGTTTTGGTTAAAATAGAGCTTACGTAAAAGGAAAATTTTATATTTTTCTGCAGATGCCAAAGAACAAGGGAAAAAACGGCTCTAACGATTTTGATCAAAATTGCTGTGCTAATGGCTTTTCAGATATGTTCTAAACATACCCACCGTCGAAATTCTCATAGAAATGCCATAAAGACGTAAAAAGTTGAAAAACGAATGACTTCAACACATGGTTCTTTTTCCTTGAGCACCGCCCAACAACAAATGTTTCTCCTCTGTTACAAGAAATGTTAATATAAAATTATTATTTTTTTGTGGGGGGGGGGGGGAGGGGGTTCAGTCAATGTAGGAATTATCGCTACACTGGCAAAACAGAAAATTAATTAATGAAAGTACTTAAACGAAAACAGAAAATTACACCAATCCATGTCAAACTTAAATCCAATGACCAGTATCCAAGAGCAATTGAAAATTGTGTGATGTTCAACACCCCTAGTTCAGATTTAATTTTAATAAGTAAAGAAAATCTCAAATTATGTTTTTATGTTTAAGTATTTACAGACAATATCAACAATGAGTTGAAACGGAATTCTAAAAAATTTATTTCATTCTAATAAATTGGATGATTTTAATTTAATCTTTCTTTTACTACAGCATATTAACATTTTAGTAGCTCATTTTTTATTTAAGTTGTGTTCGAGATGTAAATAGTTACCTAAAGTGTCTTTAACAAGTGATTTTTTAAAAATATTTTCATAAAATTTTACTGCTTTTCTTTCTAGGACCTTTCTAACTTTTGCTTTAAAGTTTAATTACTGATATGCAATAGGTGTATAAATTCTTATTTATAAAATCTTTTTGCCTTTAATAACTTTTTATATCCTACGCGTTGAGTTCTTATTTTTTCAAGCATATACTATTAAATTTTCATGTTCTATAAAAATTACAAAAAAGTAAAAACAATTAAAATAAACACAAATTCTTTCAAAATTTAATATTTCACAACAAATTTGAGCTTTTTAAGTGCGCACCAATTTAATTATAATTAGGGACATGATATGTTACAGCGTTATACATGTAAATACAACATTTGTCGTGTTTAATGTGATGGATAAAAAGTTATTAATTTTAATATTTGTAAGTATTTGTTATCTACTTTAAAATGCCAAAAATGGGTGGAAATTTTCTTTTTTTTAATGAAGTTTTATTCGTTATAATATTTTTAAATATTTAAATGATTTGGAAAGTACAAGGTTATGTGATATTTTTAATTTAAATACATTTGCTGTAAAAATAATATAGTAGTGAGTGGTAAACAGTTTACTTCAAAGTATTGGTAATATTATGAACTACTTGTAGTTTAAAGTTGACTAAATACAATTAACATGTATAAGAAGCAAATTAAATTCCAATGGATTTATTAAAATATAACAAAATTAGTCAAAATAAATGATAGTATTTTTGTTGTAGTTGGTTTTATAAGCTAAGTCAAACAATTTTAAACTTTATATCTCATTATCATACGAATTGTATTCACATTAACCCCAGATTCTAATATTTAATTTAAATGTAAAATGCTGTATTTTTCAGTAAAACTAATTTTCAAAAACGTAGCATTTTGATTTTTTATACTTATCTTAAATTCAAATACTTACTAAAACACTAATGTGCTTGTGATTTTATTTACTGAACAGGCTATTCCAAATTTTCAAAATACGGTTATTGATGTATTATATTTTTTAGTTTTGTCAAATATGCTTTTCCAAAGAAATAAACTTAACAAATTGCAATAAAATACTTCGTATAGGGCAGGAAGTATACTTATTGATTTTTTTTTAATAAATATTACTTTATTGAAAATGCAACAAAAAATATGCTCCAGATATTTAGATAAATACAATAAATCACAAAATCGAATTAAAAATTGGAAATTATATTAATATTTTATCTGTTAAAAATTATTCTAATTTTTATAGTATATGTTTCTTATTAACGAACATGGAAAAAACATTGTAAAGGAAAACCTTAATTAATGCACCAAATTTTAATTTCTCCTTACCATAAAATATCTATTTAACCTAAAATATTTGCTCTGTTCTATTTTGATGCAAACGTGAATTTTCATGACGAGCATATTAGCAAAGTTATTCATTATACGCTGGTCAGAATCATACATTCTTGTCTTAAACTAATGTTTTAAGACTTGACTATTTTATTCCGAGATTAAAAATTCTACGATTTTCTTATTGTTGGGTAGAGTGCCTAATTGAGGGTTACTGAGATGTTTTTTTGTGGGAAAGCGGTTTCAGTTGCGTTTGTGAACTAAAAAATATATTTATATATATATTATAAATTAACAGTGGAACTTTTATTTAAATTTAAACATTAACATAATGATGTCCATCATTCAGTATAAAAATAACCTTGTACAAATTTCAAATTCTTGCATGAAGTTAATCAATAAACTGTATGAATTGAATTAATTTCATATATATAATTTTAAATATTTAAATGCAAATTCCATTAAAACAGCACAAGTTTTGAAATCTCTATACTTTTTTGAGATAAATTTAAAATTATTTTTAGGAAAGGAATTTCAAAAAACACTGTAGAAAATCACATAATTTTGCAGCACATTGTTATTGTATTTATGGATTGAAAGTCTAAAAGATAAAAAAATTTCATCACCTGAAAATATAAACTAAAGTTTTTAAGTAATATAACTGATAATCATCTGTCTTGTTGAATAATAATACTGACCGTGTTCTTTTGACTATGAAACTGACTAGAATTTAAGTCATCCAATTAAAAATTATCAATATTAATTTTTTAAATAATGTATTTTTAGATTTAGATATTTGACGTCTTGTGTCATTTTTATATTTGAAGTTTGAAATAATAGAATAAAAAATATCGATATTTTTATTCAAATTAAGTCAAATTCCATTAAAATAACCGCCTCACTTTATTCTGATCTCAACAGGTGAAAACTATTGCGCTTCCGCCGTAATGTCAAAAACCTTCCAAAAAACACTGGCCGTAATCACTCCTAATCTCCTGCAGCAAACCGAGGCCCTCCTAATGTCCTCTAATCTTGCCATCTTCCAAAAGAAGAAAGTCCAACAACTCCGCAGCCACCACATTCACCAATTCCTCCATCAAGCCAATTCCGTGGACAATGTGGACTTAAAGAAAGCCCTGACCACTGGCCACTTCTATGTATTGATCATCGGAGGAATCGACGCCGTGTCCACATGGCTGAAGCTCATTGGTCAAGTTGACCTCGGTCAAGCCAATGCCATTAGGGTTCTGTACGGCAGTAGGGACATTGATGCAGCGAGTAGGGATGTCGGATTTTTTTTCCCGGGTACTCAGATGGTTGAGTATCGTCTGGATAGTTCCAGGGAGTACCTGTCACGGACTGTGAAGCCAGTGCTTTTAGAGGGGCTTGTTAGCATGTCAAAAGAGCGACCACAAAAGCCTCTGCTTTGGTTGGCGCAGTGGCTGTTGGAGAATAGACCACACGAGATGTGATTTTGTTAAGATAATTTCAAGTGGACAGATAAGGATGTTTTACAAGGGTCTTTGCTTTCTGTGGTATATTAGTTGTTGTGGTAAATCGGGCTGCTTGATGTGTTAGTAGTTTTTCACTTGGTTAAAAGATGGTTGATGTCCAAAACCACCAATTACTTTAAACTGATGAGTTAGACGGGAAGAAAAGTGCTTGTTATTATGAGTTATGTTTCGGATATGAGAGTTGTGAGTAAGCAGGGACTAGGGGAGTGAATTGGCTCATTTTCAAATTGTAATTTTTATGATGTTGAATGATTTTATACAACAGAGCTATTTTGGAACCTGTCCAATTTATGACAGGATATAGAAATATCCTAATCCATTTTGTCTTTGGACTACGGAATTTTCGGAATCATTAATACAAATATTTTAATTAAATTTTGTGTGTTCAAATTAAGATCCATCTGTTTAAGCTGTTTCGAAAGCTAAATCAAATATTCGAGTACTAAATGAATTCTTGAATATACTTTGTGATGTCCAATACAAAAATGCTTTAATCTATTTTAAGGAAATATTTTATATTCACAACAGTAAAAATAAAATTCCACTGTAGACATAACAAGTGTCTTCCTGTATTTTCTCACAAATTAATTTTTATTTTAACAGTAGATCAGTTGTATTTCAAAGATACTTCAAAATATCTTTATGTTCAATGATAACATTTCCTTTACTGCAGTCTAATAAAATATGGATTTATAATTACAATTTTTTAAATTGTCCATATATGTATTATCAATGATAGTTCAAAGCAATTAAATTTCAATATTATATTATAAATCTCCATAAATTGACCGACATCTACCACATATTCCATTTTTTATTCGCTATATTTATATAAAAAGCATATGCAATCTCGTTAAAGAACAATTCAATTTTGTGGCATCTTAATGGATGAAAATGGCAAAAATATCCTCATTTCTCGTTTTTTAGTCTCATTAGTGTCTCGGTAGACCGTTCAACTTTTTTTTTACGTAATATGATGTGCATCGCACAAATATCTCCATTAACATCAAGTCATGAGAAAAGTTTATTCACCTTTCATACAACGTATTTATCAACGAATTGCTGAAGTGACGAAACGGATTGTATAATAAATATCCCAAGTTGCAAAATTAGATTTCTTGTTCCAATGTGAAATATTAGTCACTACTTTTGAATTAAATACTTGAAACAATTTCCTAATTAAGCCTAAGTTAGCTATTCTGTGGTCCTTGCTATGACACGGTTTCCTCCAAACTTATTAAGAAATAAAAATCATTGCACACCATTACATTAATGGTGTTTAAATATATTTTAATTAGTTGTCATTCAAAGCAATAAAAACTGTAAAAAAAAATTAAATTAAAAATTGTTTAACTATTTTAACTAACTCAATTACTGCTGATATATATAGTCTGAAAGTCTGAAATGCTTACAAGTGGTGGTTGAATGCAGAATAATTTTTTTTGTGAATTTAAAATTTTGTCACTTCTTGTAAACTGTAAAAAATATAACTAAGGTTGCTGAGGTATTAAAAATAGTCATAAAATATTATTTTGATTTAAGTTAAAAGTGCGAGAGTTTAAAAGCGTGGGCAAATTTTTACAAAATCTTAACTCTTATACATATATTTTTTGAAAGTGTACAGAGGATAGAAGCACAATGTCCAATGTTGGTCAAAACATATTTATGCAATTTAGTAGCGTGTGAAGAGAACTATTACTTTTTATAGCTTTATTTTGGGAAATAAGGAGGAAATTGTGCGCAAAAATTTTCTTTCACTGTGGAAAAGACCCGTTTTCAAAGCAAAAGAAGTCAAGCATTTCATTCGGTTCGCAACGCGATTTCATAACCTATACCTTTCAGTTCTTTTTCTTAATAAAGTTTCTTAATGAAGCAACTTAAAATTTGTAGTTTTTTAGAATATTTTACACATTGGGAATATTTAAAAAATATGGTATTATGTCTCGAACTTTCTTGAAAACAGTAGTTATGTTTTAAAAACTACTTATTTGAAGATGAAAAGAGAGTTTTTGATAGAGATACTCCATTTCATGCTCAGATTGTTTTTAGAGTTTTTTTTCTTTTTTTTTCATTGAAATTAATAAGAAATACAGGGCTTGAGTATTTAGACTATACTTTTAATTTTTTTATTATTCTTATGTTCAAGGTTTCCGCGCATATGGAAAATCAGGAAATGTCATAGAAAGTCAGGAAATTGGACATTGGGTAATTTTGTCATGGAAAGTCAGAATTTTGAGAAGAAAAAATGGCCATAAATCATGGAAATACAGTGAATGTCATGGATTTCTAAACATTTTAAGTAAAATCACGTAAACTGTTTTGACAGAAACAACGGTAATAGTTAATAACCATGGCCACAACGGCTCCAAATTTGTGACATCATAGGTAAAAAAGGATAATAGGATAAGATAGGTAAAAAAAAAAATCATAATATGAGAACTGAAATGAACAGTTTTAATTAGCTTGTGTTTACATTTTTTCGATTTTTTCCCGTCTGTCTTTCTTCTGTTTTGCATTGTTGATATCAAAACATTTGATTTTTGATCATATAATTTATTATTATTGACTTAATCTTTCTTTCAATATTTCTTTATTATTAAAGTTTGGTTAATTTATTTAACACTGAAATATCAAAGAATGAAAAATTATTTTTCCCTTATCTTCTGATTTGGAAGTTACAGAAACAAATATTTTTTTCTTAATTTAAAATAAAACTTTATAAAAATCATTTTATGGTACATTGATTTACTTATTATGTTCGTGTTAGTAAAATTCATATAGGTTATTATTATTATTATTTTTATTTGATTTCTGGAGTCATGGGAAAATTATTTGCTTCAGTTTTGGAAAGTCATGAAAAGTCATGGATTTGTGACATTTTATTTTGGCAGAAACCCTGGATATTGTATTGTGGAATTTTGCATTTTTTATGTAAAAGCTTAAATTATTATTACAAAGTCT
Organism: Linyphia triangularis; assembly: GCA_963978545.1. Classification (NCBI taxonomy): domain Eukaryota; kingdom Metazoa; phylum Arthropoda; class Arachnida; order Araneae; family Linyphiidae; genus Linyphia; species Linyphia triangularis. The sequence continues at coordinate 73,494,531 of OZ021722.1, forward strand.
ATTGTATAAAAAATCAATCAGAGCAATAAAATAATTGCAAGCTACCATAATGGATAAAATCAAGAAGATAAGTAAAACTTGAAGTATGAAAGCTGGCTAATTTTAAGCATCTCCCAATGTACTTCAAATTAATAAAATGTGATCCATGACAAATGTTTGATAAAGCATATTTGATGATCCAAGTTATAATTGAAAAAAAAAATAGGACGATTAAGAGGATGGCGTTACTTCTTCGTAACATTTTTTAATACGTCTTTTAAACTGCTCTTTGTCTTTTTCTGAAATATAGAACTGATAAAATATTTTGCAAATCACATTGACTGCTAGATTATTGCTTTAAAGCTTGTGTAACTTTGTTTAACAATAATAATAGAAGCTGATTGACAAAATTTGAAAGGGTAATGAAGTAAAGATTCTTTACTAACTTATCAAAATTAGTTTAATGAAATTGATCTCCATTTGAAGGACAATAAAAAGAATCTTGCCATTTTAGTGTTGAATCAAAATCTTTAATTTTGATTCAGTTAGTTTTTGAAATTTCATTCATATGCATTAGTCTTTTTATGTCCTATAGCAATTTCATATGTTTTAAGGCCATATGTTTTGTCCATCTATGTGTGTTAGAACACATAGCATTAGGTCTATAAGGTGAATGATTAGCACACACATGTGTAAATTAGTGTCTTCCACGGAAGTGCAATTAGAACCTAGATTTTAAAATTTTCGCGTTACGGTTAGTGCATATTAATAACTTTCACCTGATATATTCATCGTTAAGACAACAGGAGTTGTTCGTAGCGTTTCGTCGAAGATAACCGGTTCCCAGTTCTCATCGTCTTCCACCAAGTCTACCTCGTCTTTCCGCGTGTCTCCTAAAAAAAATCCGTTGTAAAAAGAAAAGAAACTTGAGACGAAGCCAACTGCTGTCAGGCAATATATAGCTTTGCACTTTCACGTCCCATCCATTTTACGATGCCATACATCACAAGGGCTTGATCAATGCGACGGACGATTTAACAAACAGGTTGAAATTTTCACGGTTTATCGGCCTCGATGATGCGTGGGCCAATTTTATTACCTGGCGAAGATGGCCGGTTAAAAAGTGAAACCGGTTCCTTTTTGGCCAATTTTTCGACCTCTAATAATTCTCCCTCGCCAGACAGGATAAATATATCTCGTAATTAATTACCCAATCTGGAGATATCTGATTTTCCACTTATCCAGTTGTGCATTGTTGTTTGGATCTGGGAACCGGTTCTTGTGTATGCCCCTTTTACTCCAACCATGCTTGAAGAGTCTGGCTTTGATGAGCTATGCATAAGTAAATTGTTTGAGCTCAACGAGGCAGAATATATATCATTGTTTGAGTAAGATGTGTCTATTATCAAAGTAAAATCACGATGCGAATTTTATTAGTTCATATGCGAATATCGGTACCATAAAGAATTTACCACATTCTAAATAAAGTTCAATAATTTTTCTATACAGTTCAATAATATTCTATTGTAGTTAATATTATAACTTTTATTTTTATATAATACCTCATTGGATATGAAAACTATCTTTTTCTTTGGCATGGGTAACGAATGAACTTAAATGATGAGCTTAATTTTTTTATTTCCAAAATTACACGAATAATAAACTATATGTTATACTTTTAGTATTATTTCTTATTATATAGATACAATATTAAAGTCAAATAGATTTTTTAGGTTGTTACATTTGTCCGCCGATGAGATATCACTAGTAACGCTTTGCATTGTTAAAAAAAAAGATGTATTGCTTAAAATAATTTGATTGTTGATATTTATATTTCTCTAACCTTTTCGCGTTTTACAAGGTCTTATTAGATTTCACAAAATTTTATAAAAGCAATCCAGACAAGTTGCCAAAAATTAATTTAAAAAAAAAGTGTTAGAACTTTTCCCTCTCTCTCTTACCTACAAAAATGGAAACATTTAAGTGTTTTTGTATTCTATATAAGTTCGATTTTGACATATTAGTCATTTACTTACATAATTTTAAGTTATGGGTTTTGCTTTTTCAACTATATTGTAAGGAATTCAGTAACTAAATTTTCAGTTGTTACATCGTTATCTAAAATTTATTGCGGCAAAACTGTAATATGAAATACTTCTATAGTTATTATTTCGCTAATGGCTTTATTCTTCAAATTGATAATATAGTTTATTCAGTTTTAGGATTTCTTTAGAGTTATAAGACCACATCTATCTGGTAATAGCTATTAGTTTGGTTCTCAAATGAGAGTTGAAAGAAAATTTATCACATACAAATCTAGTAGCAGATTAAGCACTATTCTCAATATTTGAAAATATTTTCAGGTTTGTTCGTTGTCATTTATTTTATTAATGAAATTGTTCTACACAGAACAGCAGAATTTAATTTTTTTTTTTTAAATTCAATTGAATTTATCTTTAATTTTATTCCATAACGACTTACTAGTTTCCAAAACCATAGTTGTATAAAAGTAAAAATTACCATGACCTTTGTTTTAAATATAAAACACGTTTTTTTTTTTTTTTTTTTTTTTTTTTTAAATCTAAAGCATTTTATAAAATACATAATATTTGGTTTTACGGTATCTGTTTTGAAATTAAAAAAAAAAAAAAAAAAAAAAAAAAAAAAAAAAGGGAATCAATAATTATAACTAAGAAATATTAAAGAGATATTGGAACCTTTTTTTCGAAATCTTGCAGGAGTAACAAAGCAAATCTATATTAAAAAACTGCTGATTACTTTTTAAATAATATTCTTATAATTTAAATAGAAACTAACTCAATTTCATGTGCGATACAGATTTCTATATGGGTCAAATATTACTACTTCTCAAAAATATCCCTTTTGATATGCAGAGTGCTTCTGGGAAAGAAAACTTATAAGTAGTTTTTGCAGATAGGTCGATTTTCTTTCTAGCGCTAACGTTTCAGAATATTGATCATATCCTATTTTCTCTGGATTCTTTTACGATTGAGAGCCATTTTTTATGTTTGAATTTGAAGGAGATCTTGCATGGGGACGAGATTAGCTTCAACATTTAAAATTAATGTCTATATTTTTCCCCAATGGCGTGCATTTTGCATAAACTTTGTTGGAAGTGTCTTTGTATTAGTTTCAATACTGTTAGTGCATTTATGTAATCAATGAGCTTAAATAAATTTTAAACGTATACTACAAGTATTTTTATAGTTTTGAATCGGGTTTTTTCGCTTTATTTAGACACCCATTCGTTTTAGTTTTGCAGAAAAGTCTATAAATGAGTTGGTATGATTTGTAAATATATTTTTTGTATGTGTGTTTACGCTAATTAGTATTACTCTGCCATTATACATAATTTTGTTTAGTAATGGAAATTTTTATAACTAACAAGTCAAAGATATCTCAACTGAAAATTTTAACCAGATTATTTTAACAAGTGCATGCGTTAGATTTCCTCTTGCCTTAATACCTACTTTATTTTTTCAAAAATTGTAATGAAAAAGTACTAACTATGCATGAAAATACAAGTTTTAAATTTAATAACATATTTTAATTTTCCCCCTTATACGTTAATATTATAACAGAACATTATAATTTCGTCAAAATTTAGAAGAAAAAAACATTTACTACTAAGTTTTTAAAAATTCTTATATTTTCGGTTTTACAATTAACTGTACATGGTATAACGTTTTTAATTTAATTTATCGCAAATATCTTGAAGTTTTTTTTATGTATAGTTATCTATCAAGTTGATATATTTTATAATGTACGGAGCAATGTTTTCCAAATTTTTTTTAACCAAATGAATAAAATTATGATATTCTTAAGTGTACACGTATTTTGAATAGGTTTAAATATATGTAGTTGATAATTTTCGGAATTCTCTTTAAACCCAGGACTAACAGATTTTTGTTAAATACACTTAGGTAAATTACGTTTAATTCATATCTTTTTTATTAGCTTGATGAGAGTTTTAGTAGAATTCATAATTATAAATACACTAAATACATCGATGTACTTGCGTTTACAATCCGATTGCAAATATGAGCTTAAAAAGGGCTCGAATTTTCTATGACAAAGAGTTGATGACTTTTAAAACTATACCTAACTTGAAATATTTTCCAAGTATTTTTCTAAAATTCCAAAATCGCATTTTCTACTGACATCGTTGCTCATTTTAATCCTCCACGTATAACTTACCTTTAAAAAATTACTTTTGTTTTTATATCGTGAAAGTAAGTTTTGAATTTTTAAGAAACACTTTTCGTGTGAACAAGTTGATTAAAATCCAGTGTAGTACATAAATGGGACAAACAGTTTTCTCCACTACCTAAAGCACAATATAGGTCGGCAATTGCATCTATCCATACACCACGCAGTTATCACTTGCCGTGGCGCATGCGCAAGTGCCACTTTTATATAAAAAAAACACCAACACCCCTCATGGCCAAAAATCCTTTCTTTCGGCGCTTAAAAATTAATCGGCCTGCATTGGGACTACTAGGCCTTGACCTGATTTTTGAAGTGCGACCCCCTTCCCCCTTTTCGTGGTTCTCATTTTTTTTCGTGTCCCCCTACTCGCTCCATTGTGAAAGGGGCCCATACCACCCCCCTCGGTAAAAGCGTGACAGCTATACTATTGTGAGCATAGACAGAATTGCTTAATACGACGCAACTTGCATTTTTTGGCTTGCCTGTATGCCATGTACACCGTTAGTGTGTTGTCCGGTTAGGCTTGAATCAAATATGATGCAGGTTTATGGGCGCAATCTGCTTTTTTGTTATGTGTTGCTGATGGTTGGTCGTGTTTGAGGATTGAGTGTAGATGAAAGTACTGATTTTTATACTAGGAGAGCAGTTTTTGCAATAAGGTAGTTTCAGGTAAAATATTCGATTGGTTGGTTGGTTGTATTCAGATTATCTGGCGCCGTCAGCAACACGAGGGCTATAATGCGCCGAAACATACGTCATTAGACAAGCCAACATACATTTACAAACACCCATACCAACACGGGACTCGAACCCGCAACCTCGCGGTCTAGAAGCCAGCACGCTAACCACTATACCGTTTGGTCGGCGGTAAAATATTCGAAATGATAAACGAAGGTTTTTATATATTTTTTTTCTTCATACACTTATAAAAAAGTTTACTCACACATAAAAACAATCATCTATTCATTCTAAATTAAGTAAATCGCTGTTTTAGTTCTAAAATATTTTAAGAAATGATTTCGTAGTGGAAAGTTTATTTTATCACATTTTTTTTTTTAATGGAAGCACAAAAATGATCGCTTGCAAAACTATATTCGTTGTGAATATATATATATATATATATATATATATATATATATATATATATATATATATATATATATATATATATATATATATATATATATATATATATATATATATATATATATATATATTGATTTTTCGAGTAAGCTTGACGACAAGTTGTTTATAGTAAAGTGGCCAGTTCAAAACCAGGTTTTAAGTGCATATTTTCAATTTATCTTTCAAGAACGAGTGTCTGTTTTCACAAAATTAAATCCAAACTTTTTGGTAGTATATGTCAAGCAACTAATTTACTGGTTTCTATGTATACCCTCTTTAAACAGAGTTATACATTCGTTTTTACATTTTGATTTAAAAAGATTCCTAGACTATTCTTATATAATCTACTCGTCTTGGATACAAAACACAGTCCCTTTCGAATTTCACTTCATAGAATTTTACTGTGTGAAACTGTTTTACTAATTTTAAAATCAACCTAACTAAATGTTAAGAAATGGTTCCCTCTTTTCAACGCTCTCGTACATTTTTTTTATCTTCAACTTTATCAATTTCCGTTTCTAATCTAAAAACCCTATGCATACTCACATTAGGCATTTTAGTAAGCAACACTGATTTCATTTATTTGTCCTTCATCTTTTTCGCGCTTCTTTTTACTCTACTCTAAAGTCACTTTGGTAAAAAAAAAAAATATTCGAAAGCCCCTTATAATTTCTATGTAGGAAGCTACGTACCTGAAGCTTTAACCAACAAAAACTGAACACTTGCACAACAACATTATACCTTCCATTTTGTTCTACCTTCATCTAGTTCTGAAACCCGAAACAACCTCATAACTTCCCAACTGGTGCATTTTTTCGAACGTAATTTACCTTAACGAGTTTCCAAATCCAGTTCTCCGGTACCATTTCTTCCCCTTTTTTACATTTCTTGTTCCTTTCTTCGGAAAATTCGATTTCTGCTACAAATGGGACAGAAATTTCCTATCAAGGGAAAGAAGTTATCGAAGGTATCGATTTTCAATTTTGGGAGGGGACGAATCTTTTTCATGATATTGAATAATGGAGCTTGTTAAGTTTTCGGTAGGTGACAATGGCGGAGAAAATTTACCACACCTTCTCCTCCTCTTCCTTTCTTTCAAAGAAGGAATTCCAAAATTGGTGATGGATGAGAAAAGAAGTGCTAGTCTTCTTGGAACCGTTTTCTGTGTTCGATTGGTTGAGGGTTTTTATGCTTTCATGGACATCCGTCCGTTTATCTTATTACAATGACTTTTTCTGTTAAGTTTGCTTAAAGAGTTCGCTTTAAAGTGTATTTCTGTTGTTTAAGCCGTCTAATAGTATACGTTTAGTCTCAACTATTACTTGAGTGCTCCAGATGAAAAGTGGGTATTTTATAGCTGAAATTATTTGAAAATATAAACTTTATAATTTCAATTTTTATTTTATTTCAGAATGAAGAATTGTTTTAAATTAAGGCATGTACTGTAACCTTAAATTTTATATGTATGTATGAAAAGGATTTTTTTATTGCGTTTCAATATACCTTATGAATGGCAACATCACAGGCAATTGATTTTAGTGATACCTGATGTGAAAAATACGCGTTGTGATTGGCTGAAAATTCGAATTTAGTTTGAAAAATTGTCTACAAGTGTTGGCAAAAGTTAAAATTCTAATCCAAGTAAAATCCGTGGACCTTATGAGCAGCGTTATTATAACTTCAGTTACATTGAATGGCAACGCTCGAGACTTGTCAAAACACACAAAAACAAATTTCAATTTCCTATTCCATCAGCTAATTATAATGTGGGTTGATTTTCTTTCCCTCGCAACGGAATTGGCTTTAATGACGTCTTGCATAACATCCATTGCCTTTAATTTTAAATTTAATTGCTTTTAGAAAAAAATAATGGGAATTTACTGAGATATTTACTTGAATCTAAAAAGAATTATAGTATTTTCTACTTCATTTCGTATTTATTGAGATTAAAAAAAGTATCGACTTTTTCAAGATCTTAAATTATTTGAAAGTTAAAAAATAAACAATCCTCCGTTTTCTCCTCCAAATAAAATCGAGAATTACTTCAGCAAAGAATGCTGAAGCAAATGAAGATTCCTTTTAGGTTTCCGAGTAATGTTAGTAGCTGGTACGCTTTAAAGTTATCTCCTCCCATTTGAGGACAAGGAAGTGCTCAATAGTTTCTTATTCGTGAAAAGAATCGTGTCCGAGTTGTCTCGCCTCTGTTCCCTACTAAACTCTGCTGCTCCCAGAATGCTACGAAAAAGTAATAGATCGCATTCCAAGAAGTTTTTAACTTTCGATTTCAATTGTTTTGTGTCGTTTTTAGAAAGTGGGAATGTTGCAGTTGCAATCAAATGCTTTTCTTTTTCTTTTTCGAAATTCAAGTTGCTATTCTTATACTTGGGATTTGGGCTGGAAACATCAGAGGGAAAGTGACTTTTAAGAATTGTGTGATACCTAAGAATGAGTGAGTTGATTTTTCTCGTAAACTATAGATCATAGGCTTTTGTAGAAGGTTAATTGTGTTTGAAATATTTAATTTAAAACTAAAAACATTTAAACTGACATTTTAGTTACCTCCTTTTAGAAAATTATTAAATCGTGAGTTTTCAAAATATCATTCACTCAACCTGCAAGCGTATGAAATATTATCAACATTCCTAGCATGCTTAGAACTAGAAATTGCGCCATTTTAACACACAATATTTTTGTTTAAGAAACGAAAATAAATATTTTGTTAAACTGTAGAGTATAATTATTCTTTTTCTAGTGTGACCCTATTTATGTTAAACTCCAAGTTGTTAAAACTTCACTAAAACCCAATTGTCTACTTTTTTTTTTCGAAGAAGACTTAACTTTATTTTCGGTGGATACTTTTGCTCCTATGTCTTTTGTATTCAAGCCTGGGGCGGTCTTCTTTCTTTGACTTTAAATCATCTAAGCTCGTGAATTGATTCTATATGTTTGGTCACGGAAAGAGTTCTTAACTTACTTGAATTCAAATATTCTTAAACTCTAAATAATCATGCATTTAAGAGTTCTTTTTAATACAGAAATTTGTGTCCGTTATCGAACTAGTAAATTGAATTTCTCATGCTATTTTAGCGTAAGAAATTATTTATATGTTATCGATTTTTTTTATATTTTCCTTGCAATTATTATTTAAGAATTAATTTATATTAGGAACTAGATAAATGATTAGATGCAATAGGCATTTTATTTCAATTTATCATTTAATATCACAAATACTAACTTCAAATACAAAGGCAGTTTTATATATTAAGCTTGATTTACTAGGTTATAATATTAACACAATATAATGAACATATCTTACAGTTGGAAATAAACATTATATTCGCCATAACTCAAATATCCAATATTTAAATATGTATGTAGCAGAAGTAATTATTCACCAATCTCTTAAATGTTGAATATAAATTATCCGATTAAATAGAGCGTATTTTTAACCGAAGATTAAATTCAAGAATAACAAAATAATTATTGAAAGGAATATGAACAAATTACATTATTTCTGTAAGAATTCAAACTAAAAATTTGAGCGTAGTCTTGAAGTGCGAAAGCATTCAAAAGGCGATTTTTTATATAGTTTGTTAGAATGTGTGCAGCCATTGATGAAAAAAATATGTAGAAATAGTTGTAAAAGAAGTCTATTTTTTATCCGAAAATGAGGACAGATAATAAAACATCAGCAAATATGAATCGTTAAATGTAAAAAAGGGCTAAAATTCAACTAGAGTTTGAATTTTTATCGGTACGAAAATATACATCCACATTGATTGTAATCGAGAAACTGATATTGACCAGTGTGTTTCTATATATATATATGTTGAAATTCCTAAAACTATTGATCATATTTCGATTCTCATTTGAATTCCAACTTATAAATTGTGTGTCCATTTTCGTTGTCTTAGTACCATATTTATAATGTTCTAAATAACAGTTCATTGTAATTTTTTATAACTTCACAGATTTTGTGATTCCATTGTTTCCATATTCCATTGTTTCAAATTTTTATTTTTTAATGCAATGACTTCATCCAAAAATATTTTAAATTTACAGTTTTAAGGAATTCAAATAAGCTTAAAATTTTTTCACATTTCTGAATATTTTTCTTAATCCAAACTTAAATACAAACTTAACTCATAAAAACCATCCTCTTATACAAATCCCAACACGTTGCAGTTTTCGGAAGAAGGAGGACAGATCAGATCTCATCGCAACTCAGCCGTTATTAAAACAAAATTTGAATTCTACCATCTCTCGAGCATTCGAGCACATCCTTCTCGAAAAAGCAGACCTAAAAGAAAAACGTCGAAATAAGATTTCAGAGGGTCAATTCACCTCTCTGAATACAAAATCCAGAGCTATCTGCTCAACGCATGCGACTCCTAACAAGAAAATAAAAAGAAAAAATTCAGATCCGAACTCTTCTACTGAATTCCTCTCGACCAACCATCGATTTCGTTCTTAGTTTATTCTGCGCGCCGCTGTAAAAATGACCCGGGTATCATATAAACTGCGATTGCTATGACAGAATGCGTTTCGGCATTTTATTTATCTTTTTATTTCTTTTCTTTTTTATATATATTTTTACCCCTACCCCCCACTCAACCCCCACTTTACGTCCATCTTATACATGTTAGGGGGGATACTTTTTGTTCTGCTGTACGTCTATACACACTCGCGCAAAATAACTGTAGAAAGGTCCACTTCTTTGCATCTGGGGATAGGGGAAAGAAAACGCAGTTACGCCCCTGGACATTTAGAGTCACCAGTCGTAGGGACTCTCTTGAAGGAAGAGGGAAAAATAGAAATAATAATAATGCATAGGGAAAAGAAGTCAAAGGCAAAAAGAGCGAAATGTACAGAAAAAGAAGGCTCAAACTTTACGACGTTGTCCACCAAATTTACTACTAGCAAAATGGAAACAAAGTATGGTAGGAACGAACCGTAACTTGAATGCTGGTATATTTTATTCCGTTTTCTTATTTTTTTTTTGATTTTTTTTTTTTTTTTTTTTTGAAGTTCTGGCCAAGACGTTTGATGTGATTTTCGAAAACATTTTTGTTTAAAAAATGGCATTGAACGATTCAAACAAGTTTTATAAATTGTGTTTGCGCGTGCTGGGGGTAATCTTTTGCGACAAGCTAATAGTATATTTTATATAAGATCAACTGAAGATTACTTTTGTAGAATACTTTGAAGGCAGAGCCTAAATTACTGCCGATTTTATTTTAAAAATAAGTATTTGTTTCGTCAAATATAGTTTCCAACAAGTAAATGTATGGTCAAAGATGTGTGTCTAAAGCAGTAATTCAAAGCTTGATCATTTATTTTATACGAACTATAAAGGAAGTTGAGTAAAGTTATATACCCTATGAGTTGTTCGAAATTACCCAACTCCTATATTTTAATGTATTTATTTTTAAGAGAAAAATTGGAATGTACTTTCTTTTGTTACAATTCAGAATTTTAATGTTTTAAGAAAATATTGTGAAATATCGCGAAGTTTTCAAAAGCAGGTTTGTTAATTTTTTAAAACTTTTAACGATATGGTGAGTTTTTAAAGTTGGCACTAGGGCCACTAAATCTATCCTTTTTTACAAAGTAAAAAAAAAAAAGTCATCGCCGTTTGAGCAGTAAATTCTTCCCAACGACTTTTCTTTTAACGTTAAACGGATAATACTCGTTTTTAAATATCACCCCTGACAAGTCTAAGCTTTAAAACCCACAGCATTTAATTTTCAATTCGATATCACTTCCAAAGCAACCACATAACCCTGCATTTCAAGTGAATCTTTTCATATCGGTTCATAAAATACACACAAAAACCCGCCTTATCGTTAAAAGTCAAATCAAACCTGCCAAGTCCACCCTTCTTGAAATCTACGCAATATTTCTCCTGATATCCGCAACATTGCCCATGTCTCCAATGAAATGTTGTCACGCCCCATTTCTGCTTGTCTCTGAGTTATAAATATAAACAGCAGCATCCATAACCTTTGCTTAGAGCATGGGCGTCCCAGATTGGCGACAACACTCCTTGCGATTAGTATCCTGAAAGGCGTTTTCGTTTTCCCTGACAATGTCACTGGGGCGGCAGGTTTCACCCACCATACGGATTATTCATAACTCATGTTCTGATAAGTAATGATGGACTTTTCTTTTCACTTTCCTCGGCTCTTGTATATCCCCGGGGTAATTTTTCTTCTGAGGGCGTTAAAGAAAAGCAATTTTTTTTTAAATAATTGAGTCAAAAGTCTTCTCGTTTTTCATCTGTCAGCCATCAAGAGGTTAGTTATTCCATTGATATTCTGATAATGGATATCTGCACCTTGACAACTAAAATTGAGATTTGTTCAGTTGTTCTTTTTTTATTAAAATTACGTACGGGTAAACTAATTTAGAACTTGCGATAAAAAGAAAGATCATAGATTCAGATATATGAATAAATATTATTTTACTTTTTCAATTTGATATTTTCTCAATTTTTAATCTAAATAAAACGTTTAAAAAATTGGCAAATAATATAAAAATGAATGCCGAGTATGAAAACACTTCCATAATAAAAGTAAACATTATTTTTCGTTTTTGTAATGGATAATTTTCATGGTATATTATCAATCTATTTTGATATTTTTTGTACTAAGACAATACAATATATCTTTCTGAGCTACAACATCCTATGATTTCTATAAAAGATATTGTGATCAAATTCATATATTTCTGTATTGCAACATTGAATAATATTTACCTGAATGTAATGTATTTAGGATATATAGTTGGTTTTAGATAAATAAATAACGGTGTTAGTGTTTTAGAATTATCTCAAATATCAATTATTTTTTTTTAATTTTATTCTATGTATAAATAAACAATTGGGTAAAACCTTACTCAAAATGGAGAATTTGCTCTATAGCATAACTAACATTATACAAAGAAAATAACTAATAAGTACAAATTTTTAATTACATTATTTAATAAGTTGAAATATCCTATAATATTTATTTTCAATTTTTCAGTAAGGTTATTAGATTTCCTCAATTCCTTATATATTTATTATTATTTTATTTTTTAAATTAAAGACAAAATGAATTATTTAAGAAGCCTTTCTAATTTTTAGATCTGATAATGTAAAGATAGCATTACTTAAACTACGATTCTAAAGAATTTTTTTCTAAAATTTTTTTTTTCAAATGTCTTTATGGTTTCCTTTGGTTCCACTTTTTTTTTAAATTCTGTTGAAATGCAAGACTGCAGAAGTTAATCAATTATAGACTAGGCTCTTAAATTTGTTAAGTACCCTTGTAAAGGTAGCTAGCTATCTTTATTAAATTGAGATTTACAATACATAATAATTTTCTCTTAAGTCTACAAGATTTTGTTTTAAAATCTCACATCTGTGACAATTCCGATTGTAAATTTTGAAAAAATCATTCCAAAGTTTAATTTGCTATAATTATTAAGAATTGTGGCGTAATATCAAATTAAATAAGATAAATAATTTAATAATTTTTTCATTATTTTTTCTAAACTGAATTTTATTCATGAATATCTGCGTATTCTTCAATAAAATTTATAAGCCTATTAAATATTTCTTTAATAAGCAAGTTAAAATACGAAGGTTTCTACAGAAAAAGAAAGAAAACAAACAAACATTTTCTTTATAACTATATCAAGACTAATGAAAACTTTTATGGGAAAGATTTTTTTTTTTCCCGTGAATAGATACCTGAAAATGCATTTCTGTTGGGGGATAAAAGTGCTTGAAAATGAATATCTTATAGATTTTATAAAAAATATTTTTTAAAAAAGCATAAAATATTCATGATTTTCAAATCAACCTTGCGACTGTCAGTTGCTGTCAACAAGGATAGCTTTTTTAGGTATATATTTATGAATAATAAATATATATATATATATATATATATATATATTTGAACATTATTTTACAAATATAGAAATTTGAATACTGTCTCTAGGTTTTAGTTTCAAAATTATTTAATTTTAATTTTTGAATTTGAGTTTTTATTAAATACCTATTCGGTTGCTGGCTGATGAGTGCAATATAAAACACCGCAAATTTTCAATTATATTTATATCACACCAGTCATATTTTGCTTGTATAAAATACAATGGTGATCTATATCAAAACACACAAAGAATATAGAAATTTTGAACTTCGATACTAAGAGTTCAATTTTAAAACTCAACTAATTGCGAATTAACAAAAGTTATTTTTAATAACTCGATTTGGTTTGTTTAATGATGGTAGGTATGAACCATACTTATGAGATTGAGGTATCATATGCAAAGAGATGTCAATAAGTGTAACTATAGATATATATCATGAATTAGCAGTTAGTGAGACATAAAGCAATTATTTGTAAAATCAATCTACTTTTTATATTACTAAATAGAAAACAAGTTAAAATTAAGTTTCAGTATTTTCTTTTCCCAAATTTAATACAAAATTTATTAAAAGGGAAAGTAAGACGTTTGAGTGGCTAGTAAATATATATTGGTTGGTTGGGGTTTTTTTTTGGCACAAGAGCTATACTAGGGCTATGCTGCGCAAATATATATTGAATTGCAAACTTCTATAGTTTATATATTCTATATATAAACTTATATAATCATTGCAAAAGGTAAATTTAAAGTTCGTTTCAAATTAAAAATTGAAATTACACATTAATGTTTAAAAAATTATAAAAATTAACCTTTAGAAGCAAAAACTATATTCTTCTTTCTCAAAACATTCCCTCCCTTTCAAAGGCACTTTTCCCGCAAGATAACATTTATAATTCTTCATTATATGATTACACAAGTGGGCAGAATACCGAGAAAAAAAATACGATGACTAAATTCATATAAACCAGCGTGTGACAATACAATCCCCCTTGGTAGAAGTTTCCTGGATGATTTAAAATATACACCAATTATTTGTAAAATATCCAAACTAAATTTTTGAACTTGAATTGAGCTCATGCTTTTATAAAACACCTATCTTAAACTTTAAACTTCTAAGTCTCCTCTAAAGACAACATCCAAACCAGTGGTTTAAAACAAAACGATCTCCTTTTTTTCAATAAAAAAAATCCTCGAAGACAAGTCCTTGTTAGTGTCGTGTCCGTGTGATGGACTAAGGGCGGAGACACCATGAGAATGCCCTGGCATTTAATCGATGCAAATAAACACAAGGGTGGGGAGAGGTTAACAGGAGAAGCCCTTCGCAACATAAGAAAGACAGACAGCGAATGTTATTCTTTTTTGCTATGGGGGAGTTCTGTCGACTATAGCGTCGCTTTTTTTTCGCTCCACAAAATGTGGAGAACATTAGATTATGCTGCTTCGTATCCTGAAAGTTCAGAATGAAAGAGCCTTGCCTGTACAGATAATAAAGGGGGCGTGAGTTTTTATATTCGCGGATAGTGTCTGTTGATTCATTTAAGGGACATCCCCTTCCCAGAGAGAAGAATAAAGCATTTGTTCATTCTGGTAGCGTAGTAATAAATAATAATGTAGTTTATAGTTTTTAAAAACTGTGGTTTATTATTTGAGTGTAAAGACTTCATTTTTAAACTCACTAAATTTAAATTTCAAAAATAGGTTCGATTTATTTTTAAATGTTACAGCTTATTATTATTATTTTTGTTCAGAAATTGTGATTTATTTCATATTTTAGTCTTAAATTAAATAAAAGTGTGACATTTTTATTGAAATTTTTTTTAATAATAATGAAGTGGTGGATGTCTTGGTAAAGAACAATATGTTTTCCATTGGTATTGTAAAAACCAAGCTTATTAAAGTACAGTTTCCCATATTTTTAAAGCATTTATTTATATGCTAATATAATGAAATTATATCTTCTAAATATAGGCTCATTGTATCTGTTATTTTATTTTGTAAGATTGAATTTATCGAGCAGTTTTTTCTTCTTCTAAAAGACTACGTATGAAAATCACTTATAGAGAAATATTTAAAAAAAAAAAAAAATACGACTCGTGAAATACAATTTTAACTTAAAACCTTGGTTCTATCTTTTAATAGTCTACATTTAAGGAACCTATTATTTTTTAATGTTAATAATTTCATTTCAAATTTCTTTGAATTTAAAACACTGATATATTTAAAAAAATAAATTCCAAATATAATGGGAATGAATAAAAGGACAATCCTTATTTTCTGAAACTTAATTATAGTTTGTATTTGAACTAAAATAGTGGCTAATAACGTTTTTGATATTAGAGTAGCAATTTTCTCATTAGTCAGTAATTTTTCGAAAAATGTTCTTTCATCTAATTTCTATTATGTTTGTTTTAAAAATATCTCTCTGTTTTCTGTACAATTGTGAAACCTTTTAGTAACATAATGAAGCAGAGTGAATTTGTTGTTTAGAGAAAAATTGTTTCTTTTTAACTTTGTTATATTAAATTGAAGATGATGTGAGTTTAAGATTGCTCAATATTATGATTAAATTCGGAAAAATAATTCTTGAATTGGGAAACCTTTAATGACTTAATATTATAAATTCAAGGGATTGATTAATTTGTTTTTCGGAGAGTAGATTAGATTTACTACTGCTGTATGAATGTGAAACATTATTTCAATTAATGTAACTTTTTGTATACACAATATTTAATATTACAAATTATCTTGAAGTATTATTATAATAATTTCTTAATAAAATATTTCTTCCAAGTAAATCTACCTATAACTTTAATAAGTTACAGGTGGTTGATATAAATAAATCGACTCTTCCTCATCATTCTAAACTATTACAATACCATTGAGTCTTAGACAAAGTTTTACTGCAGTTTCTTTACTGGTAAACACTGTTAGCTTAATAGGATCCCACATTCCGTTATCTTTTGCAATTCAGTACAGAAACTCTAAAATGCAGCTTTCCCCGTATTTATTTCATATGAAGTGTGTTTTATTTAAAAAAAAAAGTAAATATTATAAATGTGCGATTTTTGGATCAAACATTTTATCCCAAATCTCTAACCACGTACCTATATTTCTTACATTATCAAAATTCTAGATGATTCGTCAAAAAACATGTATTTAAGTTTTTCCGCTAATCATCTAAGACCGAGTCACTCTTTTCAGTTTGATAAGTACCATCCTATACAATCAGACCATTTAACTTGAACACAATCTTATTTGTTCACATCTGCTGGAAAACTTTAAAAAAAAAAAAAAATCGTTCAGTAGGACATGCAACTGCTTCTTCAAGGAACTAGTGACCCTACAAATATCCTCAACCAGGTTTCCGCTTTGTGCCCAAATTCAATCCAAGCATACGCGTGTCCCCTTAAACTACATAAGAAAAAAGGGACTACATCTCAAGTACCCGGAATAAAACATCCCGTCTATAGGGATAAAAAAAAAAAAAAAAATGAATATCTGTACAGTACCTATAAGGGGGCCCCAGCAGGTACGGAGCTCGTGCCATCTGGGCATAAGTCACGTTTTTAGATCGAACCTCTTTTCCACGTGGCGGACGAAGACCGAGTTCCAGATTCGGATCGAACCCGGTCCCGACCCCCCCGGATACTATTTTTTACGGAGTTATTGTTTGAGAGGGGGGGGGGGGGTGAAGTGAAAAAACTCTTTCCACGTCCCGGGTCGCGCCAACAAAAGAGTTGAGCATTTCAGCAGGCTGCCTTTTCCTCCCCTTTCAACTAGTCAGTCTCACATTAAGGGAAAATTTCTTATGAAGTTTTTTTAGTCGGGGATATTTTTTTGAGCATATTGTTAACATAAAAAAAATCGACCTAGATCAAAACGCGACAAGAAACAAGCGCGTGCAAAGGATTTTTTTTTTGTTGTTGTGTGTGAAATTTGTTTTATTTTAAATTGAGTTCCCTCGCGTGCTGTTTTTTTTTCGCGAGTTTTTTTTTAAAGGTTTTTTTTCTTTTATGTGTGCCACTCGCGTCTCACGTGCCATGTTCTTTTGAGACATGTATTTTTTTTCGTTGCGACTTCCTATATCATCGCCAGTTTTTTTCGTATTATGTCCCCGGAAACATTGTCCTTTAGGGAGAAAAAAGAAGGAAATATCGAGGAAGGAAGAACTGCTGCGAGTGAAAAAATGACACCATTAAAAAGCATTAAACCGCACTTTAGAAACACACTTCCGAAAATTTTTTTAAAGTGGGGGAGGGGGATAGAGAAAAAGTATGGGTAAAGGGTGGGGTGGGGGTGGTAAGACTTGTGTCAGACGAAAAAGGGATCTTTGGAATTTTCTGTGTTGCTCCACTCTCGAGATTTTATCAGCCGTTTCTCTCACTTTCTTCCGATTCTTTTCTCTCCCTTTGCGCTTTTCTTTTCTTTTTTTTTCTTCTAAAAAGTAATAATAAGAAACAAACCTAAAGAAAGTTAGAAAAAGATTTGGATTTTTTTTTTTTCTTCTGGAGGATATTCTTGCACCCTTAATAATGTCGCTTATTAAAAATTTTAATAAGGAATGCCGTGAGCAAATTTTCTTTGAGAGACGACTTGTATAATTAAACGCATCTCATGAAGCTTGGAATTGTCAGATTTTACATTTTATATTTTTAAAGGAAATTCTTAGCTATATGTAAAAAAATATGGAATGAAAAAGTTAAGGTTCTACTTGATGTCTGGTTTTAAGGTTCCTTTATTTTAATGCTAGTTAAAGTGCTTACACTTTCTGGAATATTTAAATACTACTAATTAACTAGAAAAGTTCATGAAGATTATTGATTTTTATTACAATGTATTCCACATCCTATTGAAATTTCTAAAGACAAAAGGCAAAACTGCTCTTTATTTAGAGAAACTAGAATTTTCTAACAGCGTTTTAACTACAAATATTTGCTATAAATTAAAGTAATTTCTTTGGAAGTTTGTAATTTTGTATACTTATCTCCACAGTTTTTTATTACATCTCGCAAATTTATATCTTCTGATTCATATGTATTTTTGTATTTTCATATTGCATGTGTGCATTTATAATAATGTATCCTTCCCACAAATTGTAGGCTCTTTTAAACAATTAAATGAATTACACTTCTTTTCGCCATTCCACTTTATTCTAGAATAGTTATTGATAAGAAAATAAATTATTAGTAAGAGTGAAATGATTAAAATAATTGTTTTATTCATTTCCAATGTTTATACTTCCGCATTAAATGTCAATCTTAAAAAGTGTGTTTTATCAAACCGATATCAAAAGAATGCTTTGCTGAAAAGTCCAGATTTAAACATATTTCTGCGCAATTCTTCTATCCTTTACAAGTTTTTCTAACTGTACCTGTACCAATAATAAACTAACGGTATATTAATTTATTTCAGTGTAAATAATCTTTGCATGTAACTTACTAATATTTCATTTG
This sequence comes from Linyphia triangularis, assembly GCA_963978545.1. Taxonomy (NCBI): domain Eukaryota; kingdom Metazoa; phylum Arthropoda; class Arachnida; order Araneae; family Linyphiidae; genus Linyphia; species Linyphia triangularis. Next base: position 73,513,232 of record OZ021722.1, read on the forward strand.
GAGAAGCTAACTCTTAGCGCTAAAACATTTGACTTTAAACCACATTTACGTTTAATACGATTACAAGTACAGTTAAACCACATGTTCAAAAGTTAGCGCTTGCTTTTTCGGACTGCCATAAATGAAAACCATCTCATTAATAGGTACAGTACATTTGATAGTTTGAATAGCTTTCTATTTGAATGAATAATATTCAGTGACTTCATTACATGAAGTAGTTTTACTAGTTATATTCATGGTTTTAAAACGGATATTTAAGCGATTTCATCTAAGATTAAAAAAATAATGTAATATGTGATATGAATATTGTTTGGAACTTCTGGATAAATTCAGGACATATTTTTAATACCAAAATATCGAGAAAAGCGAGCTGTCACAACCTTTCACATTGCGACGACGGCCAGTTATTGATAAAATGTTAATCTACTGACCCGCTCAACTATTGGTTGGTTTTGTTTGTGTAAGGAGGGGTCAGCCGGCCCCCTCAACTCGTATTTATGTCAACCACAAAATGAGGCGGCAAGGATTTATACACCCTGTGGGAGCTTGGATTACCAAAGTTTAGCTTAACCGCTATTTAAACATAATTGCATAATGTTTGCAAATGAAAATGTTACTTGAACATTTTATAAAATATAACTTTTTAAGGTGACACTTGGGAGTTCAATTAATTTTCAATGGAATTTAAGTTTAGTTGATTTATTTTTGTCATAGATGATTAATTTTTATACCAGAAGTTTCTTTTTTAAACTAAGAATACCTTCAAATATGAAATCAAAAGCATTTTACTATAGTACTTTGATAGAGATGTCAGTTGCTAAATCTTTCAATTCCGTTTTCCTGAAATGGTAATTTTAAATTTCTTCAAAGTGATCACCTTAATATAAAAAGTAACAACACGACAAAAATCTAAATATTTGATTTATAATTTGACATAAAAATGTTTCGACGTATAAAATTAGGAATTTTGGCTTCGAATGTTCTTAGAAATGACCATAAACATACATAAATCTTATTAACTAATTAATATATTCTAGTTTCATAACAGTAAACAAACCTGGAGATTTTTTACTTAGCAAACTTTTTTTATATGAGTAAATAAAGAAATAAAATTAAGTAAAATTTATAAAAGTATTTAGCAGATGAGTGAGTGAGTTCGGTTCTTGGAAAATTAATAATTTTCCTACCAATACTTCTGCGTAGTTCGTTTGAGAAATCTGTCATAATACGAAAATCCCCAACTTGTAGAAAACGCAATTGAAGACTAGATTGTATTCTTTTCACTTTGCAAATAACTATTAACTTTGCAGCTAACGTTTTAATTAGAACCACACTGTCTCATAAAAATACACTTGGTTTCCAATATATCTAAAGAAAAATAAATATAACAGTATTTTCCAATTTAATGATACGCTGATTTACGCTATTTTGCACTATATCTATTTCGATGGAATTTAATAACACCAAAGGCATAACAATCAGCAATGTTTTGGTTGCAAATAGGATATTTTAAGGAAAATTTTATACTAAAAAAATATTACAGTACTAATTCTATTACTAGAAGCAAGTAAGATATATGCTGGATAATTCAACTTGTACTGGGAAATTAATTTAATCTTTTATTATAAGCGAGGATTTTTAATTAACTGTTTCTACTTCCATGAACAAAACGCTTCTGACTTTAATTAAAAACTATACCTTGTATTACTTTATAAAAAAATTACTTAATACGAAGCCTTGGTTTTATATTTCTTTTGAAATACAAAAACCAGTTCCAGCCTAAACTTGATTAAATAAGTGGATTTTGAATTTAATTATTCAATAATTTATTGGCAATGTCGTTAATGTTAATAAACTATACTATTCTTATAAAGTTTATAAAAAGATTGAACGCAGAAAACATTTGAACCAAAGCCTTTAATATTTAATTTAGGTGTCAAACACTTTCGCTTATGTTTTATATCATAATTAATATTATAGTAGTGCTTAGTTGAATTTCACTGGCTATATCTTGCTTTTTGAGTGCCAGGTCATCACATAAAGTGTAAAAGTTTCTCTTAAAGTACAAGCTAGTTTTTCAGTTGTTATAAACTTGTCTTTACATCTTTGTCTTTGGATGGTATCCAAATAGGTTTTCAACTCGTTAGCTTCTGTTTGATGCACATTCCTCTCAAAGACATCGCCCTCTCTTCCTAAGTCATTCCCTTTTCGTTTTTTTATTTTTATTTTATGTGTATCCTAAGTATAGAAAGCAGTTCAAAGGTTTATTTATTCGAAGTGTGTTGAGAATTATGTTGCGTGACTGTGTCAACCATAAATTAAAAGGAATAGAGTTAAGCTGTTTTAACAAGGCTTTTTATACTTCATAAAATGATCTAGTGACGCAAAAGGTACAACTGAATATGTAAATCAACTTTTTATAAAATAATTAGTATAGTAGAACGGAGTTTTTTTTTTTTTTTTTAATCTACTTCACCTACCAAATGAATATGTAAACCAACCTACAACTGAAAACAAATCTACAACTGGATATGTAGACCAAATTCTTATGAAATATTGAGTCTTCTAGAACATTTATTTTAAGTTTTTGTGCTGAAATATTAATCTAAAACATCAACTGAATATGTAAAACAACATACAACTGAAAATAAATCTACAACGGAATATGTAAAACATACAACTTACAACTGAAAATAAATCTACAACGGAATGTGTAAATCAACTTTTTATAAAATTGCTAGTATGCTAAAATTGTTTTTTTAGTTAAAACATTAAACTCACTGTGTTATAACTAAAATTGAAATTTGAATTATTTTAATTTAATATAATTAGCTACATTGATTATGTGTTTTTTTTTATCATACTTTATGATACTACTTATGTATATTGTTATTATACAAGTGAAAAGTTTAAAACTTACAAATAATTAAGTTCATGAATTGGAAATTCTTAACTGGTATATATATTTTTGAAGTATTTGGCTTTGTATCTACTTTCTCAATCAGCACCTACTTTTATTTTGTACATAATCATAGTTGTTCAATATTATTCTTTTGATTTGCAGAAAATAATTTTCAGAACAGATACATTAATGCTTATGAACTATTAAACAATTCTAGGTTGAAAAGTAAATTAAGTAATGATAAAATATCATTGGTGGTATAAAACACTTATAGGGTGAACTAAAAAAAATTTAGTTAATTGAATGTACTTTTTTAGAACATATTTAACTATTATTATTTGTGCTGATTATTATATATTATTTATTTATTATATATTATTTATCTATTATATATTATTTATCTATTATATATTATTTATTTATTATTTATTTATTATATATTATTCTTTATTTATTATAAACTGTACTTATTAATAATAATCTTGTAAACAAATCTATAATAAATTATAGAAATGTCTGGAATGTACTAAAATGCAATAAAATGTCAATTTTCTCAAGAATAGATTCTTTAAACAAGTTCTGAATTTGATTTAAGTTTTATCACAAATCCAAATAAAAGTTCCTTGTTTGTATAGGTCCGAAATAAATCTACAACAAAACCATAATGATTTCTCCAAATACGTCTTTCATACTTATACCATTATTGAAAAACGGGTACTTTATTCTATTCCTTTGTTGCGAAACTGTGATATTTTCATTCATTTTCTAAGGAAAGTATACATTTATATATTTGGAAATTTCATTTTATTGAATGTTATATGCGTTGTTATTAACTTTCTAAAATCCAATCAATCTATATTTTAATAATTTTTTTTTTTAATTTTGATTTGTACTTCCTAAAAGTTAAATAAAGAGCATGACTAAAATTAATTAAAAATACAATTAAATAAAAGTTGCATTTAATGAATATGCAGTTTATTTTATTACTAATAATTTGGTACCTATAATAATTTGGTTAATAATTTAAGTACCTATAATATTTTAGTAAACTTATTCTGAATACTATTGCCTAATATTTTTGTGTTTAGAAAAATCTCTTTTTTACTACAAATTGATTAAATATATTTTGCCCTTGTAGTCTTAATTTTCATTTTTCATTATGAATCTAAAAATCTATAGAAATGAAAAATGCTGTTTTTCTATACTAATGCTCATTTAGTTCTTTCCTTACTATTTAAATTACTTTTATTATTTTTATAGCTATAGTCAGCGTTCGAATGTAGTTAACTAATTCACCAAAATATAAACTTAATACTGACTTGAATTAATCATGTTTTCTTGAAGCCTTGCTTCCATTACATTAGCGGCATTGCTATTCATTAGATTGCAATAATAGCCATCAACAAATTTGAAGGTATATAATTTGATACATTCCATGCATTTGTTGGTAATATATTTTCTGTTTTCTCTTTAAAAGTATAGCAGAGTATTTGTTGTATTTTTCATTAATTATGGTAAAATAAAAATGGGGAGAGTGAGAAGGGGTGGGGCAGGTATTCAGCATGTGTCGAGTTCTAATTGTATATTACATGTATATTGTACTAAATCTGTTTTATAAAAGCTTGATTTTCGTGATTTTTTCAAACTCCTTTCCAAGATCACCTGAATCAGTACCAATTCTTTACATAAATTAAAGTACTTTTTTTAATTATATTGGGTACGACTCCAATTGTTTTATTCAACTTTCATTTTATTATACTATAAATCAACTAATAATTTAATACAGTCATCATAAGTATCATTAATTAATAACGAACTGACACAATTGTATTTATTTCTTATTCAGTGCTATTCCAGAATTTAAACGACTTTAACAGCTGATATGTTAAAGAGAAGCCACGGAATTCTAAACTGCATCTAGTTAAAAGTGAACCGTTTCTCTATCCCAAAGCTATCCATTAACAAACCCCCTTTAGAGAAAAGAAAAACGAGACAGTCTCCATCAACAATATTCATTATATTATACTAAGAATCCACTTATAATTCAATAATTTAAAGTCATCATAAGTATCGTTAATTAATTACAAGCTGAAACAATTGTATTTATTTCTTATTCAGTGCTATTCCAGAATTTAAACGACTTTAACAGCTGATGTGTTGAGGGGATGCCACAGAATTCCAAACTGCATCTTGTTGAAAGTGAACCGTCTCTCTATCCCAAAGCTATCCATTAACAAACCCCCTTTAAAGAAAAGAAAAACAAGACAGTCTCCATCAAAAGCGCGGCTGAAATAAAGTCAATACTTTGCGTGTGAACAAAAAGCAGCCAATTTGGCTTGAAGCCGAATCCCCAAAGTCAGTATTGTTCGACACGGTTTCTCGCCAAGTGTGGCGGGATTTTTGCATGGGGTCCTGGAACGGTCTGGTAGGATGATGGATGCAAGGATAGATGGGAATGACGTATGAGCTGAGATTAAACATTCTTCCTGCCACTGACAGAGGATGCATAGAACCCGCTGACTTTTCTTCCTTTGATATAGAATGCTTTCTTTGCAGTGTTAAAAGGAATCCCTGTTGTTGGAGTATGACATGCCTATGGTACACTGTATTATATTTCGTTGAAATGAGAACTTTCACATATCGTCAAAATTTAAAACAGTGGACAATTCTCGTATTATTTAAAAAACGAGAGAAATTAGTTTATATTGATGAAGAATTTCTTTATGTTTCAAATATTCAAACAAAATTTCTTTTAAAAAAAAATTAGTTATTTAAATATTATGAAAAGAAAATGCCCGAAAACCTCGTCCGATTGCAGTCCGATTAAAACGCTACATTTTAGCAGTGACGTCAAAACTTCCTTCCGTTTCTATGGTTATCGTGAGATTTCTGCCAAATAATTGATGTGTGTTTTTTAGCCAATAGCCATATCCCGTGCCGGTTGGCGCCAGAAACTTGCAGAACTGGTTTCCGCTGCTGCGTTTCAAGCCAAGTTCGGAACAAGTGTCGTCACATTAGTTTCGAGCCCAATGAGTCGTTTTTTCCGCCTAAAAATTAAAAAAAAAAAACGCAACTTACGTTGCAAATTTGAATAATAAGAAGAAAAAACGCAGTGAGCAGAAATGCGGAATTGTCCATTATTTAAAAAATGAATTAAGACGTACTTTATAAAAAAAAAATTACTCATCTTTGATGAAGATATTATACATGCTAATAAATTTGTGAAAGAGTCTGATAAACGTTTTAATGACGTACTGTCGAAATACTTAACGATATTTCACGCGTATTATATGCAATATAAGACAACAGCTGCATTTATTTTTCAGAAATTTATAATAGTGTTAAAAAGATAATTTTGTTATGCGATAAAAAAAATTGAGAAAAACCCGTTTTTGAGACGAGCTTAGCACTTTCATCCATTGGTATATTTGTTAACTAGAATAAAGCTATATGTTCTCTTTAATTTGAATGAAAATTTGGAAACCTGGACGTTTCCACTGGTCTCTAAATTTGTAAACTGATGAAGTGGGATAAGAAGCAGGCTTTGAGCATCAGTCGGATATTCTTTTATTTAATTCGGAATATTCCTGGACATAAAGTTAACATTCAGTTTGTTTTTAAACGGTAGCCATTTACGGTTAGGTTAACTACTAAAAACGATTAAATTGATTCGTTTTTATCTAAGACGTTTTGATGAACCAAAATAATTTGGATTAAAACTATCAGTATTACTTTCGTCGGTTTTTTCATTCTTTTTTTTTTTTTTTCCTTCTTTTTTTTTCTGAGTTTCGGAATTATTTATTTCATTTTCGTATTTTTGAAATCATCTCATATGTAGCTTTTATTAGGAGTCAAATGTAGTTTAAAATATTTTCCAAAAACTGTAAATTTGTAAAATTAAAAAAAAAAAAAAAAAAAAAAAAAATCTTTAATTTTCTTATTTGAGTACACATGACCAACCTGTATGCCACATTTTATTCAAATCGCCCATTTATTTTTTGTATTTGCGAACTTATAATAATTTCGGACTAGCAGACATTGATTGCTATGATTATATAGACACATTTTTTATTTTTTTTAACTTAGCGTACTGAAAAATAAAAGGCTAAGAAAGTTTAATTTTAAAAAAGCCTACTTGAAGGAATCGTATAAATTTTTATTCAATTTTAAATTTCAGAGTGAAATTTTTGAAATTTTAAGTTAACTTCAAATGTTCAACAACTATTTTTATTGAAAACAATATATATTGAGATTATGATCCATTAAATGCGTCAAAGCCTACAAGTAATTTAAATGTAAAAGATGTATGTATGCTGAATCAAGCAGAGCAATTCATCTCCTTACCTAAAACGGTATTTCACCTACTGAGCTCAATGATTTCACCTCATTGTTTGAAAAATGCAATTGACGTTTAGGCATGGCCTTAGAGATTTAACAATAAGCCATTGCATTTGATTAAAAAATTAATAATTTTATATTTTTAAAACTTTTTTTATGAAAAAAATAAAAAATAATAATACTGAATTACTCAGTTACAAAAATCCTGAATATGAATAAAACTTAACAATTTCTTTAGATAAATTTCATAAATATTTGTAAACTGCAAAATAATCTAAAAAATACATGATTTAAATAGCTTTTTATTATTTTACATTTTTTTTAGTTTGTAATAACTTTTAAATGCCATTTTTGTAAGCTTATATGCTAAAATAAATACAGCTATTTTAAAGTTATTGAAACTTTATTTGTAATAAAATGATGTTTGATTAATAAATTGATTTGATTTAATAAATGAAAATGATTTGAATTATTATTAATTTTTTTTAAATTTCTTATAAGATAAACTTTTATTTTGTTGCATTTAATTAAAAGAGGAGAGTATGATTACATTTTATAATCGTTATCTATGTCTTTTGATGACTCGCTAATTTTAGAATTTAATTAAGTTTTGAAATAAATTTATATATCTGTACAGCAAAATAAACTATCAAGTGCAATGTAAAAACAATCTCAGATAGTTTACTTCTAAAGTACAGATATATTGTTATTGTTTTATTTTTCTTCCCATTATTGTAAATTATTATTTAAATCTTTGTTGTTGACACAATCAATAAGAATAATGTAACGACTAATTTAAATCTTTATAGAAGTTAAGATATTGACGATTCTCTGAAAGTATCATCATTATATTATACTTTTAATAATTTTATTTTAAAAATATTTATTCAACACATCAGCCTGAAATTTTAGATTTTTAAATAAAGCTTTTATTTTTATCAGTGATTAATTAATAAACCCTCAGTCCGCGTCCTTTGCAGATGAAACTTTAATTCTTTATCTTACACTGTGAAAAATGAAGGTAATTTTCTCTTTTTTTTCTGTAAGTTGCTGCATGAAATATTGCACCATATTTCATCACCGTTGTTTTATTTATGAAGGAGTAAGAGATTTTTTTTTTATGTGAGAAAAAATAATAATGATCCAATTTCTTGTTAAAGACACTGATACTAGGGTAGAACAAATATATTATAAAGAATCGTAATACTTTATATATCTAAAAAATAGTATTACGGATCATGCTCTAACAGCCACATTACATCTGTATAGTTCTTTATAACGCTGCTTTAATTTGTTTGCCTCTAATGTTGAGTTATTCAGTAACTTTGTAGATTGTAGACTTGTAATTATTGTAAAGTAATGATACAAATCATGTTGGTTGATTGTTTGTAGTTTTATAGCATAAGAGCTCTTAGGGCCATACTGCGCCAAAAAGTCATTTTGGAGATCAATAGTAGAACAAAATACTATTTGTTACAAGAAATTGATATTGGTAAAAGTAGCAAGTATTTTATGTTTATAATATATTTTTTGACATATTTATTTATATAATTTGAACAGCAACAAATACTTTGGTAAAATTATCATAAGCTTATTTTTGCATTTAAAAGTTACCACTAATTTAATTATGCTGTTTCCATCAGCAGTTAGCTACCAATTCTTATCTAAATAAATTATAAAATAGTCTTTAATGAACCGTTTAAACATAAATATTCTTATTGATGAATTTTTTAATAATACCAAGCTTAGGGTATAAACTCAGATGACAAATTTATGCTGAACAATGATATATCTGATGGGTATAAATCACAGTGAAAAGTTACATAGAATTATGGGTTACCTGGTTTTGATACGTGACATTTAAACAAGTTATTATAAAGCATATTTCTTTCAGTCTATTTCTATCTGGTTAAATATAAGTGAACGTTTGGTGGAAATTATGCGTTTTAATATAAAAAACATAATCTGATATCAGAGAATTAAACATCCACAGATACCAATTCCTGCCATAGATTTCCACCACACATCACCCCATAAAAACATGCCATCTCTCTTCCCATCCCTATTTCACAGGGAATAAATATGTAACGCAGCTTCGTTAATAATTCAGCTTCAGAACGTCCTTTGCCGCACTATTTCGCCATTCAGGTGGGGGGTAGGATCGATGTTTAAAATAAATAAGAAAAGAAAGAGAAGACGAGAAAAAACATATATAAAGTTGAAAAGAGGAAGAAAAAAAGAAGAGATGGTCCATAGTAAAGGACCTCCATCTCAAGAGCAGTCTTTGGGCATGGATATGTATGGGGTTGTACATGTGTTTCATAGAGGGGGGGGGGGGGAAGGATCTGAATTCCCTTCTGGTCTAGATCTACGTGGACTGCATAGCTTGCATTTTAAGCGGTGGTCTTTGGGAACCCACCTATTTTTCTTTTCAAATGGAATCGTCTTCTGGCCTAAGTTTTTTATTTTTATTTTGTAGGGATATATATTAAATTTCCGGATCTCTGCTAGTTGCTGAGCGAGTATTTTTACCCCCCTCCTATTGTTGTATTCCCCCTCCCTTTCCTTTGAAATTGTTTGTATTTATATATTTTATTTTGTAAGCCCCTAGACTCGTTTTATAGGATCTTGGGAATTTAGGGGACCGGTGTATTTTTTGTCCGGCTTATTTAGTTAGGAAGCATATTGCTTTGGTTCGGGGGTTTTCTTCTGATACAACTGGAATATTATAAATATATTTGTATTGATTGCAAAATGCTTGTTGCTTTACAGTGGTAAAACCAGTTTTTCTAAAATGTTGCCATTTAAATTATCTTTCGTTATTATTTCATACAGATTCGTAATGTGAATTTTGTAGAATCATAACTATGTTTAATTTTAAAAAGTATTAAAACATTCTTAAGTTTAAATGGTTACTATGTATTTACTGCTAGGAGACTATAATTTCCTTTGGGTTAAATATTTAGAATAAATGGTTATTGTTTTAAAAAGACGCCAAAATAAACAGTCCAAGTCAACATTTTAAATATTAATTAATGTAGTTGACGAATGAAAGTTAATATACTTATGCCAAAATTATTAACTTCTTGATAATATTCGCTATCCTAAAGAATTTCAACAGTAAAAAATTTCTACTAGAATATTTTACTATTTCTTTAACTATTTCCTTATGAAGAGATCTTTCAACTGTGTGCAGATAATAGAAAAAGGGGTTCAATATTCATGTTTCCGGTTTGCGGCGTTTGTTTTGAATAACATTTAAATGTGTAGACTGTTTTTTAAAAACTTATTTATGTATTTATAAAAGAAGACTATTAAAAAAATGAGTTTTATTTTCATTAATTTTAATCATTGTTTTAAATTATTTGGAATTTCTTCAGTTTAAACAACTACACGTAAGGTTTATTCAAAGTTTTTTTTTAATAAGTAAATTTACCTAAACATTTACTAGTAATAGTAACCTTTCTCTCAATATTCAGACATTAAAATATCACAAGCTAACATGTGGGCGTTGTATGACCTTTCATTGATAATTTTCTGAACAAGGCATTAAATTAGACTGAATGCAGAAAAATACCTTTTAATTGTATAAAAATAACACAGTTTATTTTTTTTCCATTAGTACCTAAAATGTAATACTCTATGTTAATTAAATTAAGTACCAATGGCTAAAGCTTAATTAAAATTAAATATAAATGGCCGAATTTCGAGCACAATTTCAACATTACTTTAAACATTTAATAATTTTGAGCACTTTTTTTTAACATTAGTAAACTAAATATTTCAAAAGAATCGATTTCATAATTTGCGCATGCCTTTGAAATTCAAATTTTTCTGATTTTAACATGTAATTTTGGCCTGTATTCCTTCTAGTTCCGGAAAACAAATTTAAAAAAAATTAAACTCATTTTGACTTGACACAATTTCACATAAAAAGTAAATAATTCCTCAAAATGGCGTTTTTCAAACTTCGATACAGGTTTCTTTAAAAGTATCTACTAGCTTGCTTATGAAATTTTTATCATATATTTGCCTTACATCATAGATTAATCTGGAGTTAAATTTGTAGCAACATTTTTAGTCATTAAAGTATTTCTAAGAAAATGTGATTTTTTGGGAAATTTGGTGTTTTTTCAGTGGAAATTTTTTTTTAAATAGCCAATCATTGTCCAATATTAACCTCAGAATATTAAAAAAATATCATGTAATGTTCAGAAAAAAAATCAAGTTATCTGGGATTTAGTTACTTAGAAATGTTACACAAAATTTTCCCTTTTAACGTTAATGACCTACCGAATGACCTTAAGTGATGGCTTTATTTAGAAATTCAAGCTTCACTCACTGTAATTAAGAGCCTTTCATATTTAGCAAAATATTTTTAACTTAATCTATTAGCAAGAAAACCCCACTTGTTTGAAAAAATATTTTTCATAAATTCCCCTCTATTCAAAACAATTAACAGAAACAAAAAGAAATTTTCTGCATGAAAAAGAAGTTTCTTTTATGGAATACAATAAAACCCAACTATAGCAAAACAAATTCTTCTCCAACATGTGTCTGGTACTTTTCCATTATTTTTTTTCGCGCCTTTTTTTCCCCCGACCACCCCTTCTCGCTCGTTTTTTTTTTTTTTTTTTATTGTTATTATTATCAACTCTCCCTATCTCTCTCCTGGCGGAAGTAGGTTACAGCGACAGTGAAACAGACCTTGTCTCTGTCCCCGCGCGACACCCAAAAGAAAAAGAAAACTCTTATTATTTATTTACTTTTTAAATAAAGAAAATAACAATGCACAGGCATATTGACGTATGAAATGAGAGAGAAATGATTTGGGGTTGGAGTTAAGTCGTTTCTTTGTCACTGATTTGACAGATTAAATAAAATTGAAAAGAGTCTTACTTTTTATTCTTCGAGCATGTTTTGTGGTTTTATTATTATTTAAGAGTTAAGTTGAAGGGTGAATTAAGGGTTAAGGAGAGGGAGTGTTATGTTGGGGTTGGTTGTCAGATTTGTAAGTTGTATGATTCTGTTATTTTATTAGAAATTATTTTTTGAACTTTTTTTTTTTCGAAAATGTAGTTAACTCTTTCAAATAAAATACAATGTTAGTTTAATTAAGGAAACAATCATTGTAATTCTTAGCCGTAAAAATCTTTTAAAACCTTTTTCCGATTAGCTTTATTATTTATGGGACTATAGGTTAATATATTTTATGTAGTTCAGTTGGCTTGGAGTTCTTGTATTTTTTATGTTTGACTTTAACTCGTTTTGGAACTATGACACTTTTTATTATGTTTTACCGAATTAGAATGAATTTTTAAAGTTTTCTTCTACTAAATTTTAAAGCTTGGTTGAACTATTCCTAAAAATTGTCGTCCATTTATAATTGGCGTCAATGACTTTTAATGACATTCTTGGACCCAAATGAATTTTAACTTTTTTTTCGCTGAAAGTTTGACTTTGAATATTTGTTTAACAATTTTTATACCTGACATTAAATGTAAATTTAAGTTCATTCATTTTTGTCCCTTGCAGGATTGAATCTGTTTAATTTCAAATAAGATTTAAGTTCGATTCAGTTGCGAAAAACATATAACACGGATGATTATTCTTTGTCATATTACATATATATACATAAACCTACCAGAACATTGCAGAATCTTAATACCAATAATTTGACTCTTAACATACATCCAATCTCCCTTTCAAAAAATATATAATAAATTACAGATACAATATTGTCTGAAATATTCAACTCTGATCCTTAAGAATAATAATATAAAGAATAGTTGATATAAGACGTTATACATAAAATAAGATAATATGAAACAACTAAACGAAACATTTATCTAGGAACCTCAACCAAATGTGCTGATTTGGTGATAAATATTGAGTATATTTGATTTTGGAGTTACTTTATTTGAAAAACAGCTAATAAAGAAATCATAAACCAAAAGTGTATTTTCTAGTAATAAACTTCCTTACACAAAGTTTTGCTATTCTTGAGGGTTTTCAATCGGATATAGATGTATATCGTTCAGAATGAAAGAAGGTTCTTTATATTTCTCTTCTTAATTATATGCACATTATAGTTATTGGTATATTTCCAAGATGTTACATTTGATAAATTGTGTGAAGTTTCACCCCCCCCCCTCTTTTTCCCTTTTTCATTTTATTATTACTGAACCAGAAGAGGATAAAATACGGAAAAACAATTTTTATGTATTTTTATATAGAGTATGCCTTTGTTTAAATTAATATTTAGTAAGTGCAATTTTTAATTTGTCTTAGTTTGTTTCTATATGAATATTTGTTGTTTAATCATTTTCACTTTAAATGTAATTTTTTTTTATCAATTTAAGATTGTTAGTTTGTTTGCATATTCTTAAAAATATGTTCTGTCTAACTTAATTCTGTATCTTTATTAAAACGAACCGCAAATTTTCATTTTAAATATTCAAATATGCAGCAAAGCATATTTTAACACCCAAAATCGTGACTACAATTAAAACTGTCGAAACACTAATTCTATACCATTAATTAAATTGTCATGTAAGTGATATAAAATTGCTTAAACTTTTTAGAGGGTTTTAAATATGCATTTTCAAAAGTCTGACAAATGATACTTTATGTTCGTTAATTTTATGTGATCGGAATTCGTCCACCTTTATGCATCATTTTACTGTCCTTAAATGAAAAGACATCTAATTTTCTTATACGCGTTGAGTCCTAAAATATATATGTAACATATATGCACATTATCTTTCACAAATTATGTAGTCATTAAAAGAAAATCATGCATTATTATATTGATTTTTTTTAGCTATTCGATATTTAATACACCTCGTTTAAAACATTTATTTTCTTCGTTATGTGTCCTAATAATTAATGTATAGCTAAACATCAACTGAGTCTTTTATTATATATTTTTAATATGAACTCGAGTCGTTCAAAAAAAAATCAAAACACTGAAATAAATATGGAATTCCATATTTAAGATAATAAACCGTACGCCTTCTCATAAAACAACTGAAAGAACCATACTTGCTATTTCAGCACTGAGTATAATTCTTCAAAAATTATTTTAAGTGTTCATTCAAGGCTAATATTTAGAAAAAATATCTAATCCATCAAAATGCTTCCAAATCAAATTAGTAGGGTAGTAAAATACACCCAAGAATTTTGAGCAAACCGCTTAATTTTTATAACAGCAACGCGTGTCGTGTTTCTCCCATCCCATTCCAAAACGCGAATGAGCACATCTCTACTCGACTACTCCTGCTCATCTGAACCCGTTCTCTTTACGCATGCTCCGATCTCGTATGCTCTCTTCTACTCCTCTCTCTACGAAGAGATTCGCATTTTATTTTCAATTCAGAGAGGGGATAAAAAAAAAAATTCTCCTTTCCTACCTATTGTCGAAGTGGTTGGAACCGGCTGTAGCTTGTGACGGTTGGCTATAAACGCCATCTATCGATGCGATTTACAACTACGTTGACAAATGAGGAGACTATTATTTTAAAATAGAAAGAACACAGTTATTTGACTTATTTTAAAGAATAAGATAGGTTGATAATATAGTAGGTAATTTGAAATGTTGCATGATTAAAATTTCATTTCATTAAGTTTTACTTTGTAGTTATTTCTTTAACTACAATGCAATTATAATTTATACATACTTTCACAAATTATTTTTATAATTTTATAAGATTCTTTTTTTTTTTTTTAATGTTTTAACAAATAAGTTTGGGAAAGTCGGGATATTTAAAAAGCTTTTCTAATATTATATTCATCTTTTAAGTTGACTTATAATTATTCTACCGCCAATCCTATTTACCTCGCCATCCTCGAAATTTTTAATGGGCAAATTACTTTTATTTTATTTAATTTTAATTGAAAGATATGCATACCTCCCTAAGTATTCTAATAATCAAATAAGTATAATTATAATAATAATAATGTAGTGGAATTGTATATTGATTTCATTAGGAGGCAAAAGTTTATATAAATTAAAACTTAATGAAAAAAATTTATAACTTAAAAAAAAATTTCAATCGTTTTTTTTTTTTTTTTTTTTTCCCCCCATTTATCCTACAATTTTATTTTTTTTCTATAGTAAAACTATATTAATGGATGATTGTTTTGTATTTTTCTAAGCTTTATTAGTTTAGAAACAAATTTTAGTAATTTTTAATTTCATGATCTACTTACTGTGAATAAAGAAAATATTTTGTAATTATTACATTATAGTATAATATTTAGATAAAACACTCGTTTTTAACAAAATGTACTTTCTCCATATCTGTAACATTATCAATGAATATTAAATTAATCATTAATATACTATTTAATTAATTTATTTTGTATGTCAAGTTATATGTATATCAATCCAAGTAATTTGAAATGTTGCATGATTAAAAATTCTATTTACTTTGTTCACACACAGTTTTATTTTGTGGGCATTACTGTTAACGACGATGCAATTATTATTAATACACACTTTCACTAATTATTTTATAATTTTGATAAGATTCTTCTTCTTTTTAAATGTTTTAACAAAATTATTAAACAAGAAATATATCCAGCTAAGTACATTGTGAAAGATATTCAACAGTTTTATTCAATAATCGATTTTTTTAGTATTAATTGTATGTATTAATTTATATGAAATTAACTTTATTTCTTCTTACAGGAATTATATGCATTTTACTTGGATATAAATTTACCATCATCTTGAAAATATGTTCTAAGGAGTTGCATACATTTTCGTGGGTAAGAAAATTACTAAAATTAATACATACATTTTTAAATTTTATATTCCTCTTATACATAATAAAAACTAATATAAAATTAGAATCTTCCACACAAAAAAGTCATTGTATTACATGAATATGCGAAAGAAAATTCGAAACAATATTTTACATTTTAACATTTGATTCGAAATTTCGCTTTACTACCTCATTGAATTTTTTAAATACTCAATTTTTTAGATGGCGAACACTAAATGTTGCACGAATTTTCACTCACATTTACGGATCAAAATATTCATGGTTTATAAAAATATTATTTATACAACACCAAACCTCAATTTGTAAGTCATTTTTGTTGTATTGTAATTTAGGATTGATTAGTATTTTTGTTCAAAAATATCAAACTAATACAAATTGTGAATAATAATTTTTATTATTTATCATAGATCGTTGATCTGCTAATGTGTTATTTAAAATTTATCTTTCTAATATCCATGAGAACATATATACTATGTTACATTTTATCGGAAGCAAAGAAATAAAATTTCACATTCATAGTTAAGTTCTGAAGATAATATATTTTTTTATGCTTATTTATTAAAGTAATACATATTAATAGCTAAATAAAGGATTATATAATTACATGCTTAATTCGCAAATTCAATCTAGCAGTATATAAAGGAAATTAAAAAAATGAATACGATTTATTTACTTGACATTTTTATGTCAAATTCTTTTTAATTTAATAATAACTTATGAGTACTGAAAGTTTTCTTTTAGACTATACAAAATACTAATATACCCAAAATAAAATCTAGGTATTTACTTTGAAAACATATAACAAAAAACTTAGTGAAATAAATAAATTTTTATCTAATTTACTAAAATTAAATCTAAAGTATAATGCGGTAACAAATTTCGCTCCATGGCATAAATTTTACGATTCACCAAGAAGTTATTTCACCGAAAAACTAATATATTATAGTATATGTCTAGATAAAAGAAAATAAATTTAGCATATAAACTTTTTGGGCAGATGGTTTATAAAAATACTTTTAATGACATTCTCAAGTTTTTGTGGAGTAAAGTCGATATCAGATTTTACTCGCTTAAGTGAATTCATTATCACTGTTTAACTGTTGACGCAGGCGTGTAGCCAAAGGTAGAGATATATCTCCTCCCGAAATTTTCTTTTCACTATTAGAGCTCCAAAATTAAAGGATTTTATTCTTTAAAATAGTAAATTTATTTAAAATGTTTTTAAATTTTGTAACATACGTAGAAAAAAAATAATCTGCTATCTTGATTTCTAAATATATGTGGAATTAATAACAAAAATGATAATCAAGATTTGCTGACTTATAATTTCATATCCCCTCCCGGAAAAAATTTCTGGCTACGCCTCTGTGTTGATGTTCATGTCCATCTCTGTTCTTTTTCTTTATGGATTTTGTATACTTAGTTCTAATGTATTTTGTTTGAAATAATCGACTCGTGTTGAATAGCAACGTTATGTTTTGGGGGTGAGGGAGGTTAGCGCATGTGGAGAGGAGACAAAATCATCGGATGAGACAAAATCATTAATATTCATTATACAAATAGTTCAAATTTAAATCAATAAGCTGTTTAAAATTATTATTTTTATAAAATTGCTTTTTCTATTTATTCTTTAGTTAAAATGCGTCTAGCAATTGGAATAGAAACTATTTAGTTCATTAAAGTTAATTGTTTTGGTAATAATTGCGATATAATTTTTAATAGTTTAAAAAAAACTTCAAATGTTACAATCTAGAAATTTATGCTATATTTATGAATTTGCGTTGCGAATAAAAATGCGTTTTATTTTACTTCAGTTTTATGACATTGCATTTCTTAATAGTTTTAAGGAGATTTTTTTTTTATTTTTTATTTCCATGTAAATTAATTTTAACTTTCTTATCCAAGAATATATAGATTGGTGAGAAACAGATAGTACGCTTGAAAGATACATAAAAACCGACTTTGTGTAAGCTCATCACTATATTAGTAAACTAAAACTAAAAAAAATATGTCAAACAAATTATATTTTATTGGGATTAAAATATTATTTGATAATATATAAAATAACATTTTATATCCATTGTTGAAAATTGCTGCCAATCACTGTAATATTCAGTACCAAATAAAAGAAATGAAAATCTCGATTTCTTTTCTCTGCATATACTTGAATTTTTCTTACGATTCAATTGACTTTCAAATGCAAATATTTGTCGACTTACATTAAATTTAATTCAATAGTTTAATTCTTATTGGAAGGTACAGTTTTTTAAAAAGTATTTTGAAAGCAGCGTGCAGTATTATTCTGAATTTTTTGGTCGTGGCTGATTTTTTGGTCGATTACTATACTTTCTCCATTTAAATGAATATATCTATGAAGAAATAATCCATGAAAAAAATTATATATCTATGATTATATATGAAAAAAATAAAATGGGCTATTTTTGGAATTTAAATTATTGGAGAAAAATAATATTGATAATTTTATTCCTGTTATTACTCACATAGAACGTAATTTTCTTAGCTATATTAAAATTTAAAAATAATTTGATTTTTTTAATTCCATTTACAAATTAGAATACATCTCAATAATTATCAGAGAAATTAGTTGATAATTTATATTTTTATTATTTCAATAGACACTTGTAATTTTTAGGTTCATTTTTGAACGAAGAAATATTCACATTTCTGTAAGATTTTTCTAAAATTTAATATTTTCTCTCCAAGTGTGGTAAAATATGTAAGGGAATTTTCTTTGCAGTTTAGTGACTATATTATTATATTTATTATATATGTGTTATATAATACTATATATTTATAAAGCATATTTATAATATTGTTTGGTTTATGATAAAGATATCCATCGTATCAAACCAAAAAGGGATTACAATAATAAATATCTTTAGTTGTTCAGATAAATATGTACCTTGAAGTTGGTTAAAAGTTTAGTAATTAAAATATTTACTTGAAAAGTCATTAAGTATTTCCAATTCAAAATATATTTTAATGCCTTAGAATTAAAATATTTAATTAAAAAGTAATTAAATGTTTCAAATTCAAAGTATATTTTGAAAGATTAAAATTAAAATATTTAATTAAAAAGGCAATTAAATGCTTCAAATATATAATATACTTTTGAAAGATTAGTATTTTAAAAATCTCTAATTATTTATCTAACACCCATTCATTATATTTTAAAGAAATTGCTATAATTATTATAGTAAAGCATTATTTTTTTCTTCTTTCGTAGTATAACAAACTATTTTTCGATTCATTCTTTGCTGAATAACTCGCCATATTACCCAACAGAAGGCTATTTCATTTAGAGCATCACCTCTATTCAACCCTAGAAACAGGTGAGGGTGAGGGAAGGAAAAGGTGTAGATTTTATCTTCAACCTGCATTAAAAGGTTTTGTAAATATGCACGAACGTTTAGGCTGTAATTCGAAGAGTTTAAAAAGAATCTAATCAGATTCTCACACACATACACATATCGATAATATTCAAATCATAAATGCTTAAAAATTGCTTAAAATGTTTTGCTTCAATGAGTTTTTTGCAGTAAATAAATATGCATAAGGACTTTCAAATTAATTATCAACACTAATTATTAAAGATTTCTTCTGAAATCTTTCGGTAAAACAATTTTTAAAATGTCAGAAGATCGCTGATTTGCAGTCTATGAAATGTAAAAAGTTTTAAATCACTGTGTCATTTTTTCGGTCAACTTATTCAAAGTAAGTGTGAAAATGTCACATTACTTCCGAATAGATGAAATTACAGATATAACTGCAAATTGTCAAGTAATATGCATAAACCTGTCAAGTAACAAATTTCCTATCATGGGCTCGTTAAGGATAAAATTGTCGTGTAGAGTGTGGTACTTATATTTAGAACTTCAGCATTGGCATCAAAGTAAAAGTGTTTACAGTTTTAAAATAGAACAACATGTCGAAAAGCTTTTAGCGCACACCTTAAGGACAATTTTAAATTAGTTCATGAAAACAAATGTTTAATTCATAGTTTTATCCAGTTTGATAACTCAGTAAACTAAATTTACATCTCATTTTTGCATTAGTGAGTGATGTGTCATTCTCAAGCTATTTTAATTTTAAACTTCTACTTCAACTAATGAACTGTCTATAAGGTAGAAAAACAAAATACGATTTTAATTGGTTGTTTTTGGAAACGTAACTGTATCCGCTTTTTATTGGCGAAAGTAAAACTTCAATTTGCAAGTTAATGCACCTTAGTGGGTTAAGATACGATGTTACCTAGTTTTCTTCCACATAACTTAAGTAACGAATTTATAGAATTATAGCAATTGGGTTCTTTTTCATTCTTCGAACCTTTACCCCCATCTCAAAATTGAGTAAAAACGACGGTGATTGTGATAAATCCAAAACATTCGGGTTGTATTTCTTACAATAGCAGTCAACATGATGACAATTGTGACTTGTGGTTTCTGTTCACCATCAGAGTTAACTGGTTAAAGTGTTTTGAATATTTTCCCATTCAAGCATTCAAGATGTAATGGAAAATTCTAACATTTTTTTAAAAAGTTTTTTTTTATTCAACTCTAAATGTTTCGAAAAGGTCATAAACACAAAAATTTCTGCTCACTGAGCTATTTCTTTTTTTAATTGGTAACCGAAGTTTGCTTGTTAGTTTTGGCGGGAAAAACGATTCATTCGGCTCGAATTAAATGTGATGTCACTTGATCTGAAACAACTCGGCTTGAAACTCAGCAGTTGAAACCAGTTTTGCAAGTTTCTAGCCAATTGTGCCAACCTGCACGGGATATGGCAACTGTCTACCGAACCAACCCCAACTATTTAGCAGAAACCTCACGATAACCATAGAAACGGAAGAATGTTTTGGCGTCACCACTATAATTGATAGGATTGCAATTGGAAGGGGTTTCTGTATTTCTTTTCTTAATATTTAAATAACTAAGTTTTTTAAAGAACTTTTGTTTGAATATTTGGAATCAGGAAGAAATTCTTCATAAATATAAACTAATTTCAATCGTTTTTAAAAAATGCGGGAATTGTCCATTGCGGGACAATTTTTTTTTTCTAGTAATAAAAGAACAAAACCATAAGGCATTCCTTTCTTTACAATTGATACTCCAATCAAGAGTCTAGACACTGTTTTAATATTTCGGCTCAGTTCAGCCCTCATGCAACTTTTGGACCATGTGAAAAAAAAAATCCCCTCCACGATATTCCGAAAATATTCCAATGTCTGGGGTGTTGTTGGTATAGCATCTCCTGATCCTCCCATGACTACAAGGATTGGCTGCCTGCAAAGAGGTCATCCATTGGCGAAGAAGAAGGGTTTGACCTTCGGGCCCAGGCTGACCTCAGTCCCAAGGGCAGACGGGCGTAGATTTAAGTCACCTTTTCTTTTCTTTCGCATACCCAGGCTCCAGAAAGTCTGTAATCGCGTCCTTAATAACTGGAGTCGAGTACTGCAGCAGCTCTTCTTGCAGATAATTTACTGCATGCTGTAGAAGAATGGGAATGTTTCGTATGGACTAATAATAGCCAGCATGGGCTGTTGATAATAACAGGTAATTTTAGATGGAGTTTAAATGTGGTGATTAGTTGTCCAACCGGGAGCCACAAGGTGGGAGGTTCAACAGTATAGTCTTGTCTGAAGCGAGAAAGGTCAGACAGAGACAAAGGTACCATACATGGGATATTTAGTTGGATACTCTAGACAGTTTTCATTGAAACTTCCATAAAGGCTTGATAATGTAGGAATGATTTTACCCATTACGCTTTGCAAAAAATTATTGTACAATTAAGAAGTGTGGTCTAATTGTATTATTTTTTCTAGAAATAACCACAATATATTTGCAATGAGGGGGTTATTTACGTAGTCTATGCATTTGTTTTACTTCACTATGACTAACCTTAGATTTTTTAAGAAAGGATTTTTTTTTAATTCTTAATGTGATTATCATTTTATATATTGTCTTCATTTATATCAAAGGGGCGTTAAAATGTTCATCGTTTTGGCATGACATAAAAAATTGTAGTAATAAATATCTAGATTTAAAAAATAGGTGAAAAAGACATAAGATGCTTTTCAACACACATAGGCACACACGTAAATCTTTTGTGCGATTGTTAATTTCTTATCTAAAAATACATAAAAATATTGTGTGAATAGCATGTTTGCTTCTATACAGGGGTCTATAAATTAGTTGGGCAATGGAGCTCAAATAAATCTGTATAATTATTAACAACTAAGCATTATTAACCATTATTTTCCTCAAACTATTTTATGTTCACCATGCTTTTCCGTATGCAAAAAAAAAATTGTTTATTATACCTGATTATTATGAGTTATACAGATCTATTTGAGCTCCATTGCCCAACTAATTTATAGACACCCTGTATTACGTCAATATCAAAAGAACGTAACGCTAAGTCTCTGTCTGTGTGTCTCAGGTCAAAATTTTCAAACGCTACAGCCACATGCAATATGTCAAATGAAAGTTCGTTGAGATAAGTTCCCATGCAAAATTCAACCGGATGTTACGACCAAAAGTCAACTTGAAACATCTTTACCTTAAACCATGAATGCTACTAACCAGTGTCATATATCAATTAGAAGTTCTCGATAAATTTAGTTGGATTCAAAATAGTATATATCTTATAAATTTTCCGAATACGAACTATTTTTAAATGCCTATTTAATTGAAAAATGATAAAAACGAAAACTGCCTGTTTTATGCCCATTACTTAATAAATGTACTATAATGAATTCTAGTAAAATAAAAGAAAAATGTGAAATCTTTGCTGAGCTGCTAGAAAAAAAAAAGAAGAAAAAAAACCGGAAAAAAAACAACAACCCCTAATCCAGTTTAACATATGCAAATCTTGGGACTACGCAAAAGGACTATTACTCTACTCTATCGCTTTTAACTTGAACTTCTAAAGACGGGCAAATCTGATACTCTGAAAATAAGATGGAGTGAATTTTAAGAAGCTTTAGCTCTAGGCTTGACTAACTGTCACTCTTCAAAAAGACAGTATTTTATCAGAAAAAATAATTTAAAAATATTATTCAACATAAATAGTCACACTTCGATTAGTTTAACGATCAATTTAGTGAGTTATCTATCGAAACTTCTATGTTTTATTATTATTATTATTATTATTATTATTATAGAAGCAACTAAGGTTTGCTGATTGCCTATTACTAATGTTACGATGGAAATATAAGTGTTTTTTTTTATGTGTAGTTTTGTATCATATATTCTTAATATTTGATGATTAAATATATGTACTGCAGTAGAAAGAAAAAATATTTATAAATTCTAGTGTATAAAAATACTGGAAAAGGAATTAAAATCTTTCTAAAAATACTGGAAAAGGAATTAAAATCTTTATAAAAATACTGGAAAAGGAATTAAAATCTTTATAAAAATAATATAAACTTTATAGCAAATGCAATCTTGGATGAATGATACTCATTTCTTTAATTTTGCTTACTTTCATAGAAAAATCGAGTGACTTACAAAATTAATAACGAAGATTAAAATTAAACTGATTTTTCAAGTTTCAAGATTTCAAAACTACTACAATATGATACAGGAAACTACATATTGGTAATCCAGATCCATCTTTTTTTTTAATCTAAAAGTTTACAGAATATCTTAAATAGGAGGTTCGGAATAATCTCTGTGAAGATTAACGAACTATGAAGAACATTCTTTCCACGGGTTTGTATCAACAATTCAACTTTGACGTTACTACATATTGATGTTTTTCAGAGATGTGCCATTGTAGCACATTTCACGAAATAAAAAGATTCTGAAGTAATAAAAAATGGTATATTGTAACCTGAAAAAAAAAAACAAGGGAAAAAAAACGTTGAGTTTCAATGGGAAAGCCAAGAACTGGTTTGCTCCCTCCAGTTTCTATTCTCTTTCTTTTTTGTTAAATGTCCTTGTATTCAACACCAGTTCCGTCGCATTGCAATACTGTCGCATATCAGTACACTGAAAGGGGTAAATAAAAACTTTATGACAGTGACCTACATTCTGCAGACGAGGGAACTGGGGCACCCTTACCTTGAACTTGCAACGCATTCCCTTCTATCCCTCCCCTCCCCCCCCCCCATCTGCCCTTACCATAAAATGCACCCCTCCTCCCCCCCACATGTTAATGATGCCCCAGAAATTCCGGTAATAATTAATTTCAATCTCATCCGGGTACTCGAAGTTCGACCCTTTTCACATTAGCATATCCTCCTAACTCCGCCTCTTTTGCCGTGTAGTAGGGGTGGGGGACCCATTTGTTAGTTAGTGTTTGTACCAGAGGACTTAGTGATGGTGAATGCCAGAGCTGAAATTTCGCTCTTCCCATTGGATGCTAGCTGCGTTGAATTGATTCCAGAGAAACACCTCCTTGCGAACTTTGTCTTTTCGAAAATAGAAGTGCAGCATTTTGCAGCAGGAGGATTTTCTAGAGAAAGCTTTTGTGCAAAACGACATTTCCCCAATCATATTGTGTTCACATTTGTTTTTCTGCCAACTTTTTGAAAAGGATCAATAAATTTGGACTCTCAAGAATATTACCAAGGATAAGAAGTAAGATGTAATTTTGTTTAGAACCATACTCAAAATCGTAAACTTATACGAATATTATCTTAAAAACTGACCTAAAAAACAAATATTTTTATAGCAATAAAATATTTCACATCCCTTGGAACAAAAAACTAAAAATTTTTTTTTAAAGAAAACGTAAGGTCTCTAAATTAATCGCAAAGTCACTTAAGTGTGATTTTTAAAAATCGAATTTGATGGATTAAAAAAAAAAATTAAATAAAAATTGTTCTTCTCATAACCTCTTAGGAGCTTTTTTCTACCACTGATACAAAGCAAGAACTATGAATTTGAAACATTTATAGAATGGAAAACGTCTATTTTTCTTACCCAAAACTATTGAAATTGAAACATTAAAAATATGTCATAATAAGTTTTCAGTTTTTGTGTTAAATTAAAAAAAAAAAAGTTGATTTAAACGATTTAAGAAAATTTGATTAAACTTGATATTCGAGAGACAATTATTGAATCTTAATTGTCTTAAATCTTCAGTAACTGGCATCTGGTAACAGTAAGAAAAAATATTTAGATATTTACGACGAAACTAAGTACTTTTTGAGGAAAGAAATACTCGTATGGCATTATAATAGAGTTGCTTGAATTATTAAGTTCTTCCTCAAAAATATTGAGATCATTTATGTTGCAGTTAAAAGTTATTAAAAATACTCAATTTAAGTAATATTCGAGTAATTTTATTAAATAGCTTGTTTAATAAGTATTTTATTAATTTTGCGACTGTTTATTTCGCACTCGATTAATACCAAATTTTTATTTTCAGTAATTTTAACTAATGCAATATTTCTGTTACCCGTGTTAGCTGTAATAAAATAGCAATTTTCGCAAAACATAAAATCGTGACATTTTAAAACTGATTTCTTAAAACTATTAATTTATTTCAAAACATCAAGTTGCATA
The DNA here is from genome assembly GCA_963978545.1 of Linyphia triangularis. NCBI lineage: Eukaryota > Metazoa > Arthropoda > Arachnida > Araneae > Linyphiidae > Linyphia > Linyphia triangularis. Next base: position 73,538,797 of record OZ021722.1, read on the forward strand.
GTTATTCAGATTCAAATATTTGGTGAATAATTATTTTTTATCGTACTTAAATACACAGCTATAAGAGTCTAGTATTTCATAAATAGGTAATTTTTAAAATACTATAAACGCTCATAGCGACGTGTCATTAATCCTCTGACGGTCCAGGGAATGGGTGAAATTCTGCAGTTGTTTTCCCTGAAATAATTTTTAAATTTTATTTCTAGTTCAAATATATAGTTTTTTTTTTAAATAATTCTTGTATGACCGTCAGTGGGTTAAATTGTCTGCTGACAGTTTTATGTTTTACTTACGTCTGTATAACTGATGCATTTCTTCGAAAAAAATAACCATCAAGAGACTAAAGTGAAATGCATCATTACGAATCTGCGTCTAAATTTTCTTGGAATGAATGCAATTTTTCAGTACGCACTTCATTATTACATTCGTGGTAAAAGATTACTTTTTTCGTAACTGTTTTTTAATGGAAACATTCAATTTTAAAGTATGAGACAATGCGTCTTAATTTTAACCGGAATAATTACAAATGTCTATTTGTAATAATAATATCAAAATCAATGCATTACCTTTAATTATAGATTTATTAAGGCATTTTTTTTTTTTTTTGGTGATTTCTAAAATCGATTGAGATTTTTCATGCTGTTTCGTATGAGACATCTCAAAAATACAATTATATTTAAATTTCTTTATAAATGATTAGAATCAAATGGTCAAGTTTTGGGAATTACATCAAATATGGAAGTTTTATAAAATATAGTATTAACATGATTAGAAATTGCATTTAATAACATTTTTCCAATCATTATATATTGATGCTCCATAGAAAATTTAATTTATAGTCTAAATTATACAGAGTGACCATAATTTAGCTCATACTGTTGAACATACTTTAGGGTATGTTTTAATGTTTACATCTTCATCAAAAAAAATTATATATACTTCCAAGACCGTAGAGAAGATCAGCATATGTAAGGAAGTAATAAACATACTTTCAAATTTTCACCACTGATAGATAATGGTATTTTAAGATTTTGTATGGAAGTCTACTATACAATTGAAACCTTATCAGAAAAGTAGCGAATCGAGTTTTAGACCAAAAGATGCAAACCAATAAAATTTGTGTAGTATGTTACGATTAATCTTCATTTGAAGTGCCATTTGCAAAATATTACACTATTATTATTATTTTTTTATATATTTTCATATTTTTTTAAAGGATAATATTCCTCTGAAAATTTTATAACGATTTAATTCAGAAAAACTTTAGCATTATCAAGAATGGTAATGTTTACCCAATCTGTCTTCCGATCAGTTTTTTTACAACGTATTATAGGATCTTCTTTTAAAAAGCTTTGTAAAACTCATCTGCATTAATTGGTTATTCAATAAACACTCGAGTAATTATGAATATTTTGCAAATGATTTGATTCTTGTGTCCTGACATTCAACTAGACAGTTTTTCATAGATTTTAGGGCAATATTAATTCATTACTAGGTAAGGTTTACATTTCAGTATATTAAAGCCTGTAACTTTAAATAAACAGATCCAATTGCTTAAAAAAAAATCTTGAGAACAGCATTTGGTATTTGAGTCAATTGCGAAACTGAAATTAAGCAGTTAACGCCGGTAAATTCTAGGTCATTAATGTGCAATTTTTTAGCCAAATACTTTTTTATTTAAATTTCAAAAATAAATTTTCCTTCAATTTTGATCTTGTAGCAATGTTTTGGCGCAATATAGCTCTAACGTTACTATATATTAGGGTGGTTCGAAAAAAAAATAATTTATTTTTGAAATACATGAGGTGAAAAAAGTTGATACACATCCCTATAAGATAAACTGTAAAAAAAAATTTCAAATAAAATAATAACTTCCGATCGCGCATTCACCTCAAAGTTTGAAGAAAATACAAAAAATAACTATTTTTCCTAAATTTTTTTCAATTTCTAAACGTTATATATTTGAAAGGCAATAGCTTACAATGTGTAGTGAAAGAGTGGTATAACACAGGAAAACACTATTTTAGACATTTTTAAAACATATATTAATAATTAAAAATACTCAAAAGTAACATTTTTTCTAAGAAATAAGGATTTTTCTGTAAAATGGGTACTAATGTTATTTCTTACATTTTTTTTAAAAAGACACATGCTATTATTCATTTGGTTCACTTTTTTTCTCGAGCTTTCTATCCCAGTGATGCACTTTGAAGGAAACTTTTGTAGAAAAGTAGTTCATTATGGATCTTTAAAAAGAAAGTGTTGTCCTAACGTCTTTTGCGTCAGCGCCACCTTTTTTGTCTTGTATCTCTACATAAGCGTTCCACAGCTTGTGAGTGACATGGAAACGAGTTGAAGTTTCAATGGTCCCTAGTAGCACAGATACTCTCGCCAATTTCGAAAGGCATAGGCCAATCCCGATGTGGAACGTTGGAAACAATATTAGCCAATCTTGCCCAATTCTGGATAAAATATAGAAGAGGTTTTGTTACGCCGATGTACAGTTTTAAACTTGGGATATTGTATTTATGAGAAACAAAACTATGTGGAGGTTTTGACTGGTCTGTTTGTTGAAAAATCGTGTATTTTGGAACTCTGCTTGGTAGACTAGCCAATTTTTCAGTCTTCCCCTGTTTCCCCTTCCCCTGCTACCTCGGATGCGCCAGTCTTTACTAACTAATATTCGTTTGTTACTCTTAACAAAGGAAGGGTCCTATTACAAACATTTCAATTAATTATGTCCACGTAATCAGTGGCAATAAAGTTAAGTTTAGTTGTCTTGAAATGCCTGAAGTCTTTCTCTAGGAAAGTTCTCGATATTTCAGAACCCGACGCCTCTGTTCTCTTGTATCTCTCCTGCGTACAAAATCATTGCTGAAATCAAATTTTTGGGGTGAGGGAAGGAAGCATTTCGTCCAATAATTGAGTTTAAAACTTCCAGTAAGTATTCAGGGAGGTATCGAAACAATCGAATTGCCACATATATGTTCTTAGGTCCTTCTGAAAATTAACTTTTTTTTTAATGTAATAATATCAAGAATATATAGCTGATCTGTGCTCAGTATTTTCATCTTAACATGAGGAATAAAACATTCAGCCCGAAAAAAATCAGTCAGGGGAAATTTTTCAAGGTTCTTCAATTTTTTATCTCACTGCCTGCAAGATGTTGTCCTCTACGTGTTTAAATAGGCGTCTGAATGTTAGTTCATTGGAATATAGGAGGCATATATCCCAATGTAGTGAGTGGTCTCTCAACGTGCAATTTGATCTGTCAGATTATTTCCAGCCAGTATTCAAGGCAGTCCCAATCACAGCCACTTGCGTTATTATCCAATGAACAAGTTACGATGCGTTTTGATCCAAGTAAGTTTATGAGCATCAAAGGAAGAGAAGGCACCACGAGAAAGGTCACCCAGATTGAAACAAGCCAAAATACAGTTTTTATCAATGTTTCAAAGGTTATGCGCGAACGATTATTATTGAATAATTACTAATTTGATTTTTTTTTCCAAGTGCTATCCACTTCATTCCACACAATACAAACTAATGTACCTCGATAATTTAGTGATTGGAGTATTCTACAAATTGATGAATAAAGGGTATTTTTTAAATTTATTCAAAACTTTAAAGTGAATGCTTGAAATAAATACAACAATTTTAACATAAATATGTAAAAAATGACGTTTGTATCCATTTTATAGAAAAATCATTTTTTTTTTTAACAAAAAAATTTATTTTTGAATATTTTTAATAATTAATATATGTTTTAAAAATCTATAGAAGAGTGTTTTCCTGTGTTATACCACCCTTTCACTACACATTGCAAACTATTGCCTTTCAAATATATAGCGTTTAGAAATTTAAAAAAATTTAGGAAAATAGTTATTTTTTGTATTTTTTTCAAACTTTGAGATGAATGCGCGATCGGAAGATATTATTTTTTTTTTTCAAAAATTTTTTTACTGTTTTTTTTATCAAAATGTTTATCAACTTTTTTCACCTCATGCGTTTCAAAAATAAAAAAATATTTTTTTCCGAACCACCCTACTATATATCCCCGAAAAATCTAATACAACCAAGCAATCATTTAACTTTGTATGGCACAGTTTTACCGTATAAAAATATAATACTTCAAAATACATAATACTGATACATAGAATACAAAATACATAATAACTGATACATAATAACAAAATACATAATAACAAATACATAATAACAAATACATAATAACAAATACATAATAACTGATAAATACATAATACTACAAAATACATAATAACTGATAAATAGAATAATTTAATGCAGATTCATAATTATTCAAAATAGCAGAGAATATAAATATCGAAAATATAGGCACTTCGCAATGGAACATATTCAAGCAATTATTTTGAGCAACTACCCACCCCACTACTTTTCAATCAATTCTGTCACTGTATTTTTAAATAGACTTAATGACTCAATTCACAAAATTATTTTTCAACCATTAACACACGACTATTTCATTTCCACCCGCGTATAGTACCAGACTGCGATGTTGACATGCAGTATGCACACGACGATCCTAATGCAGCAATTTGATATATTTAGAATTCTAAAATTGCTACACGACAAAGTAATTAACGCATACGATAAACGCATTAAAAATGCAATAAAAATATATGGAATTTAAATATAATTACATAAACAGTAATGTTTTCAAATCAACAAGTCTAACATTTAAAATCATATAAGTGCAAATTGATGTCGTAAGTCAGTCATTTGTTATTTAATTCTGTTCATGTGACCTTAAACACTAGAACGTTAAAAAAAATACTATTGCGACGTATTTTATGAAAATCAGTTAATCTATTAAAGCATCACACGTAGATCGTGATGTGACGTCAGTACATCACGTCACACATAATGAAATGTCTACTCTTATATTGTCATCGAGAGATCAATGTTGATATCAGTCGGCGGGAGACTCTGGTGCTAATATTGGCACTCTACTGTGATATACCTCCAGTGACGAGGAGACCACTACTTTTTGCTTATTAAAATTAAAAATTATTGGGATGTTAAAAAAAATGAATAAATTTACCTTTAGAAATAATTCTGCAAAGGTAAATTGTTTGAAATCTTTGGTGTTCAATATTTGTCTTATATTAAATTTCAACAATTGAAGATGTTTTAGTATCATAATTTTCTTCTTAATCTCTCTTAAAAAATAGCTATATTAAGGCATACTACTTAAAAACTCTTTCTCATCATAATAAAATTAAGCAATTTTATCTGAGGGTGTTAAATTCTATCAATTCCCCATTTTCTTGTATTTTCACTGATAATTTTGAAAATTTAAATTCATGTAAGTATTCTCTCATACTTTGAAAAATATATAAATCAAAATAATTTTATTTAATGTGTAAATAAAAATAGTAATGAAATCTCATGTGGTATTTGGTGTCTTCAAATAGTACAACAATATCTTAAAAGACAAAATAAAAAAATTTATTGCCTTAATCGACATCCTCAAAAGTTTTTCACGTTTAAGCCTGAGTCTAATTTAAGAAATATGACATAGAAACGCTTTATTAATTTTATTCGTATTATAAATTTTTAAAATGAACAAATGTATTTAAAACTCTCCATCAGGACCTAGTATTAGGTATATACTAAAATATTAATTTTTCTTAAAAGTTATTATGAAATTGTCATAAATTTAAATTTAATCATAATGGTTCAGACTTAAAGAAGACAGAATAGGCATGACCGGACCATCTTTAGAGAGTGTATTTTTTAATTTAATTTTGGCTTACAAATCCTAGCCCTTCACAGAAATGTTTAGAATTCCATTATGTTTCGTATGGGATAAAGTAGAATTCTAAAACAGTTGTTTTTATTACATATTAAAAAAACTAATGTTGTATAACTTAGATCAAGCTTCCTACAATAAGAGAGGCTTGGCCTTCAGTAATTAAGGTTTGACACGCTATACTTACAGAACATAATTTTGTTGATTTATTTAAACAATTCTCACTGCTATATGGTTATTTAACTGAACATTTACATTAATCACCAAAAGTCATATTAAAAGCATTCTCTTTGCTGTCGCTACTAAACACAGGAGCTGGAAACTGAGCTACCATCAAGTATTTTTAATTATTTAAATTTAATTGAATTATTTTAAATAAACTCTACTAGCAAGTTTTCTAATATCCGACTAAACAAAATTACAGCACGCGTTAAGGTAATAGTTTATAAAAAGAGTCAGAACTTACATAATATAATTGAGAAATCTATTATTCACATTTCAAACACAATTATCAGCTTTTCCTCCATATTATAAAAGAGCACTTAGCTGCATTCGTTGTACAACCTGTGATGCCATAAATGCAGCTTAGTAAATTTTAGGTGGGAATTTCGAATGTTAACTAATTCTTCAATATAATCAATATTCCCTGGTAAATTAACAACGTGCCTCATATATATAAGTTTAAAATTAAATATTCACTTTTCGAATTCTTCCCCACATTGAGCGTTACTCAAAAATTTCATTAAAAATAATTAATATAATTTAAAAGTGAAAATAACTGAGTTTTTTTTTTTTTTTTTTTTTTTTTTTAATGAAAAATGTTTTGAAATTAGTAAAAAATTTTAAGTCAAAATTATGTTAACATTGTACTGAGCGTTTTCTTTGTTTTGATTGAAAATATGCTCTTTCACGATACGTATTTAACTTATAGTCCGAGAGGCGACTGCAAATTTTGGACCTCATCGAACATCACTCTGAAACTCATATGGAATGTAGAGTTATGCTAGCTGATTAACAATCGCGTGGTCTGCCGAAGCGCATTTGGCCGGAAGTGTCCGAAAAGCGTAACCGAAAGTGCAATTTTTGGAGCCCAAAATACCTCATCGAACATCACTCTGAAATTCACAGAGAATGAAGAGAATTACCTACCGAGTAAGAATCACTTGGTCTGCCGAACCGCATTTGGCCGGAACTGTCCGGCAAACCAATCCGAAAGTGCACTGTTTGGAGCCCAAAATACCTCATCGAACATCACTCTGAAATTCACAGAGAATGAAGAGAATTACCTACCGAGTAAGAATCACTTGGTCTGCCGCACCGCATTTGGCCGGAACTGTCCGGCAGACCAATCCGAAAGTGCACTTTTTGGGGGCCAAAATGCCTCATCGAACATCACTCTGAAATTCACAGGGAATGAAGAGAATTACCTACCGAGTAAGAATCACTTGGTCTGTCGAACCGCATTTGGCCGGAACTGTCCGGCAGACTAATCCGAAAGTGCACTTTTTGGGTGCCAAAATACCTCATCGAATATCACTCTGAAATTCACAGGGTATGAGGAGAATTACCTACCGAGTAAGAATCATTTGGTCGGCCGAACCGCATTTGGCCGGAACTGTCCGGCAACAAATTAACAACTTAAGGAATAAATTAAAAATATCAATCAAACACGCTCCCGCATGATCGATGCAAAGACAGCATGGAGTGTTGCTGGATATGATATCATAAAGAACGATCATGGACGTCATATGATGAAGCTTATTAAAATAGGGGTGTGGAACATAGCACACCTTTCAATTACACTATAATACTGACATGGATTTGGGTCATTTACCGTTTTTATAATTTCATCCTTCATTTAGAATAAAGGACCAGTTTGGCGATATTTTTTGCGATATTTCTTGTATGGGTCATGAAAAAAAAAAAAAAAAAAAAAAAAGAATCACAAAAATGGTGAATTTGGCGATATACTTTTCGATCAACGATCGTTGATTAGGTTTGCTCAAGGAAAGAGAGCTCTGTATTGAAATCATAAATTTTTCAACTTTTTACGCCATTAAAACATTTTTACGGGAATTTCGGAGGTGGGGTTGTTTAGAACACTTTAAGAGGCATTAGCACAGCGATTTTTATCAAAATCGTTAGAGCTGTTTTTTAGCAATCATTGAAAAACATGATTTTTTCAATGGCAGCTACATTATGCGCATGCACGATTTTGACGAAAACTTTCATGGTAGGTCCCATGGCCGCCACTAACCCTCATATCAAATTTGAACATCACTTGTCAATTTGTGCGGGAGTCATGCTGACCACACACACACACAGAAATTTTTTCTAGATAAGTTTTTTGAAATCAGGATATTTCAAAACGTGGAGAAATGCGTTTTTTTTTTTTTTTTTTTTTTTTTTTTTTTTTTTTTTGGATAGAATGCTGTACTTTTATTATCCTACGTATATATACATATGGGTAATTGAAAGTAAAAATATATACATATATCATTTGGGCTAAGGATTACAAAATCATTTGCTGAAATGAAAGCCATATTCTAAAAATTGAATGATTGTATGCCGATATTTCTGATCAGAGCTTTCTACATTATTATGTTAAGCAGTCGTCTTATTTTACTATCTTAATTTCTTATTTCTTTTCAAATACAAATTAATGTCTCAAAATGAGTGTGTTTTTTGTGCAAAAAAGAAAACAAATTGTCGGAATTGAACGAAATGCGCAGAAGTAATAAAATATCAAGTATGGAAAGATTATTCTGTCTCCAGATCTTGGATATCATTTACGATGTTACCGACATTAAAGAAATAATATAAAGGTGAATTGGACAACAGCATATCACCGAAAATTGTAAGTAGAATTAGTTTAATTAAGTGATATACGATATGTCTTTATGTACCCAAAGCTGCTCTTTTGGATTGGTCTGCAGGACAGTTCCGGCCAAATGCGGTTCGGTAGACCAAGTGATTCTTACTCGGTAGGTAATTCTCTTCATTCCCTGTGAATTTCAGAGTGATGTTCGATGAGGTATTTTGGGCTCCAAAAAGTGCACTTTCGGATTGGTCTGCCGGACAGTTCCGGCCAAATGCGGTTCGGCAGACCAAGTGATTCTTACTCGGTAGGTAATTCTCTTCATTCTCTGTGAATTTCAGAGTGATGTTCGATGAGGTATTTTGGGCTCCAAAAATTGCACTTTCGGTCACGCTTTTCTGACACTTCCGGCCAAATGCGCTTCGGCAGACCACGCGATTGTTAATCAGCTAGCATAACTCTACATTCCATATGAGTTTCAGAGTGATGTTCGATGAGGTCCAAAATTTGCAGTCGCCTCTCAGTCTATTAGTACTTGAATGATTAAATATGGTAATATTTTTATTATTTCATGTATAAATATCACAAAAAAAAAAAAAAAAAAAATAAGAAATTATAGTTTATAAGAAATTAAGTTGCAAGAAAATTTAATTTTATAATTTACCTTAATGAGAGGAACATATCTTGTAATAGTTTCAACTTGAACAATTAACTTGAACAGTTTTAAATCATAACACAAATATATACTTTTAGCTTTCAAAAATTAAAACCCTTTTTAAAAATCTACGCTGCAATTAATGCAAGTATAAATTGAAATATTTTTGTTAAAATTTAAATTTCGAACCTTTTATTAAAAAAAAAAAAAAAAAAAAATTAAATAGTATTTATTGCAATTTAAAATTTGTTGGTCACACTTCAATTTTTTCATAAAATGCTCCGTGAACGTAACATGTATGGGTTTATTCAAAGAAGGCATAGTTTCGTTTCTTTTCTTTCAATAGCTGCTAAAAGTATAAACTTAGCATACTTCTATCTTGATTCTTTAAGATTTTTTTTACCTTTCGTTTTTTACCTGCGTATCTTTGAATATTGAATCATAATAAATATATATTTGCAAATTAAGTCTATCAGATTAAAAACCTTCCCTATAATTTTTAATGCAAACCCACTTAAAAGAAAGGAAAATAATGAGATTTCAATAACAACTCTTGGGATTAAAAATTCCACGTGTAAATGAATTATTGAAGAGTGAAGTTCATTTTTAAGTAAAGTGCTTTTTAATTAATTTACTACAAGTTTGTTAGTAACGGAATACTTGTTCATTGTAATATTATAATTAATTGTAAATACCACAGAAAGTAAACATTTTTAAATAAAAATTAGGGGTGTGGAACATCGCACAACTTTCAATTACACTACAATACAAGTCACCCTATTTAAATTTGAAGTGGAATGGTGTTATTTACCTTTTTTATATTTTCATTCATTTAGAAAAAAATGGCGCTTGCCAGGGGGAAAAAAACACCGCCAAAATGGTGAATATGGCGATATAGTTTTCGATCATTATTTCGTTAATCTTTCTTGTAAATGAAACAGAGGAGAAAAACAGTCGTTGATGAGTGATACTCAAGGAAAGAGAATTCTGTGTTAAAGACATTCTTTTTCATCTTGTTACGCCTTTTTCGCATTTCTACGAGAATTTCGGAGGCGCGGGTATTTGGAACACCATAAGTGGTATTACACAGCGATTTTGATCAAAATCGTAAGAGCCATTTTTTGGCAATTGCTGACAAACAGAATTTTTTCAATGGTAACTTACCTTATGTACACAGCCAATTTTGACGAAAACGTTAATGACAGGTCCCATGGCAACCACTAACCCGTATTCAAAAGCTGAATATCGTAAGTCAATCCGTTCGGAAGCTATGCTGGCGACGGACACAGACTTTTTTTTTTCTAGATCGTTTTTTTTTAACTCAGTATACTTTCGAAAACGGGGAGACACAAATTTTTTTTTTTTAACCGAATACAATACTTTTTTACCCTATGTAAACGGGATGATATAAAAAAAAATCAGAAATAAAATTTGCGCATTTAAAAATTAATGCAGTAGTACTAACAGTATATGTAATAATCTTTATTTTAATGCCATAACATTGCACATATCATTTGGTTGCTATTTCACAAATTGGTATGATAAGGACAAAACTTAAACATTTACCCTTCTCAATAATTTAATGCAATTGTTTGACTTACGTTTACTCTACTCATTTAAATATACTGCTACCATTTTCTATTGAAAAAAGAAACTCACTCTTAGCTCTATACAGAAAAATCGAGTCATTTTTTCAATCATGTGTCCTCATATTTTTAAAAAATGGCGAATAACACTAAAATATGCCGACTTAGATATTAGAGTTATATTCAAAATGCAGACTTTCAGTTCCTTGATTGAAACAGATTTAAGAGCTCAAACAATACGTACCAGCCAGAAAGCAAAACAAATATTCTTTTAATAACAAATAAGCAAAAAAAGGGAAAAATTTATGGATATTTGTTGAGGGTTCCCAAAGAGTGTCTAGAAGTTAGCCCTTTGACTTATAGGCGTGTCAAAGAAGTCTGAAACTTCAGACAGACAGACATATCAGGTAAATGCACCAGAGAGTAATGCACGAAATACAGATTAATCTTGAAGTAGAGATTAATCTCGAAGTAGAATTTAGTTTTCTAGAAAGTGCTACTAGTTGCATTTAAGTCTGGATTGTACTGAAGGGTTATAAGTTCAGAACAAATCAAATGAGGGACTGAGAAACCAAGGGGTCTAAGTGACTTTTCTTAACTTTTTAGAAAATATACTTTGAAGTTTCTTATTTATATTAAATTCTATGAAAACTAGTGATATCTTCATTTCAGAGGTTAGTATTTGAACAACAAATAATTTTCTTACAAATTTAATATAAATAAGAAATTTTAAGTGTATTTTCTCAAAAGTTAGGAAAAGTCACTTAGACCTCTTTGTTTCTCAGACCATGAAATGATTTGATTATTGGTTTATAAATTTTTTTATAGACGGTTAAATGTTGATTTATTTTAGAAATGTAAAATTAGTTAAATATCGACTTATTGTTTAGGATAACTAAAATGTCAGGTCGTTTTGAGTGGCGTAGAGCCTGTTTTGATGAACTCGTCTTCATAAAATTCAATGCAGATTGTATTGATACTATTTAAATGTTATCAGAAAAGAAATATGCAGCAGCTAAAAATTTTACCACGAGATAGAAAATTGATAGTTTAAAGACTTATATGAAAGTTTTATTTTACAAACTGAGTGGTTAGGAAGGAAATTTTAGGTAAAATATGAAACAATCCAATAAGATTTTTAATATCTGTCGCATAATTGTTGTCTTGAAGCTACATTTGCAAAAATTTGAACTATTCTTTCAATTTTTTACTTTCAATTACCCATATGTATATTATACATAGGGTAATGAAAGTATAGCATTCAGTCAAAAAAAAAAAATCAATTTTTGTGCACTTCTCTACATTTTGGAACATCCTGATTTCAAAAAAGTGATATAGAAAAAATGTGTCTGTGTGTATGTGTGTCTGGTCAGCATAACTCCCGAACAAATTGACCTACGATGTTCAAATTTGGTACGAGGGTTAGTGGCGGCCATGGGACTTACCAATAAGGTTTTCATAAAAATCGCGCATGCGCATAAAATAGCTGCCATTCAAAAAATTATGTTTTTCAATGATTGCTAAAAAACGGCTCTAACAATTTTGATAAAAAATTGTCGTGGTAATGTCTCTTAAGGCATTTTAAACATTCCCACCTTCGAAATTCCCATAAAAATGTTTTAATGGCGTAAAAAGTTGACAAATGAATGCCTTCACACAGAGATCCCTTTCCTTGAACATACCTCATCAACGATAGTTTTTTCTTAACCTTCCAGTTTCGCTTATAATAAAGGATAATATAAGGATTACCGAAAAGTATATCGCCAAAATCACCATTTTGGCAAAGGTTTTTTTTTTTTTTTTTTTTTTTTAAAGACCCTTACAAGAATTATCTAAAAAAATATCGCCATACTGTCCCTTTATTCTAAATGAAGGATGAAAATATACAAATGACACAAATCCACGGTCAGTATTCTAGTGTAATTAAAAGTTGTGCGATGTTCCACACCCCTAGTTTTGAATTCTTTATTAAATTTTTTTTTTTTTTAATTTTATTATTAAAGATTAGTTTTCTGTTGTCTCAATTGTATCCTTTCATTTTTTTATGTATTTATTGGCCTCAGAATGCTACAACACAGCGTCAGTTTAAGAGGAAATCCTTGTAAGGTTCATTTCCTGTACCCGCTATGTTACTGTCTTCTAGCCCAATGCATTTAGAAATTACTATCTATAAAACCTTGAAATTTAGTCAGTAGGTACGAGAATGATCATTTAATAAAATGACATAAATTAAAAACTCGAAAATAGCGTCTAAGATATTTTATTTTATATTTGGAATCCTTACATCAATGCATATGCAGTAGCTCCACCTGGTTTTGTCATTTGCTATTTTAATTTTCATTTTATAATCGATTAACATTAATTTATTATAATTTATGTCATTTCCTTAAGTAATCTTGTTCGTACCTACTGTCCGCATTTCAAGATTTTATAGAAAGTAGTTTCTAAATGCACTGGGCTAGAAGATTGTAACACAGCGAGTATAGGAAATGTTCCTAGCTAGGATTTCCTCTTAAATATGACTACTCTGTATATATGAGTACTATCATTCACGTTGTTCAATTTGTTTTGAAAACTGTTGGATATTTGCAACTTTTAAGCTAATTTATGAGCATTTTTATAATCTATATAAACTAAATGTGTTATCTTTACAGTGGATATTGCTGGAAATTGGTATAGAAAAAATAATTAAAATTCATTATCAGAAACTATACATCCAGATTTAATTTAAGGTTTCTGATTTTTTTTTTTTTTTTTTTTTTTTTTAATATCCCTCCATAACCCTCCATGATTATGATCGAGCAGGAAGGAAGACACGCCACGTTATCAGGATGTATTTTTTTAGGAGATCCATTTTTAAATAGTTATACGAGTGTTTGGTAAAATTATAGATTAGTTTTAAATATTTTATTTAATTTAAAACAAAGCCAAACCACTAATTACAACATCAAATCATTTTCCATAATTAGGGTGACCTAGTTTTTTCAAAGAATAGGGGTTAGCTTAAAAAAAAATTGAAACACATTTCAACAATAATAATTTTGACTCAGCTATTATTCAATTCAGTATGTAAAGCATATTTTAGTATCCAAATTCAGACTAGGCATCTAAAAAAATTCTATCATACCATTGACTTGCATTTTTATATTTTTCAAATGCAAAAGTTATAAACGATCGACACTACTGTAGTTTACCTTACTAAGTAAAACTTTCTCTGTTCATGTTCTTGGTAATTACTTTTAAAATTACAAGTTCAAGCTTCTTGCGCCTTTATTTTGTTCAGTTCCAGTCTTTTTGTTACTATTTTTCTCATGTTTTTTCCCAACTACATTTCGTTACTTCTTTCCCTTTTCTACACTTTTAATTACTCAGAAGAAGTTTTTACGTGATGAAGTTTTACGAGAAGGCTTTTATTTCTTTGAATTCACTTATTTAAAAGGAACTTTTTTATTATTATTATTTTAACGTTTCTCTGCGTAGTTGGGAAAAAGACCTTTTTAATTACTTGAGTTTGTTTTCTAATTGAAAGTTGAACAGACGCTTTTATTTCCAATTATTTTCTTGTTATATTTTCTGAGATATTCTTCATTTCCTAAATTAGAGCTTTATAAAAATCAGAGGTTTATTAAAAATACATGATAATGTCTGTATGTTGCTTGATTTAAGGGTTATCTAACGATTTGAACCAATTATATATTTTTAAACTTTCATATTGAATATTCTTTACATAATTGCACTAATAAATCTTTTTTTTTTTTTAAATTGTATTAATGCTATATTGCACATTTATAGCCTTTTTGGGACAATTGAATGTATATGGTACAATCTTTGGAGAGTATATCCTTTAAGAAATATTTCAGGATTTTAAAAGCTTTTTTTTTTTTTTCCTGTTTGCTTAAATTTAATTTTTTAATTTATGATTTCACTTTAAGGTTGCGTTTCAATTATACAACGAGAGCTAAAATGTTTACAGTGTTATTTATTATAATTTCTTTTATAAACTTTATTTTACAATAAATTTAAGTGCGCTTAATTAAAAATGACTCGATACAATGTTTCTGTAACTTTCATAGTTAAAAACTAAACTTTTGTTAGTTATAATTCTCGATTTATTTCGTGTATAATTACTATCAACTGAAGCTGCATAAATCAATCTTTAACAATAAACAGCACAAACACATATAAATCAAGTTTAAAAACTGATTTTTATCTTACCTACTCTTTCCACAAAGCAGTGGAAACTAAATATCTTAAATCACATAATATGTAAATCACAAAAACAAAATCGCAATTCATTTTTGTTGTATAAGATTTTTACTGTTCAGCTTTTTTAAATTGTACAAGTTTTTTTTTTTTTTTTTTTTTTTTTTTTTTTAAAGTTTTTTTTTTTTTTATTATTATTTAGTAGTTTTTTAAAGTTGAAAAAGTTTTTCTACTGATTTTGATGCACAGTATAAACTTAGCATGAATCATGAATATCATATATCGTTTTTTGTGAGCCATAATGTGCAATTTAAGAATTTGAACTAATCGCCGCTTTAAGTGTTTGTGTCGAAACTTCATCCATTTATTGTTTTAACAACACTTTTGTATGTTCTATTTCTTCCTCTTTCTTTGCGTTGAAGCAGAGCTGGATCGAATCGAAAGTTATTTCAGTGATATTCCTCTTTCACCATTTTTCCCTAATAGTAGTAGGAATACTCTAATAATATATATAAAAAAAAAATAGTAAAATGGAATTTCTATTTTACCACAAATGCTTATTTCAAGAAAGTATAAATTAACTTGGACGCGCTTAATTATAAACAAATCCCTTGAAATAATATTATTTATCGTTCTGATTTTCTACATACTCATTCGATATCAATCAAAACCCTAATTAGATACGTTTTCTTACTCTTTCCGATAATAAAATAATTTTTCAAAGTATTTAAGTGAAGAATTTTCTTTCAGAATAGAAAATAGAAATTTTCGAAGCTGCTGTTTGCAGCAATATATATAACACAACAGAACATTAACAACCACTACAAAGATTATACGATAAAAATTATTTAAAAAAAAAAGTTTCAATGTATAATCACTTTAAAAAGGATGTTTAAAAACATGGGATTGGGCAAGCTTATTTTTCCTAATATCCACCTATATTCCATTTAGCGTTATCCCACCCATATAGACCTCCACTAATAAAAAATTATATTTATCTTTCACTAAACTTTCAGTGGCCTAAAGTTGAGCTAAAATTGCATTTTGAATTATTCATCTCATAAAATTTAAAAAAGTCAATTCATTGTGACAGTTCAAATGTATGTCGCGTGAAGCGACAGTTTAACGTTTCTGTGAATCGTCCACGCCCTTATTTTCAGCATCAGGATTATGATTCTTCCACTCTGACCATTCTCGTAATTTAAACATTTATAGTATATCAATTGCTCGTAATGTCGCATAAGGGAATAACTAACCCATAGCGACAAACACCATTTTCGTGCTAATGGTACCGTGACAAAGCATCGCAAACCACCTGATTTGCCTTTTACTTTTCATACGTGATATGCAAATCTGAATTGCAGTTACTTACCCATATTTACCTACACGTGCTCGTGCGTAAATTTTTTACGTGAATGCTTATCATTAGTCCGGTTTGCCCAAAATCTGGCTCTGTGGATGCATTCCGCCGTCGACGAATCATTTGAGATGCTATCAACCTTGCGTGCTGGGGAGCTCTCACTAGATGTTATCTGCTCATAAAATGCGACTGCAGAGAATTGCACAGTGAGATGCCTATCGAGGGGGCAACTTGTTTCTCGACTTTACTTCTCAGTCAATGCATTTAAAGTAATCAGGTCCACATCGAGAGATATGTTGCTGACTTTAATGATCTTCAAGTCGGTGGAGAAATGCGACTTAGAAGATCGTGAAATTCGTGTTTTTTTTTTTTTTTTTTTTTCTTCTTCTGTCCGGTGGGTCACTAAACTTGATGCTTGATTTTGTTTCTTTAAATCAAGGTGAAAGGCTTCTGAGAGATTGAATATGGCCAGATCTATTTATTTTCGTTTTGTTTTTGTTTCGATTAATGAATGAAGAGATGAATATGTGAAAAAATTTTGATATGTAGGAAAAATATCGTTGTTTTTCTGTTTTGAATTACCGTAAATTTTGTACATTCGAATTGATCATTCAAAATTATTTTATGCAAGCAAGTTATAGTACCTGAAATTAATTTAATTTCATTTGAATTTTTTTTTTCCATTTTAGTCTCGTGTTTTTATTTTATTAATTATACTTCTTCTTTTATAGACTGAATATACAAAAAAAAAAAAAAAAAAAAAAAACTATTTCTCTCAACCAACATTTAAGTCTTGTTGAATTCTAAAGAATGTATTCGAAGAAACAGTGAATAATTTTTCAAAACGCATTTATTTTTATAACTATATTTCACTACTTATTCCTTAGCATACCAACTTTCATATTTTTGGTTATATCCATGCTGTTTTCAATTTAGCATTTGACTTATGATTTTCTGCCGAATTTATCTTAAAAATGGCCATAAGTAATTCAATTAGTCAAGAAACCTGATTACAAATAAATGAACAGAATATATTGAAAACAAACCATTTTTTCTAACATGTGTCTGTCAAACAATGATGGGAACAAATCCCAGATATACTTCAACGAATTGATTCTAGGACACGGGAGACGTTTCTTTACATAAGAGCACTAAATGAATATTTTCCAATCAGTTTACCATTGCTCATAAGGAATGATTCTGAAACTACAACTAACTGAAAATTAATACACTTGCGTAATCGCGTGAAAAAATGAAGGCGTATTATTTTGTCAATAAAAACTTTTTATTGGAGTGGCTTAAACACATGAAATTCATATCAAAGATACATCTTTAAGTATCATAATAGAAAGAACAAACCACTGTCACAAAACTTCAATACCAAGTGTACAATGGACAATGGGGAAAGATGTTAAAAAAATGGAACACAATGAATGTATAGTTGTGTTAAAATTCTAACATCTTAATAAGTTAGTCTATAATAAAAATATGTTCTCCCTTATTATAAGTCTTTGCTTTGCTTACTATACTTATTATGAGGTTCGTCATGAGCTCTGGTGGTGAGCTCTGGCTTGTAAGTGATATATTTCATAATGTACATGTCTGGCGTACGTATAGAAAGAGGAATGTAAACATTTTAAAATCATTTTCCCATAAAAATAATAAAATTTGCAAGTGTCAATAAACGCTAATGGTATTCAAATATTTTATATACACTTCAACTGTTCATTATTATAGTTTTTGCAACTGTGTTATTCGATTATCATTGTGATATATAAAGACGACTCCATGATATAAATTTCACATGTCTCCTCTAAAAATTTATTAGCGAGAAACTGATGGTTTTTTTTTTTTCTTCTTTTTTTTTTCTTCTCCTTTTTTTTTCTTTTTCTTTCTACAATAGTATTTAAGTTCCTAAGGTAATTGTAGCAAATTGCTTTTCTATATCCTTTCAATTAAATTTTACCAAGTTTCTTAATCGAGTAAGCAACCTATGACACTTTGTATGTCCAAAAAGTATAAGATTTTTTTTTTTTTTTTTTTTTTTTTTTTTTTTTTAAGTTAGTATAGTGATAGTTCTTTTTTCTGTACTTAATGAAATTTTTAATCTTTGGCTCTTATGTGATTGTGTAGTATTAACCATGCTTTTAGTAGATGTCTTACAATCACCAACAGTAAAACGAAGGCCTGGTAGACCCAACGTATAGATATGTTACACTCCATTAACTTCCATATAAGATAAGACTTAGTTGATAGGTTGGGTATCTGCTTTAAGTAGAAAAAGTTGAAGAACCTTTGCTAGGGTTCCCTGACTAGCTCTCTAGACCAAATATACGAATCCAGTCTTGCTCTATTTCAAGGTCGTTGCTTAAGTAATGCTTTCTTGTCTGACAAGAAAATCCTTACTTCACACCAGAGTATTATACAACATTGGAAGGACAAAAATGTGCAAGTTGGAAATATTTATATTGTTAAAATCTATTCTAGGCTAATATATATTAAAGGAGTTGAATATTTCTTTAAAACTGAAAAATTCATAAATATTCATGTCTGGAGAAAAAATGGGTGATACTGCGAGGGATTATATAATACAACTTCGTTACCTTAGTTTTTACTTATAACTAACTAGCAAATTCGGATCGAGTTGAGACTCTAGAGCGATTGAGGATTTGTTTAAGGTAAATGTTTGCGAGATTGGAAATATATATATTTTTTGAATCCGTATCGTGCAGCATAGGTTTGATGTTCAATTACTTTTTTAAATTGAGTTATTCAACTATATTAATCTTAATTTTTTTCAATTCAAATTTTTTTAATTTTAAATGATTTAACGAAAAAATTCATTTTATTGATAAACAGATATCATTTGATTCGCTAAACGTTAAAAGAGACCATGATCTTATGGTTTTCTAAGAGACTTAGCCCTTTTTTACATTTAGCGCTTCATTTTGAATAAATATTTTAAATGTTTTATTTTACCGGATACCTTTATTACTAACATGATTATTTTCTTGACAAGAAAATAATTGCTGTAATTTGAAATGGTATTGGGAATTAAAAACTTAATAAGAAAATCTCACGCTAAGTATTGATCTGTGAAATCACATTAAAAAATATTTCTACCACTACAATTTGTAACTAATTTTACAACATCAAAACTATAGTAAAAAGGATAGATAAAAAAAAAGCATTAAATTAAAAAATTACATATTTTACAAACGGACTTTTAAGCCCCTTCACTCAAGTTACAAGAAAAGCAATTTAAAAAATCCTTCAGCATCATACAAACCACCGTATTCCAGAAATATAACGTTTACTGATTTTGTAGTCTTTTTGTCCCAAGCTTACTCGAGGCGGTGAAATAATGATCCAACTGCAAAGTGGAGTCTTGAAGCAGGTTGTTCACTCGGTCACTTACCCCGTCCGACTCCCACCGTTTCACGTGCACACTTTTCCTTGTGATTTCTTTCTTTTTTTTCCGTTTGCAAGCCTCTTCTCTCTTCAGTTGTTTCCTTCTCCAGAGATCTCTTGCTGTGGCGAGAAGCCATCACATTCTTGGCAGTGGTTTCGGTAGGGAAGGAAAGGGTTGTGCTTGGACCTATTTTGGGGTGCAAACTAGGGAAGGATTCAGAATTGCACGCAACACGCATCTAACTAGGGCCTTGCGTACTAAAAGGACTTTTCCGAACTCATGGCTTAGAGGAATAGGGTTTTACTGGAATTAGAGACGACTTGGGTTTGATTCCCAGCATGTCGGTGCGGCTGAAAATTGCTTTAAAATTAAGTATACACGAAGGTGATTCGGATAAATGGGCTCATAGCGATTGTCCAATTGCCTGACAGGTTTTTCCGATATGGTTGTTTAATATAAACAGACTCAGCAAAAAAAAAAAAAAAACTATTTGCCAACCGAAACCTCAAATTCACAAGAACGTTCTCACAAAAACATTCTTTTATTTATGATGCGAAATTTACAATAAGAATGGTTAACCTCTTCCACCCATTGTGAAACACAAACGTTGATGCAGATACATGGTTGTACGCTGTGCCAAAAATATTACTGACGTAGCAGAAGAAATTACCATCATAATATTCTTGCAAAACCATTAGATGATAATTTATTTTTAGTCATTAGTTTTATGACATATTTTACCTGTGCCCATTGTTTATATTTTTAAATTATTTATCTGGAGATTTACATTATCTTTATCAAAATTAGGTAAATATTGTTTAATTTGTGGGGTATCATTATCTTGATTTTTTAAATGAGTTAATTTATAGAAGTACAAAAATGAACTAATCGTTTCAAAAATATAATAATAAAATAAAACGATTTTTCTACTATAAGTACTTAATAATAAGAATGTGTTGACTTCATCCATCCATTGTGAAACACAAACTTTTATGCAGATACATGCTTATACTTTGTGCCAGAAATATTATTTACGTAGCAGAAGAAATTATCGTTATAATGCTCTGGCTTTTCTAAAGCATTAGATGATAATTTGTTTTTAGTCAATAGTTTTCTGATATATTTTTTATCTGTGCCCATTATTTACTATTTTTAAAGGAGATTTACATTATCGTTAACAAGTTAGATAAGTATTGTTTAATTTGTAGGGTGACATTCTCTTAATTTTTTTAATGAGTTAATTTATAGAAGTACAAAAATGAACCAATCATTTCAAAAATGTAATCATAAAATAAAATTGAATATGAGGCAATTGTTATATTATTATATTGCTATTTTATAATAAAATGTGTTATCTTGTTTCCATTTTATTTTTTATTTTCTGTACGGAGTGTGTTTATTGGAATCAATGAATAAAATCATTTGAAAAATTTCGACACGTTTTATCGAATTATGTTTTTTCCATGTACACATTGTCTTTTGCAAATTCGATTCTACTAATTATTAGCATTAAAAAAATTATATTAAATTTAATTTTCAATATAATTGCTACAAAATTGAAAAGCAAACTTATTTTGCATTTCCTTAAAAAATAGCAACAGTGAATTGTCTTTTTAATTACTGTCTGTGTCTCTGTATGGCTTGGATGCTACATAAATTATAGCTTGTGATAAAACACCAAGCCGCCATATCATAAGTTTTACATCAGTATGCAAAACTTTAAAGTAAATTTTTTATTGTCTTCGTGGAATTGTATTGCCAGTGAGAGTAAATACTATGAATGGACTAGTAGTGAAGGGGAAAAGAGATGGGAGAGAGGGGGGGGGGGAGGATTGAAGGTGTACTCAACATATGATTTTAGAGAGTATGCATTCAACTGCGTGTGTTATTGGGTTTTAGTATTCAATTCGAAAATACCAATTTATTATATTCCTATTTATCAGTACTCAATATCTAATCATATAGGGATTTTTTTTTAATAATTTTTTTAAGCTTGCAAGTTAATTAAAACTATATAAATACAATGCGTCAACCGTCTAGTTATAATGTATATAACTCAACATTGAAAACATCTAAAGCAACGTTAAATTGTTAAATATATAAATATATATATATATATATATATATATATATATACATAAACAGTAACTACAGATTTATTCTGATCCAATTAGCTTATACTATAAATGTAACTTTGTTATAACTTTTCTCAAAAGCTCAAAAGTATTGTTTTCAATGTAAAAACAGCTTACTTTTAATAGGAATTTTCTGACGTGTCTAAAATACTGAGCATACCCATTCAAAAAATATATTTATAATTGTATGCCTATTTATTAAAGCATAACCTATTTATAACCTTAACCATTTTTAACGCTGTCTTTAATTAGAAAAGTTGTATTCAATTAGAAAATCTCCTAATAGGTAAAAAATGTACTCTAAATATACATATAAACAATTAAAGTACATTTCATACAATAGCCAGTTTTCATTTAACCTAATTCCTCACGTTGTAAATATACAAATATGCCAAGGAGATTTGTATAAAAGTAAACATATAATGTGTTCTCACTAACTTTCATTCTTTTCGAAGTACTGATATTGACTTACACTGACCATTCATTACTAACTATGATATTCTTTCGCGTCATTGGATGGGCTTGAGGCCACTGAGGCACATCGAGTGAGGTTGCCAGACAGCCCATTTCCAAGAAGAAGGCCCCTCATCCGCTTTTATTGGTCAAAGCCCCTTAACGGCACCCCCAACGCAAACTACCTTCTTCAAGAGTGTTTACCACTCAGAAGCGGAAAGCGACAGCGAAAAAAAACTAGGCGGAAAAGGAATTCTCAGGTTACCTTTTGGCACATACTGGCCGTGTTACGCATAGAGGTGGTGTATGCATTTTCTGGCCAAATAAATTATTATTACCATGTGGCTCTCGGTAATATATTTTACTTAATCATCAAGTTTAATAGCTGTATTTGTATGTAAGGTAAATATTAAAAAAGTCGACTGGTTAGTCAATAAGTTAGCAACAGCTACATTAAGTTGTTGAAATTTAAACCGCCATTTCTAGTTTTGAGCTCGGTTGTAGACACTACATAGTGTGCTTATCACGGCAGTGTACTCTTTGATTTTCATGGGTATCGTAATGATTCTTTTCTATGAACGAGCTTTATAAAATTGCCCCTATTATAAGTTCATAATAAGACTTCCATTCTTTCTTCCCCATTTTTTCTTTACCATTTAAAAAAAAAAAAAACACTTGTTTGTCTATTGCAATGTCCTTGTTGTATTTTTATAATAAAATACAGCTTTTTTTTTTATGTAGTTCGAATTCTTCTCCTAAATATACTTTAAACTCGTCCAATTTAATTTAGAAAGTATTATTATTTACAGAGACCGTGTCTGACTAGGGAGTATATCTGGTTCCTTAGAACTTGAATAAGTATTTTGAAAAACTATTTTATATATTTTAAAATTTATTTTTATTGTATACTAAACTACAAAAACGAAACAAAACCGATAAAATTTTGTAAAGTTACCAAAAAATTAAACCACGTAATTAAATTAAACATTAATTTTGACAAATTTAATCTGTTCTTTTTATCCGACATCTGAGTCGCATTTTCTGACACAACATGAAAATCAAACAACCTGAACTATTTTTTTGTTTCCTTCCAAGTTTATTTAAATGAATTCCGACTGTATTAAAAAATATTGGAAAGCATTCATATTTGGTTTCAAATTGGCTTACCCTATAAAGATATTCCTGTGAAGATGCTATATAATCGAAACAATTATGATCTAAACAATCGAATACGGAATGAAAGTAACATATGCAAAACCATTGTTCACCTCTAACTTTTTTAAAGTACATATTAAAAATAATTACAGATATGCGATATAAAATTACACATTAAAAAAATTACTTTTGTACACACACGTACTTGTTTCTTATTTTTTTTTATATATATTTTTAAATATACTTTCATATACAGTACTGCCATTATAAATTAACAATTCCTAAAAAAATTTAAATTCCTATTTTGACACTTTAGCATTCATCCTTTGGCCTTTTTATATTTTACCCTGGGCATAAAGCCTAAGGGTATTGTTTTCAATTAGTCACAACTGTGGTTCGATGTTCGTCCTCACTTACTGTTTAGGTATGCGCATGAAAGACATAGTTTGGGCATGCGCCTGTTCCGTACTCGTATATGTTGATGTTGTTCAGTTGTATTGATGTATCGATGTTTTATAAAACTCAAATAATAAAAAAAAAACTTTGTAATGCGCTTGGCCTTTAGGCCCAAGGTAAACTTTACATCAGCCTTAAGCCAATTTTTTTTTTTTTTTAAGTTTAATTACTTTCTCATATTTTTAATTAGTTAGTGGTTAGCAAATCTGTTGAGGTGTAATTAACCCAATCGCCGTTATCCAATCGAATCGAAACTTGGCAGATAGACTTTTTGTCGATGATAATGCATTCTATGAAGTTTTAGGTGCATATGGCATGGAATTGATGTTTTTTTTTTCGTTCTATAGATTTGTATGATCAGTGAACTTGAGCCATTCAATGAAATAAAAAAAAAATATTTTCCAAAGCTTATCAGAATGTGTCAAAACATGCTTTTGGATTATTATTATTTTTTTTTTTAATTTAGGGCTTTTTAGCTCATGAGGTTAGTTATACAAAAGAAAATGGTATAAAATAGAATTGATTTAGCGGCTAAAATTATTAGCTATCGTTTCTAAATGTGCGTCCCTATCGAACTACTTTTTTGAAATTAATTATTCTTCAACGGATTTAAGATTTCCTCTCTATCTATAAAGTATCTAAAACACAGTCCTATTTTATTTTTAGAATTGAATTGTAATCTTTAGAAGTAAATTACAAAGATAAATGGCAAAGATTAGTGATTAGTATATTAGTGTAAACAGTTTTTCGAGAATAACTTTTATAATCTTCAGACCATTCCATTATTTGAGATTCAGGATAGAATATATTACGTAAAAAAATCGTTCTTTGAAATTTAGCATTTCACGCAAACCGCAACTCCTCACACTTGAGACCTCTTCTTCCTCATGTCACGCGCTGGAAAAAACCTCCCCGTCCCAGAACCTATTTGTCTCATCAAAGTCTACACGCGTCAACAGCAGAAAATTTCATGCACCCACCTAAACGCCCTCGCCCATCCAGAACCAACATTTACGACCCTCTTCTCCCATTTTCAAAATAAAAGATTTATTGCCTCTTTACAGCTCTAAAAGAAATGTCCTTTGAGAGCAAAAAAAAAAGCAGTCTAACAAACAAGGCATTTGCATCGTAAGATCCCTTCAAGAAAGGTGGAAGCGTGTCTTCTCCTGGAGACATCAACCTAGCGCGAAATTTAATCGAAATCGTTCACTCGTGACCCCCCCCCCCCTTATTCCCTTTCCCCCTACGAAGCCGTTTGCGATTTCCCCTATGGATGGCGTAGAGAACAATGGCCGTTTAGCGTGTATAGGAGTGAAACAAAAAAAGTTATTTGAATAAGTAAACAAAAAATGGATTATTTTTTATACAGTCATCTCGTTTTTCTTATTATTCAGAGTAAAAGTTGAGAGGATTATTTTGGATCTGGACATTGTCCTTCGAGACAATGAACTGTGTTGGAGTAGGGGTTGAGAATTGGATCATGGAGATTTTTGACAGGTTTCAGTGCTGTCGTACGAAAAAGATGTGGTTTATTGCATGTTCAAAATCCATTTTGCACCTTGATAGAAAAACGACCAAATATTCCAAACTAATAGTTTTTGTCCTCCACTTCAAAACGAGCTATACGTGTGAACAATATTCACACGTATAGCTCGACTAGAATGCTGATGGAATCACCAAAATAAAATAATAATAAAAGTTATATTTTTAAAGTATAAAATATTTTAATGGTGCAAAAACACAAGACTGTTACTATGATTAAACTAAATAACAAATGCAAAGAATTGAAAAATATATAAATTCAACACTTTTCACCTGATAGAATAGACGAATCCTAGACAAACTAAGTACATCTAATAAAACTTCGATACTATCCTTTTAATAAAATTTCCAAAGACCGTAGAAAACTCAAAATAATTGGATAGCTCTATGAGGATGTGGCTGACATGAGTTCCTCCAAATTTGTTGTTATTTCGTATTTCTTTTATTTCTATACTGGCAGCCATGTAACCATACACTTCATCTATTTTCATAAGTTGAACCTTGTTGGTATAAGATCTACCTTGTTTTATAATTGAAGTAAATAGTGAACAGTATTTTGCAAAATAACAATCAGTTTTTATATCAGTCTGTTTTTTGCTAATGTTCAAAATTACGAATATTAAAGTATAAAAATGAAGGTACCCCATTAGAAGAGTATATTAGGTATGGGGCAGGGAGATGGGTAGCAAGCTCACCGATCCATTCCACCCCCACCATAGAGAATTGCGGGAACTATTGAAAAATAAAAAGCACATCGGCTTTCATTCTTGGCCTTTTTAAAAACAAGTATCTGACGAAATCAGGCATAGAGTTATTTTTTTAAGCTTTTTAATATGCCCGCCATAGACTAATTAGTATAAATAATGCAAACAAAACCACCTACCACAGTTGTGAAGTTTCTGGTGTTTTGAGAAAGACGTCAACTTATGATTTTACTGTGCTAAAAATTAAATTGTCATATTCTTTTATTATTAGGATTTCACGTTTTGTTTTATATAATCGTGTTACGAATCAAGGTGCAAGTTAGTTAAATTTTAAATTTTGATTATTGTCAAAATGAAGCTAAAAAAAAGTAATCTTTATCTCATGTTAAAGTAGAAGTTGTACAGAATTTCCACAGCGTTTAATTTTTATAAATACGAATTGCTAAAGACTAGTATTTGACATGTTACATGTAATGTTTTAGGATATACTATGGTGTTTTAAATAATGCATTCTAAACTAAATAATTGCCATTCTAGTTACTTTTTCTACATCACTCTACACATAACGTATCAAAATTGTCGTCATGGCGTGTTATTCTTTCGACTATTAATAAATAAATGTAACTCTAAATTTTCACAAAATTCTGAAATAATACTTAATGCAACATTGTACTTATTTATATAAATATTTATTGACAACAAAATTTAAATGACTAAATCTATGCTTAAATTTAATGAGGAATGAAAAATATTGGAATACATCTGAAATTGGTACTTATTACTTGACTGAAAAGAACATAAAATTGAAACATGAAATAAAATGAAAATGCATGCACATTTGAAAATTAGTGTAGATATATTGTGATAATCCTTTTCTTGTATAAACCTTGTAAGTAATTCTAAGTTATCGTAATAGTTTACAACTTTAAGAGTTTAAACCGTAATTATAGAAAGTATAGTTGATTCTAATATGCGATTCTGTAAGTGTACTCGGTTCAATAATTCCTTCAAATTATATTTCGATACGGAAAACTCTATCACAAGAATTTAGTGCGTTTTATTGGTATTGCATTAATAAACCTTTAAGTCAGAACAAATTTGATGAAATTTAAAAAAACTCTTCTGCAGCATTCAAAATAAAAACATTGCTATTAAATATATATAAATTGTTTAGAGAACAGCTGTTTGCAAAGTTTTATATTAACATAGTACTGTACGAAATCTGTTTTAGAAACCATTAAACGCCATTACTAACACTGAAGCTTACCTGACAGATGTGTGATTAGCGCTCTGGTCTTGCATACCAAGGGTGCCGAGTTCGAATCCTGGGGTTAAGCAAGGATACTTATTGTGGTTCGGCATCTACGTTAAGCTGTAGGTTCCGACCTGATCAGCCGTAATTGTGCACAAAAATAGGTCGTTGAGAGTGCAAACTAACCGATCAGGTAAATGATGAATAAAAACATAGCCACATATTCAATGCATACATAGTCATGGTTTATATTGTTTATTAAAAAAATATATATATTAACCATGATCTAAATATCAACAAACTTATGGTAGTTTATCTATAACTGTTTGAGTGTACAGAAACATTTCTATTTAGTAATGTTTGCAGGAAAAAAAGTTCTGTGAAAAAAGCATTTAAACTTTTTACTTCCAGTTATAATTTGCAATTTGTATCATCTTTAAATTTTGTCATGACTTTAGGTCTAACTAAAGCAACGTTAAATAATGACAGTTTTAAAAACAAAGATTTGTTCAAGAATATTCATGAATAATATTTTTTTGTCGAATTTCATCAAAATAGTTGTTATCAACGTTACCTTAAAAATTTAGACAAATTAATTTTCTAAAAATTGTTAATTGGATAAAAATTAAAACCGCGAATCACCAATTAGAGTTATTGTTTTCTTGGAGATTAAATAAATTTAAAATTTTCTCACGCAGTTTGTTGTTTCCACCAACCAATAAAAAAATCGTCTTAATATTTGCTATTTTACAGACATAATACAGTTCCCAATCCAAAAACGTTGAACTTCACGCGAAAGCGATGAAAACCAGCAAAAACATTAAATGTTTACAAATTTTTGGAATTCGAACAACTTAAACAATCATATTATATTTAAAAACAGGAGAACCTAATTAAACCCTGTTTTCTAATTTTGTAAAATAAATTCAAAGTACTGAAATTTCGGTTAAAAAAGCTTAAATCAGTTTTTCCGTTGAACTGCATCATGTATATAAACTACTGTGCTTTAGCCAGTGACATAGTAGTTGATTTTGATAACAACCTGAATTTCATTAAATTTATAACCATATTCATATGTGACTTTCCGTAATGAGTTATGGGACCCTTTTCTAGTTCAGTCTCATAAACTTCTGGAAGAACATAATAATTCGAAGTATATAAATATTAATTGGGAAGGAGGAGATTGACATATTTTTTGCGAATTCTTTTTGGTTAATTTGAAGAAAACCTATAGTGCCGAATAGAAAGTACTGCGATGAGCTAACGGCTAACCCATACCTACGTTCTAAATGCATATGAACAAGGTCTAGGCTCTTTCTCCAAGAACAACTTGAGCTGATAGCGACGTCTGGCGGCAACTCAGAATGCTCAGATCCGTACAGCGACCTGCGTGCGCAATGATACAAAATATATTTCTCCTTGCGCCGATACGTCGTTTCCCGCCCGTTTGCAAAGGAAAAATCGAAAAAGCTTCGAGAGCTCCGTAACCGGCGTCGCTCTGGTCAATTGGACACGCACGTTGACATGCGGCCATTTGAGATGCATGTGTAAAAGACGAATTTAACTACGCCCACACTTCAATTTTAACAGGTGGGTTGTAGATTAATGTCGCTGGTTAGTTACAGATTTGGAATATGGATTAGGTTATAATTAAAATATATATTAGGTTTGTTCTTTTGGGGGCGAAGTAGAACAAAATTCGTTGGACGTGCTCTTCCTTTTTGAAAGAACGGTGAGTGTAAAAAATATTTAAGGGTGATAGTATTGGATTGTGTGAGTATATCAAAGCGTAAGTTCATTTATTTTTTTGAAAATTATTACATTTTTACTACAGAATTTTAAGAAATATTTATGAATGCAAAAAAATCTATTCTTCTGTGATTTCAACCGCCATATTCAAAACAAGACTCGCTAATCCTCTGTAAGTTCTAAAAAAGAAAGTTCTTGGAACAAGTGATTTTTTTTATATAAACATTCACTTGCGCATTAAGTAGTTATTTCCTTGCAGTCAACATGTTATTTTTAGTAGTGATTAGACTTTTGACTTCACAAATTGTTTAGTGGTTTATACGAGTAGAAATTTATATTGATAAATTATCAGAACAATTAAAAAAAAAAAATTTTACTAGTACTACAACACTTTTCTAGCATTTATATTTTTTTAAAGATATATGAAACAATTGAAATATAATGGATTCTAAAAATATATGATATTTTTATAATATTTTGTAAGATTTTATGTTCAAATTTATGCTTAATACTTTTTTAGTATTGAAAATTCATTTATTGTATTATATCTTTTTTATTTTTAGTTAAATCTTGGAAATACTTTGGAAGAAAATGACTGATTTCAAAATGATTTTCTACTTTTTTGAAACACGAAATTTCAAAGATATTCCCCTTTTTGGAATTGTAGTATTTTATGGTAAGTCTTTTTTTATACTTTTCACAAATAATTGTTACTAAGCAGTTATTATAAACCATACATACTTTCATAGCCTATGTAAAGAAGCTCTACTTAAAGAATTTAAAATCTGTAATTCAGTGATTTATACAAAGCAACGCGATTTACATTTGATACCAAGAAACTCGCGGGTAGTGTTTGATAATTTTCTTAGGGCCTTATTTCAAATGTCTTAAAATTATTCTTAAATTTTTGCTGTATTAATTTAAAAAGATCTTATTCATATTAAGGTAATTAAACTGTAATGACGATTCAAAATATAAAATTTTCTGTGATAACAATTACATCTATCATTTTTGTTGTCAATCAAAACACGTGTACTCCATACTGGAACTTAAACTCCTGAACTCATATTTGGTTAAATCATTAATATGGATTCAAATGTGCTTGTAATTTGCATTGCTTTTCTGCAAAAGCCGTTTCTTAAGGTATTTTCTTGTGATACAATATTTAAATAAGATTTTAACATCCTACTGTTTGCTAATCTAAAACTTAAGAATGATGTATATTCATTTGTGAAATATTGGTCCTATGATCATTCGTAACAAATCTTAACATTAATAGTGTTTATGATCGAATAAATATTTTAATACACTTGGAAAATAATAAAATTATTAACATTCAAATGAAATATTTATTTCTGGAGAAAAACAATTAGTCAAGTTTGTTTGAAAATTTGGTTATGTACGTTTTTTAAATAAAAAATTTTTCGTTATAAAATATTTTATAATCCCCTTGATATTACGCAAGAATTTCTTTCTGGATATTATAATTTTTTTAAAACTTCAAAGTATCGTGGCACTAATTACTGTTATTAAATATAACTAATTATAAATAGTACTTCTATGAGAGCAATAGAAAAAAAAAAAAAAATGTCGAGACAGAAAAAAAAATTCATATCTTGCAAGCAGTTATAGCTTCATTTATCTTAATCTATTAAACAAATACAGAATCAAAACTGTTTCAAAGTTATCTTAAAGCAAATAGAAGTTAATATGTACTTTTTTGATAACTCACATTCAGCTACTTTTAAGACGTATTTGAAACCTAAAGTAAAATGTAAAGATAAAAGTATTTTATCGTTTATCTGGTGTTGCTATTATTAAATTTTTAACCTTTATAATTAAAGGAATTTCTTAACATGTTTTCTCTAAAATTTTATTTTAGCCTTTTTTATTCTAATTCACAATTCTAATTTTGGAAATAAAAAGGTATTTCTATCAAACCTGTTAAACAATTCTTTCAAGAACCAAAGATTGATTACTGAAGATTATTTTTTGGAAGGATTAGTTAAAATAGTTAAAATTTTAAGTTTTTCCAGAAATAGTTAAAATATGGAAAACAAGAAAATAGCAAGGTTGGTTGGTTGTATTCAGATTATCTGGCGCCGTCAGCAACACGAGGGCTATAATGCGCCGAAACATTTCGTCATTTAACAAACCAACATACATTTACAAACACCCATGCCTACACGGGACTCGAACCCGCAACCTCGCGGTCTAGAAGCCAGCACGCTAACCACTATACCGTTTGGTCAGAAAATAGCAAGGATTTATTTATCAGGAAATGTTTGAAAATTTGCAATTTAATCAAGAAATTAATATTTTTCTTCGTTTGTAAATTAAGAAACGATTAAAACATATCAAATAGGAGAAATCATATTTTACTTAAAGGACTTTATTAATTTTTTAAATATTTGCAAAACGGTGATGGGGAGTGACCAAGGAAATATATTGGAAATTTTTTTTCCTTCTGGACACATTGTTAGATTACTAAGA
Source organism: Linyphia triangularis (assembly GCA_963978545.1). Classification (NCBI taxonomy): domain Eukaryota; kingdom Metazoa; phylum Arthropoda; class Arachnida; order Araneae; family Linyphiidae; genus Linyphia; species Linyphia triangularis. Next base: position 73,570,564 of record OZ021722.1, read on the forward strand.
AATTATTCTTTAAAAACAAAAGTAAGGTAAGGGAAATTTTGGTGTAGTATTAAAAAAACTAACATGATTCATCCTTAAAATCTATGCAGTTTGCTAGTATAATGATAGTTATTAATAGCCAAATCATAACCAAAACAAGCACTTATAATATGATGCATCAAATCCAATATGTATAGTTATCCATATTCAATTGGGAAATGTATAGTTATCCATATTCAATCATAAAATATGTTGGGTTTATACAAAATATAAATCCAGTTTTTACCTTTTTAAAATCATCGTTGGGCTATGTTTTTAAATCCAGCTTGTGTTAGAATATTTAGTGGACGGTGTTTTTTTTCTCTTCTTTTCTTTTTTTTTCCTTCTATATATATATCATTGATATACTTTTGATATTTGATACATCTTTGATAGTATATTTTTGAAGTTTTTTTTGTTATATTTCTCTATAAGAAAAAACGGTACAGTTATTAAAACGTGTTTTTTTTTTTTTTTTTTACTTTCAATTAACCTATATAAGTAATATAGGGTTTGCATATTACTACCAACAACTATTTGTAATATGGGGTAATGTAAGAATTACATTCGGTAAAAAAAAATCGATTTTTACATTTTCTACTGTTAAAAAATTTCTACATCTAAAAAAAGCAGTATTCAAAAAATGTCTCTCCGTCCGCTTGTGTGTCTGTGGTCAGCATAACACACGAAATAATTGACCTACAATGTTAACATTTTGTATACGGATCAGTGGTGGCCATGGGATCTGTCATTAATGTTTTTTGTCAAAATAGCGCATGCGCAATGCGCATAAAGCCATTGAAAAAATGCCATTGAAGCCATGCCATTGAAGAATGTATGCTTTTCAGCAATTGTCAAAAAAACGACTAATGATTTTGATCAAAATCGCTGTGGTAATACCTCTTAATGTGTTAAACATCCCCAAGTCTTAAATTTCTGTAGGAATTTGACAAAAGCGTAAAAAGTTGAAAACGAATATCTTTAACACAGGTATCCTTTTCATTTAATTCCTTTTCATTGTCCATTAATGACTATTTCTCCTCTGTTTCACTAAGAAGAAAGGATAATGTAAGAATTATTGAAAAGTATATCACCAAATACGCCATTCTGGCATCTTTTGTTGGCCAAAGTAAAAATTAACGCCAAAAATATCGCCAAACTGGCGTTTTTTTTTGTTTGTTTTTTAATCAATTAAAATATGAAGACGATAAATAGCACAAATCCACTTTAATTTAAATGCAGTGACCCAAGTTTTTTTTTTTTTTTTTTTTTTTTTTAAATGTACGCTAATATGAAGTTTCTTAACTGTTTTGTAAATAACTTTTGTAACAACAAACATCTGTAAGTAAAATTGCTGCAGATATTATATATTGATGAACTGACGATACTAATAACTGATGAAAAACTGAAAGCTGTCCAAGTATATATTTAAAGTGGTTAAATATGTATGTTCACGAGTATTAACCATTTTAACCTTAAGTAAATTTGAAGATGGAGAAATTTTGATTTGCCAATCTCACTGTTTAAGTGGTCATTATAAATTCTATATCGTCTTCAATACTAAATACTAAAGAATACTGCGATACTAAAAACTCTTTAATTCTTTAATCATAAAAGAATATTTCTTGTCAATAGATTTTTTTGTTATAGAATTCCAGAATTCCTTTTAGAATTCCAGGTATTTAATGTTCTGCATATAATGCAGTGTTTTGCTCCCAAGATATTTATTCTTTGATGCTTTGAACTTTTATGATTTCATTGGGCATCTTACCAATAAATACTTTACTTTACAAATAATATTCAAATAATATTTCTATTCATCAAAAACATGGAATGCCAGTTACATGATTCGTTAGCTCTACTGCATTTGTCTGTCCTGGTGTTAAAGCTATTCCATGGATGTGTTCAAATTTTTGGTTTGGAGAGTGAGAGGGGTGGAGAAGGGGGGGGGGGGGGAGAGGGTTCAAAAACATAAGATATGTGATATAATTTTTAATATTTCAGGAGTGAAGGAATTTTTAAGAATTTGAATTACCACATCAGTTTTAGCTTGAATAGATTTTTCGACACTTTCAATTCATTTTCTCTTGTACCTCATCGCTTCGAAAGTTGTGATTATGGTATTAAGATTTCAACTTCAAGTAAGCCGAGTTTTCACTGAAGTATATTTTCTTGAAAAAATTCGTTTCCCTTGAAGGAAAGATGTAAATTTCTCCTTTCCTCTCACGGTAGGTTATATATATTCACACACATTGCTTACTTTAAATATTTCTTTGCAGAAAACCTCCCCAAAACAAGGTCTAAATCCCCTTCATTTCCCATTATTTTTACGAACAAAAGTTGTCTGTTTTTAAATATTAGTATAAGTGAGTCTCTATCTTTCCTTCTTTTTCTGAAAAAGGTAATGTTTTTAAAATTAGGGATTTAAAAAAATTTAACTTATTCTACCCTTCCTTGAAAAATGTCTAACTTTTGTAATCCTACTAAGAATATTGGTCATTATGTTTAAAAATGTTTGAATTTAGTGGGTATTTTTCTTTACAAAAAACTATTCCTTTCCCTAAAAAAAGTTTTAATCCACATTCCTTCCACAAAAATTAAGAATTTATTCGATTGATTTTTATGTTGCTTATTTTTAGGCATATTTTTTAGTGTATTTTTCACCTCCCCCCATTTACAAATAAAAGCAATTCCAAGCCTCATTCACAACAAAATATCTATTACTAATTTTATTTATTCATTATTAAATTGAGGAATTTTTTCCTGAAACGCAAACCTTTTCAAAAACATCCTAAGCATACAACTTTTCCAGTTTTTTAAAATTGGTAAAGTACAATTTACCGCAGTACGATCAGACACCATAGAGATTTTTAAACGTTTAGAATCAGTTTTGGGTTTTTTTCCTCTCCCGCCCCCCCCCCCCCCTCCTTTTCCCGGAACGGTGATAAAATAACTAGGGGTGTTGAACATCGCACAACTTTCAATTACACTATATTATTGATGTGGATTTGTATCATTTACCGTTTTTTTTTTATATTTTCATTGTTCATTTATCAAAAGTGGCCAGGTTGGCGATATTTTTGGCGGTAATTCTTGTATTGGTCTTTAAGAAGGAATATATATATATATATATATATATATATATATATATATATATATATATATATATATATATATATATATATATATATATATATATATATATATATGATTTCGGCAATATACTTTTCGATAGTTCTTATATTATCCTTTCTTATAAGTGAAACTGGGGAGAGAAGAAAAAACAATCAATGATAAGATATGCTCAAGGAAAGAAATCTCTGTGTTAAAGGCATTCGTTTTTCAACTTTTTACGCCATTAAAGCATTTTTACTGGAATTTTTGTCGGTGATGATGCTTAGAACACCTTAAGAGGCATTACCACAGCGATTTTGATCAAAATCGTTTTATCCGTTTGTTTAGCAATTACTGAAAAACATGATTTTTACTTTCAATTACCCATATGTATATATATAGAGAGTAATGAAAGTATAGCATTCGGTAAAAAAAAAAAATTGTTGATTTTTTTGCATTTCTCCTCGTTTTGGAGCATCCTGATTTCAAAAAAGTGATCTAGAAAAAATGTCTGTCTGTGTGTGTCTGTGGTCAGCATAACTCCCAAACAAATTAACGTACGATGTTCAAATTTGGTTTGAGGGTTAGTGGTGGCCATGGGACCTACCATTAAGGTTTTCGTCAAAATCGCGCTTGAGTATAAAGTAGCTGCCATGGAAAAAAATCATGTTTTTCAATGATTGCTAAAAAAATAAAAAAAACGCTCTAAAGATTTTGATAAAAATCTTAAGGTGTTCTAAACATCCCACCACCGAAATTCCCGTAAAAATGTTTTAATGGCGCAAAAAGTTGAAAAATGAATGCTTTCAATACAGAGTTCTCTTTCCTTGAGCGTACCTCATCAACGATCGTTTTTTCTTCTCCCCTCAGTTTCGTTTATAATAAAGGATAATATAAGGATTATTGAAAAGTATATCGCCAAAATCACCATTTTAATTTAGTTTTTTTTTTTTTTTTAATTTTTTTTTTTATATACCCATACAAGAATTTTCGCAATAAATATATCGCCAAACTGGTCATTTATTCTAAATGAAGGATGAAAATATACAAACGACTCAAATCCACGTCAGTATTATAGTGTAATTGAAAGTTGTGCAATGTTCCACACCCCTAGTTTTAATGGCAACTACCTTGACGAAAACCTCAATGGTAGGTTCCTATGCTATCTCCAACCCGCACACCAAATTTAAACATCGTCGGTCAATTTGTTTGAGATTTATGCTGATCACAGACACACACTCACAGACAGAGAGAGAGACACACACACAGACATTTTTTGGAGAAATGCAAAAAAAGAAATCGAAATTTTGTTTGACCGAATTATATACTTTCATTACCCTATGTATACATATGGGTAATTGAAAGTGAAAAGTTCAACGAATTTTATTTAAAGGGGGAGAGGGAGATTGGTTGCATCCATGGGGCAGGCAATGGCTATTTTGCACCGAAATATCTCTAGTGCATCATAGTTAAATGAGAACTTATTTCTAAATAGTTAAACTATAAAGTATATAAAGTATTTGTTGCAGTAATCGCCTATTAACAACTTATAAATTATGGGCAATAATTGTTTAATTTCCATTTTGCAATGTACTCAGACACCAAATAATGTTAGTTATTTACTGTTAGATATTTTGTTAACTGAAACGTAAGCTTTTTACGTCACTGTATCTGGCCTACCTTTATTTTTTCCCAATTGCATTATACTATATTTAAATATATTTGTTTCCAACTACTGAAACATGAACTTTTCATGATAACGTTCATGACGATTCTTGACACCAAATGTGTGAAAACCTTCCAGATTGATATTTCTGAATAAAAAAATGGCTAACCAATACGTTTATTACTTACTGAAACAAAATATTTATAGTTTTGTTGGATAATCGATTTATGCAGACATTTTCCCAAATCTTTTATAAGAAGAACTTTCTACTATACCAATAAAACGATTGGGTTGAAGATTAAGTTCATTCTACTATAATTTTCCTTACCAATGTCTTTTGAATTTCAGATACGCAGGGTGGCCATAATTAGACTGGATCTATTAGAACTTATCAAAATTAACATTTCTTTATAAAACTTCGTATACTTACTCCTTATGCCATGGGAATATGTTCTCACAAAATATTTTCAAATTGAAAATAATTTTTTTAAAAGACCATTTAAACAAAAAGTACATAATATATTCAAAACTTTGTTTTCTTATTGTTCCATCAACTTTAGGTTCAGATTGTTATGTGAACTACCATATAAGTCTTTAAAATTGCATTTCCTTTTGGTGTAGAAATTTTAAAAGCATCCTATTTTTTTCTTTTGCCCTATTGTCTTAAGAGCATGTATACCAAATTTTATGAAGATATTTTCATTATAACAAGCTATAGATTGCTCTATTGTTCATTATAGCTCGAGTAATATAAATCAGAATAGACTCTAGACTGTTCAGTTTAATTATGGCCATCCTGTATTTATAATCTAGTCACCCATATTAAGATTTCTATATATATTATAAATACGTGGTGATATTGGTTTGTATTATATCTATTCAACAACGTGTGTTTTAGAGTTAATGAATATGGGAATCGTTTGGATGATTCTAAAGAAATCTTACACATAGCTCTACTAATAGTGTCCTACACTTAACTTCGTATATATTCCTAACTTGAACACTTTGGGAAATTTTTGAATTAAAATTCCCAGTACGGTAAGGATTCCGCGCCAAGGTGATTTTCGCCAACAAATATCAGCCGCTGCCATTTTTTAATAACAAGTGAACTGCCAATTGTTGCCATAATTTGCCACGGTTTTATGTAAACAATTCTTAGTGCAGAATCCGTACGTTACTTGGAAGTTTTACCAATTGTTGGTGGGCACACCTGACAGAACATTTAATTTCTGATATATTGTTAACAGTTTTGTTGATTAGTTATAATATAATTTGATTTTATTCGATTGCAAGCTTCTGGTTTTTGCTTATTTTGTTGATATTTTTTGTTTTATACTTAGATTGCAGGTTTCGGAACGGGAAACAAACTACTCTCCAGATAGCAGATGGTAAAATTACAAATCCATCATCCCACACCTACATATAATTACAATTGGCCTTTTCGAATGCCTAACGTGCTTAAAAAATTAGTCTTATGGAAATAATCATACGAAATAGTTGTGCGAGTACTCAAATTGGAATAAGTTTTTTCTCTTGAAATTGGGTATTTCATAATGCATATCAAAACAATACAAACCTTAGTAGAAAACCAATTTAATTACTATACAGATCTTAATACTAACGTGACACATAATTCTATAAAAATTTAGTCGTTGAATCGTATTTTTGAATACGACATTTATTTCGTTGCAAAAAAGAGAATATGGATCATTTTTCCAAAATGTCCGTTTTGGGCTTCAAAATTTTAAGATTTTACTTGAGGTACATGTGCGCGATTTTTAAAAAGCTGAGAACTGTATCTTTATAAAACTATGGTGATTTATAAAACACATAAATTTATTTTGAAGATAATTATTCTTAAACATGTAAACTATATTCGAAAACAGATAAATACTGTTTTTTTTTTTTTTTTTTTTTTTTTTAAGGCCAATAATTTTTTACCAATCATAAATTAAGATAAATACACTAAATAGGTAATTTTCAGCCTAATTTTTTTAAATAAAATAATTGTTTTATTGCCTACTATTTGTAGAATGAAAAAAAAAAAAAAATCATACTCATACTCAAAATAAAGTTAATTTCTCAAAATATTAAAAGAACAAAGTATTTAAAACTCTGCCAGTAAAATATTAAAAAAGAAATGATTAGGTACCAGTACACTTTGGAAATATCGAATTTCAGTGAAAAAAAAATTTTTTTTTACTCTAAAATGTGTAATGTACCTACTGCACCGTATGTTTTGTCTGAAAAATCTGGATTGGAAACCTCAAACTCAATTTCTGAAGAACTTGTTTTCATCACTGTAAGACTTTATTCTACCGGTGATAGCTTTAGTTTAAAATAAACGATTTTAACAATTTTTATGGCATTTTAAAACATATATTTCAGAGCAGGGATCCTACTACATCCATATAGATATATGAAATAATTAATTTTTCAATTAATTTTGAATCTTACCCTTTTTGAAAAATGTGTGCTTTTTTTGCTGTTTACAAAACAAAATTCTGTAATTAAAAAACTTTTTAAGTTAAAGTCATAATTCTAATAGTTTTCCTGTGGAAGATCAGTGCTTTTGCATTGCAGCAAAAATCATTTTTTTTAATTACAATTAAAGTTATGACCTGTGTCGTTAGACCCTAATTAGTTCATTAATCTTTATTCAATTAATCAAATATGATTATTACATTTTTTTCTGATGCAGATATGTTAGTTTTAGAATACTTGTAAAGTGTGCAAAATTTTGTTTTTGTTGCTTCAAAATTAAAAAAAAAAGTTCTAACGTGTACTGGTACTTTTTAAGAACATCAACATATAGGCATGGGGATTGTAATGACATGAATGGTAATCTCATTTTACCAATCATAAAGTAAAAAATGGCAACTGTTTTTAAGTTTCAAATTTAGAACATAATTCCTCTCACGAAAGAACCTGTAATATAATAAGACTAAGTATAATGTAATATAATCAAATAAGATTAAGGACAGTATTGACAGCAATAAAAATATTTTTACTAGCTATCAGCTTCAGCAATTCTAACTAAAATGTATAAATATATTTTTAAGCATTTTTATTTCTCCATTCATAGCCCTAAAGTGGTTACTTACTCCCATAGTATGTTAATTCAACCAGCAGTGTCATTTAGTGGTGAAAAAAGGATACAAAAACGATTAGATGGCATTAGCAAAAAAAAAAAAAGAAAAAAAAAAGTGACAAGCTAAAAAAATCACAGCAGTATTTTTTAATACTTTTTAAAGAAAAGTTTCAATATTTTTTGAAATTGAAAATAATTTAAAAATAATAATAAAAAAAAAATTAGAGTTCAAAATATACGTTAAATTTTATACAGTATACTTTAACCATGAAAGACCAAATTTGTAAAAAGGTACAGTGGATGATATGACATTTGAGTAATATGTGGTTTTCAAAAAAAATTATAAGAAAAAATATTATAACGCATTCCATTTGTCTATTGAAAGATACTAAGGGCATATTATTAAATAATACGTCAAAATGTTTTATCAATGGTGTAATATTACATGGATTAAAAGTCGACGTTCCGGATAAATGACCTACAAAAAAAAAAAAAAAAAAAAAAAAAAATGAATTTAAGTCTGTTTTAACTTTCCTCCTTCACAAACCAATTAGGAAACATATGTTTAGTTTTGCAAATTTTGGTTTTAGTGACATATATTACTCTCCAATGACTATAAAACTAGGTTAGTGCAAACAATAGTATGAATTGTGCGAAGCAGTTTAGCAGATTTTTTTTTCCTTTTGAATATAACTTCACTCTTATCAAAGTAAAAACTATACTGGAAATATTTTGCATATCTCTCTGATACGAAGATCAAGATTATTTGCCGAAGATAATGAGTGTATTGAGATGTCATAGCAAGTTTTCGTGTACTGCTTACTGTCTTCACTCTACCATTAATAAGTGTACTTCTCCTTAAACACATAGTAATATTTCACTGGAAATATTTCGATTCCTCGGAATTTGTTTTTTAATATTTTATGTAATTTTCTGTTAATTTATTATGACCTTTCAATTAAATGCAGTAATTTTTTCTGGTAAAGTTAAGTATTGCTTTACTCTTCATTTTCTCAAACAAACAACAGATATATCTTTGGGAAATCTCTCGGCAACATTAGAACATCGTCTAAAGAATACATTTTTTTCTATAAATACTAAAATTATGTAAACTATTTTATTTTGCTTCTTTCTTTATAGAATTCGGGTGACCGTGCGTTAAAACTTGTTATTTCATTCAAGTGATTCAACAACGGTAATTAGTTTTATTATAATGTTTTCTTTTGTTCTAAATGTATAGATTACCATTTAAAATAATAATTTTATTATTTGAAACTGTAACTATTTACTAAATTAAGGATTAAAGTAAAAAGAAATAAAAACAATTCTGTTGTTACCAATTCTATTTTCTAAATAAACGTTTTATTGGTGATGTTTAAATGTTTTTTTTTTTTTTTTTTGAAAATGTTATAAAAGTATTTAAAACGATAGTAACTGCTCTTTATCACCTACCGAGGTAACAGAAAAAAGCAGAATGAAAAAAAAACAAAAAAAAAACATGGCTTCTTCTATTTTTTTTTTTCAAAAGAGTATTAAATAGAAGTATTTTTTTTTTTTCCCCAGACAAAAATTAAAATTTTTTTAAATACGAGTGCCTAAATTTTAAGGTATAAACCACTTTAGTCTAAATGAAAAAAAGTTTTATATTGCTCCGGAATTCATACCGCTTTTGTTCACCCAATTTTGATACAAAATTTTGCACTTTGCGACGTAAAGTTCATGATTAATTAAGAATTAATGTGAGTAACTGGGTTTGCTACTTTACAAAAATTGTCCCACCTAAGTACCCCACTTCATATTTAAATACGTTTAGTAAAATGCACACAAGCAGAACAAATACATGGAGGTTAAAACATGATTGCGGTGTTTCTCGATTCCGTTAGATCAGTCAAGATGGGGGTTATATCGAAGAATCAATTAAAGTAATATTTAGAACAACTATCTCAAGCTACAGATATTTCTGTCTTACTATTTTACCAGGGATTGAAGAGTATTCGAGTGTGAATGATATACTGAGTTGGATATGTCTCGTTCACTTCCTGTTCAGATTTCTTTAACCCAGACAATGACACATGGTCTTCATTTTTAATGTCTCGTTTTCTCGCTGACACAGTTGGGGACAAAATTGCTTAACACAGGAGTTCAAAGGACCTCCCTGGATCCATTTCAGTTATAGTTAGATAGTAGTTAAGCATGTATCACCCCCAAATGCGGATTAAGTTTAAGCTTTAAAATAGCTGTTTTGGTATTTAACTTTGAATAACTTCTTTTAAAGGAAATGACTAAACTTTTCAGGAGAATTTAATGAAAGTAATTTAAAATGAGAAGTTATATAGACCTCAAAATGCGTTAAAAAACAATTAACGACAAACCCACTATATTTTGATTCGTTGAAATAAATGCTACAAATTGTCAAATTTAAAATAAATCTAACATTATTTTAAAAACAATCCATCATTAAAATTTTCAATACTAATCAGCACAAATTCCAAATGAGTGATTAATCCTAATAGTATACAGTTCTCTAGTAATTCTATTACAAAAACTAAGTGTTTTTCAAAAATTCCAAATTTTTAGAATTTAGCAACGCGCACAAAAATTGAAATTCAGAGGGTTTATAAGTTAAATAATTTATTTGCAATTTTTTTTTTTTTTTTTTTTTTTTTTTTTAAAGTTTTAATAGGGAAACTAACTGCTTTACATAGGCAAACTGCTCTAATATTTTTTTTATTGTTTTTTTTAAAATGCATTGAAGAAAACTGCATACTAAATTTTTTCCTAGGTTAAGCATTAAATGTTCAATAGATTTATACTGCATACCGGTCATTTCTGAAAAAAATATTGAATTGAATTCAATGTTTTAGGAAAATTAATAATACCTGAAAGTCGTTAATTCGATTCATGCTCTTACCCTTCAAAAAATAAACCTTTTATAATCCTTCAATAGAAGTAACTACGTTGATAATACAAAAAAAAAAAAAAAAATAGTAATAATAATAATTTACGACAATTTTTTTAGAAGAAAAAATATGTTCTTGATTTTAAAATTATTCAGATTGTTTCGTTCTTAATTATATATATATATTTTATTGATATAAAATCAGGTGTGAAGACTAAATAAAAAAAAATATGGTGGTTGGTTTTAATTTCTAAAAGCGGTTTCTATGATAGAACCACAAGAATCCCTTGTTATTGATAGAATTTTAGCCTTTGTAAAGAAGGTTATTTTTTAGTAAGTATTTATGGAACATGTAAAGGTATTTGTGTTTTAAAAGTATTTTCCATAATGCTTGTGTTTTAAAATTCATATCAGACACTCTTTTTGTAGATTTAAAAAGTCAAATAAATTTTAACGCTACAGTAGCATAAATAGTATTGAATTAAAATTTACTTATTAAACTAAATTTTCAAATTTATTTATGTTTTCCATATTGGTCACTGTAACGCTGACAGAAAGTTGCCTATCCACAAAAATATAGGCAAGATTAATCGAATATATAAATATATTTTTTAAAGACTTTCACATGACTAATTTTTTTTTTTTTTTTTTTTTTTTAATAGATAGTCTAAATTCTTGGAGCAAGTATTATAATTTTGATTTAATTATTGCATACATTTCTTGAAGTTTAATAATAGTTGAATGGCATTAATATAGTTTTCCTAATGTTTTGTTATTTTATTTAATTTTGATTCTTCATTCTGATTCTTTCGAAACGACTTCTAACTTCAAAAGAAGATCTTAAATAATTATGCGCAGTTTGAATGGAGACCATTGTGCACGTGTACTGCGCACCCTCATAAAGAGTTATAGAGTTGTCACACATTAGGTAACTATCTCATAATTGGCCGCTTTCTCTTCAACTAAGGATAACTCACAACATATTACATACCGTAATTAACTATATATTTATTGTAATTGGTTAATATATCTAATAACAATATTTCATAAGTAAACGTTCTCCCAGCACCTATAATATCGGTGTTAAATTTCGATGTGCACTACACAGCATAATATTAAAGGTGATATAGTACGATTAATTCATGATCGTTGCTTACAGCCGTATTGTAATTCATTGACTAATACCAACGTGCACATTTGTCATTTGCAGTCAAAGAAGGATATGTCCTTCCTTCCTGTTTTAGTTTTCGTATGATACAATTCGTTTTATAATTACCAAATAAAGTTTCACTTTCGTATTAAATTTTTAATCAGATGTTAAAATTTAAGAGGAAATATAGTACCTATCGATGCTTGAATACTAAGTACTTTATTTACAATGGTTATTTTATATATGAACTAATGAAGAAAATTTCTTAAAAATTTGAAACTTCTATAAAATATTTTTATTAGATTCAGGTCGACTTTAAAAAAGATACAAATATACCAGAATATTTCTCTTTATTTGTTTTGTAAATTTTTTCTTTATTTCGTATTTTGACCCAGATTTGAAACAGCACGAGAGTAGTAATAATTACTTTTAGTATAAAACTAAAAAATAAACCGATTGTTGAATAAAACTACTTAAACATTTTAAAATTGCAAGTTTCAGTAAAGTATGCCCACAACCATCAATGCACAACTTGGCTAATTAAAAAAAATAATTGACGAAAATCATCTTGTATATTCTCTCTTTTTGTATAAGTTTGAAATTTCAGAAAAACCAACTTTATGTATTTAAATACTAATTATTACATCAGCATGAACTAAAATACAAGATTTTGAAAATCTAAATTTGGGTTTTATTTAATTTTGTTTAGTTTATCGTTGCTTAGAATCGTAAAAGAATTAAAGATAAATTTCTATAATATAAAAAATTTACGTATTGTTAAATACACTTATTAATGGAACATGAACGTATTATGTGGTATATGTAATTGATCTTCTAAAAACTATTTTCATATGGTACTTTATTATTCTAAAATAAAATATTCTTAGCGTTTTACACTTAATACATTGCATGGATATTTAAACTATTAAGTTTACTTTGACGTTAGAGTTCAAATTATAAGACATGTTAAAATCTTCTCATCACTCCAATATTAATATTTATAAATGAAAAAAACTCTAATTATCTTCTGAGGTGTATGTTAGTACTCAACACAAAGTAAATAATATATTTTTGTTATTTCCTTTCGTCAGATTTTCTTGATACAAGATGACAATTCTTAAGCTATTTGACATAAAAAAAAGTAAAATTTTCAAAAGCTACCGAGTTCAAAAATTTTATACAAATTTTAAAAGTAACTGCAGATATTCAAATTTAGTTTGGGGCATATTCGATATGCTTACCATCAATGGCTACGATGTGGTGCAGACGTATTACAAAATTCTGTAAAGCTCTCTAAGTGTCGAGACCAATTCTCTCAAACTTTTGAATCAAATTATTAATTGTTATAACACTTATATATCTCCTTTAAGCCGCAAACGGGCTGTTATTGCTGGAATAGTAAGCCTTGACGATCAATATACGCTCAGAAATGCTGTATTTCGACATTTCCCCCGAAAAATGAACAACAACGATAAGATTAGGTGGAAGAGTATTAGTTGTAACTTAAAAAGTTGTGAGTTAATCTTGCAAACGATTTAAAAGTTATAATTTTTTTTTCATGGAGCTCAATAATAGTTATCCTGTAAATAAACCTGTTTGAAGTGATCTCAATCCGTCCTTACAGTATTAAAACATCCAAGAATATAAAGCATACACAATAAAAAAAAAAAAAAAAAAAATAGTGTGCATGATGCTTTTAAAACAAATGTTAATATTTTTAGAATCTGATGCTAATGAATATTGTGTAAACTTGATGAAATATCCATACTTTTTCTTTATATTCATAATACTCGTTTTATCAGTAGGAGCTGTCTTATAGGTTTCGACTATTTGGGACACAAATGCGTGGCCTTTTTTCTCTGAAATCATTGATTCCCTGAAATTCTTTATTCCTTGTAAAATCTAGAATCGTATTAAAATGATAAATTTAGTAGTAAGGTTCTTGCAATATGAAAAAACTTTTGAATTTGAAGTTCCATGAAAATTCTAATACAAACAATCACTACTAAAAACAGTTGTGATAAAAATTTCAAAAGGATCTTTCTAAAAGTAAAAAAAAAAAAAAAAAAAAAAAAAAAAAATGTTTTGAAGGTTCAGTGAACCATCAATAACTTATCTCTGCAGAAGATAACGTTCCACAATACAATACTCTGAAATTCATTCGAATCTCAATCCCATCGGACTATAGTCAAGTTAATGATTGATATGTTGTGCGATTTCTCTTCTCAGACTAAACAAACCTTATAGTAGTATAAGATCTTTGTGATAAATCTAAAAATAAATAATCGACATTTGTGACCCTTTCATATCAAATCTACTTTTTTTTAAGTTATCGGATTCAAGAAGAAATAAAAGCCTGATTGATCACTAATTGCTTACCTCGCCATATACGTCATTAATACTTTTATATAATTGCACGTGTTTGTCGACTAAACTTTAAAATGCTAAATTTTTATCGAAATTAAAAAGGAAATGCATTAATAAAATTGGAGAAAAGGAAATGCATTAAATTTTAGCAATAATTCAATGACAATTAAAAATCAATTCATTTTAAAAATATTTAAAAATTTGCAGTTATGCTTTTCCAACAGTTGGTTCTACTATAGTTTAAATAGTCTAGATGCTAATTTCGATACATTAAAATAGTAAATAAATATTTGATTCCTTCAATTTTGGGCATGTTTTTGTTGTATTTATAATCTAGTACAAAATTTCATGTTTAAAACATTATTTTCACAGGCAATGTTATTGGCTGGTTTAGGGGGTGAAAAGCGATTAACATTCACTTTTAAAAGGTGTGAAGGTTTAAATGATTGAAATTTTGACATTTAGGTAGTTCTTTCATGTATTATACGCTAAATAAAAATGACGTAACTATGTTTGGAATTCTCCTCCCCTCATAAACACAAATATTTTTATTCGTTTTATGTTTGAGTTTAATTATTTTATTGTTATAATGAGCAGTAATGCATAAAAAAAACATGTAATGGTTTTACTTAAAAATATAAAGTCGCATACATTTGATTTATGATCATTTAGTTGTAATATATATACAAACATGTTTTACACAAATTTTTCATAGAAGAAATTTATCAAAATTTTCTAAATAAAACTATTTAAGCTTTTCGAATTTTTGTAAATAGATTTAAACTATCGAAAACTCATCTGCATAATGATTTCTACTTCAAATTTAAAATACATAATTTCCTATTAGTATTTGAAAGCTAATACATACTATCCCAAGTTTAAATTCCTAGAAATGTAACTTAGTAAGAGATGGAAAGTTGAGAAATAATTGTAAGAAGGACTTTATATTCCCTGATTTGTTTTTCTTTTAATTTTCATGAAAATATTAAATTTAATTGGAAAATTTAAAACAATAATTACGTACACGAGAATCGACTAATAATTGGGCTATAAGGTCGTTCTAATTTCAGACAAATATTTTGCAAATAAAATGTTTAAAGACAGAAAAAAAAATTCTATTCCTCCCCCCCCCCTTTATCCACGTTTTGGAACATCCCGATTTCAAAAAAGTGATATAGGGAAAATATATGTCTGTGTGTCTGTGACCAGCATAACTCCCGAACAAATTGATCTACGATGTTCAAATTTGGTGTGCGGATAGGTGGTGGACATGGGACCTACCATTAAGGTTTTCGTTAAAATCGCACATGCACATAAGGTAGCTGCCATTGAAAAAATCATGTTTTTCAATGATTGCTAAAAACAGCTGTAACGATTTTGATCAAAATCACTGTGGGTAATGCCTCTTAAGGTGTTCTAAACATCGCCACCTACGAAATTTCCGTAAAAATGCTTTAATGGCGTAAAAAGTTGAAAAACGAATACCTTCACACTGAGTTCTCTTTGCTTGAACATAGCTCATCAACGATTGTTTTTTCTCCTCTTCTCAGTTTCACTTATAAGAAAGGATAATATGAGAATTATCGAAATGTTTATCGCAAAAAAAAAAAAAGAAGAAAAAAAAAGAAAGAAAAAAAAAAAAGACTGATATAAGAATTATTGCAAAAAAATATCGCCAAACTGGCCACTTTTTCTAAACGAATGATGGAAATATAAAAATGGTAAATGATACAAATCAAATACACATTAGTAATATAGTGTAACTGAAAATTGTGCAATGTCCCTCATCCCTAGTTTTTTTTTTTTTTTTGTCCCCCTTCTTATTTTTTGTTTATTGAGGGATATTGAAGTGTCCAAAAGTGTCGGGCATTGAATTAGACAACGGAATTAAATTGCACGCGTTGATAGCATAATTTTGGAAGTTCTGCTTTCGAAAAAGATAAACTAGAAATGACTGGACTTGTCTAGAAAGAAAATCTATCGTATTGATGAGCAATTGAATTATTTTCCACTTAATCTTATTTTCATTAATTTTTTTCGGTGCAAATTTTTAAGCTCTAAATTCAAAACGTACGAATATATTTAATTGTATCACTTATCATCTATGTTTGTGAAATAACTTTAAAAGTTTATTTTAAAATAACTGAAGCGATTGCACTTGTGTTATGAAAACTTGGGGTCTTAGATAAGACAACAAAATGCATTCCTCATATATAAAAAAGAGTATTCCATCCCTTACAACTAGCGTACAGAACCATTATTTTTTAATCAAAGAAATATATTTCCAACGCAAAACTCAACTGACTAAAAATGTACACTTGAAACACTTATGTAGTATACCATCAATATTTGAGATTAGCATGACCTATATACGACGCATCATGATTCAGAATTTAAAAAAAAAAAAATAATAATAATTTTTTTCGATTACAATTCATCCTAAACTATCTTTTCAATATTCCTCAATTTTTGGGGTTCCAAACTATCGAGATAGGAATCTGGCACCACTAGCGTTCACCATTTAGAGCACTCATTGCATGCTGAAGAAATGCAACGATTTAGTGTAGACTTTAATAAGATAGGCGATGTTGTGTTGCCAAATGTCCAAATACAATTTTGGAAATCTTTTAGAAGTAACACAGAGTTTGCTTTAAAAATATTAATCTCTAAAATTGTTTATATATATATATAACAAATTTAGAAATTAATTATTTAACTATGTTATGCAACTTTTATTTATTTTAAAATACTTTTTACAGAATTTGTATTAAAATATGTTTTTTTTTTTTTTTTTTTTTTTTTTTTTTTTTGTAAATCCTTTATTTACAAAAAAGGGAAGAAAAAAAAAACTCAACACACATATTTTAATACAAATTCTGTAGAAAGTATTTAAAAATAAATAAAAGTTGCATAACATAGTTTAGAAATAATAAAGGGCCCTAAAATCCAAAATCAAAGAAATATCGATGTATAAATATTTTCCACGAAAATTAATTTTTATTCAAATTATCATGGAACTAATCATGCAATCTAATTCGAATCCGATGTAAGGCGACGCTGGATCTTGTGTCCCATTCAAAGTGCATCCACAATATTTTTCTTTTTATCTTAGATTACGAGCTCTAAATGGTAAACGCTATTAATGACAAATTCTTCTCTATATATGCACCGAATACGAAATTTCAGACAGTGCAGTTATAATTAATTAAAAAATCGAAATTCCAACAATACCAATTGCTGTAAAAAGCACCAAAATCTGTAAAAAAAAATTATATTACCAAATTTACGATTTTAATTGCTGTAAAACTAGTATAAAATGCAATGTATTGAGGCTTCATGTATGATAAAGTTTTCATATATTTTTAAGCAATAATTCCATAGACAAGTTTGGGATATATTGCATTATGTCTTTGTTGTAGAAAAGTAAATTTCGCTATATTTCTTCTATCTTTTCCAGACGTTACAACCTTAGTTTACAACCTTTCTCCACAGACATTTTTTTTTCTTTTTCTTTCTCTCTCTTCTCTTCTCTGCCGCATGAACCTGTTCATCTTGGGCTGGTAATTGGAAAATTACTGAGTAAAAATGTACTCAATAAAACTTTTTTTTCGCGGAGTGTGACTGGCCTCTGTGGTATAGAATAAACATATAACATGAAGACGGGATAAGTTGCTTTTGTTGTGTCTTCAACAAATCGTTGAGAATCCGTTTTTATAATAATGTGGATAAAGGGATGTATCGCTAGTTGATTTTATGTTTACCTTTATATTTTCAAAATGTAGATCTATTATTTGGAAAGTACTTACGTTTCTTAAGAATTAGTTTTACTCCGAGTTTTTTTCCCTATCGTATTGTATAAAGTATTGCATTAATTAAAGTTTCGAAGCATTCGTGCTTCGTTAAAAAAGACTTTGATGATGGAATAATCAATCAAGTTTCAGTCCCAAATTCAAATAGAGTAAATGGTCATTATTTAATTAAAAGCCTTCAGATGGTAAAGCATTTTGTTTAAGTAGTAATTATTTATATTATTTTTTCTGAAGAATTAACGAAGTATTCATTATAAAACTATTTTACATTTGTGTTCCAGCTCTTGCTAAACGTCTTAGAAGAAAATAAATGGGCTAATGTTTTAGAAACTGTATTTAATTCCAATTTCCAACCCGCCAGACTTCATAATGATTTCTTTTATCTACACTGTTTATAGAATTTTATTTAAACCTCTAATTTTAACGTTGATAACAATTTTGTTTAGTGAGATTAACAACCTGTTTCTGCCCATCAATCAAATTATTCATTTTTAGGCCACAATATTCGTCAGAGCATTCCAAGTAAAACATACGAAATGTTTTACTATAGTTATGATAACAAAATTTGATTAGAAAATTTGATTATGATTAACAAAATTTGATGAGAAAATAACCTGAAGTTTTCTGATTACACTTTGAAAGTTTTTATAAGTTAAATTATAAAAACATTTTAAATTTTGGTTAATGGGCTTTTATTATTGTTGTTATGACTGAAAAAATATTTATATTTTGATGAAATACTTAGTTATAGACTGAGAAGCGACTGCAAGTTTAGGTTACTCATCGAACTTTTTTTTTTTTTTTTTTTTTTTTTTTTTATAGAACGTAGAAAAATGTTAGTAGATCACATGAATCCACTAATTTTCCGTGGAAAACATGGCCATAACTGTACAAAAATTAACTTTCAATGTATTGAACTAAATTTGATTACCACATGTCATAACTTGCCAAAAATTGAGCTTTCTTTCTTGACTGGTAACCCACCACTCTTTAACTTTCGATTAAAAATGTTACAGAAGATTTGTCTTTCCTGGCACCAAGATCTTCCATTTTTTTAAAAGTC
This sequence comes from Linyphia triangularis, assembly GCA_963978545.1. Classification (NCBI taxonomy): domain Eukaryota; kingdom Metazoa; phylum Arthropoda; class Arachnida; order Araneae; family Linyphiidae; genus Linyphia; species Linyphia triangularis. The sequence goes on from OZ021722.1 coordinate 73,589,741, forward strand.
AGCTAATTTGGCAATATATATAACGTTATCAGATACGTAATATTTATCGCCAACTTGGCTCATTTTTAATAGATGGAAGTATTTTCGCCAATTTGTAAATATCGTCTGCACTCTTCAAAGATACTATAATGACTCTTCCTCATTAAAAGTTTAAGACCAGTGGGTTACCATATAAAAAAGAATGCTCATTATTTAACAAGTTAAGGCATATTTGGGAATCGGATCTAGTTCATATCATTCAAAGTCAATTTTTGAACACCATTTTTGCCTCGGCAGACCAGTGGATTCATGATCTACTTATATTTCTCTACATTCTATAATAATTCAGAATGTTGTTCGATGGGTTACCTAAATTTGCAGTCGCCTCTTAGACTTGGAGCTTCATTTTTCTGCCATAATATCTATGGCCAGACCGACAAGAGTGTTCGAAATGGAAAAATTCGAAGTTCTTTTTCGAGAATAATAGATTAACATCAAACTATTATCTGGAAAGGATGAAAATACCAAAAGAATCTATCAAAAAAATCTGAAAAATATTGCCCCAACTGTTTTGTCCTTCTGAAACGACCAGATATCCATTTTTAAGAATATGAAAATCTCGAAATAATTAATAGTTGATCCACTGTTTTGAAGCAATTATCCTACAAAAAGAACATAATAATAGTTATATCTGGAGCATAAATCATTCTTGCGTTGCCCCATTCTTCACCATCACTTAAATTACAGTGCTACTTCCATATCTGAGAACATTTATAAGTATTATTATTCATATTCCTTCCATTGCAACGTTGCACACACACATACAAAAAATGGAAAACAGACACCAAACAAACTACATAAAAAAAATAAGAAAAAGGGGGTGGAGAGCAAAAAATAAAATAATAATGAGCAAGGATTGGAACTTGTTGTCTGTCCGTCCCACGTCTTCTTTCGAAGACAATTTCTTATGATGAGGCCCTTTGTTTCGTGTCTTGACCTTGGAAAGTTTGGGATTTGGTCGTTCACCTGATACGGGCGTCGCGTCTACCGAAGTAACACTGCATACCCCCTTGGACATGGGACCCCCGTTTGGCATTGTCAAGAAAGAGCTGCACCTGGAAGCCATTTTTTATTCAGAAAGGATGATTTTGAAAGCGGTGTTTGTTGAGATACGGTTTAATGGAATTTTTTTCGGAACGCAAGAAAGAAAATTACTAATCCCCCCCCCCCCCTTTTCCCTTTTTTTTTCTTTCTAGGAAGTACCGCAATTTTAAATATTCATATCTTGAGAATTGGTAACGGGTAGCATTGAATCTATTTACCAACCGTATGAAACTTTATGGAAAATACTATATAGAAGAACGCTTTTCAAGTAAAAGCCATGTTTTGCTGTTTATCTGTCATTCCCCCCCCCCCCCTTTTTTTTTTTTTAAATTTCAGTACGTTTTATTTTTTTCACTAATATCAAAAGTTTGAGCGTGATTTGTGTCGTATATCTATGAAATGTCAATGTGTTTCTTGTATTATGCATTAAAAAAAAAAAAAAAAAAAAAAAAATATATATATATATATATATATATATTTATATTTATAAAATGTATTCAAAATAAATTTCTTTGCAAACCTTTAATGTTAAAAATGTTAGTGTTTAAGGGAAAAAAATCCGTTTCTGTTCAAGCATCATATGAAAATGTATCCAAACACATTTGAACGATATTAGATAAATTGTATTAAAAATGCTTCTTTGAATGGGTACCCAAATAAAGTTTCCTGCTCCTTTTAAGTTCAGTATGAACCAGAAGCTTAGTCAGGAATTTATTTTGGTAGGGGATATGAAATTAAATTTTGTAATACTAATATAAAATTTTATTTTAAAATTCATTCCCATTCTTATATTTAACTATGAAAATAAATTACAATTTTGATTGTGTATTTTTTCAACGGTCATTACTAATAAATACTTATGAATAATTATTTTATTAGAAACAAAAATACATAATCTGTTTGGGTTACATTGTAAATAAAAAAAATCAGAAGCAACTGATATTCAACCTTTGAATAAGAGCAATCCAGTTCCACTAGGCAAACAGACAATCGAACTGACACCATCAATCATAAATGTCGTCGTGTCTAATCATTTTCAAAAATAGAGAAATACCTTCGGTGCCTTGGGATCAAATTGATTATAAAACATAGGTTGTGTGTTTGCTAACTAGTGAACGATTGCTAGTATACCAATGACTTGGTAATATAGTCTTTTAATGAGGACGTGAAAGACATGTGGGTCATTCCACCTCAAATCAACACACCTATTTTACCTCACCATCTCGAATTTTGATGAAATTTGGCAAAGAAGTTACATACATATAGACTTAGAAAAATGCAATATTTTTTTTTTTTTTTTTTTAAATATATATATTGACTCATTTTGAAAATACGCTTTTTAAAAATTTAAAATTTAGCCAAAAATCACAAATTGACATATTTTCAAATTTTCGTAACTGGTTTTCTATTTAAGCTAGAGAGGTGGTTCAGGAGCCAATATTTAGCAATTTATGTGGCCTTTAATATGATATGTAACGCAGTTGTGAATTAAAACAAAATTTAATTTTTTTAATTTTAAATTAAGAAAAACGCGTCTTCAAAAATTTTCAAAAAATTCTAAAATTTAGTTTATACTAATGATTAATGATCAACAAAGCTTCAGATTGGGATGCTAATGGGTTCATAGATAAAAAAAAAATAATGGTCACATCGTTAAAATTCAGACTTATAAATAGGAAGAACAAATTGTCGTAACTATAGATGATGGAGAGATATAGAGATTGTTCGGGTGTAAATTTTTAGCATTTTTTATGTCCTTCAAAGTGATGTGTGACACAAATGTGATTTAATTTTTTTTTTTAAATTTGATTCCAAATTTAAATTTTTTTAAAAATGCATCGAAAAATAATAATTTTCAAAATATTCTAATAATTAGTTTATACTCACATTTAATAATCCGCAAAGTTTCAGAGTGAATTGGAAAGGATTTCATAGGTAAAAACTATTTAATGAGCACTTTGTTAAATTTCAGGCTTATAAATAATCAGCAAGGATGGCATAGAAGGAAAAAAAGAAAAAAAAACATTAATATGATAATGAAAGTGATATTCAGTGATAATTTTGATCTTCATCTTGCACAACCGTACTACAATTTTCTGAGAAGTCAAGAGCTACTGCCAATTCAGATTCTTTTAATTTACTTTAACATGAATAATGTAAGATGTCTGTTGTTTTGCAATAGTCATGTTTAACTAGGAGTGTCAATTTGTTGCAAAATAAATCTATAAAATCAGTTGATGATTTTTGCAAGGTCCTTAAACTACATCTATCTTCTGAAATCCACTGCCTAAGTGTAATTTTTCTGTCTGATGTTCTTCAAAAGGTGTTTTGAGAATGCCTCGTATTTCCTAATCACCACCTCATATTGCAATCAATTGATGATGGATTATATATCATTTCGTATATGCAATCTTTTTAGGTTTTTAGTTCATTTGTCAGAACTCCTAATTTGGAATTTTCAATCGTCAGTTTTATATTTAGATGTGTTGAGCAAACACATACTGTGTGTGTTCAACTTGAACTTGCTAAAATACCTACAGTTCTTTGGTTGGAGCTCAGCAAATTTTGAAAACTCTATTTTCATTTTTGGAAATTTGTCCTAGAATAATAAGTATACATCTTTAAGGTTGCATAAAATTAGTTGTTTAGAATTTTTTTTTATTTGTTTCCATTTGGTTCAATAACTGCTATACAGTCTTGATCACCTGACATAGTTCTACTGACTTCATCCTCCTGGTAAAACTCGTGAATATTTTCAACAATTTCTCTAGAAAGACTTTTTCCTAGTTTGGGGTTAGGACTTTCGAAAATTCCTTTTTCTTTAAGTAGATTTTTTGATTGTCGAAACTTATAATTTAAGCCTTAAATATTATTTTTCTTTATTCCTCAGTTTTCAGGTAGGCAAGATAAAATCATTATCTTTTTGTTTTTCTAGTAGCTTTTACAAAATTGACTTTAAGTTTTTTCAAAAATGATTCCTCCAGATCTTCACCATTGTTATAGAATCTTCATCCGACACTAAAAATTTTCTTACTGCCAAATAAATTTTTTTTCTTTTGCTTTTTTGCTGGCATAATGTTTAGATTGCATTTTTTCTCCTTATCTTATGGAAATTCTCCTAGCTCTTGCAATGAGTGCCTTAATCACTTCTGGTGATGCAGTAAAGTTGGGATCTTTATCAGATTCTGAACTTTATTTCTGGTGTTGATGAGTAGAGCTAGAAGCAGCATTTTGATTTCGTAGTTCACTAATTTCTTTTCGACAAATATCGCAAATTTTCACTGTCTTAGGCATTTTAGAACACAAAATATTGATCCAATCAGTAACATTTCTTTACTTTTTTTCTTTCTCTAATAATATGACTATTTTTTTAAAAGGATCAAAACACTGCAATGATAAGAATTTTTTACTCTGCGCCATATTTTACTACTATTGTGTTCATCCTTTACAGAGAGGTTTTAACTTCACAAACAATAAAAGCAGTATTCGATATTCAATAGTAATTCAAGTTAAACTGCTGATTCATCTTAAAACATGTGTTTACAATGTGACACTCGCATAGAGAATGAAAGAATTTATGAAAAATTATTTCCCACTAAAAAAAAAAAGATATCTAGAAAGATGATTTTTCTAAAAATAACAGCACTGACCCCTCATTCTCAATCATGTGGTCTCTTAAATAATCCTATGGCCCCCATGTTAGTGATACTAATATACGAATCTCCAGACTGCGAAAAAATTTTGTACAGATGTGGGTGGTCCTTTTAAATAGATGTTTTATTCATGTATACTAAAAAAACTAATATTTTTGTAACTATATAGCAAAATATTAAAGTATACGAAAACCATTTACTTGTAGAAAGAATTAGAATCATAACTAAATTCCATTTTTTTACAAAGTAGAAATATTGAACAAGTAAAAAGTAAGAAGTTGAAAATAAAAAGAACTAGATGGAATGGAAACAAACACTGAATGAACTGCATTATTCTGTTTCAACCTGGAATTTTCATGCAAGATGGGATATGAGAACTTCAAAGAATCAATTAAATGATTAATAATCACCTTCCCACTTTGTAGATCCTAATCAATCCTATAAACTATTTTTTAGAATATTTTGAACATTTGTGTGCTTTTTTAAAATTTAATTTTTAATTTAAAAAAAAAAAAAAAATTGAAATTGTGTTACATATCAGTTTAAAGTACACAAAAAATTCTTAAAATTGGCATTTGAAATGCTGCCCTAGTTTAATTAGAAAACTAGTTATGACAATTTGTCTTTCCTATTTATAAGCCCGAATTTTAACGAAGAGCTCATTGTTATTATTATTATTATTATTATTTTTTATCTATGAATCTATTAGCATCCTATTCTGAAATTTTGTTGATCAATAAAAATTAATATAAATTAAATTTTAAAATTGTTTTTAAATTTTTGAAGACGCGTTTTTTTAATTCAAAATTAAAATTTTAAATTAAAAAAAAAATTAATTCTCAATTGTGTTACATATCATATTAAAGGCCATAAAAAAGATAAAAATTGGCACCTGAACCATCTCTCTATCTTAAATAGAAAACCAGTTTTGACAATTTGAAAACATGTCAATTTGTGATTTTGGCTAAATTTTAAATTTTTAAATAGCTGTATTTTCAAATCGAGTCGATAGATTTCAATAAAATTAAAAAAAAATTTAAGTCTACATATGTGTAAACTTTCTGCCAAATTTCATCAATATCTAAAATAGCGAGGTTTAATGTTTACAGAAAGTGTGTTGATTTAATGTGGAACGACACACCTTAAAATTAAAAATGTTAATCGAATTAATCAAAAATTGGATTTTTGTGTAAAAACGCAGCCTAGAACTGATGTTTTGTATGCAATAAATTATTGATTTAAATTCCATTCCTTTTTTTCAAACAGTCGCCGGTTATTGAAGAAGAATATCCCTAGTCCGATATTTGTAATCCATTCCATCAGCAAATTGTCATGGTATCACTTGTAGTACCATTAAACTCCATGTTTCTAGAAATATAATAAAAAGATATCGATAGGTAAAATTCATAGTCAATAGTCTAATGAGATAAACTTATCGAACAATGTAATAATTGTTCGACGTCACGTTTACTTTTTTTTAGAATGCTAAAACAATTAATAAATTTTTTTATAGCTCATAAAAATTAATTTATTATTAATATTAGTGATTCTTTAAAATGTATTTTATTTCAAAAATACTTATAAAAATAAATTATACTGATTTTTGTAATCGTTTGTTAAAAGAAAAGAGTTTAACCATGGACCACAGATTTTAAACTATTATTGTAGACTTTTTGAAAATGGATGTATATAAACATGGAAGGGAACATTGTCTGGTATGATTAAAAACGTTTAAAATTTAATTTGCCTGCAAAAGGGTCCAGTCTATTTTGCAATCCAGATCTTTAATAGTTATAATTAACAATATGCATTGTGCATTAGGGTGGTCCAAAATATTGAAGGTCAAATTTTTTTTAGTCCTACCCTCTTATTTTGTTCCAATGTTGTAAAAAATAAATCAGACCAACTTTGAGAACATTTCAGTGATATTAAGAGGTAGCTCAATACAGATGAAGTTCACACCATTGTCAGATGGAGAGGTTGTTTTGAAGGTGCAAACTGAACACAAATGAGATTGTAGTTACAATTGACAGAAAATTGAATTACAGGTTTCTCACAAACAAATATTTTATGAAATATATTTTTAGCTGTAACTTTTCAACTGGGCCAGTAAATACCGCATGAGAGGTATAACAGCAAAAAGAGCATTAGATAGAAGGAAAGTTTTTGATAGTAAAGCTTCAAAAAGAACTAAGGTTACAAGATTCTCTGACAAACGCCAAAGACAATTGGCTAGTATTTCTGATGCAACTTTGGATACTCCTTTATCAATATTTTTATATTGCAATGGTGGTTTTATCAAATTAAAATCATTATATGGTGCATTTTGAGGTACTGAAGATGTTATCCAAGCATTTAGGTATAGTTGTACAGCAAATACTTAGCTTTGTATTCTTTGCCATAGGTGTGGTGCCATAAAACTGATTCTTCAAGCTGGGGTTATACCTAGAAATACTAAAATCAGTTTGGGAAATTCTCGGTAATCATCTCATGACTGGATTTTATCCAATAATTTTCCCTCAAATCTAATTATATTGGTCTTTATTGGCCGCTTGAGTAAAGATTTCCTTATTATTAATTACTGTCTTATATTTTTCTTTATTAATAAGCTCCCAGTAGGCCTGGAATCTTTTTAAAAAAAGGTAATTCTGATCTGGAAGGTATTAAAATCTGTATCAAAAACCATCTCCATAGAATAGTGTCGACAAGCCAAATAATACATTTTCTTTTTCATTTTTGTTCAAGTAATAGCCATTCCTTTGGCCAGTATTAAGACTTGTTGTGTTGAAACACATACTTCGTCAGTGAAGGTTAGCTCCCAATCCTACGACGCTGCATAAACTATACACATAGCTTGATTTTCTCCAGTTTCTAATGGCAATTTTGCCACTGAAAGTAGTTGATGGAATATTTTGAAATATGATAACAGGGACTTTTTCTTTTCCAGTTAAGTCTTGTAACAGTTTGCTGTGCTGTTAATTTAGCACCCTGTTCCTGAAATTCAGTTTTGAGTTGCTCAAACGTATAAGGATAAGTGTATAATTTTTTCTCGACGAACGAAATGTATATATGAGTAAAATCATGCCCATCATTTACGGGCCTGAAATTGGAAGCCCAGGAAGGTTATAATAAAGCATTAAAAAGTCAATGATCAGGCTGAAAGAGGTGTAGCACTCATTTAAGAATTTAATGGAAAAATAACACACAATGCGAACACATGATGGAAGAACGTTGCCTAACTCATCCTTACTGCAAAAATAAAAAACTTTTTTAGCAGCCACTGGCACATCCACTGCTATTTAAGTATCACTGTTGTATTATTATTAGATTGTTTCATTATTATTTTTATCCTTCAAAATGCCAAAAATTTCTACAAAATAAAATTTAATATTTTCCTGAATTTTGTTACTTTCTGCCGTATAAAAAACTCAAACTCGAAACTTTTGAGGTGTTGAGCTACCTCTATATATTAAAATTATAAGCTCAAACTTTACAATATTTATTTTTTATATAAAAGGAACAAATTAAGTAGGTAGAACCATTAAAAATCCCCCCAACCCCCCAAAAAAAAATCCACTTTTTTTGGACCACTCTATTATGCATACGTAATGACATTTGGCAATGCATATAATTATCTACACTGTAAATGCTGGTGTCTTAAATTTAGACACAAAATGTCTGAAAAATTCATTTCAGACACATTAGGTGACTTATTTTGCACAAAGGTGGTTTACTTCTTCGAATTTTAGACATCACACTGGTCTTAAATTGCTTTCAGTCACAACAAGTGACTTAAAATAAGACACTTCGAACCAAATTAAGACATTTCTGAATTCAGACGCTTCTCGCTATTCAGACAGTAATAGACCACGGGCCGTAGCAATTATATCATTCAAGTTCATTTACCAAGTAAAAGGAATGTTTGATATGTCTGTTTATTAATAATGTTCTGTATCTGGCATCAATAATTATAAAGAAATATTTACTAAAGGCACCTGGCAACAACTTCAACTTTAATTCAAGATTCTCAATAAACATGTAACTTGCAGCACGTCTGTCTCCATCGTCAATTTCTTTACAAATAATGTTACCAGACCAAGAATATAACATTGGCGACGAAGATAAAAGTTATGAAATTTAAAATTGAATATTAGAACGAATGTGGAAGATCGGTATCTTCTTAAAAATGGACACTGCCGTTACCGCATCGTAATCCTACTGTTTTCGAACTGAAACCGATAGTATTCAAGATGCAAGATTCCGAATCTTCTCAGAGAATGGGCAAAATGCCAGTATTTCAAAGTACTGATTCTTTTGAAGAGTATCTGCTACAAGTGAAATTTTATTTTGAAGCTAATAAAATCAAAACCGATGCAGACAAAAGGGCTACTCTAATGACGAACATTGGCAACGATGTTTTCTCAACGTTAAGAAGCCTACTACAACCTAGAAATATGAAGGAGGTACCTTATGACGAAATTGTTGAGGAGTTAAAGAAACATTTTTCTCCGCAAAGTTCGATCATCATGGAACGCTACCGCTTTCATAAGTTGAAACAAACTTCATGGTCAACATCAAAGAACAAGCCAGTAAGTGTGCTTTTAATAATTTCCTGGATGAAGCCATTCGTGATAAGCTAGTTTGCTGCCTTGCAGATCAAAACATTCAAAATAAATTATTGGGTGAAAGAGACTTGGATTTCAAAAAGGCATGTGAAATTGCTTTGGCCATGGAGACAGCCAATAAAGAAGCCAAATCTTTGAAATTTGAATCCAGTAATGATGTCTTAAAAATTACAAATGCAAACAAAAATAAAAGAACCTTTTATAAGAAGACTGCACATCAAAACAATGTTGATAGCAAGAAAAATTCCCGAAGCTTCAAAACCAAACCAAAATGTAAGCACTGCGGTAAGACACACAGAGATGAATGTGCATTTAAAAATGCCAATTGCTATAAGTGTAATAAAAAGGGACACATTTCTTCTATCTGCAGATCCTCGACAACAAATTTTGTGAATGAAAACCTGGAAGATGTCAACACCTCTCTTGGCGAGTTCAGCATCAACACAGTTTCTGTTTTTAAAGATGCATCTGAACCATACTCCATAAACGTTGATATTGGTAATTCTTCTGTTCAAATTCAAATTGACTATGGAAGTGCTCATTCCATTATGTCTTTAAACAAGTTCAAAAAGTTGCATTTGAGTCTTCTGGAATCACTAGAAACTCCTACACTGTGTTCCTATTCTGGTGAACTGTTGGAGGTAGTGGGACGATTCATGGTTCCTGTGAAACGTGGTAACGAGAAAATCTCACTGCCACTTGACTAAGACTCAAAATAGACCTAGACGGTAAATTCCTAGTTCACGTTTATGGGTTGGCGCACTTTTGAAAAGTTGGCGACAAAGCCAGAATGTCGCCAATTCGGAATTCCAATATGAAAAATTGAGAAACGAACCAGCTCCATGATTTGTGGTATAGAAAGGTTGAAGCCAAAACACGTCAATAAAAAAAATGGGGTTGCCAAATTTAGAACTGTAACGCCTACAAAACAGCGCCAAATCGGCTTGGCGATATTTTAACGTCAACTAGGAATAGACCTAGACCTACCTTAATGGGTCGTTCTTGGATAAAACAGCTTAATGTAGACATTAAGACAGGTAACTTTGAAAAAGTAAATAATGTGTGCAGCTCTCCAAACACCATACTACCTGTTCTTACTGACGATACAAATATAATTGAGTATTGTAAAACAAATTTTCCCAATTGTTTTGATTTAAATAATTGTATAGTTATTTTGGGGGATCCAGTAAATATTGCTATGAAGAATGATACTGTTCCTATATTCTGTAAATCGAGATCAATCCCTTATGCTGTTCGACAATTAGTTGATAATGAGTTAGAGGTATTGATTCAGAAGGGTGTGCTAAAACCTGTTACTCATTCAAAATGGGCAATCCCAAAAAAAGTGTTGTTTTTCACAGAAATCCAAAGTTGTCTTAAGTAAACGTGCATAGTTTTTTAAAAGTAACTATTAAAAGTAAAACTATTTTTCACGATCTGTTTTCACGCCATTAAGGAAGTTTGCAAAACCTAAGTATAAAATCAATAACTTAAGAGTTATAAAAATTGTATTTTTTTTTTTATTTATCAGTATAAAAAATGCCAAAACCAAGCAAAAACAGTCACTGGAATATTATATATAAAAAATAAAACTTTACTTGTATCCTTTCGCCGTAACGTGTTTGTTTACTTTTGAAACTCGTAATGTTTTTCACTTGTAACGTTGCAGATTCAGAAAACTCCTCTAAATTACAAACACAATAACTGAAATAATATCCATTGACATTTTCCGAAGAAAAAAACGCTGTATAAAATCTCGCCAAAGAAATGTTCTATACTACATCTGTGCCAAAAGAACTTGCTTGGAGAACGATTCTTAACTACCTGTGGTTGCCATAATTTGCCGCAGTTTTATGTAAACAATCTTGGCAGACAATCCGTACTGTACTTGGGAATACCAACGTCCTACTTTAATGGAAAAGTATCATATTAACTAGAATAAAATTTTTTATAGAATATTGTGTTTCCCGAAATCAGCTCTATATTTTGCTGGCTGCCAGCTCGACAGCTGAATGGTTTCGTAAAAAAGCTCTATTGGCTCAAAGAAAGAATGATTGAAGCCCTAAGCAATTTAACGCTCAGAAATAAGAAAAAGGAAACCATTGCCATTAAAGGGTGCCTACAAAACTTTATACACTTTTGTATTTTCACAAATTATTTATTTAAAATTCCAGGTAATTACACGAATTATTCCTTTTTCCAATTTTGGTAAAACCAAAACTGTCGCCAAAATGTAGCTTTAGCGGTAATTATTAATAACAGTGTGGCTAAAGCTTCTTTTTGGCAAGAGTTTCGGTTTTACTGAAAATGTCCAAAATGTTTAAAAGTATTATATGTTGGTTCATATTGAAATCATTTTTTATAACAATCACAAGTAGCGTCTTTTATTTTTATGGTGTTTATTTGTAGTAACTATTTAGTGTGCCCAGCTTAAAAGAGACCCCACATTCAAAAAGCAACCGCGTTTCAGATTATTAAATAAAATTTTAAATGATAGATTCCAAACTTTTGTTTTGAAAATAATGTAGTGCCTCTTTTATGCTTGCCACCCTATATTGTAACCTGAATTGTCAAATTCGAAGACCTATTATGCCACGACAAGTACCCAGCTACGCAGCTAGTATTGACATAAATAAAGCATAGACGGCAATATGACATAATTCATTTTCGTATGCAATTGCAGTTTTTTCTGCGTTTAAAGTGTATTCTGTATCCTCAGCGAAAATTCGACCAATAAGCATAAATTTTATCCAAATTGATTCAGTAGATCCTGAATTTTAGGCCAATATTAACCTCTTCTTGATCGTTGATTTAAATTTTTTTGTTCTGACGGGTACCAGATAAAAATCACCAAATTGCAGTGATAACTCATTCAAACTAATAACTTCCAATCTGTGATAAGGTTTGCTTAGGCAACCCCCCAAACTAAAGAATAAAAATAAAAGTCCACGAGATTAAAATATTATTTTCGTGTAAACATTTCAGCTTGGCGATAACTATGTCAACCTTCCGACTTAGCGGATTTTGGTACCCGTCTAACAGAAAAATATCGAATATTGTTGCTAGAGTTTTCTCACATACCTGAATGTGTGTATGTGTTTTAATATTCAATTAATTTGTTGCATATTACAAGTACTGATGATTTTGAAAATATATTTACCATGATTTAGTATAATATGGATAAAATTTATTGTGTCCTTGAATTTTATTTCATCAATGATCTTGTATGTTCCTTAATTACATCTGGAGATATTTATGATATAATCTGCTTATAATGGGGACTGGGTATTCGATGACAGCAATAAAATCAGGAAAATTAATGCAACAAAATAACTTGTGTAACATTGAATATTGGTCAAAATGAAGACATTTTTTGTACATGTAGTTCAAACCTATTTTAAATTGCAAAGTCAACTTGCAATAACTCGAACTTCAAAGGACTGGCCTAATTCTTCAAGTTATCCAAAGTTATTTTTTATTCAAGGTATATTCTTGGTACCTAATAGTCTGGGCGCTAATGTCGAAAAAAAAGGTCCCGTGGGCCACTTCATGATGCAAACATGTGGGTGGTGTCATTCGCTTCGTATGAATGCGTAGAAAATGAAATCCGATGGTGGGTATCTGGCATCCCGGTATGAGCGGCGCTGCAGTCGCAAATCCAAAATTACAGCCTCCTTACCACCTAACGTACGTTTTTGTTGAATAATAGCTTCCCAGCTCATTTTATCAGCTTTTTGACTTTTAGAAAACTTGTAGAAAATAAAATTTCCTTTTCAATGGTATATAACACATGTATGTTAGGTTAAATTACTAAATTCAAAATGACAGCTGCATCGCGATCTTAAGTATGTTTTTCAGGCTAGTTGGTTGGTTTGTGCGTTCAATGACATATACTTGTGCACAATAATGGTTAATCAGGCCGGGACCTACAACTTAACGTGGATTCCGAACCACAAAGAACATCCATGCCTAACACGTGATTCGAACCTGGCACCCTTAGCATGCGAAGCTCGAGAGCTAACTATGCAGTTATCAGGTCAGTTAGAAATGCAGAGTTGGATTTGCACTTGGCAGCCTCACACATGATTTCATAAAGTATTTCTTTGCCTTTGATCGACTAAACTATGTAAGAATGATTCCACTGTACTTGATGGATATGTCAAGATTTAATAAAAAACATACAGCTATATGGCAAGAAAAGTGGGTAATCAATGAAACCAAAATACCGTTTTGCGCTTTAGGAGCCGATGAAGCTCTGAAGCACCAGAACAGAAGACTTAAAGTTCAAGGTGGACTTACAGGCATCACTCTAAATGAGTATGCTCGGAGAAGATTCTTACTGGCAGAGAGAGGTCACAATAATTGCTGCAGAAAACGAAGCAATGATTAAAAATGCCACCCCCAATGCAATGTGTCACCATGAACATTGTTTATCGGTTCGCAAGCGTCAGGATCAAAACGATGAAAAGTTGAAAGGGTTTTAAATCGACAACCCTTTTAAATGTAACACAGAACATATTATATTCTTATACACCTGGTGACTAAGCAAGTTCTTGCCGATGACGTTCAAAAAGACGCGTGTACAATTGTTAATATTGGCGAGAGTCTTCATTCCAAATTCATTGAGGAACGCATTAAAATGATCAACCTACCAACAGAGCCAACAGAAGAATCAGTACCATCAAAACATTGAGCACAGTTTTGGGCACCAATGTAAACGGTGAAACGTAAGCCTGTAAATCAGCATTCAAAAATTTTAAAGGAACATAAAAGGAAAAAGTGTTTTTTCAATTTTTTCTATTAATTTATATATATTTTCTTGACTGGTGATTGCAGCAAGAAGTCGGTGTGATATAGCAACTTTTTGTCTTTATGAATTCTCATTATTGCCAATTGCTTTATTTCCCTTATATGGATGTATGCATTACTGATCATATACAAAGAAAGCTTATGGTTATCCTGGAGGAGCTTCCTCAAAATCTATACCCTTCATCTAATGAGAAAAACGAATTCTCACACAATTCATCTCCAGTAAATGAAAAGGCAGAAACTGTTGCAGTAGTTGATGGAATGGTAGAGCTGCATTCCATTGATAAACCTAAGACTTGTGAAGAATTTGCAGATCACTTTGTCAGACAAATGTCATAGAAGTTTGGTATGTACAAAGAGATTCACATAATATTTAACACCTACAAACTGAATTTGCTGAAGACATCGGCAAGGGTAAAACGTCAGGGTAAATCGGTCCCTATCTAATACAAAGTGCATTCATCAACAAACATCCTTAAAGTAACCATGCACCACTTATTTTTTAATGAAATAACTAAGGATGAACTGACAGAATATTTGGCATCAAAGATTATAGACTATGCAGTCAAGAATAATAAACAATTTGTTTGCAGTTGGATAAATCATGCAAATGCAAGCCATATGGATGTATCGTGTCCACACATGAGAAAGCAGATACTAAAATAATTCTTCACAGGATACATGTTGCTTTTAGAGGCATTAGCAAGATTGACATATACTCCCCAGACAGAGATGTATTAGTACTTGCTCTTCGGAGATATCCAATGCTACCAAGAGAATTCACCATTATAGTGGGCACTAGCAGAAGCAAACTGTTAATTCATCTTCAGCCAATCTATGACATACTAGGGCCCAATAAGGCTTTAGCACTACCAGAACTCCACTCCCTTTCTGGTGCTGATATCACAAGATCATTTGCTAAAAACAAAAAAGATTATATGGTGGAATTCTTTTTATGCAACTAATGATGACATTATAGCTGCACTGGGCCTTATAGGTCATTCTAAAACCATTTCCACAGAAATGTTACAAACGTTAAAGGCATTCGTTTGTCAGGTGTATGTACCGCGAACCAAAATGACAGGCATTGGTGGCTCTTCAACAAAAGACTGGGGAACTTCTTGCACCTACAAAAGCATCTCTATATCCAGGTCTTTCGAGTATAAACTACCAAGCAATGATTTTGGCACAAGATACTCCGACAGCAACCTGACATACCTCAACCTATTGATTTGGACTCGTCGCTTGTGTATGGGAAATTTGAGCCTATAATGTGTACAGAACCTTTTCTCCGTAGGAGCTTTTAGAGTTGACTAAGCGTCGGTGTGCCCTTCCCTGCTGATACAATCTCAACAATCTGCCTTGCACAGAAAGCTCATGTGGTGGAGATGACTTATGTGACAACACTGCAATTTTTGACCTGATAATGAATGAGGAAATTGAGGATGACGATGTTGATTTAACTTAATGATAATGAAAAATCTTAATATCGTTTACATCATTTGTTACATACAAAAAAAAAAAACTATTACGCTGTTGCATTTTTCTGTAACATTCACATTCCAAATATTAAAAAGCTTTGTCGGATCAATTTTGAACTTGCGTAGTTTATTATCAGTCTGTTGTAGTTCATTTTCTTGTGAAGAGTGTCACGGCTTTATTTTACTGTCCAATCTGTAAATATTAACTATATGTGGTGCTCATTTATCTTACAATATAATGTGGAAACTATTATTCGAATCCCAAAGAGATGCCCAACAATGGTGTCCTTTTGAATTTGAATTCTTGAAGTGACAATGTAAAGGTGCTACAACGGTCAGAAAGCTTTTTTTTTTTTTTTTAATTCCAAAAAGTTTTCTAATAACCAACATGTTCATATAGCTCACCGGAAAGCTATTATTCTGAAAAGACGTTCCGCCAATGGTGATACAGCGGTCATCTTGAATTTTGACTTAAAAAGATATACCATTATAAGTTATTTTATTTTCTACTGTTTCCCAACAGCCAACAAGTGTATAAAGAGCACTGAGAAGCTATTATTATGAAAAAAGTACTGTCCACTTGATGATGTGTGGTTAGCTCTCGGGCTTCACATGCTAAGGGTGCCGGTTTCGAATCCCGAGTTAGGCATGGATGTTCTTTGTGGTTCGGAATCCACGTTAAGTTGCAGGTCCCGGCCTGATTAACCGTTATTGTGTACAAGTATATGTCGTTGAACGCACAAACCAACCAACTAACCTGAAAAATGTACTTAAGATCGCGATGCGGCGGCCATTTTGAATTTAGTAATTTAACCTAACATACATGTGTTGTATACCATTGAAAAGGAAATTTGATTTCCTACAAGTTTTCTAATGTCAATAAGTTGATAAAATGAGCTGGGAAGCCATTATTCGGCAAAAATGTGCGTTAAGTGGTAAGGAGGCGGCCATTTTCGATTTGCGACTGCAGCGCCGCTCATACCGGGATGCCAGATACCCACCATCGGATTTCATTTTCTACGCATTCATACGAAGTGAATGACACCACCCACATATTTGCATCATGAAGTGGCCCACGCGATTACATTTGCTCCCGGACTATAATGAAAACTTCGAGATAAATGAATATTCGACTTATGAGACTTTTGAGTTATCGCAAGTTGACTGTATTAGAAAAAAAGTTCAGAATAGTAGGCTAATAATTTATTAATAATCACTTATTTGAAACTCGGTTAAAAAAAATAGTTCTGTAGTGAGTTGACTTTATGCTCATAGAAAAATCTTAAAACTAAAATAAAGTTTTCTTACTTTATATTTCTTAGAAATGTCTATATACTGCATTAAATATCAGATTTCTCAAAATAATCAAGTTTTTTTTTGTAGTAATTTGTTGAACGTATGAAAATTTGTAATTTTTAAGTAATAATAATTAAAAAATAAATTACATAGATTTTAATAATATTTTTGTTTAATATGTACTTTAGATGTTATGTAATTGCCATGAAAAAATTTCAATTCTATTCCTTGCATAGTTTTTTATATGAGCGTACCATTAGTTGGAAAATTCAACATTTTGAGAAAACGGGAAAAAGCTATAACATTTTTTATAACTTGCATGGTTTTCAAATTTAATGTGCTTCACCCCTGTATTTTGAAGCTGCCATCTTTACAGATTCTTCTAATTTCTTTTTAATTTTTTTCCTTTTTTCTTACATTTGTTTAGGTTTTTTAAATGCCCTCTCTGCTTCAACTTCTCAACAATTAACTAAGTGCGCAGTGACAGGGAAAATTGTTGTAAAAAGGTCCCATCCTCAAATTAAAGGAATTTTAATATTTTATAATTAGTATGCACCTAATATGATTACCATATTCTGAAGCATCTCCTTACAGATACTTCTAATGCCTTCTTGCTTAATTGTTTATCTTTTATGCATCTTTTGAGGGTTTTTTCAAATGCCATATATCTGCTTCAGCTATTTAGCACTAATTGAAACATCACAGTATTATAACCCTTGTTATTATGTAGTGTTATTTTAAGGGAATGTTATAAACAAGTTAAATTCACAAATGAAGAATAATTAGATTATTACTACTTGATCCATTATTAAAATAAAAAAATGTTGCCACATAATATATCCGAAACATTTTTAAACTTGCCAATGGAACACATATTATAAACTAGTTTCAGTGTTTGCATCACGCTTGTTATTTGTCATTGAAGTTGACATATAAAAAGCAACTTAAAACTGTAATGCAATCTTGGTGGCCAAACCTTTTCTATTTGAGATTCAGCCACAATACTATGTCTACTGTCTCAATACGTATATTTTGCAATAAATCCCAGTTCCCTTACTTGGATATATTAATAGTTGTGTGCATATTATTAACAGTTGTGTTGCTGTTTCATTCTCATGCTTAAATTTACCATGAAGGTGAAACATAGTCAACAAAAAATCATGTGCAACTTAGTAATAAAATAGTAATTTTGACTTTTCTTTTAATAAAAATTTGTAATTTAACACAAGCACATTTCTATTACATTTTAATTTAAATATATGTGTTTTTAGCTTCCCAACATCTGAAAGTAACATAAACAACCCTTTCAGACACATTAACTGTCTGAAAATAAACCCAATTCAGACACT
This sequence comes from Linyphia triangularis, assembly GCA_963978545.1. Taxonomy (NCBI): domain Eukaryota; kingdom Metazoa; phylum Arthropoda; class Arachnida; order Araneae; family Linyphiidae; genus Linyphia; species Linyphia triangularis. The sequence continues at coordinate 73,608,037 of OZ021722.1, forward strand.
TCAAAGGTCTGAAAATTCCCCATTTTCAGACACTTCAAGTGTCTTAAAGATTAAGACACCATTTTTCGTCTTAAAACAGTGCCACTTGTTTAAGACGATTTTGTGTCTTATTTTAAGACATTTCAATTTGCTGTGTATCTATGAATGAAACGGAAAATTGCATATTTTAAAAATTGATTGCAAATGGTTTCCTATTGGAAAACTATAATTTTGTGAATCAAACCAAACTTTAATTATACATCGTGATTCAAAGAAATAAAAAACGTTTATGAATATTTCGTTTTTTAATAAGTATATTACAAAACAAAACAAATTGAAGATCAAGATGTTTTTTTTGGAGTATTTTACACTTGAGAGACGTATAAAATTTTTAAATGGGAAGCTTTTATGCTACAATGTGTTTATTTTGCTTATGAAGCAATATTTTGCTTGTGAAGCAATATTTTGCAAGTAAAGCAAGTTCTTCACGAGAATACCGCGTGAAGAATTATTTTTTATAAATAAAATACACATTATTACATTACACATACACATTATTAAAAAATTTCTTTTTAAATGTAATAATAACTATGACATTTGAATTCCAAAAGTTGTAAGAAAATTAATATTTTCTTGTTAATACTATGTTTTTGTAGAATTTCTAATACCCAGTAAAGTCGAAAGCTGTTTCATATAATTCGAAGAAAAAAAAAATTATCGAAATATTGTTACTTGGACAAAATCGCCATCTTTCTTAAATTGGTTTAAAGGCTAAATAGCATATGAAATGAACACATTTCTTTTAATACTTTTGTAAATTATACTTACATACAGATAATTTTCTGAAGCCTTATATTGTAGAATTTCCTCACGACGTTAATGTGGAAAGATAGGCTTCATTTTTTAAACACAAGCCCCGTCAAATTGATGCACGATTAAGTTTGAAAACAATTACAAAATTAAGACTTAATTTAACTTAATTATACAATAGTAACATATTTAATTCACTTACATTAAATGAATGCAATTCCTTTTTTATTCTCTGTTTTATCACTTTTCTTGCAAGTCTTAGATACATACGATAGATCAACCCATGTCGCCAATCAATGTTTTTCCTTCTCCTGTGAATCAAGACTTGTTGTTGCTGTTACTGAGTTTCTTGCCATAGAAGATTTATCAGTGGAATTACGATTTTCATTCAATAATTAATTTCTGATTAGATTTAGAATTGTTTTTGGAGAAATAATTCGATGAAAGATTCAACTTAATTATAATTAACTATAAAAATAGCCCACTTAGAAATTTGATGGGTATTTAGAAAAATAGCTATACATTATATAGAATTTAGGCATAACAAATTTATGAGAAAACTATATTTGAAGATATTTTCGTAATATTACATAAATAGGGAAAACTTATAAAGAAGGTAATGGTTTTCGTAATTTTGCGCATGAAGTACAATTTCCTTCAAATTGAAGTGTGTTAAAATATTATCAATATCCTGAGACTAAAATAATTGTTGTTTAAGTCTCACAGATATTTCAAAATATCTGTGAGACTTAATAGCTATAATAGTGAAGGAAACTAAACTAATTGAAATAACATTCTGAGTTATTTAGTGCACAAAAGTTCTAAAAGCAAAACTAAAAAGTTTAAAATCTTAAATTGCGTAACCAAACTAGCATTAATGTGTCACAAGTATAAAATATGAAAGTAAATGAGTCGTTTAAAATTTAAAAAAAAAAAAAAAAAAAAAAAAGAAGGAAAAAAAAATGTTTATCATTTACACATCTTCGGATGGGACGACTTTCACCTTTGAACCGTACTATTTACACAGAAATTACTTGTGAGAATTAATAAAAATGTTGAAAAATTTCAAAAAGGCACTTAATTCAACTTTTCTCCATTCTTAAACTTGTGAGTTAAAATTGAAAAGAAGTCTCGTATCCTACAACAAATATATTCTGTTTCTTAGGTCAATACGTTTAAAATAGTTTCTTACTCTCATCGCATTGATGGCGCAACTAGAACGTGTAAAAACGGATGTTTCACTCTAACCTCTAATACACATGTAGGTCAAATTAACCTTTTAATATGATTGTTTTACATAGTTCTGTATAAACAGCTTTTATCCATTATAAGATGTTGACTTGATATGTAATGATTTATAGAAAAATTTGCTGGGTTCTCTTTAAAAAAATGTGTAACCTAAGTAATACAATTTTTCAAAAATTAAAATTTTGTTATTTATTTTTAATGCTCTCGTTATATTCGGCAAAGGAATTGCAAATGCATCAAAGAAATACTTTATTATTTGGATTATGATGAAAATAAGACACTTTTGTTAAATTTACGTGCATCACAAAAATTCCTGAATTAAAAAACTCCTTCAAACAACTTTCTTTTTATTACATCCTTTATATTAACTTCGATTGCGTGTATGTGCGTGTGTGTATGTGGGGGGAGGGGGCTGTGTATGTCGATGGCGGGCAAATCTGCGGAGGCCTAAAAATAACCCCCTTTGTTTAATAATCCAATCAGTCTGGAACTTGGCAGATAGATTCGATGTCGATGACTATGCATTCTATCAAATTTTGGCGCTGTAACTGTCACTAAAAAGTCGCTTTTACCAAATATTAATTAACCAAATTGCCGTCATCCAATCGCGCTAAAATAGTATTTAACTGACCAATGAAAAAACTTTTCTGTTGCCAAAATTTTTTTAATAGACAAATTATAAAACTGATAAAATCAGAACAAAAAAATTATTTATATATATATATATATATTTTTGGGTGGGAGTGAATAAATTTACGTTAATTTTTAATAAATAAATTTTGAAACGTATTTTGCCGCACATTTTGCTAATAGAAATGATTTTAATATTTAAATTTAGATGTGAACACCAAGCACTCGTTTTTTACAGAATTGGTGCTTTGTTAATGAATATAAAAATTGACAATACATAAAAAGGATTTATATTAAAAACTTTGTTTTTATGGGTTATATTATTTTAACCCGAACCAAAATTTCCAAGTTCCAATTAAAAAATATCCTTTGCGTTGTCATCAAAAAAGTTTAATTCCATTAAAGTCTCAATTCTAAAATCTTTCATCAAAATTATTCTACTTGACCCTTTATCAAATACTTCCCAATTCCAGACGGTAAATAACTGTATGATCGATAAAATTAGTGAAAACAAGAACGGTAATGACCTGATAGGGCCCTGTCTCAAAATATTAAATTTCAGACTGCAGAGTTCAATAACATCAACCACTCACAGTGTAGATTTTGTTTTTGCCTTAGATAACTTTCCCATTTTATGTATGTTTGAAGAAAACATAAATTTTCGGGATATAAAGTTGTTTTAGTGGTTTCATTATTTAGAATGTTTCGTTAAATACCATTAAAAGAAATAGTACGCTTGCTAGTTTGATGTTCACTATGAAGAAAATATATTCAGTTGATCTTTTCAAATTTAACATAATTCCAGAAATTCATCATCAACGTACTAGGAAACAATTTTTGGGTCAACTTAGATTTTTATAAGCTTAAGTTTTCCTTAAATTATCACAAATAATAAATAAATTGATGTAATAATTCAACAGAATTTGTTGTTTTTGCTTCAAGGTATAGATAGCGGCAGCATTAAGATATACAGAGATATCGAAAGATTTTTGCTCGCCCTATAAGAGGCTGTATTTATTTTTATTTCTACAATCCACACAAGTGTATGAAGTTGCACCCGATTGCTGTCGCTAGGGTCTTCTGTACCTCCCGCGGTTTGGGTGAGGGTAAGAATAGAAGCTAAGTTTAGATGGATTACAAGAGTGGCAGCAAACTCAGTGTTCATTCCCCTCCTTTCTTCATTTGCATATGCCTTCACGTTTTTCCAACTCTTTTTTTTTTTTTTTTTTTTTTTTTTTTTTTTTTTTTTTTTGCTTCCAAGCTAGCAACTTTCTATTTTTGTGGCACCCTCAGTGTGTCCGCTGCATGAGGCACCTGAAAATACAAGTAACTTTTTCTTCTTGTATGAGTCAAAAATGGGAATTATCATCCAGGAGATGCAGAATTAGACATTTCCAATACCTTTGACATTGCATTGTGTGTTATCTTATTACATTTATTCCTTTTTTTTTTCTTCTTTTATTTTTTAAATGTGGGCAAGTAAGTTTACAACTAGGTAGAATTCTTATTAAGAGGAATGCAACTTGCTTGAAAATATATGAAATTGTTTTCCTACAACAACAAAATCAGTCAACTTTTATAAAATGGCAGAACTAAAATTCAAAATTCATTAAAAGAGATATATGAACTGCCCTACGCCTTTTAATTAAAAATAAGTCAATGAAAAATTTCTGTGAAAGAAATACTTCTCTATCAAAAAGTTAAATTCGGACTAAAATATACTTTATTCATTGGATTTAAAGTAAATAAGTCATTGAATTTTCATTGGACTATATAGTTTATCCAATGACTTTTAACTTGGAGTTTTAAAGAGCACATATTACCTGCGGTCATGCAACGGCCCATTACTTCTATTCTTTACAATTGGGTACGCATTTTAGATTGCTTAGAAGATTTACTTTTTTGGAAATTCTTCAGAGTAGAACAGTTTGATTCTATTGCAGAGAGATACTTTTGCTTAGGTTTCATCAACGTGCTTTAATTTCAATGTCTCTTTTCTGTAGTGTTGCCATCTACTGTATACTATCACAACTTCCGAAAAGGTTGGATTATTTCTGATATTTTCAAAAAATACAAAGGCAATTGTAAACGAAATATTTGTCATAAGTGGAGGTTTTCGTTTTTAAATTAGTCTATCATTTATTAACTTTTGGCTTTTATTGAAAAGGAATGGAATTTATGGAACACCCCACGAAATCGAGTCCTGGTATCTTCGACTTAACACAGTAGGTAAAAGTTAATAATGCTGGCATTATTTTTTTATAGGCTAGACAAAACAGCAACTACGCATTTGCAAGAACTTGACAACTGCATTTTTCTATCAGCGACCAAACTTATAAATTTCATCATCGGAATCATGTTCTAGGTGACTTTGAGCTGCCTACCTTTCTTGAACTCTTGAGTCCAGTCTTTATTTTATATATAGAACTAGAATTACTATCTAGTTTTCTCGGGATTTAGATTATTGGTATGTAATAAAAGATTTTTGTTTTACAAATCAACGTATTTATACTTCTATCAATTGCATAATGAAGTGGTGGTTACGGAATTAATTAAAACATTTCCAGAAAATTTACATTGTTTAATACTTTAGTTAAAAAAAAATAGAAATCAGTGATCACTTGCCCATTTCGACGCTCTGAACTTAAACCGAAGTCTTTATTTTTTATTGGAAGAATTGGCATAATGAAGTGGACTTTTAATTTTTTACTGTTTTACATATTTTATTCTCTCCGTGACAGAAAAAAATATTTTTTTTAAAGCATTAATGGGCTGCTGGCAACTACAGAATTGTAAAGTAAATTTAATTGCAGCAAATTTAGATGCAAAACGAGAAATAAGTTAGTTTTCCATGATTAGTGTTAAAATCATTTGACATGGCTATGTTCTAAACTTACTATGTCTAAATTAATAGAATTCATCCATTTATTTGTAATAACCCATATTTTGAATGTATTTAACATTCCCGATATATTTTACTAAGGGATTTCGCCACTAAGTGCTTGAAAATCAAGCATTTATCAGCCAGAAAAAACTTAGGAGAGGAAAAAACCCACTATTCCGAATTTTTTATTACCAATTATTGATATCTTTAAAAACCTATTTGTAGTATTCATTTACAAAAACACATTCACACATTTTAGCCCATTATGTTCACGAATTTGCAAAGTTGTCTAGAGACAAACGACAGATAAAATATTTCACGAAATTCTGCAAATGATAACTTTTTATAACATAATTTTCACTATTGTGTCAAAATGCACTAACTTTTATAAACCAGTCAACAGTCTATGATACTTTTATGCATTCTCATGCAATTATTATTATTATTTTTTTTTTAATTCATTTATCTTCCAAGCAATAGTTGGAAACCGAAAATAGTATCGACAATGGTCAATTTAAATTCTTTTATAATTTTTGATAGTAAGAGTATTAGTTAATTCTTAACATTCGAATGACATAACGTATAATTCTGATATACTAAGAATTTCCAACAAAATGTAATATGTAAATTTCGCAAAGCCAGAAAACAATACACACAACTACATTTTGTTTTGTCTGTTATGTAAAAAGTTTTACTAAATAAAATTTATGGTGATACACTATTTAAAGTTGAAAACAGTTAAAAAGAATTTACTTGCTTGATATTTAAAATTTATTTTAGGTTAAAGTTTATCGTTTGCTTAATGTGTTATAAACTTAATGCAGGGCGGTTTATAACGTTCGGTTTTTTTTCGTCTGGCAAATCTTGTTCCATTCCATTAGCCAATCATAAATCCGTTTTTTCTCCCGAGTCAGATATCTCGACGAACAATAATTGTCGCCATACGTATGGTTTATCCCCTTTATAAAATTTAATTGTAAATGGCAACAATGCATCTCGTTTGAATTCTTCGATGTATGAAATAAATTATGAAAAATCAGTGTTCCAAATTCTTGCAGACTAAGTTTCTTTTTTCGTAGTCATTACTATAATATTTTTTAATATACTTTGCATGTTTTTATTAATATTGACTGCTGAAGTTGTTTTGTTAGAACTTGGAAAGTTGACGTTGAATTATTATAGAATCCAACTTAATGTTAAAAGCATATTTCTTATTGAAAAATAATTCTTAAGATGAATACAGTAAATGTATGGAAATCATTTAAAGATACAAAGCATTGTAAAAGGTAAGCATATAACTTTGTAATATTGCATTAGAACCTTAGTAAATTTTCTTAGGTGAACTGAAAATTGTTTCATAATTTTAGGTTTTGGTAGTTATTTTCTTTAAAATTTGAAAAATTAGTAATTATGGATTTTTGCAACAAAAAAAAAAAAAAAAAAAAATGTGTAAAACTTAAAAATTTAGGCTAAAAAAAAATGCAAAGATACCTAAAGAGTTCAAACAGATGTCCTCAAATTTTACGTATGCAAAAAATTAGATGTGGTTAAATATCTTTATAGCTGTTTTTTGAAGTGTAAATTTTTTGTTCTATCGTAAATTCTTTAAATTTCTATAAAAATCATTTATAAAACTCTCTTTTTTACAGTATAATAAATCATAATAACCAACTAAATAATTTTCGTACAACTTGATGCTTTAAGTCATAGCATACATTTAATTTTTAATACTAATTCATACAAAGGATAAATTTCTTCATTAAATTGTGTGGTTACGATTTGCGGAATAGATACCGTAAAATGGGGTGAATAGGAACAGCGGGGTGAATCAGAACGAAACTTCATGAAATTACAAAGAAATTATTATTTTACACAAATAAAACAGTTTTATTAATTATATATTTTTTTTTCATTTGATTAACATGTTTTTAATCTTAGAACATGTTTTATAGGGTTTTCAACACTGTACTTTTTTTTAAAAAAATTCTGAAACAGCGTGCATACAATCCAAAGAGTTTTAACCTCTCCAAAACTTATCCCTTAATTAATAACATGTACCAGTTATAGACTTAACTAATATATTTTTAGATAAGTATAAACATCCACAACAGCATGCCATACTTAATTTAACTTTGTTTCCAAAACTTTTTATTTTACGAATTTTAATGTTTTGCCTCGTCTCGATTTTGAGATTTGCGGGGTGAATCGGAACACTTGAAAAGTGATATTAAAAAGCTGTTTTTGGCAAGATTATGTTCCACACAAGATTCGACGACTGAATAAGAGTCTAATTACTCCCTTCAAGACAGTAATCAAGATTGCAGGCTTGAATAAATGTCCGAAGAGGAGCCTAGTTTCCGCATGGCAGAAAACCCGATTGTTCCAATGGTTTTTTTCTCTAAATGACTTCGTTATCTTTAAGTTATATGGAAAAATGTATGAAGACTCTAAGTGAGCAAAGTTTTACACACACAAGATTATTGCTATGTAAGTGTGTTTTACAAAAAACGCTTATGAACGAAGAGATTTTCTGAAACAAATGAGGATGCTTTTGTCCTTTCTCAAGATATTTTTAAAGAATTTGCAGTCATACGACACGCAAACATAAAGTAGATTAAAAAGTATTTTTAATTTTAAAGACTATTTGGATGAGTTATAGGAGAGTTATATAAGAGTTGATACGCTTTCAAACATATGATTTGTTTTGACAATAATTGACAAACACAAATTTTATCCGGCATATTAAATGATTTTTTTATGATAATTTTGTGTTCCTATTTACCACAATGCATTATTATTTGTTTTTTGCCACCCTGTAAACATTTCAATCAGATCAGACATAAATTGTAACGAGTGTTCCGATTCACCCCTTTCTGCGGAGTGAATCGGAACACCATGAAAAAATTCAAAATAAATTAAAGTCCTAGTTTTTACAAAAATTTTTGGGTTGATTCTCAAAGAAGAAGGCAAGACCCAAGTTCCTATGTCAAAAATATGTTCCTTAGCGATCTTATTACAACCGATTATTACTTTGAAAGTTGAAAAGTGTACCGATTCACCCCATTTTACGGTAGTGGCAGTTTTAAAGATGCCTGATTTAACTATCTTACATGTAATTAATATTTGTAATAAGTTGAAATTTTACTGTTTGCTAAAAAAAATTGATGTTAACAATCGACATTATGATTAAAACATCACAAACCCGAAAATTTTAAATAGTGAGTTAATTTTTTCGCCACTCTTCCCCTTGTTTGTTTGCACTGACAAATGAATGAATAGTTGAAATGCAATATCACTGTTATATTAAGTAAGTAAGGTAGGGGTGTGGAATATTGCACAACTTATAACTATAATACTGGTCAGTGGACTTAAATTTGACGTGAATTGGTGTAATTTACCATTTTCATATTTCATTAATTTGATGAAATGACCAGTCTGACGATTTTTTGGCGATAATTATTGCATTATTCTTTTCTAGTAGGTGAAACATTGGAGGTATAGTAAATGGGAATAGGAGAGATCTGTATTGAAGATTTTTGTATTTCAACTTTTTACGCCTTTACCAAATTTTTACGGGGATTTCGGACTCAATAATATTCGTAACTCCTTGAAAGGCATTACCACAACGATATTATTATTATTATTATTATTATTATTATTATTATTAATAATAATAATAATAATAAATATTTTTAAAAAAATAGGGATTTGGCGGGGGGGGGGGAGGAAGGGGAGTTGCAATTGATAAAATAATTTTTCAACAAAATAACATAAATTTTATATAAACCTTATTGACAGGTCCCATGGCTACTACTAATCCATTTTCGTAAGTTAAACATAGTAGGGCCAATCCATTTGGTAGTTATGCTGATAATAGACAAACAGATGGACACACATTTCCCCCCTTATTTGAACTCAGAATATTCCAAAACGTGTAAAAATGCACAAAAAAAAAATTTAATATTTTTTTTTACCGGGAACAATATAGTCCTAATCCTATATTAGATACAGGGTAATTAAAAGTAAAAATGATCCATGATGATTAGAAGTACTTGTAATAAAAACTTATTTATAAATAAGAGTTTCAAATGCACCATCTTCCTTTAATTTATCTGTACATCGTATCATAATAGTTTTATAGATAAAGGATTATCAGCTACAGAAAGTAGGACATCGCTTCTGTGATTGCAATATTTCGTTCTACTCCAAAGGAGATACTAGAAAAATTATTTTACAAAATTTTGACCTCCACCCTGAACTATAACTAAAATATTGATAAACAGTTAGTATGACTGCAAGAATAAAAAAGTAAAAAAAAATAAAATACATACATATATATATATATATATATATATATATATATATATATATATATATATATATATATATATATATATATATATATATATATATATGGGGGTTGCATTCGCCCTAACAATAATAATATTAAAAAAAATTAAAACACCGAGAATTCCCAGATTTTTTTCCAAACCCCGCGAAAAACCCTGATGTTCCTCCAGAGGGAAAAATATTTTCTGAAATTTTAATTATTAAATTTTATTAAAATTTTAAGCATTTACAAACTAGTTTAACTAAACTCGTGTTAGTTTAAGTTTTAAAGTTGAAATTGTTAAAGAATGTTGCTTACAAATTAAATAAGTAGATGTAATTAAATGCTCATGTTTATCAAAATAGTATAATTGTTTGATTATATAACTTTTGTTTTGCTAAAAAGTTGTTTGACGTTAATTGGCAGTATTTTGCTGGTTTCGAAACAAGCTTAGGAAAGAATGTTTGCGTTTGGAGCTTCTATCAGCTTTTAAAGAAATATCCCTATATTTTTTGGAAATTCCCTATATTTTTTGGAATGAACCCTAAAATTTGTGAAATTATCCCTAAAATGTTCTTAGAATTTTTTAAATTATCTCTAAAAAATTGCTAAAATTTTAGAAACTATCCGTATTATTCCTATCTAAATTTTTTAGAAAATTCACTGCGTCCCTTGGAAATATCCTCAATGTAATGCGTATTGAAAACTTAATTCATTGCTTATACAGGTTTAATTAAAAATTAATATTCCCTAGGTCACCATTGTATTGGTATGTTCAAGCACTTGATTTTCTCTCACACTGCTTTCTTGCTTGTTTTAAGAATAGAAAGTGGTATTTTAATATTATCAATCTTTATTAGTGAATTGTTTACTTACACACACACGCACGTACACACACACACACACACACACACACACACACACACACACACACACACACACACACACACACACACACACACTCATTCTTTGTATTAATTGCTGCATGTCGGATTCGCACTGTAAATGCTGGTGTCTTAAATTTAGACACAAAATGTCTGAAAAATTCATTTCAGACACATTAGGTGACTTATTTTGCACAAAGGTGGTTTACTTCTTCGAATTTCAGACATTACACGGGTCTTAAATTGCTTTCAGTCACAACAAGTAACTGAAAATAAGACACTTCGAACCAAATTCAGACATTTCCAAAATTCAGACGCTTCTCGCTTTCAGACAGTACGACCATGGGCCGTAGCAATTATATCATTCAAGTTCATTTACCAACTAAAAGGAATACCTTTAAATTTTGAAGGATCCCAAAAAAAGTGTTGTTTTTCACAGAAATCCAAAGTTGTTGTTGTGATTTTCCATGTATCGAACCTGGCAACACTCTCGCCAGTTGAGAAACGTAAACAAAACATGTAGCACAATTCTCTTGTTGATTAAAACTTCTTAAGTTTTATCGTTGTAATGTTTACTTCTATAACAATTTAATCAACAAGAAAAAGTAAATTATTATTAAGAACTGAGCTCTAGCTATAATGGATCATTATCTTAAGCCGGAACGGTTCGACGTTGAACCCACGTGCACGGGCGCAGAATCCAGGTGGGTCCACTGGTGCCATTTAAAGATGAAACCCTACTTAGGAAAGATTTCTATGGCGAACTCTGCCGTTACATCCAGTATTGCCGGATGTGGTAAAGTCACAATTGAATTAGAAAGTCACTTCTATGCTGAAGTTGAAGTCCTTGTGATGAAAAATTTATGTACTGACTTCCTTATTGGTCAAGATATTTTATGCACTCTTCTCTTGTGATCAACTTTGATGGTGTTAGGCCTCCCTTAGAAATCTGTGCTTTGACCAAGGCTGATGTCCCACCAGTCTCCTTGTTCTCAAATCTTGCGCCTGACTGTAGACCCATTCAAACAAAATCAAGACGTCTTCCCTCAGAGGATCGTGAACTTATTGCTAAAGAAGTGGACAGACTCATCAATGAAGGAGTCATCGAACAAAGCAATTCCCCATGGAGAGCCCAAGTATTTGTCATCAAAGGAGAAAATAAAAAATCTCGAATGGTCATAGACTACTCCCAGACAATTAATAGATTTACTATGTTGGATGCCTATCCGCTTCCCAAAATAGAGGAACTCATCTCCCAGATCGCAACCTATCGAGTTAGCTCACATTCGCTCCAAAGTAGTGGGTACCGAACAACTGAATCATGCTGTCATCTATCGGCGCCTTCAGAAAAATTTACTGCACGACCTCCACACTACCAACTCAGCAAGCAACTTTTTCTCTCACACAACCACTCAACTCTCATGTAACAAACTCAACTCGCACACAAGCAACTCAATCGTTCGACCCCTTCGCAACTCACTGCGAAGAGTCTATGTGGTGGTCTTGTGTACAAATGACAGATACAACAACTAGGCACTAGTGGTTCTTTTTGCCTAGCGGTAAGCATGCCTATCTACTGACCTAGGAGTCCTGGGTTCGAATCCCGTTGGCGCACATTCGCTCCAGCATAGACAGCAATACGACATTCATTTTCATATGTAATTGCGTGTTTTTTTTTGTATTTAAAGTGTATTCTCAGCAAAAATTCTATCTATTAAAGCAAACTTTGTCCAAATTGGTTCTGTAGATCATGAGTTATAGGCCAATATTAACCTATTCCTGATCAATGATTACAACTTCATTTAAATTCTTCCATTTGACGGGTACCAGATAAAAATAGCCAATTTGCAGCGATAACTTATTCAAACTAATAACTTCCAATCTATGATAAGGTTTGGTTTGGCAGTCTCCCAAACTAATGAATAAAAGTTCACTAGATCAAAATATTATTTTCGCGTAAACATTTCAGTTGGCGATAACTACGCCAACTTTCCGACTTAACGGTTTTTGGTACCCGTCTAACGGAAAAGTATCAAATATTGTTGCCAGAGTTTTCTCACGTACCCAAATGTGTCTTGAGTGTTTTTTTTGTTTTTTTTTAATATTCAATTGGGGGTTATAGGAAAAATATTCCTCATTAATCTGATGCAATAAAAGTGTGATCAGAAGTGTTGGTATTGCTTGCCTCTTCTAGAACTGCTGCCACTGCTGAATCATGGACGAACGGTATACACTATGTTCTAATTGCCCTTTAATACTGTTACTTCATACTCAATAGCACTTAGCAACATATCCAAACTGAGCATCGTTGCCAAGCTGTTGGAGCAGTACTCTTTGATTGCATGATATGAGAGTAAGTACTATGTCACAAAAAACATAACTTGAACGCCGAGGGATATTAATGATAACAGTATTCAAACTTGAAATAATTATGTGCTTGAAGTAGTCAAATGTTTTGATCAGCATTAAAAAGCATTTGTTCACAATAATATATACATGAACAAGTAGAATAGTATTTAAGTGACTTGACAATCAATTGCTCAAACTCAGAAATGATTATTTTGATATGCACAACGGTCCCCACAACGGCTTCATTCCTAGTGAAAAAGTTGGTTTATGTAATATTATTTATCTTATTTTCAGTGCTTTTATTACAGTAAATTTTAATTGATCGATTTCTAAATCACCCTCACAGAATTCTAAATTTTCTGTTTTTAACATTCAATTACATTTTTGTTGGTTTTGTTGCATATTACAGGTACTAATGATTTTGAAAATATATTTAGCATGATTTGATGTAATTTGGATAAAATTTATTGTGTCCTTGAATTTTATTTTATGAATGATCTTATATGTTCCATATTATTACATCTGAGGATATTTATGATATGACCTGCATATTATGAGGACTGGGTACTCGATGACAGCATTAAAATCAGAAAAATCAACGCATTTGAAATAAATTGAATATTGGTCAAAATGAAGAAATTTTTTTTACATATGTTGTTCAAACCTTTTTTAAATTATATTTTAGAAAAAAGTTTATAATAATTGGCTAATAATTTATTAATAATCACTTATTCAAAACTCGATTAAAAAAAAAATTTGCAATGAGTTGAATTTGGTTACGTTCGTAGAGGAATCTTCTTAAAACTAATAAAAAGTTTTTTTGCTTTTTATTTCTTAGAAATGTCTATATACTACATTAAATATCAGCTTTCTCAAAATAATAATAGAAAGTTTTTTTATGTGGTAATTTGTTGAGCGTATGAAAATTTGCAATTTTTTAAGTAATAATAATTAAAAACTAAATTGTATCGATTTGAATAATATTTTTGTTTAATATGTACTTCAGATGTTATATAATTGCCATAAAAAATTTCAACTCTATATCTTGCATAGTCTTTTATATGAGCATACCAAAAGTTGGAAAATCAACGTTTTGAGAAAACGTGAAAGAACTATAAAAGTTTTAATAACTTGCATGTTTTCCAAGTTTAATATGCTTCAACTCTGTATTTTGAAGCAGCCATCTTTACAGATATTTCAAATTCCTTTTTTAATTCCCCCCCTCCCCCTTTTCTTACATTTTTTTAGGTTTTTTAAATGCCCTCTCTTCTTTAGCTTCTCAACGATTAACGAAAAGTCGCAGCGATAATCGAAAATTGTTGTAAAAAGGTCCCATCCCCAAATTAATGGAATTTTAATATTATTTTAGTTTTAGTATGCACTTAATATGTTATTTAATCATAATAACAAATTTCAACTGTATATCTGGCATATTTTTTTTACAAGCATACAAAAATTTGGGAAACTGACGTTTTCAGAAACGCAGAAATTTTTGCACAACTTGCATACTTTTCAAATTTAATATACTCTACCTCCATATTCTGAAATGTCTCCTTACAGATACTTCTATGCCTTCTTGTTTTAATTGTTTATCTTTTATGCATCTTTTAAAGTTTTTTTTTTTTTAAAGTCCTATATCTGCTTCAACTATTCGACAATAATTGAAGCATTGTAGTGTTTATTATGTAGTGTTATTATAGGGAAATGTTATAAACAAGTTAAATTCCCAGATGGAGAATAATTAGATTATTACTGCTTGATTCATCATTCAAATAAGTTTATGTTGCCACATAATGTATCTTAGACTTGCCAATGCAACTACTATATAAGTGTTTACATCACGCTTGTTATTTGATGTTAAAATTGACTTGTAAAAAGCAACTTAAAACTGTGATACAATCTTGGAAGTCAAACCTTTTCTATTTAAGATTCAGCCACAATACAATGTCCATTTTATCCCAATACATATATTTACATTAAGTCCCAAATCCCTTGCTTGGATATATTAATAGTTGTGTGCCTATTATTAACAGTTGTGTTGCAGTTTTGCAATCCCATGCTTAAATTTACCAGGAAATTGAAACATAGTCAACAAAAGTTATTTTGACTTTTATTTTAATAAAAATTTGTAATTTAACACAAGCTCATCTATTGCATTTTAATTTAAATAAATGTATTTTTAGCTTCCCAACATCTGAAAGGTAACATAAACAACCCTTTCAGACACATCAACTGTCTGAAAATATCCCCAATTCAGACAGTCTAAACGTCTGAAAATACCCCATTTTAAGACACTTCAAGTGTCTTAAAGATTAAGACACCATTTTAGATCTTAAAACAGTGCCACTTGTTTAAGACAATTTTGTGTCTTATTTTAAGACATTTCCATTTCCATTTGCTGTGCGGCCACTCGTATTAGGAATAAGATAGCATTTATTATTATTATTAATAATAGAATTACGAACCAGGATTATTTTAAATATTTTAGCCAATATGTTTGATATTTAACAATAAAAAACTCTTAAAACTCTTGTGATATTAACTATAAGTTGTATATATTTAATTTATAAGCTTGGTAATAAAATTATGTCTTTATGTTACGTAATTTGTAAGATATGTGTGTATTATTTTATAAGGTCCATAATTATATTGATGTTCTTCAATGTTGATTGTTTTAGTATAGAACTGGAAGTTTGCACGCAACTGTTTATTATTAGGCAACTGTTTATTATTAGAAATTATATATATTTGTTACTTTTGAAATTTAACGGCGCAGATTTGTCACAAAAGAAAATAACATAGACCCTATTGTCAAAATTGACACAGTGAAAGGATTTAATATTGTCAAACTTATATTTGTTATTTTGTAGAACGAATTTTATTATTACCCAAAATCTGCATACTTGACCAGTTTGATTTCGCATAGTATTTCATGTTTTTTTATTTGCTACTCACATTCACAATATTATGCTCATTACTCGCATTCACATTATTACATTCATCACTCATATGTACATAGTGACATTCATAGCATTAAATACTTTATTTGCATTCATATTAGTACTTCCATTGTTTGCATTCATTATTGAAAATCATATTACATTTCATGAAATTTTATTTGAATGATAATACTATGATAAAGTTCCGTTTTCATGAGGACAACATGTTGTTAATTAAAACCAAAATCACTGAATTTCAGTTTTTTTTTTTTTTTCATTAAAATATCGATTTGATAATTACTCATAACAATACGTGGTGTTGATTTATCATTATATAATGCATTTAACGGCTTAAAAACATCAAATGTTAAAGCACAATGCTAAAAGTACCCTTCTCTTTCCGTAACTTCGATCTTTCCCTCTCTGCTGGCTTCTGAAGTCTGGGATTTCACTTTCTCAGAAGAGATAAATTATTCATCAGGGCAGAGATGCGAATATGCAGAAACAGGTTTAATTTCCGAAGGTGCATCACTCGGAGTGGAAGGAGAAAAAAAGCGGTTGGAAAGGAATAAAGATGGATGATCGAGGTCAAGGTCGAGTTTAGACAGCTTTGGAGGAGTGTAGGTACTTTATGGAAGGACGTACTAACGGCCATTTCGAAAGAGAAGGTTTTGTCCTTTGTTTTCTGATGAATCTGAAGTCGGTGACAATTTCAGATTGGAAAATTAGAGAAAGACTTATGAGTGGAGAAAAAGTACGCGACTTGGATAACTTGAAGCACAAGAAAATTTCATCGCTGTGTTTCTTGTAATGAAGACCGTTTACAATAGCATGTGAATGAAACAATTGCGGATAGAGCGCCGAAATACTTATAATGAAGAAAGAAACTTCTTTAGCTTAAATATTGGTGCATTAATTGTAGAATTCCCCTCCGTAGAGGCGATCAAGTTTCATTTGGGGGCGGTGGAGAGAAACTACAAATTTTTTATGACATCATCCTTACAAACACTAATGTTTTTCAAAACGTTATGGTACCTGTTGCTTTGTATATATATATATATATATATATATATATATATATATATATATATATATATATATATATATATATATATGATAACGAAAGGAAATTTTAAGGAGGGAAGAAGGGATACGAACAAATAAAAAAGACTTCAGTTCAATTAGAGAAATCAAGTCTTTTCGAAGACTTTTTTTAATGATATTTCTTTGGACGATAATATCGTTTTTGTATATAAACCTTATCAACCTCCCTATGAGCAGTCTCCATTTGGAATGAATCCTTTAATATTTTTTATTAATTTTCCTTGGTACATCTGAAATCGTAGTTTTTCTTTAAGAAATCCAATCACGACTCAGCTTCAATTTTTTTGTTGCATAATTTTTCTTTTTTTTGCGTTACGAGTCCCAATTACCAAGTTTAAAAAAAAAAAAATGGCAAAAGTGGTCGAAATAAGCTTCCGTAGACATAAGCTTTAAAAGCCGTTGGGGTTGTAGTCCTTTGGTCGTCTACTATAAAAATAAACAATTTTTTAATGATACGAATATAAATATATACTATCCCCCACAGGGGGAGTAGAGCTGCATACCCTATGACAATTACTCCCACCTTTTTCTCTGTCTGGGCTGCAAGCAAAGCATGCCCCATGGCTAGACGGCTTTTTTTTTTCTTTCTTCCAACGCGTTTTCCCTTTCTTGCTGTTGTTTTTTCTTGCTCTGAAGTCTGCTGTTGCATGATAAGTCGTGTTTTGACCCTCCCCAGTAGCCTTCCCTCCCCCCTCTTCATTTATTTATTGTGATAAGTTCGTGTGATAAGGTTCCGTTGCACCCTTCCATGTCTGGGACCATGGGAGGAAATAACCGGCGATTCGTAAGCACGACTCGAAAAGAGGTATTTTACATCGCTCCTTTAGACAGTATAAATTGGGGATAATTTTGATTTGTGCATTCTTACATGTGTCGGAATTGCTTCATTTGCTGTTTGGTGACTTGTGCAGATATGTTATATTTATAAAAAAAATAACCACTTTAACTGCTTTTTAGTATTATATTTTCTCCTATTATACATATTCCGTTAATTTTGCTATCTTGAACCTTATATATTTGGACAGTTAGTGTGTTTAGCAAGTTCGATCGTTTGGGGGTCAGTGCGTTCAGCATAATATGCTAGTGCATTTTGAAGTTATTTGCAAATGCTATTGCATTTTAAAATGATTTTCTTATACTATTACATTTTGTGTAAGTTGCAGTTGATACAGTTAACATTTTTGTATGTTATTCCAGTTTTACGCTCAACATTTCAGGTATTTTTTAAAAATTATTTTATTATTTATTTTATTTTTATTATTTATTTAAAAAAATTTTTAAAGTAAACTTAAACTTGAGCCGATATTGCGATTTGCATTTTAAAGAGTAAATTTTATCTGCATTTTAGTAAGCTAATTTCTGCTTTACCGTAATGAATCTGTGGGGATGCAAAAGCAATGAACAAACTGCATTTTTTTACCACTAAAATGATAGTTAAAAAGCATTTATTTAAAAGGATATTACATGTATTTAATGTATTGTATTTTGGTGTACTTGATATGGGGTCGTATGAGATAAAATTTATATAATTTTATTTTTCAACTTATTTGAAAAGGAATGCTAGTTTATTATTTTTATACGTATATTTTATCCTTATACTAGAGTCGTTATAGTGGCATAAAATAATAATAACTTTTCGATTGCTGACTTCGTCCCATGAAATTACATTTATTTAGAAAAAACTTAACTAAGGTATGATAGTAATTTTCAATGCTTAAATAATTTCATTCAAAATGTCAAGTGTTGATTCATTTTAACAAGAATAGCAATAGCTTAGAAAAGCAAAAATTTTTTTTTTTTTGGGGGGGGGGGGGGTAGATTTTTGTTTATATATATATATATTATTCAATTTGTTAATTATAAAATATAGCTTGGATACGAACTTCTATCAAATTTCTAACTTATTTAACATACAGCTATAGGCCGTTGAAAGCAATTTACTTTATCAAAAAAGGATTTTTAATGCTTTACGTTTTCATGGAATTATTTAGGATTTTGTGAAGTGATATGCTACCTTTTCTAAACTTAGAGTTAATGATAAGAAACCTGAAAAAAAGTTTTTGTTTTCTTCTTTCTTTTTTTAAAGCAAAGAAGAAAAACTAAGGTTTTCTTCGCATTATCAAAACTTGTTTCCAAAAACGTATCCCACTGTCATCAAAAACAAAATCATGATTCCACTGCCTAGGTGAAAAGCTTTAACGTTTACAGGCTATCACATTGTTCACCATCGAGAGTCTAGAAGATAGGCAATGAGACCTAAAAGAAAACAAAAAATGGGGAATTCAAATGCAAACTAATTTATTTATGAAGTTAATGCTTTGGTATTGAACAAGTGAAGTAAGATAATACCCGAATTTCCATAAATGTAGAATCCTAAGGATCTGTGCTGCCATCTATTGGTAACTAACTAAGTCAGTGGTTCTCGTCTTTTGGTAAACGAATCCTGAGAGTACCGAATTACAATTTTGAATGCATATGAACTAGAAATTAGTTCAAGTGTCTTAAAAAAGTTTAATTATTATAGTGATAATAGTTTAACATAACATTAAATCGTTGATCATTGTTTGTGAACTATATATGTAAATTATGCCTCGAAAATTTAATTTCTAACTGTTTTATTCCCATTCTTCAATTCTAGTTGCATCTATTTCAAGTTTTCAAAAAGAATGTGGTGCTACCTGTTTGTGGAAACTGCCTTTTTTTTAATTAAAAACTTTAAATTGACATGGAGTTAGAATTAAAAATATATGCACTGCTGTTATATTCTATAAAATATTGATCATGCATTTGCTGTTTGGTACAGGAAAGATTAACGCTCACTGTTAAACCAGGCAAAATGTATGGTTATTTTCCATCCAGATCAGTAACAAATATTAAAAACTAGTATTTTATTATTTTATTTGCAATTCAATGCACCTGTTCGAGTAAATCTACAAGTATGTTACAAGTTGCCATGTATTTAAGACTAATATAGATTCATATAGAAACATAGTTTTCAAATAAGTATACTGCGAGTTTGTATATATCCTGAAACAGTAATTTTTTTTCGTAGACAGTCACTATTCTCAAAGTTAATAGATACTTTAAAAAAAATCCGTGTTTTTTTTTTTATCAAATTGGATATACGGAAAGATAACTCCATGACAATATGAGCAAAAAGAAAAAAGAAAAGTGCATCCAGTTGACGAAAACACAATTTTTGAAACATTGCAGTAATGTTTCGGCTGAGATTTAACAGGTGGCTCTTAAGAAATTGTGTCGAATTTTACAAATTCGACAATCTGTAAACACGTCGGTCATTTTGGTACCAATTCAAATTTCTATTCCACTTTCCAAACTTTGCTGTCTGGAACATTCTAAACAGAATATAAAGATTTTTCGTAAATGTAATTTCGTAAATTAATGTAATGCACACGAACGGATTTTTTCCCCTTCCTCAAATTTTATTCCTACGTTTAGCCATGGCTAGTTACTCATATTTTTTTTACAGCAGACCCATAATTTCTCAGTGTACGTTTATTGTCGTCGAAATACCTCTTTCCTACCCAAATTGACCGTTAAACTTTACCAAAAATCAGCCACACTGCATAGAAACTTCTTCTATGCAAACTCCCGCTGAAGAGATGCTCAAATTAATAGCCAAGGCGGAGAACCCTAAATCTTCCTTCTCTGGCAATCTGGCGATTTCGTGTTGCGCATGTCCGTGACGTCAGAACGAAAGGGGGAAGGAGGAAAAGAGATCGCACCAAGTTTGCCTCTTCTTTTTCAGGCACTCGAATATGGTACAGGTACGAAAATCACTCCTCTCTCTCCGAGGCGAAAATTTCAACTCGCTTTGGGTTCTTTGGAGGTGGACTCGGAAGATGGTTGATAGATGGATTTTCGTTTTTCTTGACTAATCACATCTTTTCTATTCCAATATCTTGTTCCGTATTTTACTTTTTGTGAAACCTAATAATTAGTGCCCCAATATTAAATAACAAATTGTAACTATATTGATATTCGTGACAAAAGTTAGCTTGTTTAGACAGGCTTAACATAGAGCTGAAATAACGTGCCACGCCTGTTAGTGGTAGTTAAATATTTTAATTTTAGAGCCACAAGCACAAAAGAACCATCGAATAAAATGTAGGTCAAAGTCAAAGTCACCTTATTAAAATGAAATTAAAAGTTTTGCATAAGCTGTTAAGATTATTCCTTTTTTTTTTTTTTTTTTTTTTTTTAATTTATTGTTTTAATTCACAGCGCTAATTCGTTTCTTAAATTAAGGGTATCCAGCTACAGGGAAAGCATGGAGGACATGGATATATCAAATAAATTTACATTTCTAAAAATGTCGGGAACCCTACATGGAGATTGGTATAAATCACGAATAATTTTTCAATTTCAAAGTTTAAAAACAAAATTAATAATTCCGAAAGAGCTAGTAATCAATTCTTTTTAAAAATGTTATTCCATTCCTTGTTTACCTCCAGAGAAGACACGAAACACACTTAAAGGATATTCCAGAAAACTGCATTGGGAACTAAAGAGTTAATAGCGAAATCCTAATCTGAAAATTTAAAAAGTTCAGTTAGTCCTTTACCTCTGAGATATAGGTATGGGATGGATTGGGTTATAGATATGGATTCAAATTTTCTCATCGAGTGAATTTTAAAATAACTGGTTTCATATGATTGTAACTGTGCGGTTATTAGAATGGTTCAAGGTTAAAGAAGCTAATCTCTGCTTCACAAGCATCATGAGCCTTGACTGCTAGCAACGTTAAGTTTTGCACCCGGCCAGCTTGTTTTATCAATCATATGAATTCTTCCATGAAATAGAGGCTCTAAGGCAGGTATTAAAAATTTATGTCATTGAAATAAACCAAAGAGAAGAACAAAAGAACTAAAATCAAAAAAGAAGAAACCAAAGTAATAAAGATGTTTAAAATTAGTGGTCTAAAATATGCCGTTCTTAAGGTAACACGGAATCGAAAATTATGAGAATGTCGATTTTGAGATTTTAATTGTATCAAATAGCGGCTTTCATGACTTTTACAGTGATATATAACACTTGGCAATACCTATACCGGAAGTATCATCAGCACAGAGATATATGGTGGAGGAATATTGTTAATTAAGGTGGCTTGTTTACTTTAAATTTGATTTGCTCAGAACTATGTCTTTGAGGTTTGATGTACCTTTTCTAATTATCTATAAGAGATATTGAATTGGAATTTTTTGAAGTGATTAATCAAACATTGTTTATTACTTTAACTTGGGCTTTATCAAAAATATTGCCTAGTTTCTTAAAAAAGTAGTTTTTTACTGTAACATTATCAAAAAAAAAAAAAAAAAAAAAAAAAAAAAAAAAAAAAAATGATAAAAATCACTTTTTTTGATGCTCGAAGTTCAATATAATTTTTTATGGGTAAATATTTGTAAAAGTCGATGTTAAAGTAAGTAGAAATATTCTTTGAATTTTTCAGTGTTTAAATTTTGTTTCTAGCTGCAATAGTCCCAAAAAAAGGCACATCGAGCATCAAAAACATAGTTCTGAGTAAATCAAGTTCAAAGTACCCCCCCCCCCTTAATTCATAGTATTCCTGCATCATATGTCTCTTTGCTAATAGTACTTCCAATATAGGTATTGCTAAGCCTTATATAACACTGCAAACGTCATGAAAGCCGCTATTTGAAACAATTAAAATCTCAAAATCGACATTTTTTAAAACAATTTTTGATTCCGGGTTACCTAACTGAAATGTAACATTTAAGTTGATGCATCATACAAAAGAATTATAGTTTTAGGGAAGAGAAATATTGCGATTCCATTAAAAAATTATTTTTTAACCTGCGTTATAAAGTAAAATATCATACGATACCTAAGGAGACTTTATACCCCCAAAACTATTTTTAGCTAAGCCTTTAAAATTAATTTTTACATATTCACACATTCATTAAAAAACCAAACACTAAAGTTACGAACCGAGGCAAGTTAATAAAAACAATGGAAAGAACGTGAATCATTACCAACTTTCGTAATTTTTATTCGTTTATATTTATGAGATTTGTTCAAAAATCTACCAAAATATAGAAAACCAAAATAAGTCTACCAAAATAAGAAATTTTTTATTACAAAGCTGAAATTATAACAAATCAATATATTATTTATCACCCCCCCCCCCTCTCCCCACCCCAAATGAAGGGTTTTATCTAGTGCCTTTGATGTTCAGTTGAAATTCTCCTATAAAATAGTTCAAATTATCTATGAAAAGAACATTCTCTAAAACAAGTAATGCTTTGGAATTAATAAAATTGTATATTTTTTGTACTTTATAAAAAATTATTGTTAAATTTTTTTTATTTAAATAATGGTAATTGTTTAACAACTTTTAACATTGTTCGACTACAAAATGTTTGCTACTTTAAATTCGAATTCAATTGTTCATTAATTCTTTGAAGTAATTTTTTAAAAAAAGTTTTTTTTTTTTTTTTTTTTTTTTTTTTTGGGCGAAGGGAGTAGGAAGGGGGTGGATTGTCGTTTCTGTTTGTTCTTTAGAATTCTAGTGCTGTAACTTAAAATATATAACCTTTCTTAATTGTTTATCTGTACCCTAGCGATTAAAATTCCTTTAAATAACACTTACTCGTAAGCATATTTCTTTACTTTTCAAATGAATAAATAAAAACTTTTTTAAAAAGTTATAAAATTTCCGAAAGTAAAGAGAATTCTTGTTGTTTCTGTCCAACAGTTAATATTAAAATAAAAAGTCATCGATTTTTATTAACATTAACTTTCTAATCATCAAGAAGGCGGAATTTGATACATTTTTCATCTATTCAATAAAAAAATAATTATAGTGTAGTGCGTATAACTAATTCTTCTATTGTTGCAAAATATAAAAATAATACAACTTCAAACACATTTTTGTTAATTCAAATGAATATTTCTTATTTTCTCATTTTGAATATTGAGTCATAACTATTGCGGGTCTTGTATACCATGAGCTTACAAGTTTCTTTTATAAATTTTCTGCCCCCCCCCCTTTATTCTTTTTTAATATTCGTACTATGTAATTTCAAACTTTATGTTCTATTTTAGGTATAAAAAACATAGTATAACTGATATAATTTATTGCATATTCAAATTGCAGTAAAATATATGAATTATTATTCAAAGTTTATTCCTAAGTTTTGTAGCATATATGCTATACTATGCAATAGAAGGTTAAGATTAAGTTTAGTGGCTTGAACTAGTGACTGAAAATGTACTTTCCTTGTCTTAGCAATTAATATATATTATTTTGTAATCAATCTGTGACGAATTGCAATTAACACATTTTCACTCAAACCGACGAATTACAAACTTTTCGCATTTTCCAATTGTATGCTTTTGTATAAATGTTGGTGCACATTTTATTAAAATTTCAATTAAATATTAAGGCAAATTAAATTGCAAGTTTTTGGGTATTTTGGGTACATATATGTAAAAAATTTCTAATAACTTTGAATTATTAACGTCTTAAAAGTTTAATTATTATTGTTTAATGGATACAATAATAAATTTGCTTATCATGTAAATGAGTAAATTATATAACCCATAAAGACAAAGTTTTTAATATAAATCCTTTAAATACATTGCCAATTTTAAGTATTATAAAATTTCTATAGGCAAAATATGCCGTAAATTAGTTTTCAAAATTTATTTATTAAAAGTGAATGTGAATTTATGCACTCACATCCAAATATCTTTTATTTATTCTGATTAAAGCAATTTCATTATTTATTTATTAAATCAATTTTGGCAACGGGAGAGTTTCTTCAATGATCAGTTAAATTCTATTTCAGAGCTGCTATTCAGATGGAGGTGGTGATTTATTAGTATTAATGATTGGTTTATTAGTATTACTTATTATTTCATTGCAAGTTGGTTTATTTGTATTATTTTGACCGTAAAAGCGACCTTTTAGAGACAGTAACAGCCCCAAATATTTGTTAGAATGCATTGTCATCGACATCGAATCTACCTGTCAAGTTTGAACCTGACTGAATGACGGCAAGGGGGTTCATTAGACTTCCACACACAAACACAAAATCGAAGTTAATATAAAGGAGATTTAAAAAGCAAACTCACTTTATAGATTTATTCACAGTTAGGAATCTTAAGTAAATAATTGGAATAGTAGGTATCAAACACCCATTGATTTTGTATTTTTTTTAAATTAAGATAGACTAATCTTTGCTATTGTGTTCGGTACTAAATATTTTTTCTATTGGTAAACTTATCGAATAAAAGAGAAAATTTTAAAATTGGTTTTTTTTCAAACAATTCAAGCATCTTTATTTTTAAACAGTGTTTCATAAAAGATAAATCAACATTTTTCTTGCAGCTTTCTTGATTTTTTTAATTATTTATACTAATGTACTAATTTTTTTTTTTTTTATTTTTTTTTTAGGTCTTATGAATGCTTATACCTGAAGATAATGATTTGATTATCCATTACAATCAATATTCGACTTACTGTCTTCTGAAATTGGAATAATCGAGTTGAAAGTATCAAAAGTAAATTTATCCTCACTGAAACTGCAAATGTCTGATAAAAATGTGTGCTTTCGTTTTAAAGCAACCAACCATTCTTAAGAAGATATTTTCTAATGAAAGTTAAAGGAAGGCTATATTGTAAAAAATAAAATGTGTTAAAATTGTTTCAGTTATAACAAGAAAATTTTTACTACTATTCATTATTAAATTGCCTATAATATTTGCGTTTTATAGAGAAATTGTGTTTTTGAATTCTGTAAAGACAATAATTAAACAGAGTAGGGCATTTTATTTTTTTAACATCAAATACAAAATGTCTCACAAATTATATTCAAGGAATAAACAGAAAATTTGCTTTATGAATTGTAGTTGGTTCCAAAATTCGAAAAGCTGTCGACAGTTTAAAAATTCAAAAGAATGAGTATTGAGGAAGTAGAAGATGGAAGAGAATTAGTATTAAAATTGATGAATACAAATTTTCAAGACTCGTTAAATCTACCAAGAATTTGGACAACAATTCAAAACGATGCGTTGGTTCAATTTATGAAGCAATATGACCTTATTTTTAAAGTGAGATAAAGAAACGAACAAACATAATTTATGTTATTTACTTTCCAAATATGAATTTTATCAAGCTACTCTAAAAAAGTTTTTCTTTGCTAAAAAATTAAAAGAAATCAATTTTAAAAGGTGCAAATACTTTTTATAAGTTATTACAAACTATAAATGGATTATATTAAGTGAACAGAACAACGTACATTTGAAGAAAATTTTACATTGTGCCATAGATGTACAGCATTTTCTTATTTGTGAAAAGAAAAACTCTTCTTGATTGAAGTGAAATTCCTTTTCAAGACGTCAGACACTCTTTCAAGGTGAGTGCAAAATAGTAAGTACATTTTATTTTATTTTAACACTGTGGATTGATTATTCTAACACCGAGTGTCGGTTTTGTGTTTTAGTTTGGATTCTTTATTCTAGAGTAAGAATTCTCCAAATTGTAAATAGTTCTTTAAAATTCCTAATATTATCATTTATCACATATTTGACATTTCTCCAAGAATTTGCAATAAATTTACCATCTTCTAATTTCTAAATAAAATAATTTTTTGTACACATTTTACCTAAACATAATTTGCTTATGAAGTCATTAAAATAGCTTATTGGTTTAGTAACTTAATTTTCCAATTTAAACTACATTACAAAGTGCGTTTTGGTTTACATTCGTAATAAATTAAATGCCATAAAAATCCGTTACTAATAAATATGAGCTAAAATATACCAAAATTTTGACTTCTGATAAAACTTTATTTCAAAATTACTACTGAAATCAAATCCACTGCGAATTTAATTTAATTGATATGATAAAACTTTAATATTTAAGCCAAAAACAGGGTGTACACAAATTAGTTGGGCATTGAAGCTCAGGTTCATCAGATAGACTCGGATTTAACTGTCAACAATTAGGCGTAATCAGCAATTTTTTTCTTCTTTCAAACCGTATAGCATGGAAAACAAAAACTTGTTAGGAAAAAACGAATGGTTTATAATGCTTGGTTATTAAGAGTTATACAGATCTATTGGAAATTCATTGCCCAACTAATTTGTGTACACCTTTTTTAAATATATAAAAAAAAAAAAAAAAAAAATTAAAAATACTGCGTATCCATAGAGTAGAAAAACATAATCTACTTTTGCTCTTAAGATTAACCTCTTTCGTTCAATTTTCAGCTTACTTAAAATAATATTTTACTTTTTATGTTACTTTTATTTACACCTCCCTGGTATTTATAAAGACTAGATAAAGTCATTTAAACATTATTTTAAACGACTAAGTCTTTGAAACTTGTTCCAGCTTTTGTTTGGATAATGGCGGGGTGATTAATAACAACTTTAACTCATTCTCCTTTATTATTATTATTATTATTATTATTATTATTATTATTATTATTATTATTATACACTACTCCTCACCGATATCTTAGTGGTACGTTGCTTGCTAGTGATTCAGTAATTTTATGTTTGTATCCCAGGCAGTATCTTGTTGGTACTGTCATCGAAATCAGAAATTGAAATCGGTATTGAAGACAGAAATGTGTGACATTTCTCTCTCTAATACAATGTCTCGTTGAATTTCGGCATGCTCTTTGCAGTCCAGGCGATGTTACAATGCAAGGTCCTTATATACTCTAGTGCAATAAAATTCCAACACATCAATTTTTGAAATGTACTTCAAATACAATGTGAAACACCTCAAAAATAGCCATCTGCAATGAATATTTCTTTTGAGACACCTTTTACTTCCGATGTAGCTGCTTTACTGCTACATGTACCTTATCAGCTCCTGTGGCCTATCTGTTCAACGCCCTTGGATGAGCTCGTGGAAAAAAAGGGGTTCAAAGTTTAGCCTTATTCCAGACAGACAAGACAGTAGCGACTGTTTCAGTGGTAGTGTGTTGCGTCCGATAAAGCGTTATCACAATTTGGCTGGGAATGCGCCGTCGAAAAATTGACGCACAGCTGAATCAATCCTGTCCAACAAACCACCTGACGTGGGTATCTATCCCCATACCTATCTATCCGTGATAACAACTTAAGTTTGACGATTCCCCTTCATTCCTTGTATATCAAGTCCCCCTCTCCCTTTCTTCCCCAATATCTGTTTTTGTATTTTTATACCTTTGACTGTTTTATAGACGAACCTGCGACCTTGATTGGTATGACAATAGGGATATCGTTGGTTACGGTTGAAATTGTGATTCACATTGTTTGTCTCAAGACAAAGGTGTGTCGCTTATGTATTTATGAAGGGGGCGGGAACGGTCCTGACTGTTAATATTGGTGTATAAGTTAGGCATCTTGTTGTCGTCGTGTCAAATTCGTAGTGTGCACAATGATTTTCAATTAAGCTTTCATGTTGGAGAATAGTTTTCGACATTGTATCCTCTCAGAAGTTCTGTTCTCATGTGACTGGTTATCATTAAAAATTTTCTTTAATCTTTACGCTGAAAATGACGTCCACAAATACACCTGCTAATCTTTCTTTTTAAGTATTTTATATTAACTTCGACTTTTTTAAATATTTTTTTGTGTAAGTTTTTTTGTGGCTAATAAGGGATATAAGGTCGATAAGGGATTAATTGACCATTAATTGACTTGCCGTCATCCAATCAAGCTGAAACAGCAAATAGACTTATTGCCGATGATAATGCATTCTATGAAGTTTTGTGGACAAATTGAAGTTAGTTAATGGCACGGAATGTTTTTTTTTTTTTTTTCGTAGGGGTCAAACACTATTAAAACTCAATCTGTGCTCAAAATCGCTTAAATAAGTTGCAATGCAATTGCACATAAAAGCTGGCAATGCATATGAATATTTGCTTTATATATATATATATATATATATATATATATATATATATATATATATATATATATATATATATATATATATATATATATATATATATATATATATATATATATATATATATATATATATATATATATATATATATATATATATATATATATATATATATATATATATATATATATATATATATATATATATATATATATATATATATATATATATATATATATATATATATATATATATATATAAATAAAGCAAAGTCAAATATTAGAAAAATTAGAAATCAAAAGAATAGGTATCCACAAACTAAAGAATTTATTACAAGATGAAAATTCAATAAAGGCCGTTCATGTATTATCTTATCTCATAAAGTTGGCCGGCCATGAAGATATGTATTGAAAATTTCGTACGTTTTAAATCGTTATATAAAAAAAAAATGTTTTTTGACGAATATATATTATGGTAATATAAAGACCATTAAATGTCTCTCCCCTTCTTGAGTAACTAATACTTCTGTTGTACTGTAGTGTATATTTAAAAAAAAAAAAAATTGTCAAAAATTTCAAATTTGTTTTATTCTTCTATTTGTGTATCTTAACATTTAAAAGGTTAGAAAATTTTTTGTAAATGTTTTGTAAAATGTAAATTTTATATGAAATAACTACTTTATTTAATATTTTGACAAGCGGGTAGAAAATTAATGTATAATAGTCATACTTATCGTTCAAATTGTTTAATTATTGCAAAGAAATCAAGTAGAAAGATTGACGGGATAGTTTGATTTAGTTTAGTTGAGTCTACTGGCGCAGAAACAACACTAGGCATGTTACATCGATCAGCGTACGAGCATACATATAACACTGATTTTTCCTGTCGAAGTGAGTTTGGGCATTCCAAATTTAGCATGAGTGGGTTGCCCAATCTGGATTTGGATGACACTGGCAAGTAATTAAATATTTTTTTTATTTAGTATAAGCATGTGATGAAAAAGAATTTAAATTTTTCCGGGGAACTCGTTAGGTTTGAAGCAAAACCTCAAAGTATTTCATTTATTTTAAAACACTTACAGAATCTTCTGAAATAAATTCTAAAAATGTGTTATTTATGAGTCCTCTGAAACTAATTTCAGTTTTTGTTTTAAAACATATTTTTCTGGCTTTGAATAACCATTATTAAATGTCAATGCAGTTAAGAGAGAACTGCATTAATAAAACAATATTTTAATGAAGCCTAAAAAGGATTAAAATTTCAAAGATTTCTTTTACATATTACTGATAATCTTTTTGCATTTCAGATTTACATAATTATGTTACATTTCAGATTTCCGTTATTTAATAGATTTTAACTGCCCATCCCAATAATAAAAACAAATCCAATCTCAAAAATCGCACACCAAAACTTCTGTATTTTTGCCTCACTAATTTTAAAATATTTTTGCTTGGAAAACAGACCCACCCCCTTAAAAAATTCTCAAATATTCTCTCTGTACATAGATTTTCATTTCTAACTTCTTTTTCTAGGCGTTTGTGGAAAGAAAACACCATTAAGAGATATTTTAATTATCATCAGCTTTAATTTTAATACATTTTTTCTTTTCAACACAAATTCGTAACAATTTCTTTTGTAACTGATTACTTTATAAGTAATTAACAGGATATTAAAATTACTGTAGAACTTCTTGAAAGCCTATCCCACCCGCACTCACTATCTTCTCTGCCGTACTGAAGTCATACTTAAGCTAATACATCTTAAGTTTCATTTACTGATTTTAAAGTTTCATTTTGTCTTGGAATATCAATCTAACAGTATTCATATGATAGAATAATCTGAATTTCCCTCTTTCTCACACGCCAAAACCTTACATTTATACATATTGTTAACCAAAATTTTTTTTTTTTTTTTTTTTTTTTCAATCTCCAGCCCACAAATCCACATCCACCCTTTTTCTCGCCCTTTCACTAACGAAATTTGGTCATGTTTATAAATATTATTCTTACAAATAGTCTCCACAACCTCTCTTTGTTAGAAATTTAATGGCTTTACATTAACGTTTTTTTTTAAAAATTTCTTGAAAAATATATCTCTAAGACAAAAAAAAAATTCGACCTTAAAGTCCTCCTACAAAGAATCGTCTTTGTGTAAAACTTCGGTTTTAGAGTATTTTTTCTGAAAAAAATCTATCCATTTTTAATATTTATCTTATTGATCTAAAAAAAAAAAAATCTAATCCCTTTTTACTACGAATTATAAATGTACACTTTTAGATAATTGGTATTTTAAGGGAATTTTTTTTCCAATTTCAACTTCTCCACTCTTCTGCAAAGAAAAACAAGTTAAAACCTCATTTCACCCACAACAATAAATCTGTGTTCTTACATTACTGATTTTAAAATTCCTTTAAAATATTATTCCACTTGAAAAATGTCTAACCCTTTCTTATGCTTCAAAAATTTTTCTTAGTGTTTAATAATTTATGGCTTTAAAGATTTTTTTTTTTTTTCACTCACTAAACATTCTATTCCTGGGTCATTCTCCTGAAAGAAGAAAAATACATGCCACAGCATTAATAACGCTTTAAAAACAAGTACGAAAAAATTTATGGTCTTTTAATAACTTTTCCATATTCCTGGCTAATCTTCTCATCAATAACATATTGATTTTTTATTATATAATGTAGCCAGTAATGTATTTAAAATATAACAAACGCCCAAAAGTCATTATCCTGCTTTATCACTAGAGCCATCCATGCTGTTATAAGTGTTAAATAAATTAATGATAAAACTAATTTTAAGACAACAATTATTTTAAGGCATTTATAATAATTTTTTTTATATAATGTAAAATAATTTTAAACAATTTCATTATTTTTTCATAATTTTAAAATTTAAAATGTTTGTCACTAAAAAAATCATCATTGTCCTGGAGTATTTCATTATACTCAATATTTTAACTACAGATGGTAGCAGTGTTCTATTTTTTGTGCCAGTTTCAAGAACTTTTAGTTCTTTAGTATACTGTATGAATAATTATTCTGAACTGGCAACATTTTCTTTTTTGTGGAATTGTGAAGTTGTTTGGCATCAGAGTTATGTTTAATTTGAGTAATTTTCCTGCCATCTAAAGAGAATACTAAAGCCGGTAGAAAGTTATTTATATATATAAGTTAACTATAAGTTATATATAAGTTAACTTTTAGAAAATATATACATTTACTTTAAAAATTTTAATCAAAATATGCCAGCGCCTAATTATGTAAGTTTCATCATTGTCCTAACAAATAAAGAACTCAATAACAGCAAACAGGATAATGATGTTTGTAATTTATTCAAAATATAATGAAAACAGATTTACAGTATCTCACTACAATTGTAATTTCTTTTTTATTACCTCATTTCAAAAATTGTCGTATTATGAGTACCATTGTCTTGGCATAGGGATTTTTTTTAATATTTTTTGTTACTCATAATTAACAAGTTTTCGTGCTGCCTGTATTTTTTCTTGTTGTATAAAGCCGAAATAACAACAAAAAATATAAAACATACATTTATGTTGCCCTTGTTTAAATGTTTTTAAAAAAGTTGTCTGTTTCGAAGGAATGACCTTCTTACGTCTTTTAATAAAAGTTCCAGCGCAGCTTTGCCCTAGCGTTGTCTTTGCCCCAGTAAATTTTAACAAACCAACCAACCTAATAAAAGTTCAAAATATCCCTTCCTTGCACGAAAATTAATTAATTGTTCGATTAGTTTCAGTTTCTTTTAAATTTCAATGATTCCTCTCTCCACTCCTCCCTGCATTAATAAAAACAAATCCAATCCTTATTCTTTTCACGTCAAAAGTTCTCTATTTTTACAATACTAATTTTAAAATATGTTTCCTTGGAAACAGCATTCTAAATAAGCGTGAGGGAATATATGGACAAGTCTCTGTTTTAAAGGATGTTGTTAATGTTTAACAATTTTTAGCTTTAGATTTTCTTTTCTCTAAAAGATTTATTCCTGTCCCACTGAAAAAAAAGTTCAAAATCTCCCTTTCTTACGCAACAATTAAATATATATTCGATTGATTTTTGCAATAATCATTTAAATTTTAATAAAAAAATCAATCGGCAACCCCCCCCCCCCCATGTTTAATAAAAAACAAATCAAATCTTCAT
Source organism: Linyphia triangularis (assembly GCA_963978545.1). Lineage (NCBI taxonomy): Eukaryota > Metazoa > Arthropoda > Arachnida > Araneae > Linyphiidae > Linyphia > Linyphia triangularis. The sequence continues at coordinate 73,641,252 of OZ021722.1, forward strand.
TCTTTTCACATTCTGTATTTTTATACCACTAATTTAAAAATATTTTTCCTTGATTAGCATTAACCTCTCCTCTCCCTCCCCTCAAAAAAAGTATCTCTTTTCTTCTCAAATATTTTCTTAGTACATATCTTTTGAATAAATATAAATTATATATGAGGCAGCGTAATCTGAAGCAGTATTCTAAATATAGGTAAGGAAGTATTTGTACAAGTCACTAATACTCATTGGATTTCAGGATAATCCAATTCTGAGCAATAAGCCTAATAAAAAAAACATTGATTGAATATCAAAGGAATTTGTATTTTATGACAAACCATTCTTTATTGTTAAAGGAACAGAAATCCCACTTTCTGAACTACCAAACCTTTAGAATACCAGCATTTTTGTTACTAACTTATTGATCACCTATCTCAATTTCATACATCTTTCCGGTTTTATTAAAATCCAATCATTAGTTTAAGGTAAATTTTTTTCTTCTTTGCAATACGGACAGATACCATTGAGATTTTTGAATTTAATTTTGAAATCAGCATGTCATTTTTCAATCAATTTTTTTAAATATTACATTACTTTTGACATTTAAATGACCATAAATTAAAAATTCCTCAAGTTTCATTTTGGGTGAAGAATCTTGTCCCCATTGACATTGCCCTTGTGTTAAATTTACGCATAATCAATAATAAGTTTTTTTTTTTTTTTTTTCTTCTTTTTCTTTTTTTGAAAAGTTCAGTAGAATATCTTAATTGTATTTGGGAAAACAGCAAAGTAAGTTCTTCAAATTAGGTTAGATGAACTAAAAATATAAGTATTTAAAATTTTACTTAATTTGAAGTGTGAAGAAAGTGTCATTGCAAAATTTCATTAAAATATATTGCTTCTCAAATTAATATCGTGGAGAAATCAGTAAAATGAATTAGTAAATAAATTGATACACGCTTACTTGATTATTCGTTTTGTTAATGCACAGATAAACGTTAATATTAATATTAGAATTTCAGGAAGTTTGAAGATTTCAAATAAAAGATAATTATTGAGGTTATCGCAAAACTATTTAATATAATTTAAAGCTTAATTAATAGTTCTTTATATAATTGTTACTTTAATTATTAATAAACTGTGTAGGGTAAGGTGAGGTAAAATAGGTATTCAAAATATATTGTTTCAAATTTTAGAAATTTATAATATATTCATAGTTTTTAAAATTGTATATGGTAGTACGATGCCTAAACTTTACTTCCTCACTTTATTTTTGTTTCAATAATTTGTTGTATATGATGCCAACAGTACAAATACTTGTGTACAGCTTCATGCCATATTTTGTCTACTTAAAACTTCTGTTTATAGCTCAGAATTCTTAATAAAGTTACATTACAGTGACTTGAATGTGTTTATTGATTTTTTTTTTTTTTTTTTTTAAACTTTTCATATTCAGATAAAATGAGTTTTTTTTATTTGTTTTAAATCCAAATTTTGTGAATGTGGTAAAACGAGTATAGTTTTAGGCTTAACATATGTAGGTATTTTTTAGGTGATAATATAAAGTTTTTCTGAGAAAAGTCTTATTTCTTAAAAATTAGAATAAAAATATGTTTTGAAGTACCACAATAAAATACTTTTGTAATATTTAAAGCTTTAAAAAAATTAAGATGGGTAATTAAAAATTCTTCGTGGAAGGAATCAGGAATCTCTCAGCTGGACACTGTCATGTTATCACTCTTCAAAGGAGGGCCCATCTGATGGCTGTGTGGTTAACGATCTGGCCTTGCATGCCAATGGTACTGGATTCGAATTCATGCTTAGGAATGGATGTTCGTTGTGGCTCGGAATCCACGTTAAGCTGTAGGTCCCGGCCTGATTAGCCATCATTGTGCATAAAAATAAGTCATTGAGCCTTATAAACATTTTGTCTTATAAAACAATTTTGTCTGCTATATCTCCAATATAATGTATTCGAGTCTTCTTTATGTAATATATTCGAGTCTTAGAATAAAGTGTATAAAAATTCCAAATTGAAATATAAACGTGTCCAAACTAAATCTGATAAAGTTTTAACGAATGAAGAAGTCATGATGAGGTTAAAAAAATGAATCTGAAAACCCGAGCACTAAAAAAGTTAAAACCAATAAGAATAGTAAGTCAAACGAAACTCGAAGTACATCATAAGGCATCGGCCTGAAAGTAAAGAACAATGAAAATGGGCCTACATTATCTAGCGTGCATGGGTGAAAGTAGAGTATTTAGGGGAAAAAAGAATAATTTATTGGAAAAATTAGGGCAATCAAAGAAGACTCATAACAATTATTATTATTATTATTATTATTATTATTATTTTTTCAAATATCCAAGATTGACGAGTTTTATATTTTCCCCGATGTGGTGCTCACAGACGTCATTGAAAATAATCAGGCAACAGAAATTTTAAATGAATCAGCATTCAACAATAGGAGGCATTATATTTTTGCTAGATTTTGAATATTAATAGTTTTTTGCAGTCATTACATAAAATGTGGATGGTAATGTGATTTAAATACAAATGTTACAAAAAAACATTTGAGTTGGATGTATTAACCAATTTCAGACTAAAACAAGAGTTTTAAATTATTTTATAGCTTACTATATTATTTTTCATATTTCATTAGCTTGTGCTTTCTTTTGGTTTATTATTTACCTATAGTTTATTATTTATTCTATGATTTGCTTTGTTAAACTATAGTATACCCATTTTATCCCACACTTTACCCATTTTAACCTACGTGGGATAAAATGAGTGCAATAAACATATACCTATAAAGTGTTTTCTCACAAACATATTTGTGTAACAGAATAATTAAAAATTATGCATTCTTATTTCCAAGATGTGCAATGTAAAGAAAAACTAAAATAAAAATTGAATTGTTAAACATTTACAAGAAAATTTTAGCTGAACACAAAAGAACAATGATTTTTATACCCATTTTACCTCACCCTACCCTATACTGTGTAATGATTAAAATTTTATGCATAAAATTTTGATTGGGAAGTGGTTGGATATGGTAAAAAAAAAAAGTTCCAACGAAATTATATTAAATAAATGACGTAGTCTCAGTATGGTCAACAGTCTTTGAAGAGACTATTTTCTATTTAAGTTTAAAGAATATATATAAACCTAGTTTGCTATAGCTCTTATTTTCACATATTCGATCTTCATTTAAAATACATGTGTTATTGGCAATTATTTAGATGAATTCTATTTGAAGCGTCTATATTCCTGTCAAATTAATGTAGGAATTTTTTTTTTTTCTTTAAAAATAGAATAATTACCACCATTTCTAATATTAACATCTAATGATTTCAAATACCATAAACTACTTATCTAATTGGATTCTTTTTATTTTAAAAATCAAACACGCATAGTCGCTATCATTCTACTTAATTGAATTTAATATGTACTTTCCAATTAACTTATTTCATAATATTTTTTTGTACATTAATTTTATTTTTCTTCAATGGACAAAACTATTAAGTACAAAAATATCGGTTCTAATTAATTGGTGAACAATGAAGATAATACTTGTCATAAGAAAAAATCTATTTGATAAAAATATTCATATACATACGATAGTTTGGGTCTACTGATAGAGCCGAAAGTTCATTTCGTGTCGAAGGAGAATGTAAATTAGCACCAAAAGAATAAATATTCTCTTACAAGGAAAATTGGTCAATTTTGTCTCAGTCATGTCTTTTATAAAACCGAAACGACTCATATTCCATTTTTTTTTTTTTTTTTTTTTTTTTTTTACCCAATAATTTGAAAGACAAAAAACCATACATATTTTTGGATGTTGTCTAGACAAATAATTGCTTCGCGTACTTCAAATGTGACAATTGCTGTCCTTTCCAGGCTGCTGTTTCTAAGAACTTACTTCTGTTTCAAATGCTTGGATTTGGTTAATCGAAATAAGAAATCATTCCTATCGAGTTTATTACTTATCCTCATTGAATTTTTTGGGCATCAAAAGAGTAAAATAAAAGATTAATTTTCTTCGAAAACTGAATTAACTTCCTTGTTCTATTCTAATCACATTATGCAAAGAATTTTTAAGAACAAAAGTAAAAGAATCACATGTGAAATTGTGTTTTTTCCTTTTAGTTGAATTAATTTAATCCAATTTTCTAAACATTGCCTTTAATAGAAAAAAAAATATATTTATTTGAGGATGTAAATTTTAGAAAATTCCAGTGTTTTAAAATCCTCTTAAAAGTGTTTAACTTTTTCTAGAATGCCTAACAAATGTTTCGAAATTTATTTTCCACATCCTGTTATATTGCTATTAAACTTCTATTAAGATATGTTAATTATTTGAACAAAATGATTATAATTTGCTTAAATAATTTAAACTTTTCAAATGTAGAGATTTCTAATTAATGTAGATTGTAATCGAAATGCAATTAAAAAAAGTTCGTTTAAATAAAATTAATAATCAACGCTACCAAAACGATATAATCGAGTAGAGTATAATAAAATTCGTATATTTAATTGAAATTAGTTTATTTAATGCAAATGGATTGGAATTCTGTTAAGTAACTTTGTAATTAGTTGAAGTATAACAAACTCCTTATACAGTCTATATAATAACAACATTCTATCAATCGCAAGCCATATTGAAAAATTGATTTATAGGATTTTTTTTTTTTTTTTTTTTTTTTTTTTTTTAATTTTACCTTACATTTGTTACCTAGCACACATACCTTATGGTTACTGATAATGATGATAATATATATATATATATATATATATATATATATATATATATATATATATATATATATATATATATATATATATATATATATATATATATATATATATATATATATATATATATATATATATATATATATATATATATATATATATATATATATATATATCAACTTAATTAAGTCCAGTATATTTAAATAATTAAAAAAATCTAATCTCTATAAATTAAAATTATGATTACTTTGCAGTTTTTGTAGTTGAACTGAAATTAAGAATAAATAAGATGCATAAGTTTTCATTCGTAATGCTTTTTTCAGTAGTTAAACTTAAATTCGAAAAATGTTTTTTTTTTTTTTTTTTTTTTTTTTTTTTTTTTTTGTGTAACTAATACAGATTAATTTAAAATTTTGTGTAATAAATTCAAGCTTTAAACTATGTTACTTCGATTTTAAATCTTAATCAACATCATTTTTAAAAAAATATATACTTTAAGAGTATACTTGTATATTTACTGTTAAGCTTTGTTATAAGTTTTTAATGTTGATTCAATTAAGATCTGCATTACAGTCAATCAGGGTAACATTGAACCACATTTTCAGTATTTCCTTCTTCCCTACTTATGTTTTATAGTATTTTCTGACCTAATGGCATAAAATGGAAAAATAAACTCGAAATTATTTTTTAATTTACACAAATTAGTAAATGCTGATGAAGAAAGCACCAAATAACAGGAAAACAACCTGGTGCAAAGTTACCCTGTCATTCAGAATAACTTTGAACCACTATCAAAAGTTTCATATAAAATACTTTTTTTTATTCAATCTAGGAGTAATTATTGAACTAGTAAAATTAAGTTTCTAAATATTTGAAACATCATCAGCTGCAGTTATCAATACCATAAAGTTTGGATATTTTAAATAACACCACAAAGAATATATTAGGTAGGAAAAGTAAATGACGAATCACATGAATATATTGCAAAAAAAAAAAAAAAAAAAAAACTTTTTATTATTCAGTTTAAACATACAAATATAGTGAAAAAAACAATCTTCAGTTCATTCACTTAAATGTAAACTCATTTATCAATTAAAAATTTAAAAGATATATAGAAAATAATAAAACCCATAGGCCACCCTTATGCTATTAGTTAAGTACTATGGTGTTTGCAAGTCACAATGTGGTACAAATACAAATATTCTACTCTCATGTTAGAAATAGTATGACAATTAAAAACAAAGTTCAAACTTCATAAAATTTCACTTTGGCATTCTTTAGATTAATAGTTTTCCATCAAAGAAAGAATCATTGATCTTTAAAATTTCTCGTGTTCTAGCTGGAATAATAATTTCTGGAGATAGTTTTTTAAACACGCCTAATTTTTTATCCCACAGATCACCATTGATATTGGGACATTCCAAATGTGCACCAGATTTCTTCATGAATCACCAAATATCACGTTGTCTTTTAAGTCAATTTGATCTGGGTACATTTCTCCATCGTATTGAATAATTACGTGGTCGTAAACTTTGCATATGACATAACCAAAATTTAAAGCACTTGCATGCTCTGTGTGTAAAATTCCTGCCTCATTGATGTGTTCAACAGCCACAACTTGAACAATCTCTGATTTTTCAGTAACATTCTCCACAACAATTTTAGCAGTATAAACCTTTATCATGTCCTTATTGTCCAACTTTTATCTCCTTTAAAAATGATAGTGTTGTACATTCACTGTCACCTGCATCATCTAGTTCAGGTTGATTTAAACTCTCAACGACCTACAGCTTAACGTGGATTCCGAACTACAACGAACATCCATGAATAACCCGGGATTCGAACCAGGAACCTTTGGCATGCAGGGCCAGAACTCTAAGCACACAGCCATCAGGTGGGTCATCTAGTTTAGGACTTTTAATCTTGCTGTTTCCCAGGAGTTCATATGGTGGAGGAATTTGGACGACCCCCTCATGTTTTTGCTATACATATTCTTTTACCATTTATTGTTTGTTCATAAAATTTTTTCACTTCCACAACTGAAACGCTTTTAACCCTCATTACAAGTACGCAGATTTTTTTAGTTCTGTAAACAACTACTAGATCATTATTTATAATATTTTTAGGTACTTTTGAATTCAATTCCAATATTTTCATTTTATCGGATTTTACATACAAGGGAAGATTCCATAAGTTAAATTGCATTTTTATAGATATAACTGCATTGAAAAGCAACCAAGAATAAATTAAAATAAAATATGAATTATACGTACATTGTATAACATCATTACACTCTGTCATCAGCCTAACATTAAACCTGCTCAAAGTTACACTGAATATGTGGTAAAATGACAGTGAATTGGTTTTTTGATTATTACCAAATGTTAATAAATAAATAACCATCAGCTACTTACAATTTCAATATTTTCAGAAAAATACATATCTGATAAAGTGGTAAGTTGATACTTACTTGCATAAATTAGTTGATTTACATCAACTTCAAATAAGCATTAAAATGGAACTTGCAAACTGTACTTCAGAAAAACAATTGAATGGCCGAATAAATTATGTATTATTTTGCCAATTCATTTTCTAAACTAAAGAGCAAAAAGCCAATTTCACAATCTTGCCAGCAGTTTACAGCAGTGGATCATGAGCAGTTCATTAAAACCAAAAATACTGCAAACTAGGTGGCTCGAAGTTACCCTGAATGACTGTGCAATACATTTTTAAGTTACGATACTTAAAATAAATACGAGCATTTGCTTTGAATGTACTTGGATCTCAAAATTTGTAAGCATTGATTATTTTTCATAAAAATATAAATCATGATCATTTCCATTATGAAAATTCGAAAAACTTATTTTCTATGAAACAGTATGAATTTAAAATATTTAAGAAATTTATGTTTTTTATGTATAAAAATATACTTATCTCTGTTTGTTACTAGAAACGTAAATAAAAAAAAATTATGAACATTTTTATAATATGATTTGCTATAAAAATACAAATTCAGAAAAACTCAAATAAATTGAATTAATAGAATTTTTTTTATTTAAATAGCATTTAATTAATGGAATTTGTTTGACTTTGAAAAACAATGAGAAATATATATATATATATATATATATATATATATATATATATATATATATATATATATATATATATATATATATATATATATATATATATATATATATATATATTTAACTTTTAAAATATCAAGGGATCGCATTCGAACTAAAATTCCTAATATTCCTTGAATTTTTGTTTCTCCCTAAAATTCTTAAAATTGTACTTAAATGTTTCGATAATTTCTAAATTAAAAAAAAAAAAAAAAAAAAAAAATTCCCCGATTTTCCACCAAAACCAGGGTAAAACCCTCCAGATGTGAAAAGTAGATTTCATTAAATTCGCATGTTTTCCAAAATAGTATTGTTGTTTAATTATATAATTGTTGTTTTGCTAAAAAGTTGTTTAACGCTCAATTTTTTGAAGATTGACAGTTTTTTGTAGTTATTAAAACAAGCTTTGAAAAGAATATGTCTGTGTTAGGAGCCTATGTCAGCTTCAAAAGAATTATTTCTAAATGTTTTTGAATTAACACTGAAATTTTAAGAATTATCCCTAACATTTTTGAGAATTATACCTAAAATGTTCCTGAAATTTTTGAAATTATCCCTAAAATTCCTACCTAAATTTTTTTAGAAAACACACTGCCGTCCCTTGGAAATTATATTTCGTTAATTCAACCAATTTAATAAATATTAAAAGTCGTTTTCATCTTATTATAATTCTGTTTAATTTTTTACTAATAAAATATTTTAATAAAAATATTTCGGAATTCTTTGTAAAAATTTAAATAACTTTACAGCGTTTCTGGTCCTCAGTAACATTTTCCCACTGCTTCCTTGTGAAAGTGGAAAATCTACCCCAAAAATTATTTTTGAAAGGCGGCCAGTCGGCAAACTTTCATTTTTTTTTTTTCCCTTAATTTTTTTCTTCGAAATTATAAACAATAGAGAATACATTGAATGGAAAAAGCAAAAATAAGTTAAGTAGTCAATGTTAAAAAAAACCTGGACGTAATACAAACCAAGTAATCTAAGTAAGTCGAAACTTTTAAATTGGGGTGAAAATACTCTTCCTTTAACCTATAATTTTTATATTTATAGCTTATTTTTTGTTTCAAGGAAATCAGAAGGAATAATTTATATTAATTGAAATCAATTTTTGCTCCTGTCGGAATCAGTAGTATATTGATAAAAAGCATTGTCTATAGCAATGTTATTAAATCCGTTATCCCTAAAATAAAAATCGTAGTGTTTTTATAGGTAATTTTCAATACATAGCAATGGTCCATCAGAATTTTCCAATGCATTGAATTCCTTTTTATCAATATTTATGTAATTTTTAATTAAAACTCACTTATTTGGACATTATTATTATTTTTTCTGTATCGCAGTACAATTTTCATTCACTGCATTTTGAAAAATAAAAATAATGAAAAAATATTCAAATGAAGTCTTTGAACATAGTTTACTTAATCGGTTTTAGAATTTTAATTATCTTTAAGTGATATTTGTCTCGAAAACGTTGTCCAAAAATTCCGCTTTATAAAGTTGTACAAATATGTATTGATCAAAAATTTACCCATAAAAACAAAAGTTTTTAATGTAAGTCTTTTATATGCATTGTTGACTTTTAGGTGCATTCAAATGATTTTGAGCTCGGATTGACATCGATGAAGAAAACCATCAACTCCTTACCATGGATTACATCTTTTTTGTCACAAAAACTTGGTAGAATAAATTGTCATTGACAACGAGTCTTATCTGCCAATTTTCAGCTCGATTAGATGAGGGAATGTGTTAATTAATTAAAGTTGAATGGAAAATTTACTAAAATATGACGGAAAATCATTTAAAATTTGACTTCAATTACATTTCATTAACATATCATTAAAAACATTAATTTAAAATTATTTAAATCATAATTTAAAACCAATGAAATATTATTTAGATAATAATTACATATTTCTTAAAATTAGTTACATATCAATTACAAATTAATTACATATTAATTACAATTAATCACATATTTATTAAATTTAGTTACATATAAATTAGAAATTAATTACATTTCTATTAAAAAATGTATTACGTAATAATTATGCTTTACATGGTTCGTACGTTTTTAAAAACTTTGAAAAGTGCTTGAAAAAAGTTCTTTCATTTTCAAGTGCTTGAAATCTTTGAATTCTGTAAAAATACGTTTAAAGTACTTGAATTTCATATTATTTTCTAAAAATATAGCATCTTAAGAAATTTTGGTCAACAAAGTGAGCAAAATCTTTCAAATTAAGTTAAGCCAATCAGCAACTAAGAAAACATTGTAGTTTAATGTACAAAAATTTCGTCTATCCCCCCTTTGATGAGTACAGCGCTGCGTTTGAGCAACATATCTGGGATATCCGATCAGTCACGCGATCTCTTTTTTCGTTTTTGTATCGTTTGCGCTAATTTTTTGCGCACTGGTTAAAAATGGCAGGGAAAGCATTTTCAATTCAAGCTGATTAGAAAAACCATATTGAAGACGATGTGTTAGATTTGCACTATGTACTTTGTGTGTCAAAAATATCATGATGGGAGAAAGTGCTTTAAACAACTATGCAAAGAGTAAAAAAATGGATTTAGTTTCTATAAGAAGTTCGATGAGGATTGTTCGAACTATTTCTAATGATAAAATAAAAAATACACCAAAAGCGGATATATTTCGCAACAATCATCGTCGGCAGCTCGATGGAGGCGTATGTAACTAAAACGAATTTACAAATACTGAATTTTTCTAATTAAATTTTGAAAAAGAATTTAAAAAAAAGATTTTTTTAAAAAATGTATTTGTGTTGATAACGCATCCTTGAACAGTGATTAAAAAGTCCTTGAATATTTGTCTCCTTCAAGTGCACGAACCATGCTTTAATAGGTATTTTTTCTACTTTTGCACTGAAATTACTATCATTTCAATCGGCAAAATAATGCCTAAAGCCCCCTCCCCCCCCAAAAAAAAATTGACATTTGCACAGTTCAGTGCAATTCCACGAAGCAGCTCTGCGAGCGCACCTACCAGTGCAACGTTTTTCGATCTTGCATTTAATCAATTTAGTGCAAACCTTTGAGGCAATGGGTAAAGTGCTCCATACAGGAACCCATGATATACTTGTCAACTTTCTGGGTCAAACCCCAGCCTTGATTATAGGAGCGTGCTGTTGACTGCGCTCACTTGTACACCATACTCCTGCCTGATAATACAGCTCGCTTTGAGTGTTGGAGTAGTGCATCCTTCATTGAGGGAAGTTTCTAAATTGACTTATTATTCTGACAAAACAGCTTCTTCCTGGCTTCATTTACATAGTCTAATTCGCAGTTCTTCTCATACAAGATCACGGTGAAGCGTTCTAGTGGTTTAAAATTTTCATTATCAAGTTCTGTATGAGGGTGGAGTGCTATGAAGTTAAAGGCATGGGTCACTTGAGGATAGCAATCCATGCCTCCCACGCAGATTTCTTGCCTCGTCTAAAAAATGATGATGTGGTATCCCATCCCGTGAAACTGTAGAATACTGTGGGGGCTTGGGATTTTTCTACACTCTACACCCAGCTTCTCCTAAATAGCATTAATGTGTTTTGCCTGTACCAAAAGCAACACAAATCTTCAGATCTGCACACAAAATCATCAGGAGATGGAACTTGCCAATGAGAATCACCATTACAATATTGGTGGCTGGGCAATTATAGCAAAGAGTTTATGGCCCATTGATATATGGACTATTGTGATGAGCCTCGTGCCTCCTTGATTCTTTGTTCGCCTCAGGCGTTAGGCAGACGTCAGCCGCCTTCATAGTCTTTTTTTATCACCACTACCAAACGAAAAAGGGTGTGGGAGCGATTGGGTTTTGAATTCGTTGTACTTTTTCAAAAAACGTTAAGGAAGGTGATTATTTGAATGGAATTATTTTTAAAATTTTTTAAAAAAAGAGCACCCATACCGCAAAAGCCCATTTCCTACGGACACTGACCGATCCGGAGATTGCACTGGACAACCGTATGGCCAGTGCGCCCCTGTAGTACATATATTAGTCAATAATGCTTATAAAGGACTAACATTAAAAACTTTATTTTTATGGGTTAATTTTTTATTAAGACATATATCCCTTCACCCTCACCTCCCGATAATGACTGCCCTGCATATATTAGTGAATAAATATAGTCTGATACATTTAAAGATTGTTTAGTTAGTGACCCCAAATAGGTACATTTAGACACTAACTTTGTGCTACTAAGTGACTGAGATATTGATAATACACTGATATTTCAAAATTGTTGCTTTAAAATACAGGATCGCAGAAGGAGAAGGTGGTTCCTGTCAGAAATTGAAAGCTAAGTACCGAACTAGCACCTAGAAAAAATGTGGTGCTTTTATCCGGCGTGTCCACATTAAGGCAAAATTCGACCCTAACTATTTTTTTTTTTTTTTTTTTTAGTTTCTATATGAGTTTTTTGTAATCGATTATAACTGAAATAGAATCAACTGAGAAACAAAAATTTATACTAATTAGCAACCAAAATGTATAATGACTACCAGTCAACATATGTTGGAGAATTTATGATGCAAAGTTTTGCCGTGATAGAAAATGCCGTAGTAAAATGAGTGTTATTGTATTTAATTATTAAGGATTAAGTTCATAAGCATTCTTTTAGTAATTCATCATATTATAACTATTATCCTTGCAAGTATCATAACTCAATTTTATACTATAATGTGCATTTTTAATTTAACATAGAGAAGTAAAACAATATCCATTACTTTGATTCTCTCTGGGCAATTAAAGATCTGTAAAACTTAGATGACTACATTTGGCATTATTATTATTCATTTATTATTATTATTTTTAAATGAATTTTAACATGATTATATTCGCTTTTTAGCAGTTTTCTGTGCGAATTTTTGAGCTATCAGAAACTATTAGTTCTTTCTAATTTTATTAATTTATCACATATGCCGCAAAATATTATTAATATTCCAACGACATTCTAGGTATGTATACATTTTACTGTCTTGTCTCAACGATTGAAGGAATTCTTAAAAATCTGTAACAAAAAATATTTAAAATGCTTAGGAGATATTTGATTATTACATAATAGACAATTTATATAATCCCATCGATATTTTAAAAATTCGTGTTCCATTTAAAAAACCGTTTAATATTTTTTTTTAATCTTAATTGACCATATTTAATTTTTTGAATTGCATACTTGTTGATTTTAATATTTGCTTCTAACTATGGATTAAAAAATTTTTTTATAGCTTAGTACTTTTTAAATTATACATATGTATTTAGTGTTTGTAGTAAACTTAATAAACTTAAAAAGTGTTGCATTAGTAAATTAAAATGTAATTTAAATACTTTTTACCTAAAAATAATTAGATTTTGTGGTTTAATAACTTTTTATTGATATTTTTTTACATTTAGCACCCCTAAAACCAGCATGAATGTAAGATATTTTAGTAATACTTATGGATATACTTATGTCACTTTCGTTCAAAGTGCTCACACTTTTAATATACGCTTATTCACATCTAGTCTCATTTTTCAATATATTAATATTTCAAAAAATTATATGTATACAATTATAAGTATACAAAACCATGAGGATAAAATCAACATGGTCTTATAGTTATAATCATTATCTTCTTTGAAGGCATCCTTATATCACATTTCGCTTTACACCTTCCTCATTAGAATGAATCCTTAGAGTGTACATATGCTCCACATACCACTTCTAATCCAAATAGTCCAACACCAGAGTTGTCCGCAAGTCTCACGGTCGCCTCCTCGACCTTTACACAACCTTCAAAACCACAAAACATCCCTTTTGCTCTTGAACCTCCCCAGCTGACCACCTGGTACGCATCATCCCTCAGCATTATTACCAATCTGGGTCACTCAGAATAGTTTCACTGCCAACCAAGTGTCCCATTGTGAGACCTGTAGTTGGGTTAAAATAATGGGGGGAGGGAAGTTAATACGAGATTTGACCTGGTTATTTTTTATTAATACCCCTCCCCCATCCCCCTATTATACTACAGATGCCAGTCTGTTATGGGAACGGTAGGACCCATCTCTACATAACTTTCCCAGTTTTTTTTTCTGGAGGATTATGCTTTACACTACTGATACACATTCAGGGAGCCCAATATAGATGTGCCATACTGTTCGATATTTAGACGATCTTTTTTTTAGGGGGGGGGGGGAATGGATAAAAGTGGGTCATTCTCACTACAACCCTTTTTGTCCGTAATGGAGAGAGGGGTAAGATGGGGATGTTTCAAGGGTAGATGTGTATATGAAGCTATGCAAGTGAAAACTTATCAAAAAGGGGAGTTTTTATACATCAACCCTTCTCGGAGTGTAGAGCAATTTTCCCACAACTCTTTTCCTCAGGATTTTCCCGTTTTGGATTTTTATGTCAAGGACGATATTGGATGGGGGAAGGGTTGTTTGATGTATTTTTTTTTCTTGTGCTGGATTGTGCAATCTTTTCTTCCCGGGATGTTTTTAGTCTCGTGTATGTCCCTGGTGTTTATTTGGGTCATAAACTTGTCGCGTCTTTTTGTAGGTACCGAGTAGTGAGCTTTGTAGACATGCCCACCTGTTGTGCATGTTGAATCACAATTTGTTGACTCGCTTGATTTTAAGTTTCAAGATATCTTATAAATTGCAAGACGACGCTTTTGAATATTTATGGTGGATGGTGATAGAAATTCAGTGGAGCATGATATAGAATGTGAATTGCTTAATGATAGTTTGGTTTCTATTACTACATCTCAGTATTATTTGCTGAAATTTAAGACTGCAGAAATATAATTATTTTCTTCACCAGGACGTATTATCAACAAAATATAGCTGACATTAATCATATTAATAATTAAAAATATAGACATTTTTACTGAACAATTTAATTTTAATTTTTAAATGTTATTACTCTCTCCATACCACATTGTTTTATTCCGAAATCAAAATTTAGTCTCTCAATCTTAAAACACGTGAATTTGATTATTTTAAAAATGTTTGAGATACTCAAATTTTTTTCTTACGTTATGCTAAAAAGTTGTGATTGACTTTCTTTAAAATATATGTAAATCGTCTCTTTCTCTATGCATCTAACAATTACATATAATTTTTTTCATATGATTTGAAACTAAAGATAATTGATAATTAAAAGTTTTTTTTTTTTTTTTCATTTAGAAGGCCTTCACGATATGACAGAAGATAAAAAAAAAAAAAAAAAAAAAAAAAAAAAAAAAAAAAAACGCATAGACAGTGGTAGATGAAGAAAATAAACTCCATATAGGTAGATATTTACGTTTTTGTATTTTGACCAATTTTCACAAATTATATTTTTTACAATGGAAAAGTGTTTGAAATCTATCAGTCATAAAATAATATTTTTGTTTGTATTTCCACATACTAGTTTTAGATATTTATGGATTAAAAGTGGTTTTTTCTAGATATAAGATAAGTTTTTAGATATTTTTTTTTTTTTTTTTTGTCGCATATAACAAATTAAAGTGTGGGGTAAATATCAAGTGAGACCAAGTTTCCGGTTTAAAAAATATATATATATATATATATATATATATATATATATATATATATATATATATATATATATATATATATATATATATATATATATATATATATATATATATATATATGACATAACTTCTTTGAATTCTCCTATATAAAATTATTGCCTTTGTAATAAATATTTCTTTAATATACTTTTTGACAGTTTGATAAGTACATTTTAAAAGAGAAATGCCATGCTCTTTTATGGATACTTTTCTTTACATAAAAATAATCCATAATAGTAATGATTTCATTTTGATTCAGAGAGAAAACATGATGTTATTAAACTAAGTTTGGATTTGAAATAAAAGCTTTCTATTTTACTCATTAAATTTCATTTTACCCATGCATTAATCATTTCATTGTAAGGAAATACAAATTAATTGTTTTACTGATCATTATAAAAAAATCAAATTGATATCAAATTATTGATCCATTTGAATATTTGATTAAATTGTCACAAAAATTGGCTTATGGTTAGAAATTTGTAATACTTCGAATACTTAATTTTGTGATAATGTGCATATTATAAAAATAAAAACAGAAAGTGATTATCATACCCTTTTGTTGAATATTGCATTCATTTGTAACTAAATCTCATAAAATAAAATCTAATAAATTTTTTTAATAGATCAAAAATCTATATCTGAATAAATTGTTTCAAACTGTGCATATTTTCACAAATCTTTCACTTTACAAAAAAAAAAAAAAAAAAATCTTTTCTTTTATTTAAATATAATTTTATAGAAATGTATTGGTACCAAGTCATATATTTGGCAACACTTAAATCAGTGAAGGAGTACTGATTAAAATATAAGCTTTTAGAAATATGAATATGTGTTTATATATATATAGTAAAAAAATATATATATTCTAACACATTAAAATTTAAGTATTGCAGACGTAGATATAAATACAGTTTAAGGCCTTAAAAGCACTTATGTATACTACACCACAAAAATATAGCCACAACACTTGTAAAACCGCTTTTCTTTGGAGCATCACACAAGAAAAGTCCCGCCACTTGCCCACTCCTCTACCATTCCCCTACCAAAATCTTCATCAACCTTCCTTCTAGTGGCCTACTTCCAAGACCCCCATCGAGGGGGTAAAAAAGGCGGAGTCAACCCCCAAATCCCACCCTCCTGCCCAATGAGTGCACCCTCCTTGTTCACCGACCCTCGAATAGCAGAGTGCCTCATAACATCTGCATCACTTCTTAAAACCACGCCCAACCCACCAAACCCCACCTATTCCTGTCAATCAAACGTGGTGTGAGCTGGAAGTCGACTCTCTTATTGGTTTATTTGAACCCCAGCCTCAAAAAAGAAGAGTGGATCGGCGCATGCGGACGTTAATTGGCTACTCCCCGCAACGGACATGCTTTCTCCCGGCTTTTGCTCAGCAGCGCCACGCTTTTGGCTCCGGCTTCGTATCTGCCGTTTTCGCCACAGAGGGTTTAGTTTTTAGGGTTAAGGAGGTTTTGAACTCCTGCTGCTCAGGAATGCTTGATATCGACACCATTATGGCTGATGTGCTGTGCCACATGGACATGAAGGACCACTCCCTGTTGATGAATGTAGGACCGTGTTTATCGGAGTGTTGTTGTTTGTGTGTTTGCCGCAATTGTGCTTGTGTTAATCCAGGATGCTAAGCCTATCTCATCGATTCATCGCCTCTTATAGGAGTTGCTTGTTATGGACCCAGGAGCGAATTACCCGGACAACGCATTTGGGTCCATGTGCTAGAGGTGTGTGGTTTTGGTTGTGATATGGATTCATTGGGCTGTTCATGGTTAATGGAGCTTTTTTTTCGTAGGTGAGTTCTCTCTTTTTTTATTTCTTTTTAAATTACATTAAACAAATTGAAATATACTTTTTCTATCTTCCATAAAATTCCTTATCCATCATATTTTAAAGGTTTCTGGATTATTATGTCATTTCACACACTCATACTAATCAAAAGTTTTCATTTAATATTTAAAACACATCTTTCATGACTCGATTGCTTTCACATACTTATTGCTGAAAATGTTGTTTAAACTAAAGTTAAATATTTATGTCAAATGTTTACCTCAATATTGTCTATGTCAGATATATCCACTAGTCAAAAATAACAATTTCCACAGTTATTAAATAAACCACCATTTAACAATAACAACAAATATGTTTACTAAATTTAATTCTTAAAAGAATTAAATTTTTATACTAATCTAGTTTTTCCCCTAAAATGACCAGTGAAGACATACATTCCTTTGATACTATTTATTTTCTAAGAACTATCACATTTCCATTTGTAATTAAATTTAGTAACTCAGCCTATTTTCTTCAGAATCGGTGCATGTGATCTACCAAAATATAAAATCACTCTTGTTCAATCTCTTTTGTAAAATTTTTCTCCCCATACAAATTTTCAGTTTTCTTGTCTTGTCAAAATAGTTTATGCCAGGTAATATAAAAATTTCCTGTGCTCAATTAAAACATGTGTTTCACAAAATTTAAATTACTCTTACAAATGATTGAAAAAATTGTCACACAATACTCTAATTTTAACAATGTATCTTTGTCATGTAAACAATTAAACTTAGTTACACTAAATTTTGGTACATTTCCTTTTTTAAGTTAATAAAAACAAACTGTCTTAATTTTAATGAACTCAATAATAACAAATAAAATATTATTTGTATTTCCATGCAAACAGATTACTGTTTAAAAATTAACTATTTAAAACAATGTCATCAAATTTAATATTTCCAAAATTTCTTTTCACTTACAAATTTTTTAAACTCAAAGTTTACAATCTGAACAATCTTGTCATCACACTCACCTTTATAAATGCTTTACTTAAAAATTATAAAAATACCATGTTTCAAATCCATAATCCACAGTTATCGAAAATATGTAAACAATGATTCAACACAAGACTCTCCTTTTCCATCTAGAGATTTTTATTGGTTACTCAGGTTCTTTATAACCCAATAGATAGTAAATTTTGAAGCTGGTTGTACTTTAGTCCTTTGTTTACCTTTTTAGTCTGAGTTAATATTAGTTAATCTTATTCCAAAAAACTACTTAAAGAAGAACATATTGCCATGTTGAAACTACTGTATAATTTCTCAAAATTCCCTCTGTTTTACTATAGTTTATCAATTGTTCAGTTTAAACCTGTAATACTTGACTAAATTAAGTATCAGTTTGAAAGTAATCTCTTATGGTTATCAAAATGGGGGCAATTGATGTAAAAAGTTTTTTGTGGAAAGCTGTCATTTGGCATTATAGACAAAACTGTATTGGATAAATGTAAACATTTGGTTGAAGCTCAAAAATATCAACAAAAGAATATGAATCTTCGATTTCCTCTTGGTCATAATTTTCTTTTACTAGTAGCAAGACTATATTAAAATTATTCAAACAATTAGAAGAGTGTAAAAAAAAAAAAAAAAAAAAAAAAAAAAAAACATAATAAAAGACCTTTCATGTACGCTGTTTATTAAAATGAATGGTGCAGGGAGTGTAAAACAAAGCAAATAAATGTGTGCTGTGAAACAAAAGATACACACATGGAATACTTGTTAAAAATTGTTTTATAATCTCACATTGAATTATTTATACATTCTTGAAGTGTTTGATGTGTGCAACTTTTACTTGGCAGCACCCGTAAAAGCTGTCCTGTACGCCTTATGTCATAATTTGTTTTAAGAGTGATGAGTTCCATCATGTAAAAAGCTTTTAATATACATAAAACACTTTTAATATACATGAAACACTTTTAATATACATGAAACATTTTAAATTACACTTTAAATTTTCAAATCATGGTAAAAACTGCCTTATTTTTAATTATAAATTGAAAAAGATAAATTTATTTAAAGATAGCAACCAATATAAATTTTAAAAAATCATTAGTTTATCAGTTATTCTCAATTAACTTTACTTTTAAATAGCCTGTTTCCTTTAGTTTAAATTTAATAATTAGATTTTCTTACATATATTCAAATAAAACAATGGTATCAAAATAAAGCTTAAAATTATCCTTTTTAGTTTTTAAAATTTGTTAGCTAGATCTGTACACATACAATTCCTCAAATTTCAATACATATAAAATTATACATTTTTGATAGAAATAAGTTAAATATATTTCTTATTACAATAATCTCATTTTAAACCTATAAACATTGCATTTATGTTATTAAAATCTAATATTTTTCGATTATTTTGTTGTAGCATTTTTGTAAATAAAATACCTTTAGTCATTTAACATTTTGGATACAGAGTTAAAATGTCGTTGAAGACATGTCTAATCATGCTGCATTTAACAATGAATGGCTGATATAAATGAAGTAAAAACAAATCATAGCATTTTAGGTTTGTATCCATAATTATTAAAAATTTAGCTAAATAACAATAAAAATAATTTGTACCATATCCACCTTTTAAATTTAGGCAACACCCTTTATTTAAAGTTTCTCAACTCACAATTGTTTTAACTACTATACCTACTAAACAATCACTTTTGTATAGTAGTTTTTAATGTACAGTGTAGCAACTTTGTTGTGTTCTTAATTGCTTATGTTTTATTTAAAAGAGGCATGAAAGAAGATACACATGATATAATAGAATTAAAAGCAAAGTTTAAAAAACATTCATAGATTAAAGAGACATGTATTTTACTTGAAAAAATGCAAATGCTAGAAATTAATTATAACATTTAAATTAGGATTAATTTCAAAGATTTATTAAGATTGCAAAATACGTTATTATACTGTGTGTATTTTAATTTTGTAATTAGTAATGCAGCTAGTTATAATTTTCCTTAAGTTTCACTGGAGGCAATATAAATGTATATTTAATTTTTATGAAAAGCCTTAAGCATCCTAGGATTATAATTTATTAATCTTTAAAAATGCAAACTTTTTGCGTGCTCAATTATATTGTATTATAACACCTATTGATACTATAGCAGAACCCATAGTATAATATACGTGTTTATGCTATATTGAGAACAAATCCATCGACACTGTAAATTGTTTAGATTCACGACTAAAATTGTTATATATGTTAACTGCACTCTTTGTGTTAAATCTGGATATTGTTTCTTGCATGCTAAGATCAGAGCTTCCACTTATTTCTTTAGCTAAAACTTTTTCAGTAATGCCAAAGCAATTTTTTTAACACTGTAATTTATCAGAAGCACAATTGGCCTGTGTATCTTTCTGTGTATAGATTACTAGAATTCACAGTTTCGACTCTCTGATTAAATTATATTAAAACTGACTTCCCCCGCATTTATTGAAAAAAAATGTGAAGTATTATAACACAAGTTTAAAAGAAACCAAGAAAGTTGTTGAGAAATTTAGAGCAAAGTTACATTAATAATAAATTTAGTAGCTATTTTGGGTTGATATTTCAAGTTGTTTTAGTGGAAAAAAGTGTCTGTTATGTTGAAAATAAATTTTGTTTTTGTTAAGCATTTTGTTTATCACACATACTTTTTAAGTGTTCATTAAATAAAGCTGTGAATTATGTAAAATGGAAATCCATTAATGAGAAAAGGGAACCCATAGATTAATTTAGTAAAATTAAATACGTTTTGTGAATACACATTTGATTCAAAACTACAAACCAATTAGTGTGCTTTTGACATTTATATTTATAATTTTTATTTTAATTGGATGTAAGTGGGTTTTAATTATTGTAAAAGATAATTTTTTGCAAGGTTCTATAGAGCAGGGGAGGGAGACTCTCACACTAAATACATACATTTGAATTACAACAATTTTATTGCAAAATTTTCTCTGTTAAAAAAATATTTTAATTTCTCACATTTAGTCTTTGGTTCAATTTCAATTCTTATTCAGTTAAATATATACACACAGTTAATACACAAATTTTCTTTCAAATGAAATATACACATTAAAGTTATAATACAATGACTTAAAAATTTATTTTACTTTATAAAGTTATAAAAAAAAAGCAAATTTGTAACAACCAATACTTTTTTAGTGTATGTGTAAGTACCAAAATTTTTTGTTTTTGATTATGAGATCAAAGAATCTGAAACTTTTCTTTATCTATATATTTCTGCAGTTTTGAGGACACAATGACAGTGTTAGCATGACTTGCAATTCATTTAGCTTTCATGATTTTTTTATTTTATATTTTTAATCTAGAAAGGATCTAAAGGATTTTTTTTTATAATTTTAGAAAAGTTTTCCATGACCATTAATGCATACATTTTATGTACTATCTTGCACATTAAAAATTTAATTTTCTTAATAATAACTTGATAAATTTTGGAACTTTATCTGGTAGATTAGTGAAATTAATCTGATTATATCATGAATTTTTTTTATAGTGACGACTCTAAGTAATGTTTTCAGAACGTTTGTTCGCTTTAGTCTCGGTAGTAAAAAATTGAAATTAATTTTCTCCTGTAGTTTTAATTTTTGTTAAGACTCTTTTTGAAGCACAATTGTATTGTAAATTAGTTTGAATTTTATTATTTCTAAATTATATTCCAAAATTGCTAATGTTGTCAGTCATTAATATATTTTTCAAATAACCATTTAAATGAACAATAAATTGGTAATAGTGCTATAACCCATTTGTATAAACTCGTGTCCAACTTACATTATTAATCAATTTTATGTATACATATATTTTTGCGCAGTTGATTTTACATTGAGCATTCACAAGACTTTTAAAAATTAAAATAATTTTTTAAGGGTTGTCTTTTAGATACTTTTATTTTCAATTGTTCATTTTGTCGTGGCTGAAATTTAATGTTAAATCGTTGGAACAATATTTATGAGATTTGTAGTGAGTGAGAAAAAGTTGGGATCAGAAGATTATATCGAGTAGGAGTAGTTTATTCTTTCAACCTCTATAATACTAATGTAAATTTTAAAAATAATTCTTATTACAATTTTATACTTTTATTTTGTTTTTAACTAACGTTACTTCCTACTGAAACTTTAGCATTTACGAAATCGAGGTAAAGCTAAATTTACAACTAGTAATAAGGTTCAATTAGCTAATCTTCATGATTGTAAAATGAAATATAATTACAACAATGAAGGTTCATGATGCAATACAAATATATATGAAATCATGATAAAAATACAAGAAATCGTGAATCTTTTAGAGTAATACATGGAGTCAACTTAATTTAAAATATATATATATATATTTTTACTTCAAACAGAGAAAAATAAATGGGCGAATTTGAATGGAAGAAGCAAAAGACTTTAAATCGAAGAAGCAAATTTGAATGGAAGAAGGAAGGGGGTTTAAATGATTTTTTAAGCTTGTAATGCAAAAAAAAAAAAAAAACTGGCATTTTAAAATTTTAAGCCAACTATAAATAATTTTAGCTAATGTCACTAGTTTGTCCCATTATTAGGTGCTTATATTTATATAAATTGATGTAAACTAGCATTTAAAATTCAAATTTGCTTTGTAATACTTTATTTAAAAAAATAAAAATTCATTTTCTGAATAATTTTTCGAAATTTTAAAAAAAATATTATTTATTAAGATCTCTTACCTTTTATCTTAAGTATCTTATAAGGGTTTTTTATTAAAGCATTAAAAATGTGCATTTTAAAAGTAGATCAGGGCCATCTAAACTGTGATGACATTATTCTGCGAAGTCGCTTTCAAACTACAATGAAAGAAAGCTGAAAATGCAAGAATTAAAAAAAAAAAAAATCATTCTAAGAACGTTATTCAAAAATAATTGCCTGACCCTGCAAAACACCGTAATTTGGTAATTTTCAAGTTTACTTTGGAAACTATAAATGTGATGTGTTCTATTTTTTTTTTTTTTTTTTTATTTTCATTTGAAGTAATAATACTGTTTGAAATGATTGAAGTAAAAGTAACTCTTATGACACAGTAGAAAGCCTAAAGTGAAAATATATTGTAAGTATAAATAAAGAGAACAAAAAAAAACGCCACGTTTTCAGGTGTTAATGTTTCGATTGGTTTAAAAAAAATAAGTCTGAAACCGACTACACTTAAGTTGTATTAATGTTGGCTATTTTTTAAAAGAAATAATTTGTAACGTGGGAAAAGCTTTTAGCTGGCTATAAGCTATAAGTAGAAGTTTCTCATCGGTTTCTTTACCATGACCCATATAATTTGATTTGAATGGTGAAGGTTGCCAACTGTAGTTGTGAGCAACGGTCTAACCTCCTTAGGCCCTAAGCGAAATCGTCTGGAAGTGCTTTTTATGTGTATTAAGTGATCGTTCTTCAGTTGGGGAACACCTGCCCCGAAAAACCCCAGTGGCCTATTTCGCAGGAGAAACCACCGGCATTAGCTCATAAAAAAAGGGTTGAGGCTCAACCCCTTTCCTACCGCCCTTCTCCGTTCCACTCCTTTTCTTATCGTCTAATTGCTCTAAAAAATACAACATGGTGTCGTTATCTAGGAAGTGTAGAATTAGAAAAGACGATTTTGATTACTCTTATAAAAGTAAAAAAAAAATTTAAAAGTCTGCATTGAAATGGTGCATCGAATATAAGCTCTGTATTTTAAGACTTTTCGAACATGAAATGTATACAATAATACCAATTGAGTGAAAAAATATGGGCAAGTCAGGAAACGCTAGGGTTATTCTTTGGAAATAAGAGAATGATAGTTCTGTACAAGTAAAATAATATTTTCCCGTGTGTGTTATTCTGTGATTTTTATGTGTTAAACAGAATTTTTAACCCTGCTATATCATTTGGTAACAGATATAATTAACTTCAAAGGAAGATACTAAGCATGAAACATAGGAAAAAACTAAATTGTTTTTCAGTTACTAAATGCACCTTCATCCACTATTGGTGACCTATTTAAGGGTTAATACCTCAAATATAAACAAATTATCTTGCTAAAAAAAATTTAAAAACACATTTTTAATGTTATAATTAAGTTTACAGTATTAATAAAAAAAACTTTCAGTATTAATTGATTTTATAATGCTTAAATTGCTAGTTAAAATCAATTTAATAGCTTTTTAGTTATTGTATCACACGTTTAATTATTTCGTCTTAAGGTTTCTTCTATAGTGATTATTATTATTATTAAATTACTTGTAAAAAAAAGCGGAAATTAAATGTACGTTATTTGTTTAATTAAATTACATTGATTTATTTTAAATTATTATTATTATTATTATTTTCAATTTATTATCATTAATAAACAGTAGTCAATAAAATATATGCAATATAATTTTACATTAAAGATTAAATATGTATAAAATATATATAATTCACTTTTTTTTTAATTTCTAAGCAAGCTATTTACCATGTTTAAACTAAATTTAAAAAAAATATTAATAAAGTATTATTGATTAAAAACTCGTATATAGCTGTAACTACACCAATTTTAATTTAATCATAACTTTATAATTTAGCAACCGTTTTGTAATAATTAAACATATTTTTACAGGTATATATTTAATATCATACATATAATGTTTATATTTAAGGGATATGATATTTATGAGTTACCAATTTTTTTTTTTTCCCCTATAAAATTTCTATATTTACAAACTAGCAAATTTGTGAAAAACAAAAACAAATGTAACATATTTTCACATTTTTTTTTTTTAAGTTGTCATGAAATGAATTAATGTAAGATATCTGGAAGTTAATACGACCAGCGTTGGCATTGTCTTAACGATTTCAGCATTAGTTTAAATTTTTTTCACCTAATATCTACGATATTGAAAAGAAATATAAAAAGATAAGCTATAGTCATGCACCGAGTGAAATTTGTTGGTTAACATTTTCGGACAACCATAAAACATTTTAGAAAGAATCTAACTACAGTGATATCTAATAATATGTGTAAGTATTACAAAGCAATACGAAACTATTTTTATATACCCAGTTCCTCCCAGTTTAATTTTTCATTCGAAATGCAGTCGTCGTTTGTAGCTTTTTTACTTTTTGATTTTTTGTCAACATTTTTGAATGTTTAATTTGAATACTTGTTTTGCCTTTTTTTATTTAGTGATGCTAAACTTACTATAAATAGATTTATTAGGAAAAATATGAAACTCGCCTAATTACCTTCAGAAATAAGTTTTTTTACGAAAGTAGACTTGATTAAAGAAAACTAGCAGCTAAGCGTTTTTTTATTTTTCCATCTTAAATTCTGGTTTAATATAAAATATAGTATAAATATCAGCAAATAAGTAATTTTATTCGTGGCAATTTATTTTGGTGAGCATTAGAAGATTAAGCAGTTTCTGCGGATCTGTCGTAAAAATAAAGTGGATGGATATCATAATATACGCTGCCTCTTTTTCTTGATAAATATGTTAGTTTTTAACCTCAGTTAGAAATAGTTAGCCTGAAAACGACATTAGATAGATCCGATCTATTCCATTGTTCACGCCTCGCATCGTTCTCGTTGATTATAGAATTGTTATTTTTTCATTACGTACTTTCAGTCCTTTATATTGTTTTTAATGGTGTTTAATATGCTAAAGTCTAAACGTGTTATTAATTAAGCTTAATTATTCCCTGTATTAATTAAGCTTTCAAATGTAGACAGCATGGATGTCAATAAAAAAAGGAAAGTTTATTAAAAACTGACTAGTTATCCTTTAAACACAGACTAGGTGAACAAGTTTGGAATTCAGCTCAATTTAATATGTTTATTAATTTTTATCTGAAAATACGCTTATGTTCATGCCAATCATGAAATGAAATACTTTTCCATTTGTCACACTTGTGGACTTAGCAAGCCCCTGGTTAACAATCCTACTTAGTAACAATTTAATTAAATTGTTTGCTCATTTTCATTTGACATTTCCCATCATTTTAATTCTTGTATTTTCTACTTTCACATAATGGTCCTAGAAAATTATTGTTTCTGTCATTTTTTTAAAAACATTTATAATCTATTATAAAGTGTTTTTTTTTCTCTTTTTTTTTTCCCTTCTTTTTTCCCCCTTCAAATTATAGCTTTCATCACAGTCTTTACAATGCAACAACATTTCTCTAAGTACCTAATCAAATAATAGTTGTTCACTATATTTCTTTTACAGTCACCAACTTATGAGTTTAATATATTCCTAAGGAAATTATCTTTCTTGGCATTTATAAATTATACTGTGTAAATCTTAAGTACGTAAAACTTAGATGTACAATGTTGGACGTTTTAAGTTAAAAACCACAAGCAATACAATCGCCACTTTCTTGCTTTGTTAAATTATTTCTGGAATAAAAATATGTCGATTATACAGCAGAATTTCAATATCATCCTTGGATTGTCACTATTGAAACTTTTTTTTTCTTTCTGAAGTAGGTTGTATCAGGGATACAAATTTCAAAATAAGTCTTGTCACCATGTTATATCTTCATTACAATTAAAATATTATTTCAAACAAACTATTGATTATAAAGACTGCAAGTATCCAGCATCAGGTGATATTTAGAAAACGTGGAATTAGTAGGAAAATTAGTGTTCCTGAATATATAGAAAATTGCCATTGTTAAGGAATTTGGAAAAGCAGTTGCAATAAAACAATGAATTTATAATATTTGAAAATATGTTAAATAAAAACTTATTACATATAAAGAAAACTTCGAATAAAGCATTTATGTTACTTCTTTAAAATTTAATAACTTTCTCAATATAGAAAACTGCTGTCAATAAACATTTTTATAGAAGTTCTATTGAAAATTACATTATATTTTAAAAATAATATCAATTTGTTCCACACTTTTTAAGAATCTTCACCATGTACGAGTGTTTTAATTTAATTAGCTTTTGAAATGTAATTATTTCGTTCTGAATTTGCTTTCTTTACTATTGATAAGTAATTATTATTACTGGGAAATTCGAAATGATTTTCTCTGCATATCTTGATCAGGCAATTCTGAAATAGTATTTAATTTTCATAATTCCTTCTTAAATCAAATTTGATCGTAGGGTTTTCTTCTGAATAGTTTTACATCAATCTATTAAAACAATAGTACTAAAATATTACTTGTAATTTATTTACTTGATTTATTTACATTTAAAATTTTACAAGTTCCTCATTTTCGCTGTTTGAAAATTGAATAGTTTTAAGCTTTTTTTTTTTTTTTTTTCCTTTCCCCCCTCTTTTTTTTTTCTTTTTTTTTTTTTTCTTCTTTTTTTTTCTCTCTTTCTTTTTTTCCTTATCCATTTTTACCTCTTTAAAACATTAGTAAAGTCTTTAAAACTATTTTTGTTCATTCCCTTTTAAATAAACAGATTTCATCACCTTGAAACCATATCAACAATTAAAGATACATACAATAGAAATTTTATGTTTAGTTAAATTCAAGACGATAAAACTGCTAAACAATCCCAAACTGTAAGAATTAAAACAGAAACTCTCTTTGTTTCCAACACTTTTTTATTATTTTAGTTTATATTTTGTCATTACATTTGTCTCCTAAATATAAAAAAAGTTTTAAAGCTCCTGAATTCAAAACAAACTGTTATGATAAAGTTATTGTTCAAAATTCAAACCCGCTGTATGAATATCGCGAATTTAAATTATGAAAGTATGCATAATTTTTTGTGCACTTGTTTCCTACTGTATTGCGAAATGTTGTCAACTGCCAAGCCTAAATATATGCATAATATTATTATATATATATAAATGGGAACCATGAAGTTTTACTTTACACACAAATACAAAATTCAAAACAAATATTAAAGATTATATGGTTGTCATAGTTCTATTTAAAAATAATCCTCTTTACAATAATTACAATAAATGGCCATGCTAATTCTTTGCAGAACATCTTTTCCAAGAACAACATAAATTTTAATTGAAAATGAAAACCACTCACTGTAACTACGAGGACTGTAAATTAAAAATAGGGTCGTTTATGACTGAAAATAAATTCGAAATAATGAATAACAGTAATATTGAATAACGAATAATTTTTCGAATAACAGAAAATAAATTCCATATAATACAATTAGATACATACTTTTTTTTTGTGTGATCTGAACAAACGAAAAGTCTGACCTAAACATAAGTTCTTAAATTGAATCAATTCAAAGTTGTCTTTCTGTGGCATTATTAAAATTTTAAGATAGCTAAAGTTAATGCAGATAGTAAATTTGTCTGCATTATTTATCAAATGTCACTAACTGTGTATGTACAGCTTCCTATGTTTTGCCAAAAAGGACGTAATTTTCTGTTCACGTTGTTTCTCCTTTTTGTTGCTATCGTTATCCAAAAGTTAAAAACTTTACTTCTTATCCTTAAAAACTTCACTTAATCTAAAACACTTAACTTATTCTTGGAAACTTCCCTTATCCTTGATTATTACTTATTCTTAAAACCTTACCTTTCTTTAAAATATTAGTTTTTCTTCACTTAGCCTTAAAAACTTAACCACTCTTAACAAAAATTAAATTTCCTTTTTTCGTTCACCATGTAACAAATAATTATATAATTTTCCAAATGATTTTTGAAAATAAAAAGAATACATTTTGTTCCAAAGCAATTTTCTTACAATTTTTTATGAAACTTATACTGTGCCTACACATACTCTTCTAAGTTTGTTTAACAAAACAATGTATGAATACACAATTTCTAATTAAAAAATATTGAACTTGTAACCCTTGTTGCGTTACTATCAAGTTTTAAAGTAAAACTGTTTTATAACAAACATCATCTTAAAATATATAATTAATTTTTTAAATATTAAGGCTTCACATTGAAAAATAATCTTAATTTATAATGGAGAAATAGTGTGCACATGATGTATTTTCAAAGTTTTAGAAAGAAATATGAATACAAATAAACTCTTACAATTATTATTTTTCAATTTTAACTTCTGACTTTGATGCTTTTGGACAAAACATTATTTTTATATTTGGTTCCATTTATAATAATTAAAAAAAAATTTAGACGTTATGTACATGGCAGTGGATATATATTTCTTAAAAAAATATGTTTATAATGAAGTAGTTTTAATAAGTATTCCAAAATCTTCTTGCTATTCAATTAAAGTACATTTTCCTTTATAATTTTTTTTTTTTTTTTTAAATCTCCCAAGGCTTCGTGTTTGGAATATTCTTCTTATGCTAAAATCTGTGATTAAACAGATTTCAATAGTTGTGTTAATAGCTAATGAAATGTCAGAACTGATGCTTTTTCGAGATTTCTTGAATTCTATGCGTTGAACTTTTTCGTCTTTCTATCTGATAGTTAAGAACTATCTCTTATGTAATTTTTTTTTAATAATAATAATTTAATTGCTATTTAGAATTCATATTTAGCTTCTAACATAATTATGAATGAGAAGTATATTCAGCTCATCAACAAAAGTTTATTGGGGAATTTATGTTCCTTTTGAATTCGAAATATTTTTCTCTTTTAAAATACTTTTACCTAAGCATTGGCTAAATAATACTTTGAGGAAAAATCATATTTGAGGCCATAAATTAATTCATAGTATTTTATTTTAACATAGTTTTAATTGCAATACAGTTTTTTACATTTTTTATGTAACTGCTAAACCTTTAAACTTCAAGTACTCTTTATTTTTAAGTAAAGAGTGGATGTTTTTATCTAATAGTTAACATAAAAAAAAAAAAAAAAAAAAAAAAAAAAAAACATTTCTATTTAAAACTTATATCCCAAAAGTAAATTCTCTTAGATATTTTTCAGTTTGAAGCATTTAAAAAATCTTTAGCTTTTCTGCATTCATAAAATAGGTTTTAATATATATTAATATTTTCATATTAAAAACAAAGTTATGTTAAAGAATTATAATTGGATTCCTAAATTAAAAGAAAGATGCAATCAAAGTAAAAAAAAAAAAAAAAAACGTGGATAAAAGTATAATATAGATAACCCAGAATTGCCTTAAAATAAATCAAGAACCTAAAATTTAAAATAATTTATTTTAATTACTTTTTCATCTCAATCTTTTGAAGTATCACCCTTTGTTAAGGTCATGCAATTGCTTCCCTTCCATCGAGTTTATTCTAACCTAAACCTATTTTGTCAAGAACTCTATGCTTTTTCGAGGGAAATTTTTCGCCAGAACAACATATTTCATTTCCTAATGTAAATATTTTACCGTCATTTTTCTTAAGTTTATAGAATTCATTTTTAAAATAATGATGTACATTTGCATTTACAAGGCAAGATCTTACGAAGCTCGTTTAAATAAGGAAAATAAGTTTTCTACCTATATCTTATACGGATTTCTTTAATTACATCTTCTTTATAGTTTGATTTTTCTTAGTTCTATTAATTCAACAAGATTATATTTTTATAAAATATTAAGTGGCTCCTTCACTAGCTCTCTAACGCTCACCAACCCCAAGGAATTTCTTCGCAAATCAGATCGTCTACTCGGCAGTGTTCGTCAAACACAGAGCTCTTTACGATTGCTACTAAAAACTCAAAACTGAAAACCTTTCGTCAGTGAAAGATTAGTGATGTGATCCTGTAAATTTATAAAACTATTCTTTTGAATATCGAGAACATGATTTTGGAAAATAGTAGCATTTTAAATTGACATCGAATTTAACTCAACTCTCAAAACCAAGATTGCCAGAATCCCAGCCATAGTATTTTCTACTATCTGACAAAAACTATTTTGTATATTAAATGAGGATTATGCTTGGAACGTCACATATCAATTGGTATCTGACGTTATGGCCATACTGATTTGTTTTTGCTCGTGTTTGAAATATTATGTTACAATTTTTCGCATTCTAAGCAAGTGTATTTTTAAAATTTGTAAAATTTGAGTCTTATATTTTGACAATTAAATACAATTCTTGAAGTTCAAACAAAAACTATTTAGAACAAGAATGATTTTTAAAAAATTCTTGCCTACAAATCGGATCATTGTCTTATGCACAATGCTTTGAAAATAAGTAAATAAAAAAATATACCATATTTCCAAGAACGGATTGACCACAAGGATGTAACTAGTGTTGTCATTCTATGCAACCCCACTTCTAATTTCCTTCCGTATAAGGTTCATAAAATATCTCAAATTTTTTCAATAATAAGAATTATCATAAATATAGCAAATTTTTTAAAGTTTCGTTTCTACTTAAAATACTGTGCCAAAAAATTGAAGTAAAAATGAGAATTTTACATTGCCATGTCATTTGCAACACCTAAGGAATTTTGACCAATAAAAGCACACGTTTAAAAAAAATCTTTACCGTATGATTCGTCATAAGTCCTCATGAGTTTGCCAGTGACTTAGTCCTCATACTACTTTAATCTCTTTAAATAAACAAACTACTGTACGTATCCAACCGTAATATTCAAAATATTGCATCTGGTAACACTTCTGAGTTCTGATTATTTTTAAATCTAATCTTGATAATCTGATCTATGTCATGGTATAATTTATTAAAAGAAATTAATATTTTTTTATATATACTTGTCCACTGTTTATTAAAAAAAAAACATCAATCGTACAAGCTTAAAATTGAATTTTTCAAAATTTAGGTATTTAATGACACCAAAACTACATAAAAAAAAACCCAAAAAAAAACCCGATAGTTTTTTAGTAAGTAATATACATGCAAATGTGTCAAAAAATATTACATTTCTACAATGGTTAGTTTTCCCTAAAGAGGACTGGCCATGTGTGAATAAAAATCTCCTTTTTTTTACTTAATAATAATTCAAATAATATAAAGTTGGCATCTCCAAATTTTTTTTATCAGCAAATTTCCAAAACATTTCTCGACAAAAATACAATTTAATACTTTTAAATTCAATAGATTTTGCGCTGTGAGAAAGGAAAATGCGTACGGTGGAAAAATTCTGAAACAGTGGAATAGAAAATGAGAAAGAGTCAAAACGTTTCCTTAGGTTTGTTACATTGAAAACGTGTATTTACTTTTGTGATAAATAAATTGAAACATTCAGGTGCCTTGATAACATTCGAATCAAGTCTCAGTAGAGAAATGTAATTATAAAATGATTTTTTCTTCAGAGAAGCAGCAATTAATTTTACAACTAAATTATTTATAAAATTTTAACTTTGGGAACTTTTTATTTAATTTTCCAGATCATAGCCTGAATACAGTTTGAAGAATAAATCACTATGCACCCATGGTGTGACCAGTCTTCACCAGTAGTGTTGTTCAGATTCAAATTGAGACAAAATGCTTAATAAATGCAATTATATTTGCATAAAAAAGTTCAATAATGACACACTACACTTTTAAGCCTCTTATATTTTTAAACTCTTTCCTCTGTCTAAGATTTTTTTTTTCTTAATTTATATATAATCATTGAGAAAAATTGAAAACGGATAAAGACAGTTTACCAAAATATTTTATAAAATAGAAAAAAACACATACAATATTTTCTTACAGAATTATTAAAAAAAATTGTTTCAATTGTTTTGATTTGGACAATAAACGCTCAAAAATTCTAAATGGCAATATATTGAGATGTAAAAATTAAATAATATTTAAATTAAAATCCTACCTAACTTGACATTGGTGCGTGCACATCTTGATACTATAGAATTAGCAATATTTTATTATTATTATATAACAAATTGTGTTATTTCTTTAATATTTAGACTTTAAATTGATGTATTTTATATTAATGTTTCTTTTAAAGAGGATAGTAGTGCACTGTGGCAAGTTAATTACGAAAATATGCCTTAAGTCTATCTTAAAAGTTATATAAACTCAAACTGTATTTTTTAAAACAAACTGATCATTTCTTAAAACTATTCTTCAAAAACCTTGATGTTTACTATAAAAGAAGATATAAATAAGATTAATAGTTCTATTATAGTGGTTGAGATATAAAAGTATAATTTTTTTTTTTTTTTTTATAAATATTTAAAAAAGTAGTGCCCACGGATGTGATATAAGATACAAAATCCTGCATATTATTATTTTAATGAAGTTAAATTTAAAATAAAGTG
Source organism: Linyphia triangularis (assembly GCA_963978545.1). Taxonomy (NCBI): domain Eukaryota; kingdom Metazoa; phylum Arthropoda; class Arachnida; order Araneae; family Linyphiidae; genus Linyphia; species Linyphia triangularis. The sequence continues at coordinate 73,674,605 of OZ021722.1, forward strand.
ATAAAATATAATGTTAGTGTATATTTTTGATTTTCGTACGATTTTTGGAAACTATATTTAACTATGTTTCTGAAATATAATCTAAATAGAAGAGAATATAGCAGCGTGTGGTGTCACATGAATCGGAACAAATTGTCGAATTTTTTTCTGTTTTAATATTACAAATGCTTAATTTTAAGTTTCGAATCCTCAAAAGATATTTTGTAGGAGAAAGTTGTCTCATTTCACCTTTATAATTCACCTAAATAAGAATTAATAATAACCAAAAAAGAACACCAGTAAGTTTTCAAAAAATGATAAAAATTGAGAGGGGGGGGGGGGGGTCCAATTTTGAAACATTTGCTTCGACTCATAATTATTTAAAAATTGAAATTTCGAAAGTCCCAATTTTAAAGCATTTTAAATGAACTATATAAAGCAAAAGTAAAACAAAAGGTACCCATAATTTATGTTGTTTATTGTTTTAAAATGCTTTTGCATTTTAGGCTATTCATATGTTCAGGAAATGCATATCAACAAAAGTAATAAGTAATGTACCATTTTTTTTCACCCGTGGGCAACTAATTCCATCGATGTGACATCCACGGATGTGACAAAACTTTTTTTCTGGGGGGGGGGGGGGGGGCATTTGAAGAATTCTCCTTTAGATTTTATATCATGATATTTGCAAAACAAAGCTTTTTAATCATATATTAAACGACTCCAACAATTATTTTATTATTTTAATTGATAATATAAATTCTATTAAATTTCACGGATGGGACATACTCATTTCAACATTTTTTCTATCAAGTCCAATAACTTTATTCATAAATATTTTAATCTGTAGCTTGTTCTATGCATCTGAAGAAAACATCAGCCTAATATCTAATTTCTTAATCAAAACTGTATACTATTGCCAACTAAAAGGATTTAATAACACTTTTCTTTGGATGTCCACGGATGTGTCTTATTATCCTTGTTGCAGGTATAACTTTTTGAACTAAAATTAATATAAAACTTAAACTTAATTTATAAGTATTAGAAATGTGTTTTAGAACATTTTCCTAACATAAAAATGCAGTCTAAAGATTTTTAGGTGTGTTTTACTTTTAAAATATTACCCTGAAAAAAATCAAAATAGTAGGTGGGGACAATCCACGGATGCGACATTTCACTGTTATGGAGTAAAAATTAAGAATTCTGATATTTTATTGCAATTTGAAACATAAATTAATAATAACAGTCATATCAAGGTTTTTTATACTTAAAAAAGCGTTTTTATTGGTATACTTTTTGTAATAAACACCATGGTCTTTAGTACAAGGTAATTTATAGTTTTAATTTTAAAATATGTATGATTTGAAGTTCAAGCATTTGTGTGGTTTTTTTAATGTAATCATCAATTAAAATTGTTTTATGATTATTCAGTTTTTTTCCCCTCCCATTTGAATGCCTTGCAAGTTGTAACAAAATATTTCAATATTTAAGCTAATCAACAAGTTTAATTTCGTCAATTACACGGTCAAATATACGATAAAAAAGTATTTAAATACTTTTTTTTGTGTGTGTGGCCGCTACTTAAGTACTGGTCCCTTAAGGTAACTGATTGTTGAAATACTAGTAACAAATAAAAGTGTGTGTGGGGAGGAAGTTACATTTGTCATGACTATAATTTTAGTCCAAAATGTACAAAGACCCTCCAGCCGATTTCTCAGAAAATAAATAATCAAGTAATAATATCAGTTACTAAAAAATTAAATACTTTAAAATGGTCTTTTTTAAAGAAGTTTTATTTCTCTAAACCTATTTTTCAAACGTATGAATCTAAAATATAATTATTGTGTGTTAAATATTAATTATCTTTAAAATATAATTTTACTATGCTAAGACTACACACCACTGCTTTAATGGCCACTACTGGTGAAGCTAAACGATATTACTCATGAAGTGTTTAATTTTGATAGATAATTAAAATAAATTAAAATTTTGGTTGAATGCTCTTTTTAAGTGTTTTCAAATATCATAAAAATAATTGTCAATTCGAAATATGATATAATTATAAAGTTTAGAACTGAAAATTTGTACGGAAGAAAATCTTTTGCTGCAGTGTACACTATCAAAGAACTTTCTTACGTTTTTATTTTTTACCTTGTTTTTCCGAAACTTGGATTAAAGCAAACGTTTTCTCTTATAAAAACCTTATTTTGAATATACTACTAAATCGTGAATTATAAAACACTTTGTTCGTCAGTTTAACAAAAGGTTACTAAAATTCGTCATTTGTTTGCTGTAGCTATCAGACAGAAGATAACGATTTTACTTAATACTTATTTTTGTGCTAAGACTTTTGCTTTTCAAACTGACATATAGCATTCTAATTAAAATTAACGTCATAAAAGTATCAAATGAATTACTTTTTTGTCTGTTAAGAATTATCTCAGTGTGTAATTTCAATAAATAGGAGAAAAAACAATACTTTAAATTTATTAACAATTCTATTTTGTGATCTACGGGGATTTGTAACATTGTGGTTAATTTAATTTTTTATACAAGAAAACGCATACTTAGTTTTTTCTTAATGAAAAGATCAGGAGAATGAACACGAGAAGATAATTTATGTAATCTGATACTTTTTAGATAGTTGGATAAGCTACGTAAAAACGAGATGCTTTCACTCACAACGGACATATGGTTACATTTAGTACATAAAGACAATAAAAGGGTCTACTTTTAATTTACATGCTAAACACGCCTTCCTTTTCAGTTAGATTATGCAAAATTCATTAAAATCAAAAACATAAATAACTTAATCGGGATGTTGAATTAACTTTTTAGTTCTATTGTCAGTGGTCTCTAGTTGCTTGTATATGCAAATTCATTTTAAATTACTTGTTATTATAATAATACTTTTAAAGTTATATCACACTGTAGAATTTTGCCTTTAAAGATTAGTCTCTTTTGTAATCAAAGGTGATAAATCGAAAGTATTAATGACATTTGGTCTTCTTTTTATGAGTATTAATTTGATTTCTAGATATACGATAAATCCGAGAATTGTAATTTCTTATGACAATTTTTATAATTGCGACTTTTTTTTAAAAAAATAACGGATGTTAATTTATTATTTTTAAAAAAATAAGTCTTTGTTATTTATAAGCATTAAAAGGAAAGCTTTTATAGTAAATTCTTGAAATACAGGTCATTTTTTGTTTCTTAAATACTTCTATTAAAAATGTTAGCAAATCTATTTTTTAACTACAATATAGTGGTATTAAACTTTTCTAACCATAAACAGCGTGATAAAATTTCATATTTATTTCTTTGTAGTTAGATTTAATTTGTGAATTAGGCTTAATTTTTCTAATAATTAAGTGACTTGCCATAGCGTGGCTTTACTAGCTTAAGGTTGCAATAAATTCCCGGGAATACACAATTGCTGTAATTTTTTTCATCAACTGAAAATATCTCTATTTACAATCTAAATAATTAATTTTTAAAGAGAATAGTAAAAAGACTGTTGCTAGATACTTCCACTCTATTATTAATGAATTTTTTAGTGAAATTTTTTGTAACCTATGCTCTTCTAAAAAAATTCATGTCATAAAGTTTAATTTCATAACACGTTAAATACAAAGATTTTAACATTGTATTTAACGTGTTACTGTCTATCATCAGAAGTTGATAGTTTTAATTTTTACTTTACATTTAATATAATCTATCTTATCATTTACATGAAAAAATGCGTGTTTTTTCAATGGGATAAAGGTATATACTGATTTTCTTCATATGAAGTAGTTTTACAAATTCAATTTTAAAAGTACATCAATCTTTTTCATTTTGAAAGAAAAGAACCTTTTTAAAATTGTTTTAACTAATTTCGATTATTTTCAACCTTGATTTCAAACTTACATGAATAAAAACGAGTAAAGCATATCAAATTATGTATGCTAAATCTAACAAATCCGCAATATTCTTTGCTTCAATTAATTACAAACACACATTTTAAAAACCCATAATTTTAATTATTTACGAGTAACTATATTTTATTAAATTCATTCATGTATTTTGGTAAGTTTTCTTTTATCAAAAGTATTCACATTTTGAATACTTTAAATGGTTGTGCAATATAACTTATGTAACGTTAAATTTATAAAACCTATATTTTGATGTTTTTCCAATTCTGTGTTTTGACACTTATTTATCTACGACTCGTAATGTAATGTATATTACTTACTCGTCATATTAAAGAAATGTGCCAAAAAGTTATGTTCCTTGTTTTAGGTGATGTGGTGATATTCTAATTGAAGCTGCTGGTTCGTGTTCAAGAAACATATTGGAATTTATTGCGAAAAAAAATTTCATTTGTAAGGTAAGGAATTTTAGTCCATCTCGGTGGAACAACATTTTCAGTGGAGCTACTAAAAAGTTGAAAGATTTCTTTATCTTAACTAATGTTATTTGAGAAATCTGCATTTTTTCCTATATATATATATATATATATATATATATATATATATATATATATATATATATATATATATATATATATATATATATATATATATATATATATATATATATATATATATATATATATATATATATATATATATATATATATATATATATATATATAATATTTTAATTAAAAAATTATATATATATATATATATATATAATATTTTAATTAAAAAATTAACACACTTTTTTCTTTTGGAAAACATATATTTTATATTTTATTCACTGATTTCTGCCGAGCATTTTCATAAAAAAATTTTGCTGTTATTCTAAAAACTTACAGAGTTTTTTTAAATTTTTCTTCTCAAAGCATGCTTTTTATTTTATATTGCGCGCAGGATTCTGAATGAGCCGTTTAATATATTTGCTTGAACTTTTTAGAGAGTATGTTTTATATCTATGGCTTTTGTATATAGCTCAATTTAAGTAATTATTTTAATTCATTGTTTTAATTTTTTTTTTTCCTGACACTAGAAAATATTCCTCAAATTTCGTATCCAAATATTTTGTTAAACTTTCGCGCAAGGGGATTATTTGCAAATTAGTAGTCTTTATTTACATTTTAACAATGTCTTGGTTAAAAATACAAATAATATCATATTAATAAATAGTATCATTAAAATATTTGTATCGATAAAAAAGAGTTCAAGCTATCTTTTAGTAAAAACAAAATATAAATATATTAATCAGTCATAAAGGTACAAAATAACGCAATGGATATAGAAAACTCATAATTTCATAAGGTTAAACGTAGTATGACCCCTCGGAAAAACAAGACACCCATAGGCCATGCAATAAAAAAAAAAATGCTCTATTCAAAATGTGACAGAGAAAAAAAAAACATTTTTAATTTTTTTAACCAATATATTGACACTTAATTTTTGATTTCAAAAAGTGTTTTTGTTGCAAAGGTTTTATAAAGACGATCTGGAAAGTAGATGTAGCATTTTTTTTTTTTTTTTTTTTTTTTTTCATTTTGTCTAATATTTGCATTTTTTCTGATGAACAATTTTCAATATATCAAAGTTATAATAGTTAACTAACTTTCAAAAATATTTAAATAACTTTTAAATGTCTTTTATCAACCGTAACAAATATTCATTCACCTACGATTATATCTGAAAATAAGATAATAAATGGTTTAAAACTTTATCTCCACAAAGTAGACGACTCTATGAAATATTAAGTTAATATTTTTTAATAATTTGATGTGCTATAAATAAAATTATTAATAATGTAAAATTCCTCATTCTACTAACAATACCAGCAGGTACATAATACTTATATGGAAACGTATACTAAGATTGTGTCTAAATTACACAAAACACATTGTTTCAAATTTATTTGTGATAACGCTAATAATTTTCTAAACTAAATTTACTAAAATATACAATAACAGAAAAATATTAATGATTACATTTAAATTAGATTTAAATTTACGCCAAACTATCATCAATGTTTAAAAAGCATTTTACAAATTTAGGTGGAAGTTAACTCTAAACAAGTGTCTCGTGAAACAAGTTGGTCTCGTCTCGTTCTCAAATACCATATTTAATTTATAATATATTTTTTTGCACGAGTTAGTTTTTAATATCAAAGAGAATGTGATTAAAATATGAACTGGTATCTATTTCCCACTATAAACTGTCTGTGGTCACGTCCAACAAATACTCCAAAGTCAACTGAATTCTTTCTTCCAAATCTAGTCCTCTAACATTGGTTGGTTACTCCTTCGGAGCGTGTCGACCAACCCGTCTCGAAGGTCAACTATTCGAAATAACTATCACTTGCCTGATTGCATTAAATAAGTCAAAAGATGGAGGTTGGTAGATAGACATCTTGAGGTAATATACTGACCGGCTTACTCGACTGTCATTGGCTAAGGAGTCAAGTCGCCCGGGAAAAACGTCGAAAGCTCATTGGTCGGAATGGCCCAGACAGAAACTTTCTTCTCACTCAAAGTCCAACGGCGGAATCCAGTAAAATAACAAGAAAAATAAAGAATATGCAAGCAAAAAAAAAAAAAAAAAAAAAAAAGAACGCAGAAAATAAAAATGCGACTTGTGATGGTATAGGCTAGAATGCCAGAGGAGGATGGTAGGTGACGAGGACGGAAAGTTAAAAATGGTGCTGGTTTCTGTAACGGTCGGCGGTTTGGGTGGATATGTGAGAGAAATGTTCGAAGTTCTTTCTGTCTGGACGCGAATCTTTTTGCACGTGGTGGAAATGGATCGTTTTATGATTTGTGAAAGGGATGGTAAGCATTGAATTTTCTATTACGCTTTTTCTAAGAGTTCGACTGTTTTTTTGCATCGAAGAGAAGTTTTTTTTTTTTTTAGTAGTTTCAACTTCACCAAATATAAGGGTTTTCTTATAACTCGTTAGTTTTCTCGCCATTTTATTTCATTTATATTCATAGCCAGTTTTGCACAATATTAAGTAATCTATTATAAAACGCCATGATATTTTGACATTTATTGGGTGACGTATTTAAAAAAGTGTCGCGTAAATTTATGTTGAGTTATAGAGGTATATTTTTCCTTGAAAAAACTTTAAAATTCCTAATCCATAGCAGTACTTTAAAGATGCTGCCCTAACATCCAGCATCTTTCTATTTAAATAATGACGTGGCTAACAAGTACCTTCTTTTAAATGCAGCATGAATTTGGGTTAATCTAAAACCACTCTTTATAATGAATAATTATATGTATGTATCGTTACATATTTTAACCGACATCAGTATTTTTTTTTTTTTTTAATTATGTCTACTAGAATTGCCATTTATTCTATACACTCGGCAGACTTATAAAACTTTTAAAATGTGCTATTGCTGGTTATTAAAATTACTTTCAAATTATCACTAGAACAAAATGAGAAATTAACCCATTAACGATAATTGGCAAAAAAACTTGCAAATCGACATTTTATTTTTTTTCTTTGCCAATAAATTGCGATTGTGGTTCCACTTGGTGCTTTTTAAAAATCATAAAAATAATTTTTAAAAAAATCAGAAAGATCCAAAATATACCTTAAATGATCTAAACAAACAAATTAAAAATTAAGAAGAATGACTGCTTATCTATTTCAAAGTCCTCTTTAATGGGTTAAGTATTTAAAGCCGACTTATAATTAAGCAAAAAGTTATCGAATGATAAAAGCACATGTAAGCCCGGAAATGTTCTTGTAAAGATACGATAGTTAATTTTAATTATGAAAGTTTGGAAATTCAAAAAATAATTATACAAATTCTACTATAATGATAATTTTGTTAAATGTAGAATATTTTTAATATTTTGTTTGTGATTTCATTTTTTTTATTTGTGATAAAATCGTTACTGTTGTGTTTTAAGATTGCATACAAATTATACTTAATGATAAATTTTAAAATAAGGACTATTAAAAGTATCATAAAAATGTGACGGGAATAAGCCGACAACCGTTGATTTTCGAAAAAATGTGGCGGATTTTTTTTTTTTTTTTTTAATGTACTACGAAGAATACTTAATTGTTGTGTAAATAACTCATGACAAATTTATTATTGTAAAATCCATATTGGTTATTATATAGTAGCTAGCTGAATTCGAAGATACCGACAAAAATTAAATTTAAGTATCATTAAAAAGATAAAAATTGCACCTTATTTTAGAGCTTTTTTAAGAACTCAATACTTTAAATGTTAGATTATTATTCAAAAATTTAGGTACAGAAAAAGATTTGAAACCTTTTTTAGAGTATAAGGGTTTAAAATCTTTTTTTAATTTTACTCTAAAAATACGAGTGTAGATCAGTTCATAACTATCAAAGCAATTGGAATAACATATATTGGTTGCATTTAGGTAGAATCTTGTACCCAAAGGACTTCTTGATGACTTTAAGACTTCTGAGGGGATATAAAATTTAATTTTATGAATTATTTATGGGCCTATAATATTTCGAATCACAAAAACTGTTTCTCAGGCTTTCGTTTCTTTTAAGTTGAAATTTTTTGTGATTACGTTTTCATGAGCATAGACGAACTAAGCATCACTTAGTTAAACGAATCATAAATTTGTCTGTTCGACATGTAATGATATTATGCTGCATATAAATAAACCTTTTTTCAAAAATTATTATCTTAAAAAATTTTAAAAACAAAAGTTAAACCTTTAAATTTTTAAAAGAATGCTATTTTTGCATGCGGTAATTTATTTTAAAACTTATCAACTCATAGCAACTATAAAATAAAATTATCTTGTAGCAAACATTATTACATAAAAAAACCCTCTCAATACCCGTAAAGTTAATTGAAACCCCTTACAGATTTCAAAAGTTCTACATAATTAAAAGCACTAATTTAATGATGCCGAACTCTATTTAGATATTTTTTCATGTTTTCACTTCAATACAATCTTGTATATGTTAAACTTATAAATTAGTTACTGAAGAAAGAATTACCAAAAAGTTTGTAAACCTTTAAAAAATATTATTATTTTTGTTCTCTTGTTTTTTAAAGCTTTGGTATCAAATGCATATACAGAAGAAAGGCCCTAATTGAAAATTGTTATTTAGCGTTACGTTTTGAAGATATTTTTTTAAACTCAATTTCAAGGACGCATAAAAATTTTGAGAAAACAAAACCTTTTTAAAAAGTTGGTGTAATTTTTTATTCAAACATTCTAGTCTTCAAACATTCGTTATCTTTGAATATGCTAAAATTATCATATTTTTTTCAGGGGAATTTTTTTAATTTGTTTGATTTTCTTTTAAAATTTTTTATATTATCGTAAGAAGTTATTTTATTAATGCATTTTAAGTATTTAAGACCTTAAAATTCACTACAACCTTTCAATTCATAACACTACTTAGAACAAACTTTATCAGATGTTTTTTGAAGAAGAAAAATATTACATTTTTAGTATTTATAACTAATCATGCATTTAGTTTTAAAATTAATGCGTGCTTTGAATTTCTTTGAATAAAATAACTATCACTAGCTTGCTTTCTATTAAGAAATTAAAATTCGAATCTAACACATACACAAACAAAAGACCACCATGAAAGACAAGTACATAGAAATTGAAAAATTTTCTTCACCTACAGAAGTTATAAACAATAATTGGAGAAGTAACACGAATTATTCCTGGAGTGCTTGACGAACAAAAGAAGATGAAGACGTGAAGAAACCAAGCGTACCGTTTGCAACTCACTTCTACCCGTAGATCCGAACTTGTGTCCACCAATTCCACAAGTTTGATTTTACGGGCTGATGTGGGTTGGAACCTAACCTCCTGGATGCAACTTTCTTCATTCTGGATGCAACTTCATCCCTCCATGATGCAACTTTCTTCATTCTGGATGCAGCTTCATCCCTCCATGACGCAACTTTCTTCATTCTGGGTGTAACTTTATCCCTCCATGATGCAAATTTCTTCATTCTGGATGCAACTTCATCCCTCCATGATGCAACTTTCTTCTTTCTGGATGCATCTTCCTCCCTCCATGATGCAACTTTCACCTTTCTGGATGCAGCTTCATCTCTTCAAGCAAGGTGCAACTTTTTTCATTCTGAATGAAGATTTACTTGTCACACAATGCATCTTTTATACAGTTGGATTCAAATCCTCATGGAAAGTGCAATTTGTCTCTTAATTGCCACTTCTCTTGATCTTTTCACACTGCTCTTTACTATTGTTGGTTACTTCTTCCTTAATATTAGCAATGACATTCGATGATTTTTTTAATTTTTTTTTTACTAACTTTAGTTATATAAATATTTTCTTTAATATTGCCTGAATGTTTTAGTACTTTAAAATAAATTTCGTCTAATTCGATAATGTAAAGTATTTTTTCTAATGTTTAAACTATTCTAAATTGTTAATTTTCTATAGATTGAATATATTTACCTTAAAATCTAAACCATAAGTATAGTAGCATATGTTTCATTTCCGATTAAGTTAATGTCCAAAGAAAATTAAAAGATAATATTTATTTCTTATTTTACATCTGGATATTGAATTCAAACATTTTTCATTTCACTTGAATCTTTGTTACAGATATGTATCGTAAGATCTTTGTTATCTGAATATTTTGTATGAGTTGCATACCATACTGAAGCATAAAGTTGTAGAGTATTAAAGTGTACCCTGAAATGTAAGGATAAAAAAATATTAGAAGATATGCAAGCAATTGATTTTTATACAATTCAGGTCAATATGGGAAAGTAGACATACTATAAAGTTGTCAAATTTTTAATAGACTGCATAAATTTATCAATATTTGTTTTTTTAACAAAAAACCCTTACAAAATCGTTCGATAAAAATAAAGTGTATAAATTTTTTTTAAGTCAGGTCATAGGTATTATATTTAGATCAGTTAATCCTTGTACTATATATATATTTACAAGCAGTTATTTGAATTTTAAATACTATATACTTGTTACTTTTCATTAAAATACTATTGCTCTATTTTAATTTTTCTGATATTTGTTGTATGTTATAGATAGATTACATACAAGAATTTGTCAAACATAATATTATGAAACACTGTAGGATAAAAAGGATATATCCCGAATTAACTCTTTGGCTTAAAGTGAAGAAAAAAAGTTATAGCATGGATATTTGAACATTTTAATCTTTTTTTTTTTTTTTTTTTCAATCTTAATTGTTTGATATGCCAGTATTCTTTGAAATCACGAAATTGAATGAAATTTTGCTATTTCTTTATTTTAATGTATTTTCAAATTAGCTAGCTTTAAAATAATAATGAAAAATACTATGCGAATTCATATTTAAATATTCTTTGTTAAATTTTTGTGAAAGTTAAACCTAAATAAGGAAGAACTACTTGCCAATGTAAGACTGCAAAAGAGAAAAGTTATTTGAATTAACCTATCTTTTAAAAAATATTATGCAAACTGTAAAGCACTTTGATTTTTTTTTTTTTTTTTTTTTTTTTTTTGCAAAAAGTGTTTGTTTTAAATACATTCAAGGCAAAACTGTGCGAATGAAGAACACTATTTTGAAAATAAATTCTGGATCCTAGTCAGTGTGTCAAATTAGTGTTTTCCACTTGCAAATGGAATTGTAAATAGGTAGCACCAGTGCTGTAAAATCATAATTAGCTAATTGAATTCCAATTCATTAAAATGATAAAACAAATTCTTTTAATTGAGATGCTTTTCTAACATTTATGGCGCTATAAAAACTAAGGGTGTCACAACTTTCAATTACACTATATTACTATTACTGATGTAGATTTGTGTCATTTACTGTTTTTTGAGAAAAAATAGCCAGTTTGTTGATATTTTTTGCGGTAGTTCTTATATGCAACTTTTTAAAAAAAAAGAAGAAAAAAAAAAAAAACTTGCCAAAATGGGGATTTTGGTGATATTTATCTCGATAATTCTTATATTACCCTTTCTTATAAGTGAAACTGCGGAGAAGTGAAGAAACGATCATCGATGAGCTATGCTCAAGGAGAGAGAACTCTATATTGAAGGCATACGTTTTTCAACTTTTTACCTCGGAATTTTGAAGGTGGTGATGTTTAGAACACCTTAAGAGGCATTACCACAGCGATTTTGAGCAAAATCGTTTGAGCCATTTTTTAGCAATCATTGAAAAACATGTTTTTAATGGCAGCTACCTTATGCGCATGCGTGATTTTGACGAAAACCTTAATGGTTGGTCCTTGTGCCATCACCGACCCTCTCACCAAATTTGAACATCATAGATCAATTTGTTCGGTTTTTATGCTGATCACATACACACAAACATATTTTCTAGATCACTTTTTTGAGATCAGGATGTTCCAAAATATTGAGAAATGCAAAAAATGTGAACATCGTAGATCAATTTGTTCGGGAGTTATGCTGATCACAGACACACATACGATTTTTTATTTTTTTTATTTTGACTGAATACTATACTTTTATTGCCCTATGTATTACATATGGGTAATTGAAAGTAAAAAAATAGGACCCTAGTTCCTAAATTAAGGAAAAATAATTTTTAAGTATACAGGTGCCGCGAGTAAAGAAATATGAAGTATTCTAATTACTAGGCATACGATATGTGTGTGCTTGCTACACATACTTCATCATCAATCACTGAAACCTCATCTCGACAGTAGTTTCAAAATACCTGGCGAGAGATGGTTTATGCATGCACAGGTAAAATGATCGGTTTGTAAATATGATTCGATAATGACTCAATCTATCAACTATAAGAGTCATTGTTTAAAATACTTTCGCAAACTGCCGGACGTTTGTCAACTTACAATAGCAATACAAACTACGGATTGTATGCATTACAACAGATCATGTAATAAAAATATAGTTTTTTCTTAATTTTAATTTTTTTTTTCTTTTCAATATAACTTTAAGTTGTAACTACCATTTCTAGTGAACTATATATTACTCTATACATTAAGAGCAATTGAATCATTCTAATACAGGCGTGAGGATGCACACTCATCCAAATATCGACATTTCACCTGGTTAGAAGTCATCTGTCTGTGTGTTTAATATAGCAGATTATAAAAGTGTGTTTAAAAACCATGAATACAAATATTTTATGCGTGGGTTTTTCTATTCTTGTTAAGTTCCTCCCCCCCCCCCCTTTTTTTTTCTTTCTTTCTTTGAATGAGCATTTATCTGATATTATCTGCGACTTTTCTAAGTAGCAGTAATTATGTATGGAGAAAAACGCACGTTGTTCTTCTGTGTTTTGGATAATCTCCACTTTCTGCTTGAGAAACGAAGCGTGGCATTCTGTCATAGCCACAAAAACGCTGAAACGTCGAGATTAATAACAAGCATCTCTTCAGTTTTGCGATATTATCTGAAAATAGTGGGTAATAATCATATTATTTGAAGCTTTTCATTGACAAACCTACTTTTTTATTTTATTTATTTTGTGTGATTTGATGAACCAGGGCATTTGGACACGCTTGCTGTGGAAGCTAAATTAAATAGGAAGGGAGAAAAACGCATTCTTCCTCTTAAAGCAGTTGGTAATTTAATATTACTTTTTCTCTAAATCTACTAAATTGAGTTAAACGAGATACGCTTAGCTTAAGAATTGTATACATTTGTAAAGTTAAGTATGATTTCATACGTGTAGGAACAGTTAATTTAAACACGCATTTTTTCTATAGTACTTGGTTTGTAAAATTTCAAAGAAACTTGAAGGAACTAAGTTAGCATTCCCAGAAAACTGTGGTTCTATTTGACATCTAACTAAGTTAAAACAATTCATCCTTCATTTGTACGATATTAGTAAAGTTATTTTTAAAGCTGATAACTTTTAGTGAAACAGGTGTTTGAAATTTAAAAAGCATGTGCTTATAAGCTCTCCATGAAAATTATATTTTAATATCTTAAAAATTAGATAAATTTGCATTCAATGTCGGATTGTAGTATATACATATTTTGAAGGTATTTGCAATATTTGTTGCAAACATAAGTTAGTGTTTTATATGAGTTAAATAGTTTTGTAAAATTGTTGTTTATCAACACTTTATTTATATGTTTTAAAATTAGAAATTTTGTTCAAAATTTGCAAATAGCTTTCATCGTTAAATATGTTTAAAAATAAATCGTTCCAAATGGTTTTTCAGTATTTCTCCTTGAATTTCCTTTCAAAATGGTATTTTGATTTGCATCTCCATTGAATAAGCATCTGATACCAGCTATACATTTATAGTGGAAAAAACCTGTTAAGTTTTCTTTAATAAAACTTAAAAAATCGTTCAATCTTTTTCGTATAAATAACAGTGATAGGGTGAAAACTCCCAAAAAAGTGTTAAAAATAATTCCACATTTATAAAATCATGTGCTTTCAATCCTTATCTTTTTTTTCTCGT